>OZ053313.1:22166664-23366664 GCA_964056655.1 Arabis hirsuta | reverse complement strand
GAGCAATCCCGGAAGCTTCACCGTCGGCAGCGAGACGACGACCGAACAAGGAAGCAATCGGAGAATCTACGTTAGAAGACCAGATTGCGAGATTCTTCAAGTGCTCATGTCTTAGTACAGACTTGAGATTAGGTCCTCCTTGAGCGCTTGTAGGCTTCTTAGCTCCGCGTTTCCCCATCTTAGTGGCTGCAAACTCAGGGAAACAACTACCCCGTCTAAGAAACCTTTTCACCGGAGAGATTCGAATTCTCCCGGAGATCGAAACAAAATCGAGGCGGTGCGGCGGCGGAGAGAATCAAGGGCTTTGAGATTTTTCAGTGTTATGAAGAATGTAAAAAAACAAAACAAAAAAAAGACGAGATAGGATTTTATTATGTAATATAAATATTATAATATTTATCAATTGGGTCCATAGCTCAGTGGTAGAGCATTCGACTGCAGATCGAGAGGTCACCGGTTCGAACCCGGTTGGGCCCTTTTTTCAATAATTAACTTCTTTTTTTTTTGGTAAATGTTCCTTCTTGAATATTTGGGATCTTTTATTCACGTGTTTATAATCCAAAAAAGGACATAAACTCTAGTCTCTAACATTTGAAACACATTAAAGCAAATCCACAAGCATTCATAATTCAAGTTTTTGTAATCAAATCTACATCACACTTTTTTTCTTCTGTATAAATAGGAAAATGTCTATACCATTGAATCAAAAACAAAAATAACAAAACAGAGTCCAGTAGCTGTGATTGAAGACCCGTAGTAGCTTGCACCGAGGCTCTTCTCACAATCCGCAAACTAAAAGAACCCAAAATTATGCAACATGGACACTATGAGATGAGAGTGAAATAAAAACCAGACTAACCAGTGATTTGATGATGACCAAGGCTTTCCCAAGGAACAATTATTGTAGACTTGTACTGTTTCATCTTAAATCTGCAGAGGCATACGATTCATACAATGGTGGTTCTTCGGTGAAAGAGCGGGAAGGTTAGCATAGGAAGGATTATGTTTCTCTCCTACTCTGGTTTCTCCTCCTCTATTTCGTGTTAGTTATGATCTCAAAGTATTTCTTTTGCTTTCAAGCATCGCACCGTCTTTTAGAGCAGCGTGTGCTTCGTTCTCTTGTCCTAGAGCTGACAAAGCTACAGCTTGGAGATAAGATGCGATATGCCAAGCAGGAGATATGACTTGGGCTTGCATTGCATCGCTAAGTGCCTCTTGAGGCTTCTCATTCATTAGATAACACAGACTCCGTCTAGCATAAACGGTTGGGGAGACCATTGTTCCTACCTCGATGAACTGCAAACATATCCTTTGGTCAGAAGCATGATAGCGTTTTCAAAAATCTAATTTCTGAGAGAGAAAAATAAGTAAAATGCAGAAAGACCTGAAAGGATTTTCTGTGTTTCTTTTTGAAGTATATATATAAACCAAGCATAAGGTGAATATGAGAGGGTAATGGAAAAACTTGATCACTACCCTTTATGCGGAAACCATCAGCAGTGAGCTATTATTATGGTCGGGGACTTAAACTAACTACAGCATAAAAGGTTTAACCTGAGAAAAGCATTCGATGGCCTTTGCAAAGTCTTTATGTCGGAACGCAGCATCTCCCTTTTTTTTTAATATCAGTGTGTCCTGCATCTGGTCGGTCCACATCTGGAAAGAAAGCTGAAATGTTGCAGAAACAAATAAACAAGCGAAAATTTATTAGGAACAGGATATAGCCAAGGTCAAAGATACCAACAGAAGCCCTATTCCGAAGAAATTGCAAGAATCAAACAATAATAAGATCATGATAGAACGCAAGATTGGAATCAAGAAAGGAACCTCTGTTGTTGCACCCTCGTCATCCTTATATCCAAGCTTTTCGATGATTTCATGTATGGCAGTTAGATCTGATCTAAGGCATGCTTCTCCAAGTGGTGAAAGAGTGGTCGTTGTGGCACTATTGGGTATGCCCATCAGTTCGTGAGAAGGAATCTACATGATTAATATGTTCTTGTCAGTGTCAGATTTAATCTTTTGAAATGCAAGAAGCATCAAGCTTATCTTTCTAGTTGTGCAACTGTTTTCCGATACAAAAGTAGCAGCAAAAGGTAACAGAAAGATATAAGCCTCTGCGATTCAGTATTACACAAAACGGAACTAGTTAATGATAGTGGGAAAGAACCTCAAGATCCTTCTGAAGAGGAGTCATTGCTGAGACTAGAGATTTTGGGTTAGGCCGCTCTCGGGCCTCATACTGCAAGCATCTTGAAGCTAACCGTATGAGTTCAGTCCCATCGTCACTTGAAAACTGACCCTCAAGGCATGAATCCATTAACATCTGAATGTTCCTATCCCGTATGAGGTCCAATGCCTAAAATATGCCATACAAGGAACTGGATTAGCAAGATACTATAGTTTTAAAGCATATTAGATTATAACATTCAATATGCTACTCAAAATGAGTTCAGGGAGAATGCTTCCAAATCAGGTTATAACAGACACTAGAAGCCTTACATGGCTTGGAGGAATGTGCTTTCCACTGAGAAGGTCAAGCAACAGAGTTCCAAAGCTGTACATCACACTTTCTGGTGTCACGCGACCTATAGAAATAAACACACAGCCCGATACTTAAACAGAAAAGTGTCCAGAATACAAATAAAGCATTCATGTTATCCTGAAACCGTAGCAGTCAGCTGGAAAATTATAGACTAAAGATTTTGAGAATCGCAGGAATCAATATAGGAATTAATAGACTCGATGAGGTAATTACACACAGTTGTAATACCTGTTCTCAGATACTCAGGAGGAGTGAATGCCAGGTTGGTACTGTAACTTTTTCCATCTCTACTGTTTTTCATCAAACCAAAGCACGAAAGTCTTGGATTCGCGTCCTAAAAAAACAAAAACACAAATTATTTACATATGCATTTGACAGTAACCAAAGGTAGAAAAAAACTGTGTCTCAAATTTACATCATCAAAAAGAACTCTATAAGCATTTAGATCATGGTAGAGGGCACGTCCTCTGCTGGTACAATACTCTAGCGCCTGAGCAATATGTAAAGCTACTCTCAGTCGCATCGCCCACTTCATTGGTTGCGACTCCCCTAGAACACAAAAATAATAAAATCTTTTGTCAGGCATATATTCAAACATTTTTAATCTTATATATGTATATATGAAGTAACAGTAAGCTAGGAAGAACTTACAATGGAAAAGATGTTTAGCCAAAGTTTCATTAGGCATAAACTCTGCAATAAGTAGTCTCTCTTCACCTTCAAAGCAACATCCAAGTAGATTCGCCATCCTATGATTCCGTAATTGACCAACAGCTTTGGCTTCTTCCTAATCTCACAAGATTAAAGCCAAAGAGATTAAGAGTTTCTTCTTCTTGTAAGGTATACAGAAAACACACAAAGGATTATCAAGTGCAACAAAACCGATGAATATAAGAGTAGATTGACTGCAACAACAAAAGCAATACTAGTTTCTATACATCACCATACCAAAAACTGGCGAGTATCAGGCCAAGCTTTCCTGTTAAATCTTTTAACAGCGATTCGTCTTTGATTCTCCAATTTTCCTTTATACACAACATTTGGAGCTCTCTCTCCATGTTCTGAAACTATATTCTCTACTGCAAATCCTGAAGTAGCATTCCTTATAGTATCGATAGAGAATTCACGAAATTGAGGCAAATCATTCGATTCACCTCTCTTTTCCTCATCTGGATAAACCCAACAACAACAACAAGATAAGAATTTCAATCACCAATACAAACAAAAAAAAAACACTAAATTGTATCAATTGGTTACTTTAGCTAAACCTGTAACATCATGATTCGATTTTCCAGATTCTGAAACGCAGCAAAGTGCAGATAACTTGGAGACCTCACAACCCATTTCCCAAAAACCTCAATCAAACCATAAACCCTAAACCACTTCGTTAGAATTCCAGAAACGGATCGTAATCGAGCTGAAAACACTCCGATTCAACAAGAACATCACTCAACAACAACAACAACAACAAAAATACAAATCGAGATCGAATCGAGAAATTGAGAAAGAAAAAAAAAAGATAAAATGACGAATCAATCAAGCGTTCGTGTGTGTGCACGCTTGAGCTATGAAGCTAACTCGAGAAAAGAGAAATTCTGAATCTTTCTGCTTTGTTTTTGTTTGCTTCAGCTTTCTCGGAAACAAAAGCAGAAAACTTTTTACAAGATTTACAAAAAAAAAACAAATTAATTTTCAATTCTGGAAAAGAAAAAAAAAATGAAAACAGCAAAGCAGCCTCTTCAAGTCAACTCAACAGTGGGTCAAAATAACTGAGGAACAATTATCAATTTAACAGTAAGAGATATTTGAATTAATACATGTCCATCTCTCGGAGTTAAAGTAATTTTAATGAAATTATTGTGGCAGTTTTAAATTTTTAACAAGAAGAAGAAAACGAAAAATACTAATAAGCTTTGCTTTCCCAAGAGGAAGAATTTATGAGAGATTTTTTTATTACAGCAATGTACGAGAGATTATAAGTATCATTATATTATGTGATTATTTTTTTTTATTGTAGAATTACATTTAAATTATATAAATTTGTTGTATATTTTTATCATTTTAAACATTTGTTATATAAAAAAAATAATAATAATTGAAACCATAGTGGAAAATTTCGAACTCTAATCTTCTAACCTACGATGATAATTCTATCAGTTGATGCATTTTGGATCGAATGTAGAAATTTGACAAAACCAGAGTTTTAGAAGGTGACCCATCATATACCATCGATGTATATGGTATTTGAAAAGTAACACAATTCATTATTGTTTGAGTTGGATTTTGGATCCTCCGTACAAAAGATCATAGATCTCGTGCATTAATTTTGGTGTATCTTTAAGAATAAATTCGAAAACATAAAGTAGGACGTCCGTCCTCTGGAATGAAAAGAAACGTGATGGAGATGCAAAGACATTTTCTGAATCAAGGTAGTTGGGTCATAAAGGTGTTCGAGAGGATAAAATGGGATTTCTATCCCAAAATTTTTTTGACACCTAAATCAGTACATTACACGAGGTTTGGTTAGGAGGTAAGGGTTTAATTTGAAACCATATATAAAGGTCATATAGAAGGATATTGTCGAGGAGGATGTGGTTAGAACTCTCTCCCTCAGATCTTACCAAAGCAGTAGAACCTCTAGGGAAAGATCTCCTTTTGGAAGGTGAAGTATACACACGCGTTCTCTTCTCCTTTTTCGGCCTCCCTCCTTTTTCTTTTTCTTCGTATTTACAAGAAAAATAAAATAATAAAGTGGTGTCAATTTACATGATTTTGGTGAAAATTTTTTTTTTTATTAACGTGTGTATCCTGGCTCCCACTTTTGGTGGGTCCAGACTAGCCGCATGACTCCATAGTATTACCACTGCGGGTCTCGCGTCGTTTATACGTGGCCTTACATCTGGGTTCGTTTATCCACATCGTTAATGGGCGGCTAGGTGGCCAACGGAAGTCGAACTGCGGGTACCCGGTAGGGCTGGGCGTTTTACCCATACCCGAAACCCGAACCCGGACCCGACCCGAAAAACCGGGTTCGGTATGGGTTTGGGATTGGTCAATAACCCGATTGGGTTTGATTTTATTCTGGTTAGGGTACCCGGCCGGGTTCGGGTATTACCCGATTACCCGAAAATCAACCCGAACATATATACACCTCTACACAACATATACACATATAGACATAAACACATTGGGACTTATGCCTACTCGAAGAACCCTAGACCCAAATCATTTCTCTTCATTCTTTTCGCCTACATGCTCGATCGATTGAGCTTCTCTAGCAATAATCGAGACACTTTTTGCAAAATCGAAGCATAGAGGAGCATATAAACCCCATCCAAGCATCAAATCTGGAAACCCAAACGATCGCATCCTCTCCTCCATCGGTGAACTCACAAAGGAGATTTCTGGTAAGTTTTCTCATTTTTTGATCTCTTTTCAATTGCAAATGATTCATGGTTTCGTTGTTGATAGATAGAAGTGAAATTGAAATTGATTGGTCTTTTGTGTAATGGGTCGAATAACTCTGACATCAAATCTGGTTTCGTTTGATCATCAAATCTGTTTGATTCTCTTGGAAGTAGTCTAATTGGGATGATTTTCTTAATCCGTAGGCTTTGGTGTTTGCGATTTCTCATAACTAAGTTTAAATGTTTTTTTGTTTTCGATTTTGGTTCTGCTTCTGTGTTTTGTTCTTATGGCCTTGTTAATCTGTTCTGTTTTTTCACTGATTATGGTTAATTTAGTGCATTCGGTTCAGTTTTAAACTTTTTCTTGCATTTTGACTTTGGTTTCAGACTCAAACTTTCAGCTTTAAACTTTGTCTTTTGGCCATTTTGCATTTTCAATCTCATTTTCAGTTTACAACTTAGTCTTTTGCAAAAAACTTGTGGCAAATTCATCTTCTTCGGGTACATCGGGTAATACCCGAACCCGGTAAAACCCGATCTGTACCCGACCCAATAGTAGTGAGTATCCGATTGGGTCTCTATATGTCTGAAACCGGGTACCCAGCGGATCGAAATACCCGCCTCGAACCCGAATGGGTACCCGAATGCCCAGCCCTGGGGTACCGTATTGGGGTTTCTCCCTCAAGTACCACTAGACCAACCTGCGTTGGTTATTTTGGCGAAGAATTTAGATCACTAATACCAAATTACCATACTTTGAAATATCGGTAGATAGCAATTTCATACATTCAATGGTTTATTTAGCGCAAATCCCTTATATATTAATTGGAGAGTGATTTGCTTATATGTCTTCACTAAAATCTCACTCCCAATTTAATTATGACATGACATTGTAAAAAATGTGACATGGCATTCAAACCATTAATCCCTAACTAAATTAGCTCAAACTCATTAAGAAAATCGGCCAATCCCTTATTAGCCCAATTATCCAACACAATTAAACTAACCTTCACTATATATAAAGGATCATGGCCATAATTTTTATGATATCAATTCAATTAGCCCAAACTCATTAAGAAAATCGGTCAACATCAATTATTAGCCCAATTATCCAACACAATTAAACCTAATCTTCACTATCTATAAGGGATCACAGACAACAAAAATTTGATATCAATCCAATTGGCTCTCAAACTGTTTTTTCGATTTTCTTGATTTTTTAATTTTTTAAAAAATGCAATTTCCATCAAAGATAAAAGAATTTTTTTCCGTTTGATCAAATGTCTTTTTTATATTTATTTTTTGTAGTTTTGGCTATTTTTATAAATATAAAGTGGATATCATTTCAGGTAAATCCAACCCAAATAATTGTTAAGAAGACAATGTTCAAATATGATGATGTAGAGTAGTGCAACCAAGTTCGCTCTATCAAGTACCTCTTTAAATACATTAATAAGAGACAAAACTATGAGTATAAGAGACAAGATTATGTTAATGTATTAGTGAAGAAGGATGATGAGAATAACGGCTTCATTGATGAAGAAAAGACATTAGTATCAAAAACTTGATCTCACTGAAAAGAAGATTATTAGTGGCCTTCCTAATAATTTTTTTTAAATTATGTATCCATAAATTTTGTTCGTTTATTTAGTCATTGTTACTTTTACAAAATAATATTTTTTGGCTTTACAATATTAATAATCGATCTTATTTTATTTTTAGCAATTTTTAAGTTTAACTCAATTATACAATAAAACAAGAAAATCGGATAAATATATTTAACCCAAACAAAAAAGATCAATAAAAAATAGAGCGAGTAACAAAAATATTCACAAAAAATATACAAATACTCCTTCAAATTGTAAAATAAAAATTGCTGAAAAAAGTATTTACGAATATTCACAAAAATATTCAAAATTTATGCATCTATCAATTCTCTATTTTTAAGTATGGAAATCTTCATTGCAAATTCTAAAAGATGGAAATATTTTGATATCCCACAACAACAATTTTTGGAAATATAAGCAAATAATGAAGAAATTTAGCAGATCTGTATTAATAGAAGATCGATTACAAAATATACAAAAATTACAACCAATAGTCTCTAAATTATAAAATTGAAAACTCTTCGTCAGTGGTATTTAAGAATATTCAAACAAATATTCGAATTTTATGCATCATCAATACAAATAGTTTTAAGTATGGAAATCTTCAACTCAAATTCTAAAATATGGAATAATTTATTTGTACCTAAATTCTACTTAAGATATTTGGACAAGCTAAATTTAACATACTTTGTTATACTCTAATAGATTAAATTATTATATATTTTGATTTGATACGTTTACATATGTAAAATATTTAAATAGTAAAACTAAATTTTGAAATTCATATTATTAATAGAAACGATATTATTGACCAAAAATATTAACAACAAAAGAATCAAGAACAATGTCTATAATAAAAATCAAAACAACTACATATTTTATATTTATATAGACTAAAATACAAAACAAAACTATATAAATAATTTATCCGCGTGTACGCATGAGAATCACCTAATGATTTTGTAAAACATAGTATGGATTTTATATATATTTAAGAAACATCATACTATTTTATTTGATAGCATATTCGATTTTATAACGTCACATTTTGTCCCCCCAAAAAAATGTCACATTTTGTTTATAAAATATGTACGAGAAAATACATTTTGTACTTGCGAAAAAACCATTGTATTTTTTTTCTTTCAAATTTTGACTATACATTTATTATCCATTCTACCCTAACTATAGTTAATGAAGATATTTTTTTCACTGAAAATGTATTGATGATGGAAATGTTACACAATACATAAGGAAACCATAATTAAACGACCAAGGATAACACAACACAATGACCAATCTCAAAGCGTTGAGGATGAGTTTTGTGAAGACACATTGATAATACCAATAACAGTTTTGTTCCGAATCTTTCAACGATCACCAAAAGAAATACATGCATAACAAAAACTGAAAAATGATTGATCGGTCTAAATTAATTAATAAATACTTTATCAGAGTAAATGAGATATCAAACATAGATTTCATTGTAAATCAATCAAAAAAATTTCTCCGACAAAGTAAAATGTATATAACTTGTTCTATAACAATAGTTAGAGGTGGAACGAATCTGGATATTCTGGAATTTCAAGGTATCCGAATCCGGATCCGGAATCGTCGGATCCGTGAAAAAACTATCCGGATCTAGAATCGGGACCTCCGGATATCCAGCCAAAAAACGGATATCCGCGGATATCTGGATCCGGATCCGAAATTAATATTAAAAATAATTAAAATAATTAATAAATAAATAAAAATATATTTTTAAAAATTATTAATTAATATTTTAAATGATATTTTTCATTATTAATATAATTTATTATAAAAAACTAAAATCAAGTTTTATATATATTTATTTATATAAAATTAGCTTAATAATATATAATATATATGTTTTTAATATTTTAATGCTTCCAGATCCGGATCCAGATATCCGAACCTTAAAATTTTGTTCTCCGGATCCGGATCCTCTTTTCACGGATCCTAGATTTTACTATCTTTATCCGGATCCGAATTCCCCTGATATTCTAATTTTCGGAGTGATTCCAAACGGATAACGGATCGGTTTTCGAATCCCGAATAATAATTCCACCCCTAACAATAGTATCTTTACTAAATTATCTAAAACAAATTTAATAAATATCTCAGACATCTAAAATGAATAAACCAGAGAAAACAAAGGTCTTCTTCACTGTCTTCAGAAAAATGCTTTAATTCAAAAATCTCTTTTCAATTTTCAAAATTAATTTTAAATATTTCTCTCTCTCTCTCCTCGTTTGTCTCTTTTGTCTCTTCTGTCATCTTCCCCTTTCTTTCTTTCTCCTCTCTGATGTACATTGCGTTTTCCATCTCAGAAACCCTAGATTTCCAAATCTAATAAATCTAGGGTTCTGTTCTCTGGCTCTTCTTCTTTGACTGTAAATCGTAGGAGCTTAACTGTTTCTCCTACTATTGTCTATCTCTTAGCCCTGTTCTTGTTTCACCACTCAATTCGCAGTTTCAAAATCTGCATTTACTTCGAGCTCTGAGCTTAAGATTTGCTTCTTGTTCTTCTTCTTCTCTTATTCTATACTTTCTAAAAAATCAATTTGGATCTTGTGATTAAGTCTAGAGTTAGGCGAAATCTTTATGGGCTTTTTACATTACAAGAAATAAAACAAAATCCCAACTTGATTCTTTGGGGTTTCTTCATTTTCTCGGGAAAAAACCTCTATAAAACCCTAATTTAGGGATTTGTATTGTTATATAAATTAAAAGTTTCCTACTTTGATTAGGACTCTATCCTTTTAAAAATCAGTTTTTTTTAGTAAAATTAGGGTTTTTAAATGCATGGAAGGTCGAGAAGCAATGGCATTCCCAGGAGCTCATCATCATCCTCCTCCTCCTTTCTATTTACCCAGAGGAGCTTTCACTTCAATCTCACCTTCTCAATCCGCGAATGCCCTCCACGCGCCTCCTTCTCTGAGACCAATGTTAAACCCTAATTTGCAGCATCCGTTTCCATTCGGCGAGCAGAGACATCATCAACAAGAGTTCGTCGGCCATGAAATTCACATGGGTATGGCTTCATCTTCTTCTTCTCCGACTATGCAATCGCCGTCGATGATTCCTCAACCACCGCCGATGGTGGTTACTGCGACGGAGCCGGTGGTTAAGAAGAAGCGTGGAAGGCCGAGGAAGTATGTGCCTGAATCTGATAACCAAATTGCTCTCGGACTCTCACCGATGGATTCTTCACACAAAGCTAAGAACTCTTCCTCTTCAATGTCTGATCCTAATGCACCTAAACGAGCTAGAGGTCGACCTCCAGGAACTGGGAGGAAGCAACGTCTCGCTAATCTCAGTAAGTTTTCGATTTTGAAGTTGTTTTTGATAGACTTGATTAGCTGAATTTTGGAGTTTTTTTTTTTACTGATTCATGTTTGTTGTTATGTGAATTGAGATTGAGATAATTGGGATTTAGAATTGGGACCTGTGATTAGCTGAAATTGTGATTCTATGTTTGGGTTAAGAAGTTGCATTTAGCTCTGTTGTTAAGCTACTCAATTTTGGGTTTTGAGCTGATTGAGTTCATGTTGCTAGTATGTGAATTGGGTTCCTGAACATGGTTAGTTGACTGACTCGATGGCTCGCTTTTAGCTCTGGTGCTCAATCTTGGCAACTGAATGATTTGTGTGTTTATTATGTGATTGAGAAGAAGTTATAGGGATCCAGAGTGTGGTTTGTTAACTTGGTATTAGTAAACGTATGACACTTGATATGATGTCAATCTCCGGGTCTTGTTCGCTTGTGATCCCTCTAATTTTTGTGCGGTTTTACTTAGACAGGAACTTGGTTTTGAGTTTCTGTAAACATCTTGTAACTTAGATGTTTTCATCGCTTTGCTTTACTGGTGTAGGTGAGTGGATGAATACTTCAGCTGGACTTGCTTTTGCACCACATGTGATCAGCGTTGAAGCCGGAGAGGTACTTTAAACTCGCCATTGATTCTTTATTTCTGCATCTATGGCATATAATGTATCTTTAAGGTATTATGAGTTGGAGTTTGCTCAGTATATGAGCTTATTACAAAAATCTCTCTTTTCTTCTGCAGGACATTGTTTCAAAAGTCCTTTCATTTTCACAACAAAGGCCAAGAGCACTTTGTATAATGTCAGGAACCGGAACGGTTTCGTCAGTTACACTACGTCAACCCGCATCCTCAGTGCCTTCTCTCTCTTTTCAGGTTCGATCTTTTTCTCAAATTCACTTCTTTCTACTCTCGTCTCACAAACAATTTCCTTACTCATTTTATTTTTGCTGTGAAGGGGCCTTTTGAGATTCTAAGTATAGGAGGATCTTACTTGGTCAATGAAGAAGGTGGGCCTAAAACCCGAACTGGTGGTATTAGTGTCTCTCTCTCCCGCCCTGATGGTTATCTGCTCGGTGGCGGTGTTGGAACGCTTATTGCAGCCAGTCTTGTTCAGGTTTTAAATCTCTTTTTCTAGTATTAACTGAGCCACTGACACATTCATTCACAGTTGCAGTCACTGAAACTAAAAACCTCAGAAACTTATCGATTGGGTTTCCAGTAGGTAGTGTTTACTCTGTTGTAGAGACCTGTCACGGTTGATACATAACTGTGTTTCCAATGGTTGGCTTGGATAGCTTTGAAGTCTCTGTTGCATATATAATTTGAGTAAAAACCGAAACTTTCTTCATGGTTTTATAGGTCGTGGCGTGTAGTTTTGTGTACGGAAGTGCGAAGGCTAAAGCGATCAAGCAAGAAAACGGATCAAAGGAACACAAAAGCAACAACATGGAGACGACGACACCGACTAGAGAACCGTCACCACCACCAGCAACAGAAGCAGAAGCAGAAGCGGATCAGAAGCCACAGGACTTCTCTTCTCTAGGATGGTCAGGATCTGGTGGTGGGAAGAGATCAATTGACTCAAGAAACCATAACCACATCACTGATATTGACTTGACTCGTGGATGATTCCATCTTGTACTCATTCTTACTAGTAGTACCACCTTAGAACATTGCAGCAGCATACAGAAATCATGGGTGCTGTACATAAACATGTTGTTGTAGATTTATTTCTTCTTCCTACTTTTGGATTTCTTGGGATTTTATTATTACAGAGATTTCAGGATTTTGATTTGAACTTCTTCTTCTTCTTTTTTTTCTGACATTAATTGCTCTGTTGTTTGTAACATAACTCATTTAAAAGTTTCTCGTTAATGAATTATTTTCTTTATTATTTCATTATACTAGTACATTTTTACGCAGTTATACTTTTAGTTTGTCCCACATCGATTGTGTAGGAAACTCACGATTTTGGCCACTGAACACGTGCTTGGCACATGGGGTTGTTGTTGTTGTTGTTGTTGTTGTTACCCTCCGAGCAAATCAGAGACTCTCCCTGGCGGAAACAAACAAGCGAGAGAGAATTGCAGTATTAGTGTTTTTTGAGTTTGTCCCACATCGATTGTGTAGAGACTTGTAATAGCGAGTCTGGGCCTATAAAAGGAGAAGAAGTGTCAACGTTAAAAAGTATGATCCTTCAGGCAAGTTAAAGGGGAAATGAGGAATGGGTTTAATCTCGCTTTAATGCGTGATGAGCGTTCCGCTCTAAGCCTGTTACGACAATTGGGCGCTCCAGTTATCTTATCATCTGATCCCTCCCTCTCTCGTTTATATTTTTTTTATCTATGATTTTTTTTTTTAAATTAAAATAGTTTTTCTACTATTCGAAAATAAAGTTTATTCCAAATAGTTTTAAAAACGAACACTATTTTTTAATGAAAGAAATTAAGAAATGTTTTATAAAAAACCCTTGTTAGTTTAAAAAACACTATTCCAATCTTGTAGTTTCTACCAAAAGAGGCAGGCAATTTTGTGATTATTTGTCATTATTACCCCAAACTCAAGAAAGAGGTTTAAGAGAGAATAGGATGAGTAACAACTTAGTGGCAGAGTATTTTAGGGAAGCCAAGTGCACAAAAGATTAAAGCAGTTTACACAAGATACTAATGAGTTCACAAAACCATTTTAAGCATGACTTAGTGGCAGAGCCTGTAATATTTAAGAACACAAAAGGTTGTCGAGAAACAAGTTTCCTCAATCTTTTAAGCTAAGCAAGAAAGATACTAATGCATAGCCACTAAAGAGTTCACAAGATGATTTTAAGCAATGCGTAAGTATTAAAGGACTTTCATGCTCCACAATTGTTTCCCATTCCAATATCCAATAAGGGAACTCATTCTTTGAAACTAGATGAAGAATCAAGAAGAGTAATCATGCAACCAAAGGTTTAAGAATATGTATGTTTACCAGGTAAAGAAGTTCCTCCGGAGTTCACTCATTAAGCTACTGGAAACTTTATAACCATCCCTGTGGTTATGGATTCAGAGGAAACTTTCTTTTCATCCTCAATATTTACATATGATATTCTCTTTCAAGATTTCTCTTTTAGTTAAGAACTTGAGATATATGATGATGATTTGTTATTTCTTCAAAATTTTAAATATACTTCAATTATCTTCTTACCGTACCGATTTGATTTTTCAATATATATACAAAGTTAACATTGAATAACTTCAAGTAAACTATATGGTTTGATTGTAATCGAAATAGATTGGTTCCAAATCCTTACAAAATAAGTAGTAAATGAAATTTAGATTCAGGGCTCTTAAGTCGTAACTAATATTTTCCAGAGTTGGTCATAATCTGGATGTATCCTATATATACTTAATTGTGATGTTTCAACAAATCGACTAACAAATATAGTAATGATGTAAAATAATACGTTTTGTCTATAAACAATATGAGTCCAATTCTCATAATTTTATGATTACTACTTAATGTTGATTGCATGTAAGAAACTTGAATTTGCTTAAAGTTCTGAAAAAGACAGAAAAAGTATGATGAAAATGGAAGAAAACAATAATAATCACCTAACGTTAGGCTTGAGGTCATTTTCTACATTTTTTTTCTAATTGAATTGAATGTAAACATTTTCTACATTTATCACTTGATCACTCCACCTGTAGGAAGGAGAATTACTTGGACGATGTTTACAGTCATTTTTTTTATAAATTCCGAACCTTTGGAACATAATCTCCTCGGTATCCGGATATTCCGATTTAAAGAATAACCCTCCATACCAAATGGAGTTTAAATCCGGGACACAAGAAAACCAACCCCCTTTTGTTACCACTAAGCTACCACACCTTTGGTTGTTTACAGTAATTTCGGCTTGCTTTTTGGTTAAAAACTTAAATTACTCGTTCTCAAATTTTAATTTGGTTTCAGCCCTTTTAGTTTTCTAGTTGCATGCTATGGATTTGAGACTCTTAATCGTTCAAGTTCTCTAACATTGTGTATATCACCAGGCACTCATTCAAATTCTGATATGCAATTAACATCAACTTTGTTTAGTCATATTATAAAACTAATAAAAATATATATGGCAAAGTCTATGATCAGCAAGTATTATCCGATATATTGAATTATTTTTAACTTATATATATTGTTGACCAAAAAAAAATTAATAATAACTTATATAGACTGTTATGTATAAACAATAATGATAATCTCTTACTAATATATATTAACATGTGTTTAAATAATGGGGTATAAAAAAATATTTATACAACTTTTTTAAGTTTAATGATATAACTTATCTATTAATTTCATATGCTAATTTTGGTCAAATGTTTATAAAAAGAAAATTTTATTAAAAGAAAATATGTTAAATTAAGTATCCCACACCACCTTGTGTGTATCGTGTGTTGAATTGATTACATATATTATATAAAGATAGCTTGCATAAATCCCATACGAAAAACAGAGAAAATTTATAAACAAATCCAAACTGAAGAAACTAGGACCCGAGAGTCAGAAAAATGGTAGTTACGGTCTCAAAGAGAAAGTTAAGAACTTCAATGAAAACAGAAGATCCTCCTCGTATCTTCTTCTGTAATAATCTTTGTTCTATCTTCTTCAGATCCATTTTCTATCTAACTCTCTTCTTCTTTCTTATTTTTCTCTGGTTATCTTTCACAACTGTAATCTCGGACAATGTTCTCCATATCTGTGTTTTCTCTCGGAAACTTAACGATCCTTATTGTCTCACTGCTGGTTCTAAACCCGGTTTTCAAATTGGTTCTGAAAAGAATGAAACTTTTGTCGGAGAGACCGCCGGAGATAGAGTTTTCGATAAAACAGAGTATGATGTTCTTGATCAAGAACGCAAACCCATGGATCTTGATTCCTTTCTTGGTAATAAAGATGGAGAATTGGGTTCGAAAAAGAATGATACTTTCGCCATAGAGACCGCTGGAGATGGAGTTTCTGATGATCATAAACGTGAACCTAAGAATCTTGAGTTAATTTTTGATCAAGAACGTAATCAAAATGGTTCTCAAGAAAATGTTATTGTGGCCGGAGAGACCGCCGGAGACAGATTTTCCGGTGATCCCACCGAGATTCTTCGCAGTGAAGGTAAGAAGGGGCATGATGTTCCTGACCAAGAACGCAAACCCACCGTTCTTGGTGATAAATTTGAAGAAATTGGTTCCCAAAAGAACGGTACTTTGGCCGGAGAGATCGTCGGAGACAGAGTTTCTAATGATCCCACCAAGATTCTTCAAAGTGAAATTAAAAAGGAACAAGAAGACAAACCTAAGAACAAGGTCGATCTCAATTCACTAATTGACCTAAAAGCCGAGGAAGAATACAACAAATACATCAAACCTAAGAGTGAAGGAGAGGGATATGCATTTAGGGCAGTTATCAAGTATCTTTACCTACAAAGATCATGGCTATCTCCGGGAGACAACCATAAACCGCAATCTTGCGAAGGTAAAGGAGTTTATGTTTATGATTTGCCGTCGAAATTCAACAGAGATTTGTTGGTAGAATGCAAAGATATACTTCCCGGGGTTGACTTGTGTAGTTACTTCAAGAATGAAGGCTTTGGAGAAGCTATTGAGAATCTTGGTCAAGGTTGGTTTGGAACTCATATGTATTCTCTTGAACCGATCTTACACTCTAGGATTTTGAAACATCCTTGTAGGGTTTACAACGAGACCCAAGCTAAACTCTTTTATGTCCCTTATTATGGTGGTTTCGATGTTTTGAGATGGCACTATAGGAATGTTTCTGATGATGTGAAGGACCGGTTAGGGATCGAGGCTTTAAGATGGCTTGAATCGAAGGAATCTTGGAGGAGAAACGCAGGGAAAGATCATGTGTTTGTCCTAGGAAAGATTACTTGGGATTTTAGGAGAGATCAGATTCCTTGGGGCTCAAGGTTCCTTGAGTTACAAGAAATGCAAAACCCAACCAAGCTTCTCATCGAAAGACAACCATGGCAGGTCAACGACATCGCCATTCCTCACCCGACTTATTTCCATCCGAAAACAGATGACGATATCACCAGATGGCAGATCAAGATCATGAGTAAATCTCGCCGGAGCCTAGTGAGCTTCGCTGGAGGTGCAAGACCCGAAAACCCTAATAGCATCCGATCAGCGCTAATCGAGCAATGCATATCTTTATCTGTCGACCAATGCCGGTTCTTGAATTGTACAAACGGAAGCTGCAAGAATCCGAAGAATGTCATTGATCTGTTCCAAGACTCAGAGTTTTGTCTTCAACCACCAGGAGATAGCGCAACGAGGCGATCAGTTTTCGATTCACTAATCTCTGGTTGTATTCCGGTGATCTTTAATCCGTACACGGCTTATTATCAATATGCGTGGCATCTTCCGGAAGACCATAGGAGATACTCAGTGTATATAAGTGAAGAAGATGTGAAGGAAAATAGAGTAAGTGTAGTTGAGACATTGATGGCAAAGACTCTAAGGGAAAGAGAGGATATGAGAAGTTACATTGTTCATCAACTTTTGCCTGCTTTGGTCTATGGAGACTCTAATGGTAGGTTTGAGAAGTTTCGAGATGCTTTTGATATTACTTTCGATAGTCTACTTGAGAAAATTAACAAATCGGAATAAATATGTATTTTTTTTTTTTTTTACTTGTTTTTAAATATCAATGTGTATGGTATATATAGTCTTCACTATTGATATTTAAAGCGATGTTGAACTCTTTTTTTTTTTTTTATCTGACAATTGCATTATATATATCATGGACTAAATACAACAAGTACACCCCAAAAAAATGGCCGAAGTCCAGTTAGCTAAGGCAAGATGCCCAGTTAAGAGATCTAACAAAACAGAACAACAATGGAACGTTCGTGTTGAACACAAAAAAGAGCATCATAACACAATCACAAGCCGATCCCCTAAGCATGGAGTGAGGTTAAAGATCTCCTTTCAACCTCAAACAGATCGGTGAGCCAAACCGGATAACCGAGGGCCACATATGATTGTCGACGATCCTCCCTTGTTACACTCTTAGCAATCCTACCCGCACCCAAATTAGAAGAGTGTTCTTCAAAACACAAGTCCCAATCTTGAACACCTCTTAGCTCTCTTGCAACCTCAGTAGAAAAGAAAGTATAAGAAGGCCAGGCAGATGGTCTGTTCACTGCACCCAAAAGATCCACTGCATCCGAAGCAAAAATGATTTTTGTGAGTCTTAAGCTAACCATACTCTCAATGGACCACATGAAGCTATGAAACTTAACCTCCATCACACTGTCCATTTCACAAAAGCTCCTCCGGCTATGCATTTTAACGAAACCCCATTCATCACGGAGAACCCAAGCAGCCCCTCCTGTTCGATTGTGTTTGTTCCAAGCCGAAGCAAAATTGCACTTAAGCCACGAGTTTGGAGGAGGAGACCATACTCTCTTGTTCTTCAGCCTAGAGTTAACATCATTCGCCTGAGCCCTTGTTTCCACCTCTTGAGCACAAAACCATTCAATGACATCCTCTCTAACCTTTTGAACTGCATCCACTGATTGGAATCTATCCCCATCAAAGATTAGGCTGTTTCTGTTTTTCCATAATCTCTAAATAATCCAGGGAAAACTCTTTCTAATGTGTTTTGGAACCCCCAAATTCTTTCCCACCACCAACACAAAGTACATGTTCTGGAAAATAGAGGTATCACTAAACCCATTCTCAGGTAATGGAAAGTTAGAGACTGCCCATACCTGTCTTGCCACTGTGCATGAGAAGAGAACGTGGTTAGGCGATTCACCCTCCATACCACACACTTGACACCTTGAATCTAATTTAAGTCCTCGGTTTCTGATCAAGTCTGCTACCGGGATAGCATCACATACTGCCTTCCACATGAACATTTTGATCTTTGGCAAGGTTTTCAAAGACCAAATCTGCTTCTTGATTTCGTTGGTGGAAGGTTGCATAGATGCTTCTCTGATCAACTCTCTGTGATTCTCCTGATTAGCAAGCCAACAACCCGATTTCACCGAATAATCTCCATTTTTGTTGTGCCTCCAACTCCAAAAATCAGGGACAGAAGTAGCTGGCTTAATCTTCAAGATTATGCTAATATCTGCAGGGAAGAAAAGGTCCTCCAATTTCTGTCTATTCCACCCTCTAGAGACCGAGTCTAAGAGGTCTTCCACTCTCAACAGTAAGTCAATGGAGCCATTTTTGATTAAAGGTGGACGCCAAATCCCATCATACATCCACCTGTCAATCCAGACACTAATGGAAGCACCATTACCTATCTGTTTTTGCAATCCCCTCCGAAGCAGAATCCTCCCATGCAAGATGCTTCTCCACCCAAAAGAAGGTCTACTTCCTTCAGCCGCATTTAGAAACTCATCTGAAGGGAAATATCTGCTTTTGATAAACCTAGAGAAGAGACTATCTGGTTGTTGAATCAATCTCCAAGCTTGCTTAGCCAACAGGGCCTGATTAAAACACTCAATGTCCTTGAACCCTAGACCCCCCAAGACCTTTGGCAGACAAAGTTTATCCCAAGCTATCCAGTGGATCTTCCTTTTGTGTTCCAAAGTGCTCCACCAAAAATCAGCCATGGCACTCGTGATCTTTGTGCAAGTTGATTTTGGTAGCTTAAAACAAGACATGGCAAACACTGGCATGGCCAACGCCACCGCTTTCAACAAGATCTCCTTGCCACCCTGAGATAAAGATCTAGCAAACCAACCAGAAAATCTAGACTGAAGCTTCTCATGAATATAGGCCAGCATATCAATTTTAGATCCACTGAAACATTCCGGTAAACCTAGGTAAGTACTAGCTCCTCCCTCACTGAAAATCCCAAGTATGTCTTTCAGTTTCTGCCTAAGTTCCTCTTCAACTCCAGAGCCAAAGGTAATGGAAGATTTGTTCAAATTTATTACCTGTCCTGTAGCCTCTCCATAGACTCCTAGAATTTGGTTGAGGACTGAAACTTGAGCTTCTATAGCATGGCACATGAAAAGGCTGTCATCAGCAAAGAGCAGGTGATGAATGGCAGGACCAGACGCATCAAATTGAATACCAGAAATCAGTCCTTCTCTCTCAGCCCTGTTAAGTAAATGTGTTAGTCCCTCAGTACACAAAACAAAGAGGAAAGGGGACAGTGGATCACCCTGTCTTAATCCCCTCTGAGGCTCAATCAGTCCATGGGACTGTCCATTGATCAGTACCGTATAAGTAACTGTAGTCACGCAAAACATCACCCAGGAAATCCATTTGTGATGAAAACCCATGGCTGTCAAAAGCGCCCTCAGATACGACCATTCAACCCTGTCATAAGCCTTTGACATATCTGTTTTCACTGCTAAACCTCCTTTGGATATTCTTGGATGTGTTCTCAACCCATGGACCACCTCATGTGCTATTAATATGTTATCAGATATCAATCTTTGAGGAACAAAAGCCGACTGGTTTGGGGCTACTAGTTGTTGGAGATATGGTTGAATTCTAGCCACCAAGATTTTGGATATCACCTTGTACAAAACTGAGCATAGACTAATAGGCATGTAGTCTGACATTAGAGGAGAGTTAATCTTCTTAGGAATAAGACAGATTTGGGTGTAATTCCATTCCAAAGGAAAAGATCCGGAATGAAAGAAACTCAGAATTTCCTCAATAATCTGCTCCCCTATATGTTCCCAATAGTGTTGGAAAAACAAGGCAGTCATTCCGTCAGCCCCTGGAGCTTTGGTTGGGTTGATAGAAAACACAGCTGCCCTTATTTCCTCTCTTGAAACTTCTGCAATAAGGTTCCCATTCACCCGTGTTGGTACTCTAGCCTCAAAATCCGAGAACCAGTCTTGAAAGTTTGAAGTATGTGAGCCTTGAAAAAGGTTTCTGAAATACTGCACAGCCACCTCGCCTTTTGAAGCTTCCCCTCTTTGCATATTCCCATTAGAGTCTTGAAGCTTCACCTAATGATTTCTTGTTCTATTGGCCTTTACTGAATCATGGAAGTACTTAGTATTCCTGTCCCCTTCTTTTGCCCAATGCTTCTTGCTTTTTTGGAACCAATAAGACTCCTCCTCCCTGTAAGCCTCCCCCAAATCTCTTCTGGTCTCATTCAAACGCAGAGTAGAGGGAAGATTCGAAGATTGCACCTCCTCAAGGACGGCTTCCAACAGCTGAATTCTATCAAGAGAATTTGAGTTATTTTCTTTTTTCCAACTGCTCAATGCCTTTCTCACCCTCCTTAATCTCACTGCAACTGAACACCCTTCTTGTGTTGATCCCCAATTCTAGGCATGTACAACTGCTTCTTCCACCCTAGGCTTATAGAGTAACCTTTTGTCAAACCGAAAAGAACCCCTGTACATCTCCTGGGAGGTCACTAGCTTAATCAGAACGGGCCGATGGTCTGAGCCTCTCTTTTCCAGAAATGCTTGGTTTGAAACTGGAAATAGATTAAACCATGCCTTGTTCCCAAAACTTCTGTCCAATTTACACTGAATGTAAAGCTTGGACCTTTTTCCTCCCCATGTGAAACTATTCCCAGTACTTGGTAGCTCTGTCATACCACAAGCCTTGAGCATATCAGTAAATCCCATAAAAGAATCTTCATTCCTTATAGGACCACCAATCTTTTCCTCATTGTTCAGAATTGCATTGAAGTCACCTACCATACACCACTGATGAGATCGCTGAATCCCAATTCTTGTCACCCTTTCCCAAACTTCATCCCTATTCTCTACAATTGGATGACCATATATACAAGAAACGTAGAACCTATTATTACCATACTGTACAACGATATCCACCAGATTCTTATTAGCAAAAAGGATCTCTACCTCTACATTTTTCTTCCACAACAAAGCCAAGCCCCCACTGTACCCCACCGGATTTACAGTATATACATAATCATACCCCAACCATTCCTGCAAATCAACTAGCACATTCCTAATGTTTTTTGTTTCCATCAAGAAAAAAACCTCAGGGAAATACTTCTTTCTTATCTCCCTCAACCTCCGAATTGTCAAGCCTTGAGGACGCCCCAAGCCTTGGCAATTCCAACTGAATATGCTCATTATCACTTGGACAGTCCCTCCTTTGGTACCATCTCTGGCTTTAGGCGTTTCCCGCCATTGGAACCATCCAACTTGGTATCATCTGCTTGTCTTTTCACCTCAGAACCCTCTGTTACTCCTTCCTTGATATCGTTCTGAGCACCAACCAAACCCACCTCTCTTGGTAACTGCTTCGCTTTTCTCTTGTAAGGCCTTCTCCTAGGCTTACCCCCCTTGCCTTTGATTCCGGAAGGACCCGCCTCCAAGAAAGTAGGCCCTTTTTCCGTTGAACCAATGACAAAAGGAGTAGCCATCTTGGACCTCACCTCATTGTCACTTGCAATTTGCTTAGGATCAGGTCTCCAAATCATTGCATTTCCCGCTTTGATGGCATCCCTCATAAAGGCCATGCCCTCAGTTTTTGTACTTCCTGAGCCTGGTGAAGAAGTTGCCGAATCATACTCAAAAACACACCCCTTTCCCTTATTGATATCACCTGAAATCAGAGGGGGTGGTTCAAGTCGCAATACCATCTTTTGTGCTATCGGGTCATTAGCCACCTCCACCATTGATTGTTTCACTCTTCCTACTTTGACCGTTTGATCATCTCCCGTATCAACCACCAAGTATTGTCTAATCAATTGTAGCACATCTTCCGCTATTCTAGGTCTCCCTGTGGTAGGATCGATCCCCACTTGGTCCTCTCTCAAGACCCCAAACAAAGGATCAGTTTCCTTAAGAATTTGGAGAGGAGCCAAAGGCTTCTGCACTTCTCCTCGTGCTTGCCTTTCTGCTTTCTGCTCTTGTTGCTTCTTCAATTTCTGAGGGCATCTTTCTCTGTCATGGCTCAATCTCTGGCACTCATAACAGCATTTTTGTATCCTCTCATAGTCAAAGAATATCGTGAAAGGTTCTCCTGAAGGCAAATTAAAGAGTTTCGATCTCCTAAGTGGTTTAGAGACATCGAAATCAATCTGCACTCTGATATAGTCTTGACTCTGTGCTTTTGTTGGGTCAAAAGCCACTTCCGTAACACGCCCAATCTTCTCTGCCAACCAAGTAATCGCCGATATTGTTCGATGGTTAACTGGAATACCCCTCAATCTGACCCAAAGGGGGAGGTACTGCAGATAATCCGATGGTGGAGTCTCCATCCATCGATCCAAAACCAAGGTCCACTCATTATATGTGTGAACCCCTTTCTCCAACACTTCATGTAGGTCATGTTCCTTCTCAAAGATGAACTGGAACCTCTCCGCCGATAGCGCAACCCCCCTTACTTTTCCCACTTTTTGCCACTTCCTTGGCATATCGAGTATGAGGCTTGCCATTCTCACTCCATCTGGATTAAGAGCCCTACCGATTAAGCTCCTTCCATTGACTTCAGCTGACGAGAACTCCGGTAAATTAGGCATTACACAAGCCGCTTGGTCCTCCTCTTCTTCCAATTGCATACTTGCCATCGCTCTATCCATAGCCGATGTCATAGTAAAACCTTCGTGATAACCAGAAAAAGTTTCTTCTCTCTATCGCCTTTCTTGTGACTAAACTCCAGACCACAGATCTTCAAAGGATTTGGAAAAAACTAGGATCTTCAATTGCAGAGGAAAAACGATGAACAAACCCTAATTTTCCACCTTGATTCTGCGTAGATCGATAATAATCTCTCTTATCTGCTCAGATGCGTTTTTGTGATACGTGTTTGTTAACCCAAAGCTCAGTAAACGAGAAGATCAAACCCTCTACCCGATACAGAGAATCCTAAGCTCAACACAAGAGAATCATTGAATCGATACAGCGATGTTGAACTCCTGATCATCAATATATAGATTTTATTTATTCACACATTCCTTATTTTCCATCAATAACTTATTTTCCCCCATCCTTTTCATCTTAATTCATTTTTCCAACCTTATTTAATTTAAGTTATTTGTTTACAACTTCTTTTAACAATGATTTTTTTTTTGTCAACCTTTTTCAAACAGTTTTTTTTCCACCTATATGCATTAGGTAGGTTTGAACCAAATAATGACACAAAGATAACAATTAATTAAGCAATGTACAACTAAAACTAGTTTCAAAAAAAAATGTACAACTAAAATAACATTTAAATATCTTTCATAGTTTTCATTTCGATTTGTTTCTAAAGACAAAAATATACAGTGAGCATTATATACATTGAGCATTAATTTTTCTATATAAATTGGAAATCTCAACATTAAAATATACATTTATAAAATGTTTAATATATGATAAGTTGTAAATTTTTCATGGTTGGCATTATTAAGAAAGATATCTTCTTCATTTTTCTGGTCAAGAAAGATATCTAAGGTTTAGTTATAAATAAATAAATACTACTCATGTAGATGTCTCCTCTAATTAGGTAAAGAATCATAGTAATTTTGTTTTTGTTTTTTAAAGGTTCCCAAACCAAAAAAAATCTATAAGATCCTAAGTGAAGAAAATAAACAACGAGCTGAAAATGGCTATCTTGGTCTCAAAGAGAAAGCCAACGACGCCCAAGAAGAAAGAAAACCTTCGTCTCTTCTGTAAAAATCTTTCTTCTCACTTCAATAAATCCGTAATCTATCAAATTCCTCTCACGACTCTTCTCTTATTTCTTGTTTATCACTTGTTATCTTCGACCATAATCATCTCCTCGAGGAAACTCAACGATCCAATTGTTGTTTTTATTAAAGATGGAGATATGGCTTCCCAAAAGAAAGATACTTTCGCCGGAGTTAGAGTTTCCGGTGAAGATAAAAAGCGGTATAATGATCATAAACCGAAGAACAAACCCAAGGAAGAACAATACCAATACATCAAACCTAAGAGTATAGGAGAAGGATATGCGTTAAGGGCAGTGATTAAGTATCTTCAAGTACAAAGATCATGGCTATCAACTAGGAAAAATCGCAAAATTCCGGGATCTTGTGAAGGAAAAGGAGTTTATGTTTATGATTTACCGTCTAAATTCAACAAAGATTTGTTGGTTGAATGTGTTGATATGGTTCCTTGGACTAACATGTGTAAGTTTTTCAAGAATGAAGGGTTTGGAGAAGCAATTGAGAATCTTGGTCAAGGTTGGTTTAGGACACATCAATATGCTCTTGAACCGATATTACACTCTAGAATTTTGAAGCATCCTTGTAGGGTTTACAACCAAAGCCAAGCTAAGATATTTTATGTCCCTTTTTATGGCGGTTTCGATGTGTTGAGGTGGCATTTCAAGAATGTTTCGGAAGATGTGAAGGACCGGTTAGGGATCGAGGTTTTGAAATGGCTTGGATCCAAGGAATCGTGGAAGAGAAAATCCGGGAAAGATCATGTGTTTGTCCTAGGAAAGATTTCTTGGGATTTTAGAAGAAGTAAGATTCCTTGGGGCTCAAGGTTCCTTGAGTTACAAGAAATGCAAAACCCTACAAAGCTTCTAATCGAAAGACATCCATGGGAAGTCAACGACATCGCAATCCCGCACCCGACTTACTTCCACCCTAAAACGGATAAGGATATCACCAGCTGGCAGCTCAAAATGATCAGCAAACCTCGCCGGAATCTAATTAGTTTCGCCGGAGGTGCAAGACCCGGTAACCCTAATAGCATCCGGTCAACGCTAATCGAACAATGCAAAACATTTTCTGACCAATGCCGGTTCTTAAACTGTACTAATGGAAGTTGTAACAAGCCTGAGAATGTCATAAAGCTTTTTCAAGATTCGGAGTTCTGTCTACAACCGTCAGGAGATAGTCCAACGAGGAAATCGGTTTTCGACTCACTAATCTCTGGTTGTATTCCAGTGATCTTTAATCCGTACACTGCATATTATCAGTACGCGTGGCATCTTCCGGAGGATCATAAGAGATACTCAGTGTATATAAACCAAGAAGATGTGAAGGGAAAGAGAGTAAATGTGGTGGAGAAATTGATGGCAAAGACTCTGAGGGAAAGAGAGGATACGAGAAGTTACATTGTTCATCAGATTTTGCCTGGTTTGGTATATGGAGATTCTAATGCTAAGTTTGAAAGGTTTCGAGATGCTTTTGATATTACTTTTGATAATTTACTTGAGAAAATCAACAAGTTGGTATAGATTGGATTTTGTAATTTATTTGAGAAAATCAACACTATTTTATTGATGAATGATGATATACTGCGATAATTATAACCGTACGTTATGTAGTTTTGTTCTTACCGGTTGATTTTTTTAACATCAAGATTTCATTAACTTGATACAGTGTTATGTTCATGTAATTACATAATATAAAGACGATAGCGAAAAATGTTATAACTTTTGGGAATTTTTGATCCATGAAATTGTGAAAAAAACTATTTGGAAATTCTGTTCAAATATTTAAACTAACAAATATGCTATGTACATAGTTTTATGTGAAAAAAAAAAAATTATTTGTATTTTTCTTTTGGTACGTACACGTTCAATAAGTTCGTTTGTGTTTACCATTTAAGAAACTGTTTGCCGTTTTCTACTAAGAAACGCCACGGAGTTTTACTCTCTATTATAAACACAGCAAGGCTAATTTGTTAGTCACACACTGCAACTTTCTGATCCACAAATCAGCAGAAGAAAAACGAAGAAGATGAAGCTCAAAGTCTATACAGATCGTATGTCTCAGCCATCTCGTGCTGTAATCATATTCTGCAAGTAAATCTCCTTCTTCTTCTTCGTCCTTGTTCATATTCAATCCTTCACCTTTTTTTTTTTTTTTTTTTGCTGATACATGAAATTTTTGTTTGTTTGTTTGTTTGGATTCTATTTTTTTCAAGGGTTAATGGAATCCAATTCGATGAGATTTCGATTATACTATCGAAGCGTCAGCAATTATCCCCTGAATTCAAAGGTTCGTAAAGAAAAATCGGCAAAAAAAAGTTTAATGTTTGTATGAATATTTGACTTGGGTGATTTCGATAAAGTTGAGAAGTAGAAGATTCAATTGTGAGTGAGTAGAATAAGGCTATATACTTAGTGAAAAGCTCGAAAAAATGCTTCAAAAATGGTGAATTTATCTGTTTTCTGTTCTTGGCGAATAAGGTGAAGTTAGGGACAAAAGCTTTATTATGAATCCTTGTGAATGATTTCTCCACAAGAACATGAATCTGAGGAGATACTTCATACTTGTCTTGAAACGAAAATAAAAATATTGTCTTGATTTGGTCCTTACCGTAAGAAATGCTGCCATTTTATCTAAATTGTGAGTTTCTTGTTTCTCAGAGATCAACCCATTGGGGAAGGTTCCAGCTATTGTTGATGGCAGACTTAAGCTCTTTGAAAGGTTATGCAAATGTTCTTTCTCTTTTGGATTCTTACTTCTTTTTATTCACCCCTTCCTTTTTTTGTGATCTTTAACCGGTAATTCTTCTTGCAGTCACGCTATCTTGATATATCTAGCTTTGGCATTCCCAAGTGTACTTGATCATTGGTAAGTGGTTTTTTGTTTGACACATGTTCTTGATACCAAGTTTGATCATTTTACTTCAATATTCATTCCTTTACTTTAGGTACCCGAATGATCTTTCGAAAAGAGCCAAGATTCACTCAGTCTTGGATTGGCATCACACCAATTTACGCCCTGGTGCAGGTACTTGTGAAACACGATGGTGAATGCACATAATATTCATATCGATATCGATGTTGAGAAGTTGTAGAGTCAAATGGATTGATCAGGTTCATGTTTCTGAATACGGTTATTTTACTATTTCAGCTGGATATGTATTGAATACTGTACTAGCTCCAGCCCTCGGTCTTCCTCTGGATTCGCAAGCAGCTGCTAAAGCTGAGAACCTACTAACAAAGTCTTTGTCCACTCTAGAAACTTTCTGGCTTAAGGGAAATTCTAAGTTCTTGCTCGGAAGCAACCAACCATCTATAGCTGATCTGAGCCTTGTATGCGAACTTATGCAGCTGCAGGTACAGAATTTCGCTGTTTTATGAGATTTAATTCTTCGAAATACCAAATCCAAACTAATCATACCGAACATTCTGAGGTAAAATGTTGCTTCCTTTGCTATGTTTTGGCTATTGAATGTAAACAATATTTGCAGGTTTTGGAAGAGAAAGACCGTGTTAAATTGCTCGGTCCTCATAAGAAAGTTGGAGAATGGATTGAGAATACGAGAAAGGCGACAATGCCTCACTTTGATGAGGTGCATAAAGTTCTTTTCAAAGCCAAAGAAAAGTTTGAGAAGCAGCGAGAGATGGGAACCGTAGCTAAACCGGGTATTCAATCTAAGATGTAAAGAACAAAACTCGTATCACGCTTATGCAAAACCGGTTTCAGAGATCGCTAGTTCTTCGTTGAATAAATCGATGAATGTAGTAAAAACAATCACTTTATCAGAGCTTCCATAAATAATACTACAAGTTTTCAAATTGTGGCTGAAAGTGGTTATACCAAACCGGAGAGCATTTTGAATCTCTTACCGGAGAGAACTCAAACCGGTTAATAATTTAAAATTTTAATATCTTATATAGACCCATTTGTTTGGGCCTGCGCGAGGCCCATTTAATATAAGTGAAGAAAACGACGTTGTGACCTAGGTTTAATTCTCCTCTCTTCTTCTTTTTCGTCTGTATCTCAGTCTCTCCATGGAAGCGGCAAGTAACGAAACTCACAATTGCGAAACTATGGATCCGAATCCAACCTCGATGTGGAGTTCCATTGTGAAGAAAGATCCACCTTCAAAGCCTCCGTCTAACGACGGAGATTCTTCAGCGATTCTCGGGATGGTCGGAAACTGCAAATCCACCAAGGGAATATCTATGGCGGTTGTTGATGCTAATGCCGTCATTGATGGACGACAAAGCCTAACCAACTTCGCCGATAAGTTCGTTACTGTTCCTGAAGTTCTCTCTGAGATTCGTGATTCTGATTCTCGCCGTCGTTTAGCTTTCACACCATTCATTATCGAAACCATGGAACCTTCTCCTGAGTCTCTCAGTAAAGGTACATAAAACAAGTTTTTGATTCGAATTCGATAGTGAGACTCTTGTTTATAGTGATCCTTATAGGATTTGGAATGATTTTTCGCGTATATGATCTTGTATCTCTGACATTTGACCCTTTTTCTCTTTGATTCTGCAGTTATTAAATTTGCAAGAGCTACTGGTGATTTACAAACTCTATCTGATGTTGATCTTAAACTGATTGCTTTGACATATACTCTTGAGGCTCAAGTTCATGGGACTAAAAATCTCAGAGATGTTCCTCCACCGATTCAAACCGTTAGAGTAAAGAGATTGCCTGAGAAGGAATTACCTGGTTGGGGTTCCAATGTGGCTAACTTGGAGGAGTGGGAAGCATTAGAGAAAGAAACTGAGGAAAACTCCAACGCTAACTCGAAAATCCTTCCGCTGAAAGACCTTGACTTGAATACCATTCCTTCAGACAATTGTTCTGAGGTTGGTTCGGTTGTGTCTCATTCTGAGCATCAAGAAGATGAAGAAGGTGAGAGGAGGCGTAGGCGATACCCGCCCAAGAAAACAGAGGTAAAGCTTGAAGGTAAGATGGTAGTGGAGGGAATTGATGCATCCAAGGGTGTGTATGACGATGAAGATAGTGGTGATTGGAGACCTGCGGTTAGTAGAAGTACTCACAGTAAGTTTCTTAGAAGAAAGGCGAGGTGGGAACAATCTGTTGCCTTGGCTGAGAAAGAAATTCAGCAAGATCAAGAAGCTGACAAAGCTGTAAACATGGTTTCGGATATGGCTGATCTGCAGAAACAGTCGAATCAAATCTTTGAAGACGCCAATGAAAGCTGTGCAAAAGATGAGGATCTTTCTTCCATCCTAAAAGAAATGAGGTTGGAGGAAGATTCATTAAAGGCTCTTCAAGAAGGGGATGATGAGACAAATGCTGAAACAACTTTGATCGATGGTGAGGATGATATCGATGATGATATTGATGTCGAAGCCGAGGGGATCGATGTTGCAGATCAAGGGTTAGAGAATGTGGAGATTGTTAGTGAGGCTGGGGATACCGTTGAGGTATCATCGATTGCAGATGATGGTAGCAGCGAGCAGAGTTGGTCGTTAAGAGCTTTATCTGAGTCCAGTGTAGCTTGTATTACCGGTGACTATGCAATGCAAAATGTTATTCTTCAAATGGGGTTGCGTTTGCTTGCACCCGGTGGAATGCAGATTCGTCAGTTGAGCAGGTAACAACTTTATGAATGGTAAAATGTGTCAAGTTTAGACGCACTATATTTTAAAAGGTTTCAAATAAAATGATATCATCGAAGTTTTATAGATCACTAGTTGAACATGCAATGCAAAATGTTATTTATTTAGTAACTTTCTATCATTTTATGAATCAGATCTTCCTCTTCTTTTCTTTTTCGAATGTCGATACTTTTCTTTAGCATGCTCACTTTATTGCATTTTCATCTTCAGGTGGATCTTGAAATGCCATGCTTGCTACACAGTAACTCCTCAAATTGGAAGAATCTTCTGTCCCAAGTGCGGGAATGGTGGCACTCTACGCAAGGTAGCGGTTACAATAGGCGCAAATGGCACCATCATAGCTGCTCGTAAACCACGTATTACACTTCGAGGGACCAAAGTAAGTACTCGTTTATAAGCAGAAGCTAACCATAACCACCTTGCATAGCGTTAAACACAACATGCATTTCTATGTGCAGTATTCGATACCAATGCCTAAAGGAGGAAGAGATGCAATCACGAAGAATCTTGTTCTACGGGAAGATCAACTCCCTCAAAAGTTTCTCCATCCAAGGACCAAGAAGAAAGCAAGCAAACCGGTTAGTAACATTCCAAACACATTTTGGTTGAAAGAACAAAACTTTTTAAGGTAGTTTCGGGATTTGATTTGTATATTGTTTGGTTTTCTTCAGGGAGATGAGTATTTTGTATCAGACGATGTGTTCATGAACCATCATAGTGATAAAAAGGCACCATTGCAGCCACCTGTGAGAAAAGCTATGCAGGTTTTCAGTCAGAAAAGAAACCCTAATGATAACCATTACTCTCGTTCTATGCACTGATGTGTTTGTTTCTCCGACACAACAAACCAAAGCATCTCCTTTACTTGTGAAGATGATGCCAAATGATTTTGTCTCTTTTTTAATTTTTGAACGTTGTCTTAAAGTCTGAAACTTGTAGTTTGAAAAATTGAGAGATTATTATTATTATCAAGTTTTATTCGGTTCTCAAATTTGTATTTTGATTAAACAAAATAGGAGGGACCCAAAAACTCATCAGTTTGTTCTCGCTGTGACTTTTTGGTGAAGAATTTTCCCTTTATTGAAATTTAGCAACACCAATTTTGAAGGAACAAAGAAAGATGCAAAATCTTCGAACAAGTTAATATCCAATGTTAAAACTAAAAAATACTCCTCCTTTCATCTTCAGCTTCATTTGAAGGCGAAGCCAGCGCAAGCTCGGCCCATGCCAAAGACGATGACCTGAGCTCTGCTGAAATTGACACTCTGATTCTACTTTCCAATGTCTCACAAAGCTCCTGAACCAATGAAGAAAGCTTCTTCTTGTCTTCTTCATTCTTGTCCAAGTTCAAGCATTGACTAGCCACTTCACATACCGCCTCAAGTTCCTTTTGGTTGAAGTGCTTCATCTCCGGATCCACCAAACTAGCCATCACGTCTGGTGCACCAAGATACTTCTCCTTTGCCTGCACCATAAAAACACAATTCGGATTTCACTGAGTGTTTGCATCCCGGGAACTATATTCCCGGTTGTGTTGACGCATTCAAGGTCAAGACTTTGCATCCCGGGAACCAAATGCATTGTACCCATTTCGAAAACTCTTTCCAGTTTCCAAAATGGGGTAAGTAAGTAAATGATCAGTTGTTGTATTAAGCAAGGATAAGAGAAAGGTTTTTGGCTTCCGAAAAGCGTGAAAATGCATAAAGAGAGAGTATTAGAGAAGAAGCTACTCTTACCCATTCAACCAAGCAACCTCTTTCTTGGCAATAAGAAGGTCTTCCGCTTACAGTTTCCAGCAAAAGTATGCCAAATGAGTATATGTTCCCTTGTAAATTCAGATCTCGATGCTCCATTGCGTTGGGAAGTACACATATAGCTCCTTCACTACTGATATCCCTCAAATTCTTCTCTGATCTCACGTTAATCGTCTTCCAGCATTCAAAATCAACCAGCTGCATAGAATAAAACAAGGATTAAGAGTATACTAGCGAAGCTTAGTTTACTGTATTGTCTAGGAAATAGATGGGTGCAACGTTACTTTGGGAGTATAATCTTCAGTGAGATACACTGCATTTGAGTTCAACTCAGAGACTGTAAACGGAGGATCGAGTTCAGTATGAAGATACTTGAGACCACGTGCGATGCCTGTAACGATTTTCATGCGTTTTGCCCATGATACTAAACTCCCTTCCCCATCTGCACCAAACTTATTATCAGCTAACTCTACTTACGAAAAACTGCCAAAAACAGAGCTCTAAGGAAGTTGGATTGTATATTACAGTGGAGGAGCTCGTATAGTGTCCCGTTTGATGCATATTCAAAAACAAGCATTCTTGTAAACGGTTTGTTCTCTTTGCAGTATCCAAGTAATTTCCCCGCATTTTCATGGTTTAATCTAGCCAAATCCGCAACCTGAAACAATGAATGGTCACAAAAAGTCATGATTTTATTCATGGATTAGTGCAAGTGACTCAGTAATGACGTAAGAAGAAGAAGAAAAAGAAGAAGAAGACCTCTCTCTGGAAATAAAGCTCAAGATATCCAGTCCAATCTTCTTCTTTAACGCAAAGCGCGATCACCGCAATCTCAGTTCCGCCTTTAATCGTTCCTTTGTATATTTGACTGTCCACGCAAGAATCAATTATGTTGCTGAAGTCTTCACACGCCACTTCTAGCTCTTGTCTTGTGAATCTTGAAACATCCTTCAGCATTTCAGAATCTGTAATAAAAAACTAGTTTTCTGTAACTTTTGTCATCTCTTGAAGGTCTTTCGGGTTTTTGTATTGAAAATCTTAGAAGTTCCAAAAGTTTCTAACCAACGTAGACCGTGAACTGCTCCTTTTCACTTGCAGATTTCTTCCAGGGAACGATGAGAGAGCGCTTTAAGTTGCACATGCTACATACGGAGAAAATTATAACTAGAAAGAGCAAACCAACCGATGACCCTGTGACTATCTCAAAATCCAAAAGCCACATAGGTGTCGATACTCGTTTGTTCTTCTTGGCCACATTTGCAGCTAAGCCAATTTAAAGAATTCAAAAATGAAAAATTAGACAAAGAAATCAACTATGAATGTCAAAAAGTGAAAACACATTTTTTACAAACCACATTCTGAAGGAGGCCTCTGCTTAACATCCTTGGTTTTCATGCAGTTTCCTTGAAAGCTCGTTCTACAACGAAGTACCACGACACAAAGAGACATCATCAAATGGAAAAATAGAGCCAAGTAGATAAAAGAGTCTTATAAGAAATACCTTGGAAGGTAATCTAGACACGTCGGAATTCCTCCCTCGAAAAAGTTGTAGGAGAAATCCGCCACTTTCAAATGAGGAGACTTGCACAAACCAGTGATGTTTGCACTTGCATTTGAAGCAACACTGATGATTCAGAGAAACAAAATAACATATATTTAACATTTCCATCATAGACAATAAGTATTCATCATATTGGTGAAACTTACTTTTTCGATGTACTAGCAACGGGAATACTTCCTTGAAGCCTATTTCTGTCAATATGAAGTTCTCTAAGGTACTTCAGATTTCCAATCTCTAGAGGTAACTTTCCAGTTAAACCATTGGACTGAAGGTTTCTGTAATGCAGTTACAAGCAAACAAGCAAATATTACTTCAGAACATTATCTGATTAAATGACATTGCGAAAAAAAAGTATGGCTTTTTATCACATTATCTTAATGCTTGCCAAATTCCCGATCTCTGCGGGAACGGGTCCTGTTATATGATTGTTTCCCAAGTCTAAGATCTTGAGTTTCTTCAACTTTCCTATCTCTTTTGGTATTGTTCCCATTAGAATGTTCCCGCGGAGGATCCTAAAGAAGTATTCCACACAAAAATGCCATCTCAAAATTTCCAAACTCTATCCGTCATCAAACTTCACATATTTTCAGGTATTTTCAATAGAAATCAAAACCATACAGTTCTTGCAAGTAGGTTATCTGACCAATTTCTTGCACAAGAAACCCTCTTATCGATGTATCCGATATATTTCTGCAAGATTCACAGCATGAAACCAGATACCACAAATCATCATAAAAATAGACTTTTTTCCGATGAAGAAAACTTAATTTACAGATTAGAGGAATCCAGGTAGAGATCAAAGTTTCTTACATTTTGATAATATGATCTTTAGTCGAAGAGCACTTAACACCGTTCCAAGCACAAGGATCCAAATTGGGGACATTCCAATTAGACATAACTAACAATGGATCCTTATAAATAGCTTCCTTGAATCTCCTAAGAGCTTCAACTGATACAACAACAACAAAAAATGAAATACTTCTTCTCTTCACTCACAAAACTAAATCTTCAACTTCCTAGATTAACAGAGAAGCTAAATTAACTAAAATTTTGAGACTTTCTCAAATTGGCGAAAAAAAACACTATACATAGAAGAAAATGGAGTAACCATATACCTTCTTTAGAGGCAATCGCGTCACATGAAACAAAGAGGAACCCTAAAACAAGAATCGAAAGAGAAAGCTGCAGATTTGAAGATAAGTAAAAAAATCTCATTTTTTTCCTTCTCCTTCCTTAAAATTTCAGCTCATTACAGGAAGCAAAAAACCCAGAATTTCTCACTCAGAAGTCACTATAAAGACTCAATAACTTTAAGACAACAAAGACAAGAGCTTTAACTTGAGAATAATTTGAAATTGAGAAGTTTAAGCTTTAAAGAGCAGTGCGAGTTTTTGGCAGAAAAGGAAAATGCTTTAAACAATAATCTGCGTATTTAGCAAAAACCCATCAAAGATAAAATGAAGTTTCTTAATAAGTAACAGAGATTGAGAGAGAGAGAGAGAGAGAGAGAGAGACTTGGATTCAAAGAAATTTTTGTTTTTTCCTGGATTAGAGACGAAGAGTTTGTGCTTTAGCTTTTTCTTTATAAAAGAAGGAAAATAATTTTATTTAATTATTTGGCCCTATTATATAGATTTTGACTAAATTTACACTCATTGCATTTAATTAGCAATAGATTCCTATATTTATGTAATGAAAGTATGAAACTATATTTTTATATTTCTTTCCCATATAATGTTTGATAGTAATATATTTAATTGGAAGCTAAAAATAAACTAATATATTTAATTGTGTTTGTATTCAAGGACAAATGTATGAACATGCATCACCTTCGAAACTTCCGAAGTCAATATTATTACCTGCATTCACTGAAAAAGAGAGACAATAAGTCAGATAGTTCTGTTGCCAGTTAAATTTATAAATGCAGATAAGAATTTTAATTAGTATATGGTTTATATTAGTTAGTGTCCATGTCATATTGAAATTTGATTTTTAACTTATTAGCGTGTTGCTTAGAAATTATAAACAAAAATAATATTCACAAATGATAATTTGATAATCATTAATTCAACTGATAAAAAATATCGAATTTTATTTTTTTTAAACTCCGATTCGGGTTCACTATTTATTTTCTGTATCCCTAAGCATTCATAGTTATTGTTGGCAAAAAAACAAATATTCACACAATTATATGAAAAAAAACTTTTTCTAATTTTCTTAAAGAGTAAAAGGAATTAGAGACTAGGATTAGCATCTAAAAGGGTCCTACTATACCTAATCTGCATTTTTTTCTTCTTATTTTCTAATTACCATTATGGCATATAATCTATTAAAAATAGATTTGGTTTGCTTTTCTTTTCTCTTTTTGTCAACAGATTTGGTTTGCTTTAGATTACAATTTTTAGTTGTTATGAATTTTTTTTTTTTTGTTCTTGGTAGATCTCTAAACAAGTAAATGATATTACAACTAAGGTTAGGTTCTAGTGGAAGTAATGTATGATTGCACACACACACACAAAAATAAAAAAACATATAAACTCGACACTTATTTGAAAAGTTAGCTGCAACTTTTTTTTATTCTATTTCCTATAAAAAATTACAAAATCATGTCTAGTTGCTACGGCTCTTGATGACAGTAAATAATTACATTTCATTTTACATTATTAACAAGCTTAATCCCCACTAAACAAATGGGCCTTTTTAATATTTGATCGATTTAGCTTCGCCCATCAAATCGTTAATGATACGAAGTCAACACATTTACACAAAGTCAAAATAATACACGTGTACAAAATTATGTTGCTTCTCTCTTCGCTTCTCAATTTAGGGTTCTTCGCAAAAACCTCTGAGATCTCGTTAAGAATTGTGTTAATGGCGATGGGGTTTCTTCATTTTCATCTATAATGGTGATTTAGGGTTCGCAATAACTTCTGAAAGAGAGAGAGATTTGAAACGAACCCAATCAAAGGTTTGGGTTTGAAATTGCGTTAATGGCGGCGATGAGTTTTCTCCATCTTCGTCTTCATCGTTTGAAGAAAGGTAATTCTGGAAATTTTGTCCCTTTTAGCCGTATTTTGAGTCTCTGTTTCTGGGTTCGAGCTTATTGTGATTACCGACAGATTCTGAGAACTCGTCTTCCCTCTCTTCAGTTTAACGAGGCTCTGGATTTATTCACTAAAATGGTTGAGACTCGTCCTCTACCTTCGATTATCGATTTCACGAGATTATTGACTAGTATTGCGAAAATGAAGAAATTTGATGTTGTGATCAATCTATGCGAGCATTTGCAAACGATGGGAGTTTCACATGATCTCTATACTTGCAATCTTGTAATGAATTGTTTTTGCCAATCTTCTCAGCCTTCTCTTGCTTCGTCTTTTCTCGGGAAGATGATGAAACTTGGTTTTGAGCCTGATATCGTCACGTTTACTTCTTTGATCAATGGATTCTGTGTCGGGAATAGAATCGACAATGCGATGTCTATTGTTAATCAGATGATGAGAATGAGAATTAAACCCGATGTTGTTATGTACACTACGATCATCGAGAGTCTTTGCAAGAACCGACGTGTGGATGATGCGTTGAACCTTTTCAACCAGATGGAAAACAGTGGGATTAGACTGGATATTGTTACCTACACCTCTCTCGTTATCGGTCTTTGTGACTCTGGTAGATGGAATGATGCTGCTCCGCTACTGAACGATATGATTAAGAAGAAAATCAACCCTGATGTAATCACTTTCAATGCATTGATTGATGTGTTTGTGAAAGAAGGGAAGTTTTTGGAGGCTAAAGACTTGTACGATGAGATGATTCGAATGTCTATAGCTCCTAATATTTTCACTTACACTTCATTGATCAATGGGTTATGCATGGAAGGTCGCGTAGATGAGGCCCAAGAAATGTTTTATTTGATGGAAACCGAGGGTTGTTTTCCAGACGTAGTCGCCTATACGTCTCTCATAAACGGGTTTTGCAAGTCTCTGAAGGTAGATTACGGGATGAAAATCTTCTACGAGATGTCCCGAAAAGGATTAATCGGAAACACAATCACTTACACAGTTCTTATTCAAGGTTTTTTTCAAGTGGGCAAACCTAATGTCTCCCTTGAAATTTTTAGTCAGATGGTTTCTCGTGGTGTGCCTCCCAATATTAGGACTTACAACGTTTTGTTACATGGTCTGTGTTATAACGGGAAGCTAGAGAAAGCGTTGATGATATATGAGGATATGCAAAAGAGAGAAATGGATATTGGTATTATCACATATACTATCATCATTCAAGGGATGTGCAAAGCTGGTAAAGTGAAAGATGCTATTGATTTATTTATTAGCCTCCCTTCCAAAGGAGTGAAGCCTAATGTTGTAACATACACAACAATGGTATCAGGATTGTTTAGGGAAGGGTTAAAGCTTGAAGCTCATACGCTGTTTAGGAAAATGAAAGAAGATGGGGTTTTACCAAATGAAGGCGTGTATAATTAGGTATAGCTGAACTGATCATAGTATTGAAAAGTCTAGGGTTCTCTGATGATGCTTCGACTCACAGAAAACGATGGGGCAGTTGCAGTTTGTGATGGGACATATGACATGTCGTATGTTTCAGAAACATATGTTGCCTATACGTGTGTAAGATGATTCAGAAGCATATGTTGCCCATTTGTATCGTTGACTCTGGTTTGCTCTAGAAGAAAGGAATTGGATGCGCGTTTTCAGGTTTTCAAGGAGATGCCTCGGATAGGCTCCCGTAGAGATGAGGTTTTATACATTGTTACACGGTCTTTGTGAAGCGAGGAGGATTTGATGAGCTCGTTTATACATACACGACATAGATACATAACAAGCGGACTTCTCGATGAGATGCTAGACCGCAATTTGGTTCGAAATCTTGTAAGTTACAGTCCACAAAATGTTGAAAAGTGTAGAGTCATGTAGATAGGTGCATATAGATTGCTTTCTTTCATCAAAGTTAGATTTCTATAACATGTGGATGCAAAGGCATTTCACTTGGTAAGAAACGTTTGTATTCTTTTGTTCACTTGTAATTGAAAATCAAAGGCTGATTGCTACAAAATGTTCTCGTATCGGTTAAACGGCACCGTTTTGGGTTTAAACGTTTTGATTGACCGTCTAAAAAAACTCTATCGTCGTCGTTTCCCCGATTTGCGTCGTTCTTCTTCTTCTTCCATGGCGCTGAAATTTCACCAACAGATCATATCAGACCTTCTCGAGGACTCTAATGGCGGATTAGTAATCCTCTCTTCAGGTCTCTCCCTCGCTAAACTAATCGCTTCTCTTCTAATCCTTCATTCACCGTCTCAAGGAACTTTACTTCTCCTTCTCTCTCCCGCTTCTCAATCTTTCAAATCCAGAATCATCCATTACATCTCCTCTCTAGATTCTCCTACTCCGACGGAAATCACCGCCGATCTTCCAGCGAATCAGCGTTATTCGTTATACTCCTCCGGTAGTCCTTTCTTCATCACGCCGCGGATTCTAATCGTCGATCTCCTTACTCAACGGATTCCGGTTTCTTCACTTGCCGGTATCTTCATCCTTAATGCTCATTCTCTTTCCGAAACCTCCACTGAAGCTTTCATAGTGCGAATCGTTAAAACCCTAAATGGCTCCGCTTATATACGCGCCTTCTCCGATAGACCGCAATCAATGGTCTCCGGTTTCGCTAAGACGGAACGAACCATGCGTGCTCTCTACCTCCGTAAACTCCATCTGTGGCCCAGGTTTTGTATATTTGGACTTCAATTTCATCATGTAAAAAAAAAACCAATGTTGGTTGGATCATTACGAAGCTTATAGGTTTTCTTCTGGATCAGGTTTCAGTTGGATGTGACTCAGGAATTAGAGCAAGAACCACCGGAAGTTGTTGATATTAGGGTTTCAATGTCGAATTATATGGTGGGGATACAGAAAGCAATCCTTGAAGTTATGGATGCTTGCCTTAAGGAGATGAGGAAGACTAATAAGGTTGATGTTGATGATTTGACTGTAGAGAGTGGTTTGTTTAAGTCCTTTGATGAGATTGTTAGGAGGCAGCTTGACCCAATTTGGCATACTCTAGGGAAAAGAACTAAACAGCTTGTTTCTGATTTGAAGACTTTAAGGAAGTTGCTTGATTATCTTGTTAGGTAAGAGCTCTCTGTCTTCTCTCTATGAATGTGCTTATGCAAAGTCTCTTTTTACTCGTCCATAGCTTTAAGATGGATGTTCTGCAGTTTGTAACTTGGACTTCATTTGGTGTTATGTTTATGGATTTCTGTGTAGGTATGATGCTGTGAGTTTTCTGAAGTTCTTGGATACACTCAGGGTAGCGGAGAGCTATCGATCTGTTTGGTTATTTGCAGAGTCGAGCTATAAAATATTTGATTTTGCAAAGAAACGAGTGTATCGTCTCATGAAGGCAAGTGACGTCAAGTCAAAAGAACATGTTAAGAATACAAGTGGTAAAAAGAGAAAAGTAAAGGGCGATAATGCTTGTGTAGAAGCAGGTAACAGAGTCTTGATCTACATTGTTGTATCTTGCATCTAGTGACTTTCGTGAATTATTTGTTTCAATTTATATTGCTGATAAATGGACTTGAATCAGTTGGTGGTGCAACAACAACAACTAATGTGGCTACTGGCGTTGTTATTGAAGAAGTCCTCGAAGAGGCACCAAAATGGAAAGTCTTACGTGTGAGTGACTGAGTGAGTTTCAGTTTCAATGCCGTTTCTCTGTTACAGTTTTCACAACTTAGCCATAGGAAATAATGGCCGCCACTCTCTATGATTGATACAGGAGATTTTAGAAGAGATACAAGAAGAAAGACAAAAGCAGTCTCTATCTGAAGAAGACAACTGTGACAACAATGGTATAGTTCTCGTGGCTTGCAAAGATGAGCGTTCCTGCATGCAGCTTGAAGATTGCATCACGAACAATCCACATAAGGTATAGGGAGATAACTACAGTTCTTTTTTATATTGTACATCGATAAGAACACTGTCCCTACTTACTCCGCACAAATCTTCACAAATCAGTTGTCTTTGTTTGGGCCACACAAATCTTCTCATTTTCCATACACATGTGCAGGTAATGCGGGAAGAATGGGAAATGTACCTGCTGAGCAAAATTGAGCTACGCAGTGTACATACACCGCAAAAGAAGAAACAAAAGACTCCCAAGGGTTTTGGGATTCTCGATGGAGTCGTTCCGGTAACTACTATGCAGAACTCAGAGGGTGGCAGTGTTTGCAGACAAGAACATGAGGCTCTTATTGCTGCTGCGTCCTCTATTCGCAAGCTAGGAAAGACAACGGACATGGCTTCTGGAAATACTAATCCAGAGGCTCAAGTCGATAAGGCTTCCTGTACCAAAGGAAAGGCTAAAAAGGAAGTATCAAGTCTTCGGAGATCCATACGAAGCTGCAATAAGAAAAAGGCGAACAGTGAACCTGAAATCTTAACAGGCTCAGAAAATGTAGAAAAAGCTAGTGAAGCTAGCACATCAACCCCTCGAGAAGCCAATGTTGTTCACCCCAACAGTGCTAAGAAGCTACCGCCTGTGCATTTTTATGCCTTAGAAAGCGATCAACCTATACTAGATATCTTGAAACCGTCTGTGATCATTGTCTATCAGCCTGACATGGGTTTCGTCAGAGAAATTGAGGTGTACAAAGCAGAGAACCCTCTGAAAAAGCTGAAGGTTTATTTTCTTTTCTATGATGAGTCCACAGAAGTGCAGAAGTTCGAAGCAAGCATACGCCGGGAAAATGGAGCGTTTGAATCATTGATCAGGCAGAAGTCTTCGATGATTATTCCCGTCGATCAGGTTTTTAACTCAAATCCCAACATTTCAGTTGAAGCAAGTTTACTACAACATGATACGATGATACATTAGAACAACTCAATAATTGGTAAAGTTCTGCTATATCAAATTTAATCAGACCAAGTAGATGAAACTCTAAATCGGAATTTACGTTGTCCTCTTGTCTTCTCGTTCCTTCTTTCTTCTAATCCATCCTATGTTATGTCTTGGAATCAGGATGGGCTTTGCATGGGGTCGAATTCATCTACAGATTATCCAGCTTCAAGTACTCAAAACTCAGTAACCCGAAAAGCAGGTGGAAGAAAGGAAGTAGAAAAAGAAACACAGGTTCATACCTCAGTACTTATCTGATCTCCAAGACTAACATGATTCGGGAAAAGTTTACTCAAGTTATTTAGTGGGTTTTTTCTACCAGGTAATAGTTGACATGAGGGAGTTCATGAGCAGTCTACCAAATGTTCTTCACCAGAAAGGAATGAAGATAATACCGGTTACATTAGAGGTTGGTGACTATATCCTCTCGCCGTCAATATGCGTAGAGAGAAAAAGCATTCAGGATCTTTTCCAGAGCTTCACATCAGGTCGTTTATTCCACCAAGTGGAAATGATGTCCCGTTATTACAGAATACCCGTTCTTCTCATCGAATTCTCTCAAGACAAAAGCTTCTCGTTTCAGGTTACCTATCTCTCACGTTCCTATCTTCACAGTCGAAATATTGGCATTTCCTCTGAGTTTGGATCGGATTTTTTATGTTTTTGCAGTCTGCGAGTGATATATCAGATGATGTGGCTCCATATAACATCATATCGAAACTATCATTGCTAGTTCTACATTTTCCTCGGTTAAGGATACTATGGTCTCGAAGTCTACATGCAACCGCAGAAATCTTCACTACCTTAAAATCCAACCAAGACGAACCGGATGAGACCCGAGCAATAAGGGTTGGTGTGCCTTCAGAAGAAGGTATCATAGAAAATGACATCAGGTAAAATCAAAACCTCTTTACTTCTAAACTGCCGAAATCAGTTTTTTGATTTATCGAAATTGACTCATCGTGTGAACAGAGCCGAGAACTATAACACATCTGCAGTAGAGTTTCTGAGAAGGCTTCCCGGAGTTTCGGACGCAAACTACAGATCGATAATGGAGAATTGTAAGAGTTTGTCTGAGCTCGCGTCTTTGCCTGTAGAGAAATTGGCAGAATTCGTGGGTGGTCACAAAGCTGCTCGTACTCTCAGAGAGTTTCTTGATGCCAAGTACCCAACTTTGCTTTAAAGAGACGTAAAATAGCTTTAATCACACAAATCTGCTTAATCTTGTTACATTTGTTGGTAGATTTGAAAATTTATATTCTTAATTGTTAAATTTATGGGTTGATTAATGGGAAACTAAGTCATATATTAGTTTTCTTAGACATAATTATTATCTAACATTAGATAAAATCTAATTAGGTATCTAACATCTTTATCACTTAAAATTTTATTTTTACCCTTATATATTTACCTAGTTTTTCAGTTTTTACTTTGACATAAAAATAATAATTAAATATTAAACATAAAAAATCAAAAATCATTTTACCCTAATTTTTCTTTTTCTCTTCCTTTTACTCACGGCCGCCATGCTCTTTCTCTCTCACGGCCATCTCATCTTCTTTTCTGATTTGACATCGTCACTCCCAATTGGATGACATCATCACTTCCAAATGATTATCCTTTCTTCGATTGATTATTACACATCTCTCCTTTCACTTATTTCTTAATAACTTATCATTTTTATAGTGTTCGTCTTCTTCTTATTCTCCTCCTCTCTTTGTTATTATCGTTGTTCTTTTTCTTCTTTCTCTTCCTTTTTTTTTATTTCCAATGTTGCAGCTCACTTCTTTGCTATATATCGAAATCTCCAATATATTAAAATGGTATTTATTATCATCCGTTAAACTTTCCACTGTCTTCTCATCTCTTGATTACCATTAGGGATCAACATAGTTAACTATTTTAAAAAATCAGTATAATAGGTAACTATGTTTTTAATAACAGTTAACTATGTATATTATTTTTTAAAATTATAATATGTATCTATATTTCTAATAATAGTTAACTATGTATGTTATATAATATATATATTTTCTGATAATAGTTAACTATATATGTTATTTTTTTGTTCATTATGCAAATTATAATAGATAACTATGTTATGAACGTAGTTAACTATGTTTGTTTAAATAAGTAACTATTAAAATAGCATTTGCATGTAGTTAATTATGTTATGAAATGAATAGAATTTAGTGTGATGTAATCTGAAAATAGTTAACTATATTTCTAAATAATTACAAAATAGTATGATGTACTTAACTACGTTATGAGATTAGTTGAGTATGTAATTTCGAAAATGGTTATACTTTTTGACCTAATTTTTTTCAAATCTACTTTTTTAGAAATAATATAAAAACAATTTTTATGAAATTTTATTAACTATTAATTTGTATAAAACTTTTTACCAACAATTATTACTAAATTTAATAGAGACAAATTTGTCCAACTATTTTTTTCTATGCTACTCACCTAAATTCTTATATGGACATGCTAGTTTTCTAATTTCTTATTCAACATAATATTGAGCTAATTAACTCTTGATTAATCTATTGTAACAATTATACTTGTGAGCATTCTCTGATTGTATTAAATTGTGTGTTTCATGATTACACTTATCAATATTTGGTGTGGTAGAAACAGTAAATATATTGGAATGCTTTCGTATGTTAGAGATGGATACAGTTATGCCTTGTTTATGCTTCGAAGATGTAGACATGTTATATAGAGTACATCTCTTGATATATATTTTTTTTTTGGATCAAATGGTTCATCGGAAATCAACATCTTACAATTGACCCAACAACTAAAAACATGGGAAATAAAGCTAAAATCTTTTAATTTATTACAAACATTAAATTAAACATTTCTTGCTCCAAATTCAAGGGTATTTATGGAATGCGTAGTAAACAAATGTGATCGCATGGTAATTTTTAATATTCCGGATGACCATTTTACGAAACATCCGTCCATCCGTCCATAAGTGTGATTTAGCTACGATATTGTTGAAGGGGATCAGTTCAAGAGTTTTTGGGTTGGTATGCATATACATAGAATTAAGATATTGAGTCAAAAGATAACTATATATATTTATTGACCGTATTTTAGTATAGAAGATGAACTAAAAAATGAAGGATTATGATGACTATTATAAGTTAATATCTCATGATCTACGTGTCTTAGTGGCAATTACAACTCATTAAATAAATATCTTTTTTTCAGAATCTGTTAACCGTTAAGCATTGCAAAAATTCTCCATCGACTCTGTGTATTTTATGTACAGATCACAACATGTGGGATGTAATTCCATTAATTAGAATTACAATCAATATATCTTTCCATTTCTCATTGTTATTTTTATAGATTGATGTGGTTCTTCTCCTTTCTCTTCTTCTCTTTTTCTATTACGCATGAACTCTCTACCTTGTTCTTTTTCGATTTCCCTTTGGGCACAAGACCTATCACCACTTCATCCTAAGGTTCTCTCTTCATCTTATTCGACTCAGCACCTGCTTCCATCTGATAAATCTGAAACACAAGCTTAATTTGTTAAAATTTTGTGGATAAAACAGGTAATGAGGCCAGAAGAAGAATAAAAACGACATTATTAAGGAGAAGAAACTTACTTCGGAGACGGATCTCTTCTTGTCCACGGAGAATTTTGTGTGGAGAAAAGAAAATAACGACTGCTCGAGGCGGCGATACAAAACTCTGGACCGTCGTCTAAAGATGCATTTATCTTGCATACAATTTCTCTGATTTTCAGTTTGGTCCTTTCCTTTTTTTTTTCTTTCCACAATGGGCCACAATTAAGGTATGTGCAGTAAATCCCAATTATATTTTCTAAAATATATGAATGTAATAATTTCATTGAGGTTGGTCATTTTTAGAATACTTTGCTATTGTGTGTGAATTGTGATTGTATTTATCATTTTTTTTAAATGGAAACCAAATTTTTTTTTAAAAAACGGAATCCTTGCCTCGTTTGGGTTATCATCTTCAACATCATCTTCTAGATTGACCAATGGCGCCGATCCATCTCCAGTCGGTGCACTCTTGTTGATATCTCGTCAGCCGTTCCCGGAAGTCGGGTCGGCATTCAAATCGAGCAGATGAAGTCTGCGAGTTCTTTGTGCGTCGGTCGGTGTGGAAAATTTCAAAGCCGTAGGAGCATCTCTCCCGCGGCTCGCCGCGGTAAGGGAATTTAGCGGGTTTTTCTTTTTCTTCTTCTCTTTTTTCTTCTTTTTCCTCTCGTCAACCTCACCATCAACACCAGCCTCATCAACAACACCAACAGTGTTTTTCTCCCTTTTCTTCTTCTCTTTTTTCTTCTTCTTCCTCTCGTCAACCTCACCATCAACACCACCTTCATCAACAACACCAACAGTTTTTCTTCTCTTTTTTCTTCTTCTTCCTCTCGTCAACCTTACCACCAACAACAGCCTCATCAACAACACCAACAGTGTTCTTCGCCTTTTTTTTCTTCTCATTTTTCTTCTCCTTCCTCTTGTCAACCCACCATCAACACCAACCTAATCAACAACACCAACAACAGCAGAAATCTTCTCCTTTCTCTTCTTTTCCTTTTTCTCACTCTTCCTCTCCACAACCTTATCATTAAGCCCAACCTCATCAACATCACCAACAGCAGCAGAGAGTTCTTCTCCTTTCTCTTCTTCTCCTTTTTCTATTACACATGAACTCTCTATCTTGTTCTTTTTCGATTTCCCTTAGTGCACACGAGCTATCACCACTTCATCATAAGGTTCTATCTTCCTCTTATTCGACTCACCACCTGCTTCCATTTGATAAATCGGAATTACAGGCCATGTTTGTCAAAATTTTGTGGATAAAATAGGTAAAGAGGTCAGAGAAAGAATAAAGACGACATAATCAAGGAGAAGAAGCTTACTTCGGAGGCGGATCTCTTCTTGCCCATGGAGAATTTTGTGTGGAGAAAAGAATTGCTCGAGGCGGCGATACAAAACTCTGGACCGTCAGTTTGATCCTTTTTTTTTTTTTTGTTTCCAAAATGGGCCACAGTTAAGGGATGTGCAATAAAAGCATCTCCGAGAGACACCTCAAAACCTCACTTTTGAGGTTTTTGTCTCTCCAAAAGTAACCCTAAAACCTCAAAATTTGAGGTTTTGAATAGTGAAACCTCAAATTTGATGTTTCACTATTCAAAATTTTAAAATTTTGAGATTTCATCTATTTGCATTTTGATCCCTATAATTTATATATCATTAATTTTTATCTTATTAATTTTTTTTATCATTTGAATCCTTGCAAGTTTATGTATCATAATTATTTGTACATATATTTTATAAATTGAAAATTTACATATAAAAGTAATTAATCCCGTTAAAATTAAAATCAATGAAAATATCTGATTTCAATAATTTTTATCTCGTAATCTACAGATAAAAAAACAAAGAGGCTCATTTATCACTTCAAAATGCATTGATTGATTATATTAGGTCAATTTTACTAGAAACTATATATAGAATGAGTCTCCGCGTCTATTTCTTCCTATAGAATATCTATGTTTTCTACACCGTTTCAATATATCGTACAAAACAAAAAGACATTGAGTAATAAAAAAAAATTCTATAATTTTTTTCTTTTTTTGGCATAAAAACATTTTTTTATAGAACAATGAACTCTTTTTTCTTTTGTTTTCGTGATTGTAAAGCAACCGAATAAATTGATGTTTTTCATCTTTTTGTGATGGTTCATGTAACAATAAGATTTATTGATGTTAGTCATTTTAAAAATATTTTGCTATTGTGTGTGATTGCATTTTATGCAATATTCAAGAAAGCGCTAGGCGCTAAGCGGACGGTGACCCAACATCTAGTGCCAAAATTGTTTGGTTCTAATAACTTATATTTTACTTTTCAATCGGTTAGCCAAGACCTAAAAAGTTCCAAATTTTACTATCAAAATTGTTTGGTTCTAATAACTTATATCTTTCTGTTGAAAATTAATTTATGTGCTAAAACAATTACAAATCATTATAAAAAAAAGAACTAATTAACATTTACAATTTTTTTGGTGGTTGTACTACCAACCAGTGCAATCTTTCACCAAACGTTGTTATCTATGAATGGGCTTTTATCGACACGGAAACTTCTACGAGTTTTCTGAGAGATTTGATTCCTTTTCTTAACTTCAAACAATGAAGCATTTTCGAACAAAATCTTTAGTTCCTCGGGTCTATGCCATCTTAATTCTGAAGTGGCTAAAATGTCACCAACCACTAAAAAAATTAAAATCAAAAAGTTATAATAAAAAAATGATAAACACATAATTACATAAACATATTATAAAAGAAAAAACTAACATGCTTCAACATCAATGAATTCAGGTTCAAGAAGAACAAAGGAGAATTCTTCTTTACCTCCTCGAAGAACAAGAGGTGACTCAGACAGACGAGAAGAAGTGAGACAATAAGATTATTATATTAATGTTATGTGAAAAGAATAGACTTAGGGTTTTCTTTCTGAGATGAGCTTTTATTAAAAGGTCTAACACTTTCGATTGTACATAGAGTCAAGATATTGCGTCAAAAGATAAATATGTATTTTAATTTATCGTATTTTAATATAGAGATTAACTCAACAAAATGAAATATCATGATGGCTATCATAAGTTAATATCATCTTGTCTTAGTGATAACTATAAATTATTAAATAAGGCTAAATAAAAATTTTCAGAATCTGTTAGCTAAGCATTATAACAATTCTCCATCAATTTCGGGCATTTTCATTACAGGTCATGTGGGATGTGATTCCATTAGTACGAATTACAATCAACATATCTTTCCATAGATTTCTCATTGCGATTTTATATATTGATGTGTGTTTTTTTTTCTTTCTAATATGCTATCATTTGGTAGAATTTTCATTTTGACATAATTTAAGAAGTATTGCAAACCATATATCCTAAATATTTTAACTCTATAATTTGGTTTGTGTGTATGCAGAACAACCCAAGAATTAATTATCCGTGTTGAACAACACGATCATAGCTAAATGCACATTATATTATTTATTCAATTGTCAAATATGTGTAGTTAACAAACCTTTAAACAAACATGTTTTTTTCAAACGATAACCATCAATATTGTAATGGTTGAGAACCACTTCATATTTTCATGTTCAGGGGATATAAATAAGAAAAACAAAAAAAAACTAATTCATTTGTAGTCAATTATAATTATGTATTTACAAAGAAGTTATTGTTTTTCACACACAGATGATAACCTACTAGATAAATCAAATCGTTTGTCTCTAAATCTAATAAAATTGTAAAAAAAAAAAAAACCTCGAACTTCTAGGATTCATCTTATAATTCATATTTAAACTTATGTTTACTGCTTTTGCTTGATTGACAATCAAATTACTGTTCTAACGGTACTATACTAACCAAAAGTGTTGTTAAAATTATTTGAATTAATTTGGATTAGCTAAGCGTCATAACCTGCAGGGAGCTTTGTGAACAAAGAATTATAGCCTACAAAAGTAGAACTATGAAACTTTGTAAAATTAAATGTAAATATGTAGAATCAGAAATTAGACTTAAGATTAACAAAACTGGTCAAAACTTTGAAGCCCCCCGTATAGGAATTTGAACACTCAGCACACCTTTCCTTAAGATTGGTCACCGGCTTTGTTGAACCTGTCAATGTTAATACCATAAATATACATACATTTGCACATAACGTTTCCAAACTCAACCAAAAGGTTTTTTGGCAATAGATTTTGTTTGACCAATGACGCTACTCGTCCTTGAGGTTGCCCAAATCATCCCACACACGGGCTCGGACTCTGTTGCAATCCCGTTGACGTTTTTCGATCTACCGTGGCTACTGGTCCATCCATTCAAACAAGTCTTCTTCTACGGACACACCGCGTCGACTCGTGAGCATTTCCACTCTTTTATCCTCCCTAAACTCAAATCCTCTCTTTCGCTTGTCCTCAGCAGCTACCTCCCTCTCTCCGGTTGCATCATCTGGAACCCAAATGAGCTCAAACCGAGCATCGTCGTCTCCCAAAACGACGCCGTTTTAGTGACAATCGCCGAGACTGACTCTGATTTCTCTCATCTTTCCGGCTACGGACAACGTCCAGCCTCCGAGTTACACAGTTTGACACCCAAGTTACCGTTTTCCGATGACTCAGCAGCCGTTTTCTCTCTGCAAATCACCTTGTTCCCGAACCAAGGCTTCTCCATTGGCTTCGCTGCACACCACGCCGTTTTAGACGGGAAAACGGCAAGCATGTTCATCAAAGATTGGGCTCACTCATGCAAACAACAACAAGACATGGAAGAAAACAAGAGAGTCATCTTCTCTCTACCTGTAGTCTCACTTGATCGCTCGTCGTTGCTCAACGATGTAACCGCCGGAATCGATGAACAAATGATCGAGATTGTTAGATCTCACAGAGAAGACAAATCCAGAAGCCTTAATCGGAATATCGCCGGAGAAATCGGAGACGACGACGTCGTCCTCGCCACGCTCGTACTGTCTGGCGATGACGTGGAGAGACTCCGTGAACGATGCAGGAGGAGGAGCCGAGATGATGATCTTCACTTGTCGGCTTTCGTAATCGCATACGCATACGCGTGGATCTGCTTCGTGAAGGCGCGTGGAGGAAACGGAGAGCGATTAGTGAGTTTACTTGTCGGAGCAGATTTCAGAAACCGGTTAGATCCGCCGCTTCCGGCGAATTACTTGGGAAACTGCTTGTATTCGGTGGGTTGTTACAAACGGAAAGCGGCGGATTTCGCCGACGGAGAGAAAGGATTCGTAACGGCGGTTGAGATAATCAGCGATCTGGTGAAAAGCTTGAGTTCACCATCACCAGGGATGATGATAGAGACGATCGCACAAGGATACGCGATTGGGTTCGATTCCATAGGTGAGAGCTCACAGGTTGGGACAGTAGCAATGTCGAATAAGTTTGGAGTATACGAGTCGGATTTCGGGTGGGGAAGACCCGTTAAGGTTGATTTTGTGTCCATTAGAGGAGAAGGAATTGCAATGGCCGAGACACGTGACGAATCAGGTGGCGTTGAGATCGGAATTTGTATGAACAAGACTGATTTGGACTTTGTCTTTTCGTTTTTCAATAATGGTTTGCAGCAAAACTAATTTCTTTTCTTAGTTTCAATTAAGGTCAAGGGGCTTATTGAATTCTTGTTTATCACACAAAGCTAAATTTCCATGTGTTTTAGCTTTCTGAATATTCTAGTATGTTATGTTTTTTGATTAATTGTTCGTTGCAAGGTGGGTACAAGAAATGAGTATTTGAGATGAGAAGAGAGTACTTGAAACATCATGCAAGTCACATACCTGTCGAGCTCGAGTATTAACAATAGCATTGTCAATAATAATGATATAGTTTCTATACACCCATGCATACAAGCATTCAAAGAGTAAAAATGCTCTTTTATGCTTAAAATTAATTACTAGTATTTCCTACAATAAAGTGAGCTATAATTACCAACCATATAAACTAACTTTTATTATGGGAGCCTATCCCTATATATGCATGGTAAGAGCATCATTATCCCAAATACCCATTTAGGGTCTCTTAATTATTTTTTAATACTTTTAAGCAATAAATGTGTGTTAAGAGACTCCGTTCAGAGACCCGAACATTTATGTGCTCCAATGCAAATCTCTTAATTAAGGGTTCTTGAAAAAAAATTATTAAACATTTTTTTTATTAAACTTAAAATTTATTGATTATGACGATTTGGATTCCGTCGAGGAGAGATCAATCACGACGATTTGGATTCGAAACCGACGGATTACACGAAGTCAGGAGAGAGATAGAGATAAGAGAGAGTAGGAGACGTTCATGTGTGACGCGTGTCCCGTAAGGGACGTCTCTTCCTTCTCCTAATTAAGCGACGTTTCTCCGCTAAATAGGTAATTTTTATTTATTTTTAATCACAATTACCTTAAGTAACTCACTTTAAAAACCGCGATAATGATGCTCTAAGAGATTAATTATATTAAGGAAAAAAAAAAAGAGAAACTATCTATATATACAGTATATGTAAAAAAGTAAGATTATATATTGAAAATGAGAGAAATTTATACAATCTTGTAATTTTATCTAGTTATGAGAATATTTGATTTTTTTTTTTTTTTTAACTCCTCTTGGCATTGTTGAGATTACGTACAGTCATGACAAGTTGTTGTCTCTCACCTTCAACTTCTGCAAATCTTAGACTTATCTCTGAATATCTCTCTTGCATCTCTTTCAATTCCATCTCCATCAATCCATTTTGCTCTCTCAGGGACGCTACTTCATTAACCAAATCTTGAAGATAGTCGCTATAAACATACAAACAAAAAAATGATCAGAAATCATCGGTACTTCTATTGCTTAAAAACTGTGCAGAGGTTCACCGGTCTGTTTATACAACCAGAGTTATGATCTAATAATGATTTTAAAGTTTGATTCTCTTTTTTTTTTTACCTCTTGGCTACATTTACAAAGATCATTGAGTTTACTCTGCAATCGTCAATTCTGTTCTTCAAATCTTTTTCCTTTTCGTTGGACATCTTCGAAGAGGCTTCAAATGCATTTTCCTTTAGTTTGAATTGTTCCTGGATTACAAAAAAAAATTGGCATCAACGACAAATTAGTTAGTTGAATTGTGAATGTTCTAGTGTTAGTCAGACGCATACCTCAAGCAGATTTATTCTTTCTTCGGTACTTCTTTGCTCTGTTTCTGCTCCTCTGTTCTCTAGATTTGCCATTTCTTCCTCTTCTTTTTAAGCTCGCTTTTCACTTGTACAACTTTCTTGCTATGACTCTCAATCTCTGTACCATTTTTGGCTAAAGAACACGTTAGATCATCACATTGTGCACTCTTGCGGTTTCTAGTTCTGACTTTAAAAGGGTAATGACTGCTGCTTTTTCATCTTTGATACGTTGCAATTCCTCTGCCAAAGACTCTGATTCTTTCTTCATCGATGCAATCGTGCTTGATAGCTCATCTTTCTCTGTGTTTCGTATTTGTAAAGATGCCTCGTTTTCAATCCGCGATCTTCTCGTTTCTTCCAAGTCAAGTCTCAATATCTCAATCTCATCCTTCAGCCTTGTGATCTCCTCGGTTAAATCAGCATTAACATTCTCTTCTTGCCTCTTCTTATTCTCTAGATGCTTGGATTTCTAAAGATCCTCTAACATCTTCATTTTATGAACCGTCTTTTCGAGAGCTCGTTGAGCTTGGCTTCATACTTGACCCTATTTGAAAGAGAGGTTTCTGGAGCATCAAAAGACATGTTCCAACAAGAGGATTTAAGTGACATGGCAAAAGAGCTAACGTGAAAGTGAAGTTGGGCTTCTCTTGGAATTAGAAAGCCAATTATAAAAGAGGGTGAGAAGCCTACGTAACATGAAGATGTTAAGGTTTTGTGGTCTTTGTATAAGAGCCAAGAGGCGTAGACAAAAAGGTACGTGCCTAGGATTCGATTGAGAGATGCACACAGGTGTGTGATCGTCGTTCCATCATACATGATTTGTAGAATTGTTGGTGGTTTTCTATGAAAATTGCAACCGTTGTATTGTGATGCATCGGTGTTGCTGGTTGGTATGCTTGATACATCTCTTCATAGTTTGTCCATGTCATGTGGATGCCATATAGCAATTGTAGGTTGCGGCCTTTTCTAGTGGATTGATTCTGGACTTGGTCCCGGGGATGTAGAGAAACCAAACCTCATGAAAAATCTATGTGTGTTCTTACTTTATGCTCATACATACTAATTGCACACACTAACATATAGATCTATCCACAAGCCGAACTTTCACTATTTGCTTAGAGTTCATCGTTAGCGTTCATGAGAAGTTTCTTCTAGCTGACTAATCATTTGAACAGAGCCGAGAACTATAACACATCTGCAGTATAGTTTTTGAGAAGGCTTCCTAGAGTATCGGACGCAAACTACAGATCGATAATGGAGAAATGTAAGAGTTTTTCTGAGTTCGCGTCTTTGCCTGTGGAGAAATTAGCAGAACTCATGGGTGCGTGGTCACAAAGTTGCTCGTACTCTCAGAGAGTTTCTTGATGCTAAGTACCCAACTTTGCTTAAAAGAGATGTAACACCTTTTTTATTATATAAAAGCTTAATCACACAAAGGTGTTTAATCTTGTTACATTTGTTGGTGGATTTGAAAATTCATATTCTTAATTGTTAATTTATTGGTTAATTAATCTGTTGTAACAATACACTTGTGAGCATTCTCTGATTGTGTTTAATTTTGTGATTCATGAACTTATCGGTATTTGGTGTGAACCTCAACGCTTCAAGGTTCAGATATTATCAGAAAATATTCATAACAAAGAAGTAAAGACTTAGGAGAAACTCCGCATCTCACTGTAAAATAAGACATGTATCAAATTCTTTGGTGAAAGCCATAACAGTAGCTTGGAGAAGAAGTGTAGTATCACTTCAAGATTCAAGGTATCATCATGGACCGTTTTGTTGTTGAACAATATTAAGAAAAGGATTTGAGGAGATCTGAAGAAGGCACTGCCATCAAAAGTAAGCAAAGAGCAGCCAGAGAAAAGTCCACATGTTCGAAACATTTACTCGAAAGCATGGAAGTGACAATGCAACTCCATTAATATTCATTCAGTTTCGGTTGAACAAATCAAACTGGAACTGGTCATGACTTTACTGGGATTTGTATCGACAAAAAGAAGGTTTTGCCTCCGTGAGACAGCTTACCTTCAATTTGGTATACATGGCCATAACGACAAAATCAAGGCAGGAGAAACAAGTGTATCATCAAATACGAGAAGGCAAAATTCAGGTCAAAACATTTTTTGGAAAAAAACCCATATATACGGACCGTAACTTTGTTACTACTCACATCACAAATCCTTTCCAACCTCAATCGTACGTCATATTGCTTAGTTTTTTTTTCCAAAACTTCATATATGTATATTGTTTCAACCGTTCACTCTTCTTTTCTCTACTTTCCTCGCAGATTGCACACCATGGATGTACAAGAAGATAAAGAATGGCATGTCATGGGTCTGTTTGATGGCGATAGAGAATGGCATGGAGCAATTAACGAGTCAGCACAATGCGCAACCGCACGACAGTTACGTGAGTTATTTGTTACAATGTTATCGTGTTGTGAAGTTGCTGACCCTCTCAAACTGTGGAACAATTGTTGGAAAAAGCTTGGAGAGGATATCTTACACATGCAGCGTAAAAGATTCAACTTTAGAGGGTTACAGTTGGAAGATGAAGAAGTCAGACAATATGTTCTAATAGAACTCCAACAGCTACTCAATCAGAATGATAAGTCCCTCACGGATTTCCCCAACATGCCAGTGCAAGAAGTAAACAACATCAACTCTGTCAAATACTCAACGGTAACAGAAGAAAAAAGTTACGACACAGTTGCATGCAAAGAAAGTGAAGCATTTGGAATTATTTTCACGACTAAATTCCGAGCAGTTGTCCGTTTACGAAGCGGTAATGGATTCAATCAACAACCGCAAAGGAAAACTATTCTTCGTCTATGGAGCAGGGGGTACCTAGAAAAACCTTTGTTTATCGGACACTAATTTCCAAACTGCGCTCAGAGAAATGAATAGTTCTTCCAGTAGCAACTTCAGGTATAGCTGCAACACTCTTACCAGGGGGAAGAACTGCTCTTTCCAGGTTTAAAATACCTATAGATCTCCATGAGCATTCCGTGGGTGATATCAAGCCAAACACAATGATTGCAGAACTGATTCAGGAAGCAGCTCTAATCATATGGGACGAAGCACCAATGGCACATCGACACACTTTCGAAGCACTAGACCAAACACTACTGTTGCAGATAAACAGTTTGGAGGTAAAACAGTTTTGTTGGGTGGAGATTTTCGACAAGCACTGCCAGTCATCTCACAAGGCAGCAGGCAAGATATTGTTCTAGCGTCACTCAACAGATCTTACGTGTGGGAAAACTGGTACATAAGCATCATTTCCAAAAACATGAGAGTGCAGCAAGGTGAAAAGGAATTTGCTAAATGGATTTTCCAAGTCGGGAATGGAGAACCTTGCAAGAAGACTGTCTACAGAATGACCACAAAGAGATCGATAAAACTATAATGTTGCCTTCAAGAGGAAACCCATTGGAAGAAATCCAGAAATCAATTTTCCCAGATCTGGAAAACTCATTTCAAGACCGTAGGTATTTGCAAGTTCGTGCCATCCTTACCCCAAGGAATGAAACAGTGGATGAGATAAATGATTTTTTTTTTCTCTCAAAAATCAAAGGCGACATCAAAGAATATCTTAGTGCTGATAGCATTGCCAACGAAGATAGCGATATGAATGGAGTTGACCTTCTGTACACAACGGAGTATCTAAACGCCCTCAACTGCTCAAGATTACCAAATCACCGACTTCGTTTGAAGCAATACGCACCAGTGATCCTATTAAGAAACCTAAACCAACAAGAAGGATTGTACAACGGTACAAGACTGGTTATCACGCGTTTAGGCGACAGAGTACTAGAAGCAGAGGTATTAGACGGTGATAAGGGTGGGAAAACAAAATTCTACTACCAAGGATCATCATGACAACTGCAAATACAATTTGTCCATTCAAAATGGGAAGGCGACAATTCCCGATAAGAGTTTGTTATGCTATGACAATAAACAACAGTCAAGGGCCAAAGCATAAGCATGGAAAATGTTGGCATCTATCTACCAAAACCTGCTTTCAATTATGGACAACTATATCTCGCTTTGTCTAAAAAAGGACTCCACATATGGAATGAAAAGAGCAGCAAAGAAACGACGCCTACAATCAAGAATGTCGTTTACAGAGAGATCTTCAACAACCTCCACTACAACAGGTCAGGTAATTTAAACTCCTAAAAGTAAGTAACCACATTTGAATTAACTGTTAAAAACTAATCAAAACAAAAACAAACATGCAGAACAAGAACCCAACCAAAAAGACGAAAACCAGGAACAACCTTAGTAATGGAATGCTGAGGAATGGAGGAGTCATAAGGAAAAGAAAGGACCAAGCTTTTACTAATGGAATGCTGAGGCAAAGAAAAGAACAAGCTTGATTTTTTAATTTTCATTTCTATTATTGCTTTTAGACCACGGCCAAGTGTGTCACATTTTTAGAACAAATTCTTAATATGAAATATTTTTCCTTCGGCTTAACTAAACCAATCCAGCACTTCAAGATTTTCCATCACTTCTTAATCGAGCTATTTAATCCACCACTTATGACAAATCTTACACGCCTCAACCCTTAATCAAATGTTTAATAAACTGTACACATATCATTCCATTATGACTTCTTAAACGTTTTCAAATCAACTATATGTTGCTTCAGAATCAAATAAATCAAACTTTAAACTTACATTCAATATTTGCAAGATTTTGAATTTAATTTCTTTCAGTCCATGATTGCTATAAAAATAATTAAAGAACTAAAATATATAGATAAAATATTCAAAATATAAATGGCAAAAGTATATCCAATCAAATTTCAGTATTACAATAAGTAAGTTATACATGAACACACACAACTACAATTTTTTTTTCTTATTTTGGGTCGAAACACACAATTACAATTTACAAACAAGAAAAATACTAAAAAGATACATCGAACAAATATAACCAAACAAATAACATTATTACAATCACTAAGATATACATTTCTAAAGTAAGTTTAAATTCTTTTTTTTGTAACATCTTCCATTAAACTCACGATGTAAACGGTGCATACAAATAGTTTAAAAGCCATTGAGGCGGACAATGAAAAACAGTATACATCGATCAGACTCGTATGCCTTCTTAGCTAAAAGATCAGCCGCACTATTTCTTTTCCGGTTGACATGAGCTAAAGAGCACTGCGGTAATTGTTTAATCCACCAACGTATATCATACAAGATATTTCCAATCTCGGTAATTGTTCTCTATGTAAACTTGTATAAATATTAAATAAAAAAATTCAACAAAAAAAACTCGGCGTAGCTCGGATGCTTACCTAGTAATGTATAAGGGATGACTCGTCTAGAAAATTATGACCCGTTTATTTATCCAAAAGTTGCATTTTGTTAACTCCACAAGTAAGAAAATTAGAAATTGGCTCAAGTCACCTATAAATCAGTGGCGGATCCACGTTATAATTAGGGAGGTCAATTGACCTATGTAAATTTTATGAACATTAGTTTATGGTCATGGACAAGTATAGTCTCAAGCCTAAATGGAATGTGTTGCACCCCCTAAAATGAGTGATCTTGGGTACGATGTCCCCACTTCATTCACTTTTATTTTCAAGTTTTGCAACATTTCTGTATTTTTACTCTAACTAGGTGATTTTCCCGCGTATACGCGGATAAATAAATTGGTGTGATTTTAATTAAGAAAAATTATTTTCAAACTAGGTGATTTTAATTAAGAAAAATTAGGTATTTTAATTAAGAAAAATTAGGTAATTAATAAATTGGTGTGATTTTTTACTCTAACTAGGTGATTTTAATTAAGAAAAACTAATCAATTGAAGAGGTTTGGTTTGGTCTTCACGATTTTTTTAAGAGATTTTTTGAAGAGTTTGGTGTGAATGTCATGTCATATTTTTACAATTCCATGTCATATTAAAATTGTGAGAATGAATTTGGTGATGACACATAAGCTATTTTCAAGAAATTGCTCTCCAATTAATATATAAGGGAATATTCATCTACTTTTTTATTTGCCAAACACTCTCTTAATTTAATTTTAATTATCAAACACATTTGGAACACTAATAAATATAGTTTCTTATTAACAATTATGACATATATCTTTCATATTAATGATTGTGATATGCAATAAATATATATATATTAGAAATATTTGTTGAAATTTATTTGCAAACCCTATTTTGTTAAAAATATATTCATCTCTATAAATAAAAAAATGAGAAATTTCAAAAAAATGCCACTTGATTTTTGAAATCCTTACAAAAATGCCACTTTTTTAAAATTATTTTTTCTTTATATTATTTATGTTTGAGTTAATTATGTTTTATTAGGGTTGAGTTATGAAGTTTTAAGGGGGTTTAGGGGTCAAAATATTTTTTAGTGTTTAGAATTTTGAGATATAAGGTTTAAAAATCTATATTTAGTGGCATTTTTGCAAATGAACACCCCTAAATGGTATTTTTGCAAATATGCACATAAAAATGATATTTTTATAATTTCCCCAAAAATCTAGATTTACATTTGGTGCAAGTTACTCTACACCGGTGTGGTTTATTTAACTTGACGTCATATCAATTTCCATACTTTAATGTTTTGAATTCGCATGTCTATATGTAATCGTATTCTAATCTATGTTTTACTCATTTGTAATAACTGAAAATCTCGTATGTTTAATTATTTTATTTGCTTTGTATACGTGTAATATCGGTTATAGCAATTAGTTTTAAAATTTTAATGAACTTAAATTTTTTGTTACAATTAAAATAATTTGGGTACTAACCTAGTAATATTAAAACTAGCATAATCACACACAAAAATGTAGAAATGTAAAGAAGTAAAAAAAAAACTTATAGAAGTGGAAAATGTTACACTATCATAAATAATTATATATCCATGACATATATTACAATAATTAAATACACCCATCAAAAAAAAAGAATTCAAAACTCATTTTTTCTTTCTCTCAGATTAACTATATAACAAAGCAGAAACTATATATAAAAGGAAAATTATATATTGAAAATGAGAGAAATTTGTACAAGCTTGTATAATCATATCTGGTTTTAACTCTTCTTGGCATTTTTAAGATTACGTACGGTCATAACAAGTTGTTGTCTCTCACCTTCAACTTCTGCAAATCTTAGACTTATCTCTGAATATCTTTCTTGCATCTCTTTCAATTCCATCTCCATCAATCCATTTTGCTCTCTCAGCGACTCTAACTCGTTTACCAAATCTTGAAGATCGTCGCTGTAAAACAAACAAACAAGGAATACACAATCAGAAATTGTCGGTATTAATTTTCATCGGTTTGTAAGCACATATATACATACCTCTTGTTTGATGAAGGTACTTGTCTGTTTTTCAAAGCAATAGCTTTTGTTCCGTGCAGAGATTCATCGGCCTGTCCACAAAACCATAAATTATGTTCTCATATTTAAGGTTTGATTCTTTGAAAGGTTCATTTTCTTTTACCTCTTGGTTATTTTGACTTAGTTTGTTGAGTCTAGTCTCCAATTCTTCGATTCGGTTACTCAAACTCTTTTCCTTTTCGATGAACATCTTCGAAGAGGCTTCCAAAGCATTTTCCTTTAGTTTGATTTGTTCCTGGATCATCCAAAATTTGGGCATCAACATCAAAATAATTGGTCGAATTAGTGAATGTACTAAATGTTGAACGCATACCTCGAGCAGTTTTATTCTTTCTTTGTTGCTTCTTTGCTCGGTTTCTGTTACGATGTTAGCCGTTTCTTCTTCTTTCTTCTTCAGCTCACTTCTGTGTTTCTCGATCTCTGATTCATTCTTGGAATTTAAAGAATGGTTTAGATCATCAGATTCTGCTCTTGCAGTTTCTAAAAGGGTAATGACTGCTTCTTTTTCATCTTTGATACGCTGCAATTCCTCTGCCAAAGACTCTGATTCTTTCTTCATCGATGCAATCGTGCTTGATAGCTCATCTTTCTCTGTGTTTCGTATTTCTAAAGACGCCTCGACTTCAACTCTCGATCTTCTTGTTTCTTCCAATTTGAGTCTCAATATCTCAATCTCATCCTTCAGCCTTGTGATCTCTTCTTCTTGCCTCTTCTTATTCTCTAGATGCTTGCATTTCTCCACAAGATCCTCTAACATCTTCGTTTTAAGATCCGTCTTTTCCGAGAGCTCGTTGAGCTTGGCTTCATACTCGACCCTGTTTGCTTGGAGTTCATCGTTAGCGTTCACGAGAAGTTCTTCTAGCTGACGCTTCTGCATGCGCAGGTCATGTGTCTCTGTCATTGCTTTCTTAGTCATCTTCTCATTTGCTGCAAACGTTAAAGACATCTGCTCAGAGATTCTCTTGAACTCATCTTGGATTTTCCCGGCTACGCTAGCATTTTTCCACCTCGTCTTCCTCAGGGCTTCTTCGGCTTCGATAGCTCTTTGCTCTTGCTCCACTTTAGCACGCGTGACAGCTTCAATATCGGCCTCAAATATCTGAGCTTGTTTTTCTAACTCTTCTTCCATGCCATCGACCTGCGTTTCAAGTTCTTTAATGCGGCACAAAGACTCAGAGAAATCCTCGGACTGCTTCTTGAGCTTAGCTTCTAGGCTCTCTACTTGATTCTCAAGCTCGTTCACGTTTACAAGAGACGATGAACATTCATATTGCATCTTCAACTGTTCTTGCACCTGGCTTTGCTCTAGCTTGTACGAGATATCGTGATTTTCCTGCTTGAGTATCTCGTAATCCAAAGCAAGCTGCTCCACCTGTATCTCAAGGTCATCTTTGTCTCGTTTATAGATCTCTATCTCATTGTAGAGGTCAGTGATCCTTCGCTCCAGGACGTGCGCGTCTTTTGCATCCATGTGTCCCTTCACAAGCTCGTCCAACGCCTTTTGATCCTCATCTTCATCTGTCTCACTTGTGCAAGACCTTCTCCTCAATTCTTCAGTTTTGTTCTCGCACGGTCTTGGTCTAGGAAGATCCAATGCCCTTTTACGTCTTTGCCCCAACATTGCTTCAAGATCTTGCACAGCAAGGATCAACTCGCTGTTTGATTCTTGTGTCTTCTCAAGCTGTAACCGTAGATTAGAATTCATATCCTTCTCATAATCCAGTTCTTCTCGGGTCTCTTCTAAAAGAACTTGTGGATCCTTTCCTTCAATCTGCAACTTGTTCCTAACTTTCGCCTCTTCTTTTCGTTTGTCAAATGCTTTAAAACTCTCACAGTCTGCTTTAAGCGAATCTCTCTCCTGCTTCAGGCTAGTCACTTCCCTCAGGAGATCCTGACTTCTTTTGGTTTCTTTAACAATTTGTTTCCGCAGGCTCTGCAACTCTAATTCCGAAAGATCTGCTCGCCTTGCCAAAGCAACAAGCTCGGCTTTAAGCTTCTCTACCTCGTCATCCAAAGAAGTCCTTGTGGTGTCCCTAGGGACGGGATCATTTGAACTATTCATGGAGTCATCAGTACTGATTCCTTGATCAGAACTTCCTGACCATTCGGATTCAGATATATGAGGCTCTTCGTATACATTAGTAACCGAATGGTGATGCATAGTTGGGTGGTTTTGCTGAATGATATCTCCTCTGCTTCCAACTTCTCCAAGAGAATCCAGTTCAGAGACACTGTCAAAGCTTGATAGCGTACTATCGGATTCAATCGACGCTCGTCTCCTCAATTCAGTAATCCGAGTAACCTTACCAAATGGGCTTTTCTATAAAGAACAGACAAAAACAAAAATCTTAACTTCCTGATGCACCAATGACTTCATTTTGATCATCATTGGAAGGAAATGAAGAACAAAAATACCTCTTGTGAATCACTCTTATGGCTTTCGTCTCCTTCAATGCTCAATTGGGATTTCAAATCTGATCCACATGACCTTTTCACCAAACTATCGTTTTCATTCACCACTCTGCAGACCACACAGTCACAGACAAATCAGAGTCTCCCAATAAGAAACCTAAAAAGATTGTAAAGACTTGCAAGAACTTGACAACACAAAATAGCAGTGTCCAGTTTCTTGTACCTTTGCAGATCCACATTCTCTAGCTGCCTTTGTATTGATACCTGATCAAGAAAATATCATTTCAAAAGACAAAGAAGCAAAAATCTTGTGAGTTTTGTAATGTCTCATGATAAACATTAATGCAAGAAAGAGAGAGAGCTAACGTGCAACATTGCTTTTGAATTTGAATTCTGCAGAGGAAGAGAAACATTGCAAGTCTTAATCGCATCAACATAATCACCAAAATCAATCGAAGTCTCTCCAACAACACCAGATTTTGTAGATCCCTGCAAAAGCTAACCAAAAAATCTCTTAACAACACCAAAAGAAATCTCAGAGATCATTTTTTTTTTTTTAATATTCCTCACCGTAGTTGACACAATAAGATGATAGATTCTCCGGTTTACTTTCCCAGTCTTCAAATCCTGAAGAAACTTAACCGTCTCGTAAACCGGAGATTCCCACCGGCAATGTCCGTCGAGCACCATAGCCTTCTCCGCCTTCCCCGTCGACTTCCCAACATCTCCGGGAACAATAGAGATCGTTAATCCCTCCGATTTTAACTGAGGAACCTAAACAAAAAAAGAAAAAAAAATCATCACAATCCAAGATCCAAATTCGAATTCTGACATTTTTTTGGAATTTCACTGTTTATACTAGTCATATCAATGTCAGATTGACTAATTTTTGTTCCCCCGAATTTCTGGAAATTTTCAAAATCCAAACAACGATCCTCGCCGTTCTTCCGTCTACATTACCGGAAAATCGCCACCGGAAAAAACCTCAGAGAGGAGGAGAGTAAAATTACCTGAGTCGCATGAAATTGCAACTTGAAAACGATTTTGATCTTGTTCTTCTCGCTTCGCCATCTCGCTGACTTAAACATCTCCACGTTCGATTATCGATCGCCGGAATTCGTTCGTCACCGGAGCTCCGGTCATTCTCGCTGGAAACCAGCCATTTCTACACTCCTTTCAGTCCAACAATGTAGTGTAGAGAAATTGATCATCGCAAATGGCTAGAAGAAGAAAACCTTCATCATCACTAGTAGGGAAGGATAACTACTCTTCCGAGTCGGCTCAGTGAATCGGAGCGAGTTTAACTCAGATTACGTCAAGGAGAAGAAGACGCGAGCGTTAAGCTCCACTAGTGGGATTTTTTTTTATATAAATGAGACAAACAAATGAAAAGTAGATCTACACTCTAAAGACTAAACGATACGTTTTTTTTTTTTTGTTAATTAATTAATTACTTTTTCTCAACGTTTATATAAGAAAGCTTTGTTTATCAATTACTTAATTTGACCCATAAAATTTAGTTTATCAATTACTACTACTTAATTTGTGATTTAGTGAGACGTAGGCTTAGAGTTGGCAACCGATCTATATAGGGTTTAGTTTTTCAATGTAAGAAGTCAAAACTAATAATTACAGTATTAATTAAATTTATACAACGTTGTTTTACGTAAGATAGAAAAGAAACAAAATGTGGTTTTACGTATTTTCATTCAAAAAGTAGATTGTTTTATAAACAGAACCGATCCTGATTATTAAAAAGTAGCAAATCTAGATTTTAGTCGCAAAACTATACTATGTTTTACCATCATATCAAATGAGTATTTGAATAGAAAAATAGTCGAATAACGCAATAGCAAAAAGATTTGAAATAAAGAAAACTTTCAAGAAGTTAGTATAGTTGATTAATGAATTTTTATTTTTTAATTATATTTCTAACACGTTTAAAATTTATAGCAAAATTTGATGAAAAGTTATAATATTAAAAAATTAGCATAATCACATTTTCAAAACATCACCAGTATTTTAATTTTTCTCATTTTAAACTTCATTTCCTTTATTCTACCATTTTATTGTGTTATGATTTTAGCCATCGTCATTACAAAGATCATAATTATCTAGTTGCTAGTGACATTTTGCTAAATAAACATTAAAGATTTACATATTTTAAGTTTCCAAACCCAAAAAAAAAGGAAAGATTTACATATTTTAGTAATAAAAAGAAAAATAATACTAATATTTGTGTATAAAAAATTTGTACCGACAGATTTGAAAACAAGATCTTATATAATCGATTAAAATAAAATAAATCTTTTTATCAAAAAAAAATAAAATAAAATAAATCTTACGGTCTACTGAAACGGTACGCACCACAATATTGATTTTTATATAGTGGAAATTAGCTTTATTTATTATATTATTTAAAAACAATTTTATATTTTAAAAGCTGCATGTTTCATTGTTTTCGGTGGAGGGGACAGTGACTAATAAGCAATATAATGACGTCTTTACCCTTCAAAGGCTGGTAGTATTTCCTTTTCAGAATTTGTGCTAATAGGGGCACAATAATCATTTACTTAAATGTATGCAATTGTCGTTGGTCTCAATGATGATACACCAAAAAAGGCAACGGCCATTTTTTTCCTAAAGGGAAATATTCAACTTTTTACTTAAATCATCATTTTTAACAACTTTTGGATTAATATTCACTAGTTATATAAACTGAGAAAATTATGTTTAACCACAAAATAATTTTGGTAATTACGTAATGTATTGCTCTATTGCTTATTAGCCCAACGAATCATGCCATGCTCTTTACATCAAATAAATAATATAGAAACTTAAAATCCATTAAATTATATTACTGGAAATAAAATAAAATAAATGGCCATTCAATTTTTTTCGATGAAGTTTAGTAGTTTTTGGCCATTTGGCCAGAGGTATTTCAGTCATTTAGATTATGTAGACGGGATATTTTTGCCTGTCTTTTATTTATTTTACTAAACAATTAATAAAATCAGATTTAAATTCATCATTGGACATGGAACATGCGAATTTTCATAACCTGTGTGTGACATCAAAACCTTATAGTTATTATTTTGTCTTTCCGTTGTACATTCCAATACCTGTGGGGTATATAAGCAGCTGTATTTTTATTGTTAGCTTATTCAACAAAATAAAACAAAGTAACAACTAACGAAAAGAACAAACAAATAAAAATTCTAGTTCAGTGAAATGCCTACTACCAAGAACTCGATGTCCTCTGTGGTGTTTGAAAATTAGTTTCAGAAAAGTATGTAATTAGAAAAATTAAAAAATGTAACGGCAACTTTCGTAAGTTTGTTTTCGAATTAAATTTTCTTTCAAAACAATTTCAATTTACATTCAATATATTCAATTGGAGAATATGTCACGTAATTAGGTGCACTTATGCTAAATGAAAAAGATTCCCATTAATACACAAAGCAGTTTCTAATATTGTTCGATAGCTTACAGAAAAAAAAAAAAAACGTAAAAGCATATAAAACATTTTTTATATTAAATGAACTTCAAATGCTTTAAATAAAGTTGTCCACTTGTGTCCAATTGTTTCATTAGTGTGCATATATAATATTTCCTATGTATTAGATTAGATGATTTTTTAGAGAAATTTTTTTGTTTTAAATTAGATGATTTTTTTAGATTTCAATATAAAATTAAATATATTTTTCTTTAATTTGACTATTTATATTATGTATATTGATTTCTATTGGTTGAACTGTGTTTAATTGCATGGTAAATGATGTTTTAATTTGGAAAAACTAAAGAATTTAAAATTTTTTTAATTTGTGTGATAAATCCTTAGAAATCATCTATTGTGATACATATGGAGTATAAACTATCTTAAATAATTCGTTCTGTTTTTTTTTTTTAACTTATAGTTTAAACCGTTGGATTTAAACCTCTTTGGAATGTTTAGTAAAGAAAATTCGGAAGTAATCTTCTGCTCCGAATTTGCCTCTTAGCTTATACGAGAAATGAATTGTAAGAGACTACATACACTTTTTTAGTTTTTAAAAACAAAAAATAAATATTTTTTAATGAATGATTTTATAATTTGTTTACGAAAAAAGTTAAACATCTTTTAATATATGATACATATGGAGTATTAAAATTCATGACATCTATTTGTCAATAAAAACATTAACTTTATAATTATGTTTCGATATCTATTTGTCGAACTTTAAGCTTTTTATAATCTAAATTTATAGTCAAAAGAGTACAATTAACATTTTTATTCAACAATATGCATTATGTCAGGGTTATATATATATAGATATAACAACGATACTAACACAAACTACAACAATAATGGTCTTAAATTACCGTCTTCATCTTTAATTTTTTTCCTCCATAAACGAAAGCCACATAACCTAACACAGAGATCTTTTGTGAAAATTTCAAACAAAATGTCATCTTGTTAGTTGTACTAGACTACTAGTACTTAAGAGAGTGTATTATTGTTGTTTTGTACGTTTCTTGTTTTTGTTCCCTTTCCATAGACTATTATTCGATGCCATAGATCAGAGTTGAACAAAACATAAATGAAGTCACGGATGCTGCCACAACCGTCTATACCTAACTGCTTCGTAAAAGATCTTTCTTTCTCACTCTGCTTTAATCTGACACCTACCTACATAAATTTATTCGATATATTGCCATAAATATTAGTTTTGTGTTAAGATTATTCTATCAGCATTAATCTAAGCAATAAAACACAATATACCAATGTCAAGTCGCAATATGTCTTATAAATATTTGGTATTTATCCAGTACTTGTTATCGTCGTATATCCATTTTTCTCTAAGTACATGTCGTTGATAAAGCAAATAATAAGTAACTTACCAACTGCAACCATTTTATTGATTGAACTATTTTAATCTAACCTGTAAATAATAATAGTATGAATCATATAAATTTAGTTGCATCGATCACACCCACTGCAACCATTTTAAATTTTAGTATGCATCGATCACACCAACTACAATTATATTCTTTGTTAATTAAACAGATGATTCACTATAAATAGGTTACACCTTAAAATTCTCAACAGATATTACCACCAAGTATTTTTTGGACCCATTAGTCCATTTATTTCTTGTTTTTTTCACAATGTCAAATATCTGTGTCAGAAGAAGCCAATAGAGTGGCTGGCTAAGACATTAAACCACCAATATACTAAATTTTGAGCCACACCAAACACCTAATGAAATAATTTTATATAAAATTGTTATACCACCAAGTATATAGATTGGCTAATGATTTTAATACCTACAATTTTTTTAATTTTTAAATGCGTATAATAAACCATCTAATTTTTAATATCGAAAACGTAAAAAAAAGATATATATTGCGCATAAAGTTGAATACTTTTGATCAAACATAGATGTCATTAATTTTAATATTTTATGTATAAAATTGATTAAAACATATACAAATGTCATTTATTTCAATATCTTTTAAGTATAAAATTGGTCTTCGTCAGTTCGTGTTAATTATAGAGCATACGATAAATCAAATAGATTTATATGAGTTTGTCGGACATAACAAATGAAAAACAATATACGTTTTTTAATAATGAAATGTAAAAATATTTGTAAATGTGATTAAATATGTATAATAGACTATATCATAATAAAAAATATTTGTATAGTATACTAATTTAAATACATATATACATAATAGATAATATTGTTATAAATATAATTATAAATTTTTTGTTAATATATCCCATAAAAAGTAAACTAATAATGGTAAATGATATGCTTAATCTAAAATATTTTTGGGTTTAAATTTGTAAAACATTTATTAATGTATTTTTGTTATTAAATTAATGAAAGTATGTAAAAATACCACCATGACATATATTTTTAATTAAAATATTCTGATTGACACCTAAATTTTTTTTATTATAGTGTCTTTTTAATTAATATATATATACTTTGTAGTGTCTTTTTACTCTAGTATCTTTTTTAAATTAATATATATATAGTCAGGGCCGTGCTTAGTGCCTATTAAATAAGGCAAGTGCCTTAAGCCCCCTAATTTTTTAATATATTTTAGGGTCCTAATTTTCAAAATTAAGTTGTTTAATGGCAAGTTTTCAAAAATATTTGGGACTTTCTTTTACAATATCGATGGTTAGTAATGATTTTAGATAGAATGAATAAAAAATGATCATATTTGCACAATCTAAACCGATAACATTTTAATGGACAATTTTTTTGATGTAATTAAATAGTATAGTTTCTCTTCGGAAAACAAAAATTACATCTAGATTTTTGTATAACACTACTAAATCGTATGTTTTTACAATATTGTATACGTTTTATACATCATTCACATTGATTTGGTAACATAATTTTATAAAAAGCATAACTTTAGTATTGTTTTATATAACAATTTTAGAAGAGATAAACATATTTTTTTAATTTTCTCCTTAGACCCCTAAATAGCTTCGCACGGCCCTGTATATATAGAATACTTTCCATTATTACAGAGTGAAATTACGTCATATACTTTGGTTTAATAAACAACCTAAATAAATGTAATGTAAATATATATGATTGTTGTCACGGAATCGAGATAGGGTTAGATGCATGTATTTGAGCATATTAGTGGTTGAAGGATTCCTTCACTCTAAATAGTGGAGTATTTTTTTGGCAGACTTCAAACTCTTTCATCGTGATTTTTATTGTTTTTTTAGAGTTTTGGACAATTAATATAGACTTGGTCTGAAATCTCGTGATTAACAAAAACAAAATATATTTATGTAGGCATTTCGATCAAGATTTTCAAATCTAAATGAATAAACAGATAGAGAAAGCCTATCCATAACCTCAACACTACACAAATACTAACTAAAAACATACAATGAAAGAAAGTTAAAAAAAAAAAAAAAAACATACAATGAAAAAAGAAAATAAAATGAGGTATATGATAAATAATAAAACCGTTATATGACTCGAGAAAATAAGTTAAAAATTGTTTAGCTAGTAAAGAGAAATTTAAAAAATGTCATTTTTCAAATACCACTTTATAAAAATGACATATTTTTTTTGAGAAAGAAAGTTAAAAGTATAAAATAATTTTGCAAATAACTCTCTTTTTCACTGCTTCCTTACTTTCAGCATGAAAGTGACATTTTTTCCTTTGCTATTTATAAAGCATAAAACCCTCATGTGATTTTTGTTTCCATTCTTGTAAAATACAAATGAATTTTTTACACGAGTAGCGGAGTAGGTTAATGTTACGTCATATAAATGTCACTCCTCGTGTGATATACAACGTGAACTCTGATAATATGCTTTTATTAATAAAAACAAAAAAAAAAGTCCATTAAAATTGGCGTTCAAATATGTGTGGTTTTAAAAGAATTGTTTCACTTGTCTTATTGTCTACGCGTACGATCTAGACTGGACCTGATTAGATGACAAATACTCAACTATTTTATGGCCAAGTCTTTTTTTTCTTCTCATATTTGTTACATGAGTATATATGTCTACCAACAAATCTAATGATTCGGTGAAAAATTAAATTATTTTAGGAAAGAAGGTTAAGAAATGATTATGAATCTTAGAATCTATGATGTAAAAAAATAAATTTGTGAAATGATTACGAGCATATCATCAACTAGTGCTCACATGAGTGACAACCCAATGTGCCCACGTGAAGCACCTTTAATTACCCCCAATTTTTTTAGCCAACTCACCTGTTCGATTTTCTTATAACCGGTCGGTTCAGACCTAATGTTTAAACCGAATCGCTGCGTTTTGGTTATAAAAAAAAACCTCCCGACGTACGAAATGGCCTCGTTAGACCCACTATTGGGCCTATTAAATGGGACAAATTTAATTATGTTTCTCTTTGCCCAAAACCCATGTAGATTTTTAATGAAGGATTGTTTTTTGCAATTTTAGTAGTTCAGCTATTCTTTTGTAAAAAATAATTAGTTTGAGCATTTTTCCAAATATAAAAATTGCATTCCTTTATATATAATAAGATGCTCAAGATTGAGAAAATTTGTGGTTCAAACACTTTGTCCAAATCTATTAAATTTCAAATTCGTGATTCTGAATTGTAAACGAAAAAATACATCATAGTCAAATACATTATTTGCATTCAAGATTTTTAAATATTACAACAATATAATAAAAAATATTAAATTAATCACAAATTTGAATGCTAAACTTACATCAAAGTGAAAAAATTAAGTTGAACTTATGATACCTCTAACGATCAATTGATACTTCAAAAGATGGGATACCAAAATTCGGTCGGTTTTCACAATTATGTATGTAACATTCAAGTTTGTTTATTAATCCAATTTTTTTAAACTATACAACGAATGGTATTTGTATACTTTAAGCTCTTTCGATTGCCAAAATAATCAAAAACTTGAAAGTGTTTGTACATTAAGGTGAAAAAACAAGTTGAACTTATGATACCTTTAACGATCAATTGAAGCTAGTCAAAAGATGGGATACCAAAATTCGGTAGGTCTTTTTCACAATTATGCATTTTAACAATCAAGTTTGTTGGTTTAATCCAACAATCTAGAAGTATAAAAATCATACAAATACCCGTTTGCCTTAAGCCATCTTTCATGGTAGATGCGCAATCTTCAAAGACAAAAAAAAAAAAACCAAAAAGTAGATTTAGTAGAGTGGACAATTTGACATGAAAATTAAACCGAAAGAACATAACTGTTTTTTACTATAATAAACACAAATTGCTTGAATATATGCAGAACACAAAAAAAAAAAATTGTTACAAAAACATCATCATACCTTTATTGTAAGTGAGATTATTTTTTAGCCACGTTCTTGTTGTAATCTTCAAGATTTATTTTGTATGTTTCCATCAATTTTGCGGCTTCTTCGTTGTAAATTTGCTTCTCTTCTTCACTCAATTCTTGCAAGATATATTACTCATTAAAGTTAAATAACGAAATAAAATTACTGTGACAAATTAAGCTGGTTTAGTTACAATTGTGTACATACCTTCCATTGCACTGAAATCAGAACGGTAATTATCGAGTTGTGTATCCAAAGTAAAGACTTGGATCCACCACCTTCTTTGGTCTTTGCTTCTTGATGAGGAGAAGAAAAAGTTTGTATCAGATTTTTTATATGAAAAAGCTTTATGATTTGAAATATATTAGAGAAACTGAAGAGAGAAAACAAATAGAAACTTGAAAGATTAAAAACAAAGGAAGAGAGAGAGTTCTTCGTCTCTTTTATAAGCAACTTCAAAAAAAATTGCAACGACTATTTTTTGTTACTGTTGTAAAAGTAACCGTTGAGAATTTTCTACCGTTGAAACGGACTTGACATAATGCTGTTTTTTTTTTTTTTTTAATTATTCTTCACAAACCGAAACCTAATCACTTAACATTAAAAGTTTCAATCAAACCAAAACCATCTTGAATTGAATTTCGTTAAACCAAACTCGAACCGAAATGTGGATCCTAAACCGACCTCGATAGAAGGAAAGAGCAGAAAGAATGGCGGAGTAGTCATCGCTGTTTTCTCGTGAGCACGAACTTGTCGTGTTCAATCGCTTGAAGATGAAGTTGAACAACACAAATCTTCTTCTTCTTCTTCTACAGAGAAATCCATCGATCTCGGAGTTTTCTGATCGATGTCGATTACTACACTTCGCATCACCGATGGAATCTGTCCCATTTTCTCCTCAGGTTCGAAAAGAGCTCACAATCTCGATTCTTCCTTCTGGAAATCAACCCAACGATTTACCTTCCTCGCGTATGAATCGGCGAATCTCGCGGGTTATCGGGAAGGAAGGAAAGTGACGGCGACGGTGAATCCGTATTCGTACACGGAGGTAGCACGGCCTGAGGAGCGGAAGAGTTTGACGGATTTTTTTGTGGAAGTTAGGGATTTCTTCAGATCAGACGGCGGAGATGGTGGTCCGCCACGGTGGTTCTCTCCATTGGAATGTGGCGCACGAGCTCCAGGATCTCCTCTTCTTCTCTACGTACCTGGTTCGTTCTTTACAAATTCTAGAGCTGAAATTGGTCGATTTTGTTATTGCTTTGATCTGATTCGAACAATGCAACTATACTGAGTTGTGAAAAGTAGTTGACAAATCTCAGAAATCAAAATTGCAGGGATCGATGGTACTGGATTAGGGCTCATTCGCCAGCATAAGAGACTTGGAGAGTGAGTATTGTTTGATTCCAACTTCATTTCAATCTTCTTGCTCCAGTTTCTTCAACAAGATATGAATGTATCCTGAATTAGTTAGCATTGACTTGAAGGCTTATCGTTTAATGATCTCATTATCTTTTGATCATAGGATATTCGACATATGGTGCCTTCACTTTCCAGTCACTGATCGTACTCCTGCTCGAGGTGTTTTTTTGTTCGCCTTCTTTGTTGTATCGTTACCGTTTTGTAACCAAATGGATTTGATCTTATGTGGATGAAACTCTTTCTGTTGTGTTATGTCATTTTCAGAGATTGTAAAGCTCATTGAGAGGACAGTTAGGTCAGAGTACTACCGTTTCCCAAAACGACCCGTTTATATAGTTGGAGAATCTATTGGAGCTTCTCTTGCTCTAGATGTTGCAGCTAGTAACCCTGACATTGATATTGTCTTAATTTTGGCTAATCCAGGTAAAACGTGACTAGTCGCTTTTTCTGGATCATTGAGATGCTTTTTTATTTCTCCTATATCTTTTTGGTCACTTTTGACGATGATTTTTCCTAGCTCAGAAATGTATTGTGAGTAAAGTGCAGTACTTTGTAATTTAAGCGTTGTTAGTAAACAATTACTCAGTCATGTTCAAAGAGTCTTTTTTTTGTTGTTGTTGGCTGCTGCACATTATAGTCCTTCTTGCTGATTTGTGCGGGTAAATCTCATGGAATGTATGCACTATGCATCTTGTCATGTGCTCATACTAGACTCTGTTTGATGCAGTTACGCGTGTCAACAACCTCATGTTGCAACCTTTATCGAGTCTACTGGAAATATTGCCTGACGATGTTCCCAGCTTGATAGAAGAGAATTTTGGGTTTAAACAAGGTGAAGTCACAACTCCTTTTTGTATGTGTAAAAGACTAAAAAAATTATATGCGAAGACAAGGTCTACAAATTTCTGTCTCAAATACGGGTTTCAGTATCAGGTTTGCCTGAAAGTCAGGGCTAACTCTGTTTTATTATACTATTAGGTTATCCGTTTGCAGCAATGTTCGAGACTTTGCTGAAGGATATTGATGCCGCGCAGATGGGTGGAGGGCTCTTAGGAGACTTCTTTGCAACGTCCGCTAATTTGCCTGTAAGACACTATTGATATATGAGTGTTGTTTTGTCTTGCAGATCATAGTGTTTAACTAGTAATATGCTCTCGTTTGTTCTTCATCTTGTTGTTTTCATTTTACTTTCTCTACTCACTCGCTATATATCTTGTAATAATTAAACTCACGAAAACATTTATTTACAGACTCTGAGTAGGATCTTTCCCAAGGACACACTTTTATGGAAGCTTCAACTGCTTAAGTCTGCTTCAGCATCTGCTCATTCTCACATGTATACAGTCAAAGCCCAAACACTGATACTTCTGAGGTTCATAAACTTCTGTTTCATTATTAAGTATAAGTAGAAGTTCAGCTGTGTTTTTATAGAATTGTATTAGCTGGAAGCTGAGTTATAGCTTTGTACGGCTATGGCTATTGCAGTGGACGCGGTCAATGGTTACTAAACAAGGAAGACACTGAAAGACTCCATTGTGTATTGCCGAAATGTGAAATCCGTAACTTTGAGAATAATGGACAGTTCCTCTTCTTGGTAAGGTGCTCTTTCTCTTGATGCAAGAAACTTTCCTTGTGTCAGTGAGTCCTATTGAGTTAGTTCGTAAAATAAATATAATCTCTACTAGTCTATAACCAATAGAGAAAGATCTTGCATCAGATTTACAAAAAAGTTTTATGTTTGATTTAATGATTATGTTCTACAACATGATTGATCTATATTTGTGTTATGTTAGGAAGATGGGGTAGATCTGGCGACTATCATGAAGATTGCTTATTACTATCGCCGTGGAAAGACACTTGATTACGTTTCAGATTACATTCGTCCTACTCCGTATGAGCTCAAAGAGTTTGAGGAATCACAAAGGTAACGGAATTAGTTGTCGCATCAATATCCTTGTGTAATTTCTGTGTCAAACACTTTCTTGACTAAGGTATATTATATCTAGTGAAAATATTTTGGTTAGTTAGCAAAAATCGTTTATCGTCAGAGCTTAGCTAGAATAGATATCTGTTTCTGTTACCGTAAGCAAATACTGAAACATTATTTTCTCTGATCCAGATTGCTAACCGCTGCTATTTCTCCAGTGTTTCTCTCAACTCTAAACAATGGTACAGTAGTAAGATCACTTGCAGGAATACCTTCAGAGGGACCGGTTCTCTATGTTGGCAATCACATGTTGCTCGGTATCGAATTGCGTCCAGCAGCGATTCATTTCTTGAAAGAAAGGAACATTCTGTTGCGTGGACTGGCACATCCAGTGATGTTTACCAAAAAAGTTGGCTCAAAACTTCCCGATATGCAGATGTTCGACTCGGTTAGGATAATCGGCGCAGTTCCTGTCTCAAATGTCAATTTCTACAAACTACTTCGTTCAAAATCTCACGTGGTCTTGTATCCTGGAGGTGTCCGTGAAGCTTTGCACAGAAAGGTAATGATTGTAACTTCCATATTTGGTTGGTCCTTCTTGTTAATTTTTTCGAGTCGTTACATTTAATGAAACGTTTCTACAGGGTGAAGAATACAAGCTGTTTTGGCCAGAACATGCAGAGTTTGTAAGAATCGCATCTAAATTCGGAGCAAAAATCATTCCTTTTGGCGTTGTCGGAGAAGATGATCTCTGTGAAGTAAGCAAAAATCTCTTCTCTGTTCTAATTTCAGTATATGCAATTCCTTAAAAAGCCTCTTTTGTTTCAATCGGTTTACGAGTAACTCCGGTTTGCAATGGAATGATTTCTCAGATGGTTTTGGATTACAATGATCAAATGAAGATCCCATTCTTGAAGGATCTCATAGAAGAGATAACACAGGACACTATTAAGTTGAGGTATATTCGTTTTGGTTCTCTTTTCGACGAGATTATATGACAACATATGATTCTGAAATCTAGCGATGATAATATACATAGGAACGGCGAAGAAGGCGAAGTAGGAAACCAAGATTTGCATATGCCAGGAATAGTTCCAAAGATACCGGGACGGTTTTACGTATACTTTGGGAAACCAATAGAAACTAAAGGTAAAGAGAAAGAGCTGAATGATAAAGAGAATTCTCATGAGGTTTACTTGGAGGTAAAGTCTGAAGTAGAAAGATGTATTACTTATTTGAAGACAAAAAGAGAAAGTGATCCTTACAGAAACATATTCCCCAGGTTGCTCTATCACATTTCACATGGTTTCTCTTCTCAAGTCCCAACATTTGATCTAAAAAATCATTGAAATTTTAATTACCATATTTGGTGTTGTAATGTAAGCTCTATTTTACAGTATGATAACTAATTTAATCGTTAAAAAAAAAACAGAAAACAAAAAGTTGGGTTTGTTTTGTAATTTTTTAAAAGTGTATGGATTTTTAAGGCATGTCATTTTAAGTTGGGGGTGTTGTGTTCAAATTCATGCAATTAGTAAGTGGGCCGTAACAAAGCCCAACTTGTGGAGTGTATATTTAAGTTAAAGAGGCGCGCTTTACTTTCGTCACAACGAACAATTTAGGGTTTAATCTTAACATGAGAAAGCGTAAGCAGCAAGTCTCAGAGAAAAACCTAACCGTATCCAAACCTACTAAACGATCTTCAACCTCCTGTGGAGAAATAAGATACTTTGATCGGTTTCCTGTTGATCTGGTGGTCAATATCTTGTCGAAATTGCTGATAAAGCATATAGCAAAGTGTCGATGCATATCGAAGCTCTGGTCATCCATAATTCGCATTCCAAATTACAACCTCTTGTTCCCGATCAAGTATCCGGTTACACCAAGGCTTCTGTTCAACTTTGAATCTCTTGCAAACGTGCTCTTCTACTCTTCACCTCAACCTCAAAACCCGAATAAGAATTCATCTCTTGTAGCCACTCCTTGTGAGAATGTGGATACATATTTCAATAAATTGTGTCACCCAGTCCTCGGATTGGTCTGTCGTCAACATATTGGTACGACTTATACATCTGTGGTGGTTTCTAATCCCATCACTGGAGAGTATGTATTCTCACCCGAACTGAAATTGGAGGGGATTAGGTCAGAACAAGTAAGATTTTCTTTCGGGTATGATCCAATCAACAAGCAACACAAGATATTGTGTATCACCAAGCGACACTTGTTCTGTGAGTATCGAGTTCTCACATTGGGGACTAGAAAGGGAAATCTCTTTTGGAGAAATATCCAATGTTGTACAATTCATTATCCTGTAGATGATAATGGGATATGCATCAACGGTGTTTTGTATTATCCAGCGATATTGATCAATCACGAAAAACGTACCATCGTTTGCTGAGAAATTCAGTTTTATTAACATTGGTCAAGACATGGCAACAAAGATCTCAGAAGAAGCTTTCACTTTCAGTCTGATAGATTACAAAGACAAATTAGGTGCTTGTAATTGTGATACTGAACATGATCTTTTCGAGTTGTGGGTTTTGGAGGATGCCGAGAAGCATAAATGGTCAAAGAATAGCTACCAAATGCCGCATTCATGGCTGGATGCAACGAGCAATGTATGCACCGCTGGAATGATTAGTAGTGGTGAAATTGTGTTGTACCCATGCTGCTATACACGAAATCCTTTCTTCATTTTTTACTACAATCTCGAGAGGAACATTATCACAAGAGTAAGAGTTGAAGTTCCAATGTTTCACTTGTTTAATTATTATAGAGTTTACACATTTCCAAACTATTTAGAGAATGTGAGGCTTATGTAAGTGTCTACCTGTTCCAAACAGAAGTTAATCACATGATCTATCTTTGTGTTTTGTGGTTTTTTTTAAAGACATTTCAATGGGTGAAGCTGATCAATATGATTGTCAAACTAATTCATAATCAAAGAATAAATTAATAAGACGTATATCAATAAACTAATTCACCCAAATACTTGCACAATGATCGCTGCTAACTAAGAGCATATGCATACCAATCTTACATAAATAGATGGTTTAAGAGAAAAGACAGAGTCTAGACTCAAACTCATTTCCACAAACTACTACTTGTCTATTATATCTTGAGGTGGAATATAGTAAGGGGACGAGAATTCACAAATGGAACTCATTAAGGGGTAACCAGCTAGACTTAAACGCGATTTCGTCGAAATCCAAGAATTTAACATAGTTAGGTTCCATGCCAGGAAAGGAGCTAGTAGAGACACAGAAAAGTTTATTCCTTGAGATGAAAATGACTAAATCTCCAATGTCTCGAGTGTAAACAGCGTTCCCTTGTTCGTCTATCTTGAACACCATCAATTCTTTTGTTTTCATTTTGGTTGTACCGTCGGTGTCCTCGGTGGCTTTTTTGTACAACTTAACCAAGAAAGTTTCACCAGTGGTTCTTGACTCAACCAAGTGTTCACTCGTGTAGCACGAAACCATAAGCTCCTGTTTGTCCTCGGTCAGCTCGGGGACGATTTGAAATCACAAGTTCTGCAACTTGAGGTTCCATGACCCGATGAGGTGACCACCAGAACCGAGAATGTGAAACATGTCATCTCTCTTGGAAAACATGACTCGGGAGGAGTAGAAGCAGGGCATTTCGATTCTTACGTTGGTCCACTCGGAGTTACTTCGAGCCGGTCTGCAAAAGCTGAGCTGAGGTCCCAAAAACTTGACAGCAACAACACAGTCCTCATCCTCAGGAGAAGAAGAGGACATTGACACGTTGGTGATGATTTTGGTTTGGCAACGAGGTTGTGTGTCTAATGCGACCGGGTTTAGGTCGTCTTGGAGACGCAAGATGTCGTCGTCTTTCTTCAAAGTAGCTACCCAGCCATGAGATGCCCCGATGGTTAGCATTGCATAATCATGGATATCGTTATAGACCAACTTGCGAGGCACCTTTTTATCCAAAACGATGCTGCTGCAACATTCGAGGTTAGCATTGGAAATGTAGAGGCTTCCCAAATCCCTTGAATACTTAGTAGCGCCGAGGATGAAACAAGGGAGGAAGATGATGAGAATCCATTACAGAGAAGAAGAAAGGATCTTCTTACCAACGCAGGTTTCCTCGAGATCCGGCTCAGAAGCAGAGACATGAATAGAATGTTCTTTAAGACAAAAGGAATCAAGAATGTTCTCGAGAGAAGAGACTACAATCCCTAATTGAAGAGTCCACTAATACAGAGGAATGGCCTTGTTATTTACATTTTAAGACATTGATTCGTCTGCGTAACGTCTAAGGATCATAGAGATGAGGTTGTTCTTTATTTTATGTGCAACATTCTGTTATTTAAAATCATGTATAAAATATAAGTGTACCGTATACAAATTCGGAAGCGGAGATTAATTGGTTACGTCGAAGTATCTTGGATTCTCTGGGTAATGATACTCCACATTCAACTGCAAGTTTCAAAAGCAAAATCAGCGTTTTTGCGATTGCGTTTGTATAAACTTATAATTTTTTTTTCTAACATACCTTTCCTTCATCAGAATCTGTGTGTCTTTGAGGAAACACAACTCTCAAGTCATTGTATAAATAGAATCTCCTCTCTTCATCATCATTCAAGCTTTTCTTCTGACCTATTTTTGAAGCTTTCTTGCGTGAAGGGCAAAGAAATTTCAGATGAAGGGCGTATCGTAAAACTGCAGATTTCGAACAGCATTGTCTTGTTTCTTTGTAAGTCTCACGGCATTTCTTGTTCTCGCACTCACTCGGCGAATGTAATTCATCAACTGAATCAGATCCTTTCCTTGATTTAGTTGCAAGAACTTGGTCTGGATCTATGGAGTTTTTGGCTTTTGTCGGAACAGAAGAGGCCAGAGTAACCTTTTGCCTCAGGAAAGTCTGATTATAACATAACACAAGAATTTGATCAAACAAAACGTCAAATGCCTCCCATTTGCATCTGGCGTTTACGTTTACATCTAACAAAGGAATTCTAAAGTTACCTTTGTACCGAGTGGCATATCAGTTAAGTCATAGTTACAGAGGAAAGTGTGAAGAGGTGTCTTTTCAGGGTTACTCAAAACCTGCAAAACAGAGAAGCTCCTATCATAAAATCACTCGTCAAATTATCCTAATTTTCTTTCATTATTAAGAGAGGGACAAGAGGTACCAGTTGAATCCGACCCTTCATAGGGATCCGCAACCGACTATTAATGGTCTGAGGATCAGAGTTGTTTTGATTCGTTTTCATTTTCTGACCCCATAATTTGTTTGGCAAAGATCCTCCAGAGAGATCTATGGAGGCATAGTATAGTAAGAAGCAATCATCACCAACACTTGTTACTGAGAATGGAAGCTTCTGTGATTTTGGAGAGATGTTTCCACCAGCAATACTAAGAATTGCAAGAAACCCATCGATATTCTGTAACGAAACAGACAAAAAGAGAGTAAGACCGACTCTTCAAAAGAACGCGCCAAGTGAGTTATCAAAGCATCAAAAAGTGATGAAAAGAGACCTGATTCGTTTGCCCATATGATAATCTTCCTGACAAGAGGGATTCTTCAAAAGAACCAATCAATGACCTTCGAATGGGACGTCCACTCAAGCTTCTACTGAACCTATTACATGGAGATGTAGGAATTGATTCAATAGCTCTATCCATAGAAAATGCTCTCTGGATACCATTAGCATCATCAAACAATCTATGACCAGTCCGGAGTTCTGCTTCTTCACCGATATTCCTTACACAAACACCATCTTCGAAAATCTTCCCATCTACGCCCCCTCGTAGAGCTTTTATTCTCTCGGAAAATCTCGGGCCAAGAGGTGACAGAGAAAGTGGCGGAGAGACAGATATATTCTTGTAGCATGGTAATGGCTTAGCGGGTACTGGTGAATATAAGCAAGCTACACCTTTTGTGTGCTGCAGATCATTGGAGTCGAGCAATGGACCATCCGTGAAAAAGATAGATGAAAGTTTACTCCTGTGTGACGAATCACTTCCCCATTCACGGCAAGTAGAAGTGGTTGTAGACATGGTAGAGAGATGTAGTCTATCGGATATATTGGCCTTTTTGTGATCTTGTGCAATGGGAATGTAGAATCCATTAGAAAGACTGGCAGAAGTCATTTGTTGGTTGCTGCAGCTGATATCAAGCGTGTCGCCTCTAAATTTCTCGGGGAAAAGCGTATTCAGAGGAGAGCTTACCCGTTTCCTGACTAACGATCCACCAGTAATATCTACTTCACTTGATCCACCAGTGCGATTAACATTGATACTTGTGTATTCATTACTCGGTGAGCTAGTTTCACTAGATTTGAAACCAACTATCCTTCTAACTTCAGTCCTACTCCAATTAACCTTATCCTTGGCATAACTTGGTTCGTGAGCACATAATGAGGTAACAAGCCGAGTGCCATGATTATATCTCCACGGATCATCTCTAAACTCCGAAGATTCCAATGTTCCCTCGCTATCTCTGTTAATACCGTCAAAATCACCTGAAGTGGCATTTACCGGCAGACTTTGAGAAAGACTGCAACTTGAAGCAGACGACAAAGCTTCATGAGCTTCCTCATTTGAAACAATCTGCGGCAAACCCATACCAATGCCCAAAGAACCTTATAACTTATTGGATTGTAGTTTCCTATGAGATCTCTTCAACCTTCTAAAAAGCCTCAGTTTCAATATCGGTCACTTATCCGAAATTCCCTACGATAGCCTAATCGCGGTAAAGCGAATTATCTACCAAATCCTTGCAACAACACAGACTACCTCTGAATCTGTTTGAATCAAATGATTTTGAACTAAGCATCAGTCACAGGCATCGACAGATTTCTGGAGAGCAACATATATGTTGAGGATAGAGGAGGAGAATACAGAGTTGATCACTGTCACACTTTCCTGAAACGAAACAAAAATAGAGAAGAAGAAGAATCAACTAACATATCCACCACAATAAGACTATAATCCAAAAACTTAATCTAGCAGATACTTAAAGCATCATCAGCATCAGACTACAACACAAGTCGTCAGAAGTAAGAAACGATATCAAAACAGATCATGATCAAGGAAACATTAATCATATTAACCAGAATCATTCTTAAGCTTCGAAGAGAAATCAACAAACGATAACAAAGATCATATGATTCAGAAGCACTAAAAACAAACATTCTCAGAGTGTATAAGTTTCAAAGAAACGATCGAACACAATCATAAACGATCGAAGATCATTCATCATCAGAGCAAACACAAAAAAAAACTTAACAAAAGCAGAAGAATCGATGATTATACGCACCAATGGAGCAATAAATTACAGAATCCAAAATCGCCGCAATGATTCACACCACCAAAATCGAAACCAGTGCGAATTGGAGAAGAAGAAGAAGAAAATCGAAAGGGAAAGGGAAGAGAAGAATGTGGATTGAAGAGACCTCTTCGCTCGATTATAAACAATTTCCATCGCTCTCCTTTAAATTTCTATTTTTCCTTTTCTTTTTTTCTTTGATTTTCTGGAAACTGTAGCGTATTGTGTATATTACACAATTTAATTGCATAATTTCCTTATTTACGCATTAAAAATGTATTTTTTTTTTATAAACTATATTTTGTCAGCTATTAATTCTCACCCTTAATTTGTTTTTTTTTAATTTCCCATATTCCGGAACCAGTAAATATCTTATAACATGACAGTAAATCATTTTTTCTACCGTACCAACCCTTGCGTTTAACCAGATGGGGTGGTGTGAATCGTTCTTAATTTATCATACAGAATCTTCTTTGTTTTCAGTCTCACGCAACTCACAAATCACGATCTCTCAAAATATAAATACTACTACTTAAAGCAAATTATACGCAAATCTTTTTGTACTTAAAAAAAAAAAAAAATTCAAATCGAAGAAGAAGGCGAGGGACAAGTGAGCAGTTCCAGTTAGGTCTTTACCTTCTAGTGGGCCTCGTAAACTGGGCCCATTTGCTAGTGGATCAAACACGTGAGAGGATAAACGTTATCGTCTTCTTCCTCCACCATCAAATCAGATCATGTTACTGTCATTTTATAAAACAACAAAAGTTTTTAACACATATTCAACGAAATCATTTGAATATTCCAATTGATAAAAAATCAGCAGAAATTGCATTTTTAGTCAGCTTCTTCCATCATTGTTTCCTCCAATTTCTCATTCTCTGTCGTATTTTTCTGAAAATAAGTACTATGACTAAATTTTCACGTTGTCTTTGTTTTCAAAGTGAAAAAACAAAAACCAAAGGATATATAGAAAAACAAAAAAAAACACTCTCAGCAGACAAATTAGGAGATTCAATTACAAAATATCGACTTCTATATTTACTTGTGTCTACGTTTTGATACAGCTTCATCGTTCAATCACCTTTACTCCTGTGTTAACATAAAACAAACCCATGTCTTAATAAACTATTGATGAAGAAGATATTGCAGATCCAAGATTAACAATAAGAGCAAGTCGGTTTTTGTTCGTTACCTCTCAGTTGACTGCTCTGAGCAACTTCTCCGACTTGAGACCGAGACAGCGATCTGAGGTTCATCAGAGACGCTGGAGTTAGAGGCAGAGGCGGTGGAGACGCTACTCTGTCTTGGTTCCTCTCGGGCAAGGGTTGTTGAGCCATGGTTCTCTGGTTTCTTGAAGGTATAGAGAAGCTTCTTGATACAACTAAAGGTGGAACCGGAAGTGGTGATGCTACAATGGTGGAGGTGGATGTACCTACATTGCTTCTTTCTTGATTCCAAGCCGCTAATGGCGCGGAATGACCAATTAGACTGGGAGATTTCGAGCGTCGTGGTGGTGCAGATTGACCTGGTGGTCTTGGAAGCTCGTGGAGTTCGTTGATCCGTGGAGAAGAAGCGAGGGGAGGTGAAGCGGTAGGAGAGATCCGTGGAGAAGATGACGGAGCCTGAGACGGAACTGGAACTGGAACCGGAAGGCGGGTTGAGGATGGTTTGAGCGGTCCAGAAAATGCATGTCTTGTTGGGGCTTCTTGCTGAGAAAACTGAGTTTCTGAAGGACGGGGAAGACGGGAATAGAGGTTGCTTTCCGCATCTTTTTGAGTGGTTTTTATCGGTTCAAGCGGAGATGAATGCCATAAGTTTGCACTGTGGTGTGTTTGGTTGACGGGTTTTGGGAAGATTGATGATGACTTTGAATCGACCGGAGTTGGTAATACGTAAGCATTTGCAGACGGAGTCATCTGCCTCATCAATCTATCTGCTAAATCAGATTTCTTTTCTGGGAACAATGGTGCTGAATGACTGCTCGTTCTTCGATCTCGGTTTGAAATCGGGTGCTCTTCTCTATGATCTGCATTTACCTGCATCAGAGAATATGCCTTCAACACAGAATTCACAGAGGCAATGCTCATACAATTGAGTTTCTCAAGTACATGAAAATGTTAAATCTGATATAAAAATTAAGAGAACATACTGCTGCTGATCCTACAGGTGGAGGGCGTTGAAACGAGAGATCTGTGACATCCATCTATAGGGAAATGGCAGTGAATGAGCTTATTTTGATTAGACTGTTTTTCTTTGCCAATTATGGTTTGTTTGACAATTTTAAATTACCTTCATCGATCCCTGCGGTGTAGATATAGCTTCTACTCTCTGCTCACTTGTTATATAGTCAAAACTGAGTTCTCCATCTCTGTTAACATGTCGGTCATCATCATCATCATCATCACTACATTCCATTTCGTTCCCGTGATCAGAGAGCTCACAGTCAATGTGTTGTCTCTCTGCAGCAATTCTGACTTGTTGCTCTACAGCCTCGAGCGATTTTAGACCAGCAAAGAATAAATGCATCTATGCAAATATAAGAAACAAAGCATAAGAGACACTAGTTAAGAAATTGCAGACCGATTTCTTACAAAGTAACCTTATTCAGAAGGTACCTGAGCAGTGTGGTGGCGGGCTGCTTGTGTGAGGAGACTTCGAGCTTGTCCTTCCTTGAGAGATTTCAATCGAAAAATGCACAAAGTCGCCTCGTCATGTAACTCATCACGGGCAGTCTCTAACTGACGGCGAATAAGTCTTTCCCCTTTACTGCCTTTAAGTTGTACCTTATCTTTCACATGTTCCATCATCATGTGTTTCACGACGTCTCTGTAAATAAAAACTCTAGAGGTTAAGGCGAGATTTATCAAAGCAAAACCAAGAACAGAAAAAACTACACTGCAGAAAATAGCTGACCTCTTTTCTTCACATTGTTGCTTCATATCCTGAGAGAGAAAAAAAAAAAAAAAAAAAAAAAAAAAAAAAAGAAAAGATGAGCAAATCAGCGGTCTATATTAAGGTTGTGCTTTGTCCACTTCAGAATTAGCTCTTTCTCGAACCGTGAAAATTTCTGGGTTTGATATAAGGCCACTTCAAAAGACTTAAGCCAGGGCATACCTCGACAGTTCTAAGGTCATTGAGAAGTGACTCTGAAGGTCGTGTAATGGTCTTGAAAATTTGAGAACGCTGAAGGAAAAAGAAAGTGAAGCAAAAACTTCGTCAATATAGTTTCGAACTATACATATTGCTTCACGGGAATGTACAAGGTTCCAACATACAACTTACATAGGTGTCGAGGAGTTTCTGAAGCTCAAACTGAACTTTACCCAACTTAAGCAAAGTTCTACCTGCAGAAGAAACAATGTTAAAACATGTAAACAGAAAAAAAAAAACTTCCATGATAGATGAATCTTCAAAAACACTTACTACTTTCTTCATCATTATGCGGCGCGATTTGCTCCAAGCATGAACCCATCTCCCCCAATGATTCAGAGAACTCTGATATTACCAAACAAGAAAAAGAAAAAAAATGAAGTCTACCAATACACTAATGTTCATATATGAATCAGAATGAATACAATATTCTAAAGTAACCTAAAACATCAACAAAGCTTCCTCACAAGGTTAAGAAAAACATAATGGGAAATGCTAAAGACAGTAGGAAATGAAGATTTTATCAAAAACATCAATGAGAGGTTAAGGCAAGCAACTCTTATCAATGAAAGTCCATCCAATCTGATAGAGCTCAAGGGTATTTCAATGAACCCCATCTCATATGAAGAAACCAAACACATTACAGCTGCAATTTATTGTTCGATAACATCAAACATCTAAATTTATGCAAGAAGAAGCTATAAAAAGTGCAGATATTTATAAAGTTGAATTGCGTATTTACCGAATGCGCTATTAGCCGTGGCAGCAGCTACAGAGAGTAATCTATCATAACACTCTCTCATGTCTTGCATATCCTGAAAATAAATAGAGTTATAACTTAGCCTATTATCACCATTAATAAAAAAACGAAACTTCACAGTCTCACTAAAATCACAAACTCAATGACTAAATATGATTCTTCCAATCTAATTAAAACCAATCAACTAAACATCAACTTACCATTTCAATTTCTTTCCATAACTAATACCAATTCCAATTTCAAAATTTCCCCAGAGTAGAATTTAATGAACAAACTCGATCCAAGTACGAAGAACATCGAAAGACAACAACAACCCAGCGAATCAAATCCTACTTAGATTCCGCGAAGTCTCCGAGAATCGGAAAAAAACGAGAGAGAAGTAAGAGAAATTACCTTGGCGGCTCGAGCAAGGCCATCAATTTGTGCGGTGGGAAAAAGCTCTCCGATATCATTCGAATCAACCTTAGGCAATGCGAATCTCCTTAACCTCCCAAACGAAGCTTTCATCATATTTCCAGATAACAAACAAAACCCTAAATCACGAAGATCCCAAAACAAAGAAATCGGAGGGTTCTTCGATTGTTTCCGAGAGAGAGGAAGAGTGAGAGAGATTCAAGTATGGTGAAATGTGTAGAATGACATTGAAAGGAAGAAATGAAGAAAAAGCTTTGGTCAAAGAAGAGATCGAAAAACCAGAAAGACGAAAGACGAGACCAAAAAGGGATTGGGGGAAGAAAATCTCACGCGTGTGAGATCAACGGATCAGAGAAGAGATTTGACACGTGGCGTGATCTTAAGAAGATGCTTGAGGGGAAAAAGTCAAAAATTCAAAGATTTTATGATTTAATTTGAGTTTGACTGGCAAAGTTTTAAGTTGGTCAAACATCTTTTCCCTCTTTTTCGTCAAGGATTTCGATTTTAATTATTTGATTTTGATTTTTCTTGTTTTTTTCCTTCGCCTGTTACATCATTCATTTTAAGGAATTATTTTACGGTGAAGAAATCTAAACATTTTTATGATCAATTTCATTATAGATAATTCTTTTTTTTTTTTTTTTTTGGGTTAAAGTTCATTATAGATAACTCTAGCTATCCTATAAAGATCAGAGATCATGACAAACTTAATCATCGTTGCATTTAAATTTATGTTATGGTTACAAAATTTTTTAATGTGGACTAGTTTTTTTTTTTTAAGTGTGAACTCTGATAAATTTATTAAATTAAGTAGGTTGGAGTCATTAATAACGTTAATAAACCATTCATAATTTTTTTTTGTTAAAGATTAACGAAACAATAATCAAAAATATTTTTTAACTATATATGCAACCTTTTTTATTTATAAAAAAAAAACTTTTATAAAGTTAAAATTTGAAATCTACATGAAACTGTCTAATTCTAGAGAAATTTCAAAAAATGTCTAATTCTAGAGAAATTTCAAAAAATGCCACTTTTCAAGTAACACTTTACAAAAATGCCACATTTTTGAAATTTTTACAAAAATACCACTTTTTCAAAATTATATTTTCTTTATATTATTTATGTTTGAGTTAATTATGTTCCATTAGGGTTTAGTTTTGAGTGTTTAGGGGGTTTTAGGTGTCAAAACATTTTTTAGGGTTTAGAATTTTAAAATATAGGCTTTATAAATCTATAATTAGTGGCATTTTTGTAAATAGACATCCCTAAATGACATTCTTACAAATGTGCACACAAAAAGTGACATTTTTGTAATTGTCCCAATTCTAACGTTTATATACCTAGCCCGGTCGTCTAAACCGTTTTTTTATAACACTGATGGGTCCTAGTTAAGTGACTATGTAAAAATGATCTATGCAATAGACATGCTTTGGTAGAGAATCAAATTTCTTCTTCTCAAGTTCTCTCTCTTTGAAATCTGAAATGGTTACTTAAGGCAACCAAAGACTACTTAGTTGTGCAACTAGGTCATTAAAGATTTGGACTTTGATAGGTATTGAGAATCTAATACTCTTATACCAAAAGCTATTTATTCATATATAATTGATGATATTCTCTTCATTTTTTTTTTATCAAAAAAAACAAAAATTATCTTCTTCATTCATTCTGATTCTTAAACTCTTTACAAAATTCTGTTCTCTTTTGTTTTATTTTGTCTAAGTATACATACAAGTTAAGTCAAAAATTGATATGATTATTGAAATTCAAAACCAAGGGGAAAAAAAATCAAAGAACACCAACGAACCAACCCCTTTCTTTAATAACACCATTGATGAAAAAAGATTAGAAACCTAAGGTGGAGAAGGTGATGGAGGAAGTACACTTCCATCTTTATCTTCAACAAGATCAAAACTATCTGCAACAACACTTTCTTCTTCTTCGGATTCCGATTCGAATATGGGCAAATCAACAATTTCGGGTTTGATCTTCTTGCGAAAAACATGGCACAAAACCCATTCAGTTTCTGCTATTGTCAATGGGAGGCTAAATTCATCCATGAACCATCTATATTTTGGAGATTCTTCTTCTTCTTCTTCGTCCGACAAATAAATATTATGTGATTCTTCTTCTTCTTCTTCCTGCTCTACGAGTGTAAATGAGCGTTTGATACCGACTAATTCGCCATTATTCCTTGGCTCTAACACATTAGTTTCTTCTCTGATCGGTGTCCATATATTATGAAAGTCAGTAGTATTAGCTTGGTTGTTAACTTTTTTGCAATAGTAGTACCAATGCTCTTCTCTTGGATAGCCTGAAAAACAAAACCAAAAAAAAAAGGAAACACAATTTAGGATCATTCACAAGATTGAAGAAGCAAAAGTTAGTATCATAAAACACGAAAAAATCGGATTTTTTGAAATATGTTTAACAAAACCAATTTCTTGAAACAAAGATATAATACAGTTTCTTGAATTTTATGAAATCGGGGTTAAACTGACCAGGTAAATCACGAGGATGTCTTGAGAAGATATCATGACACTCTTCAGGTATAGTTCGAGCTTTCATTGTCTCTCCTAGTGCTTTCTTCTTCAAAAAATAACTTGACATCTCATAATCTGAAGGACGAAACCTGAATCCTATAGGCAAACCTCTGTGTTTTGGTTCCATTCTCAAAGGAAAAAAAAGAAAATAATTATTGGCGGTTTTGATGAATTTTGGTTTGGTCTGAAGGAGAGACAGGGCAAAGCTCTGTGTTTTGGGTTATATAGTAACGGAAAAAGTCAAACTCCTTCGTTGACTAGGAATTATGAATACATGTTTCCTTACTTGTTTAATTAAATTTGGTAATAGCATGCATGTTTCTTTGGTTAAATAAAGGAAAAGATTACCAAAAATAAAATAAAAGTTAATTCGTGTTTTATGGTAATTAGATGATTGTGAGCTGGCCAAATTTAAGATAGTTATCATAAGCATTAATTTTTTAACTTTTTTTTTTTTTTTTTTGTAATCTTTTCCTTTATTTAGCAAAGAACATGCATGCGTGGCGTGCTATTACGTTTAAAACATCTTATAAAATAAATAAAAAGAAATTCGAAACACATAATATTATGTAACAGAGATAGTAATTAATTTTGTTAGAAGCTTCCAGGTTAAAACTAAATTTGAAATTATGATTTCGAATTAGATTAGTATTAGAATTAGTTGAACCCTACTATAACGTTGTAGTTGAATATGAATTTGGAGTGATAAATATAGTTAGTCAAGATATCAGAATTAGTTGAACTCTACTATAACGGAAATTAGATTCGAACTTGGAGTGATAAATATAGTTAGTCAAAATGTTTTTTACGTTTTCACTGTAGATTAATATCATAATTAGTTTAGCCCTACTATTACAGAAATTGGATTCGAATTTAGAATGATAGTAGAAAACTATTAATAAATCAATCACGTCTATAAACAAATATCAAAGAGCTTTAGCAAAATATACAAAAGAAAGCCATAGAGATTAGAGACCATTTAATTAAATCAATAATCCGCCAATTTATTTAGCGAAGTGAATCATTTTTATTTGAGTTTGTTTATACTATTAAAGAGACTTTCTATTGTGGCTATTGGAATTTGGAATTGGATTCTTGAATTTGATACTCAAGAGAAAGAAGGAAGAAGAAAAAAGAATGTCTTTTGTTTTCTTCATAGTTAAGGCAGAGAAGAAGAAGAAGAGCAATGAGTTGTAGTTTGATTGGACCTTGAAGAATCCTTGTAAAGTTTGGATCAAGACAAATACTTCAATTTCTAATTCGGATATAACTAGAATAATTAACATATATTCCAAAATCTTATTTCGTTACCTAAAAATAAAATCAGTTGTTTTCAAACATGTTGAAGTAAATAGTTAATTTGCTCTTTGTATAAATTAATCCATGAAGAAAAAAAAGAGATAAAATTACAGAATTATTATTTACAGTTCAACTATTGGGACAAATCACCCAGAAGAATAAAAAATTCAAGAAAAAATATATATGATGGATCAATGTTGTATCAACTGTGAGAGAAGCTTGAGAAGAAAATCAATCTCTTTCTGTGAAAACTCAGGTCTTGTAATGGCAACATCATTATCATCATCATTGGAAGGTGGTGATGGTAATGGTGATGATGATGGTGATGATGATGGTGATGGTGGTCTTATCATCATGAGTGTCACTGACTCTGTAATCTCCTCAACAAAATCAACAATCACTCCTTCAATCCCCATCACATATTGCATGTACACTGCCTCTCCCACATTGCTGCAACAACACCAATTTTGATATATACACTAAAATCAGATCAAAGATTTAAGGGTTTCGAGTCATAATTAAGAAAAAATGAAGAAGCTTTTACTTGAGTTTGCCGTATGTGAGGAGAGAGAGGTTAGATTCTTTGATCTTGCTAATGGCTGCTGGATTTCTGAACACTCCTTTAACCTCTGAAACAATGCCTTGAAGCTTTCCTTCCAAGCAAACTTTAATGGCTTCTTCCAACGAGTTTCTTCTATCGTCATTGTGAATCTGGTTCCCCGCATCAGTCAAAAAGAAAACCTGTGGGTTCATTTCAGAAAATAAACCAGAATTATATCTTTGATGCAACTGAAGAAATTGTGGATGATCACAAGCCTTGTGTGATGGTAGAATTATCAAGGTAGGATCACTCTACATTCATTATTGGCTAAGATCTTTAGTGATTTATTGAAGAGAAATCAAATAAAATAACGCGAGATTGGAGCGAGAATGGAACATACAGGGTAAGTGCTTTGCAATTCCCTAACAAGTTGTGCTGCATCTGGTTGGAAACTTGAGAAGATCACTGGTCTGTCTTTAGCATAATCAAATACCACCTGATTGTTTAAACCACACAGAACCAATGGAAATAAATAAGGTTAAGAGCTTTACTATTAAGGCAAAGAATGCAAATTCTCTGTAATTTTCAGGTCAATTTATAACAGATCAATGCAGAAAGTCTATAGTTTTTTCGTAAGGAGTTTGATTCCCTAATCCGTCCTGATCCGAAAAGAGATACTGACAAAAACCTCTCATTTACGCGAAAAAGATCAACTGGATTGTTGAGGCCTTTATATTTCAATAAGTAAACAGTATTGGGCATATACCTGCAGAACGGATCTGAGGACATGGACGAGAAACTCTCGTTCATAAACCGTGTGATCATCGAATTTCAACTCGATATTGAACCCGAGAGATTGTTCAACTCGTTCGAAAGCTTCTTGTAGCGTACAAAGAGAATCATCCAAATCAACGTCCCATTTCAAAACCTGACCTTCTTTAGATTTCCTCATCAAAGTCTTCCCTATATTCTCAGCTTCTCTCTGAGGTCCATAGAGAAGGAACTCATTAAGACTCAAATCCGTCACCCTACTCTCATTAACAATACCCTGACCACAAACAACACAAACACCACCAGAAGATCCATCAAACCAAAGAATCTTAGAGAAAACAATCAAGCAAAGATCTAAAAGGTAAAAGACTCACATTTTCTTCAGAGTAGATGTAATCATCATGAAAAATGACAGGGAAATCATCTTTTGTCACCTACAAAAAGAAACACCACACATGGGATTGCTTCTATGTCCATCTCTCTCTCTCTCTTTCTTCAATCTTCTTGTTCTTATTTTTCATATTCAATTTCTACGAAAACTATAAATAGCATCTTCTTCCACAAACCCAGGAAAAAAAACAAGAGATCCAAATCAGAATCTTCTTCCACAATCGTAAAACAAATATTAGGCCACATGATCTAGTGACACACGAAACTAATATTACAAGTTGTGGTTTCGGGCTGGTGAATTACAGGCTTCGGCCTACAAGCCCTCGTAATTCGGAAAAAAAAACCCCAAATACTATATTAACTCATCGAATTGGGAGATGGGAGAGTAGTACAAACCTGAACATCGAACTCGATGAAATCGATCGGGAATTTAGCGGCGGAATTGAAAGAGAGAATAGAGTTTTCTTTAACCCCTCTCGTTCTCCGATCAGAAGATTGCAACACATTCATACCGTTTCCTCTGTGACCAATCACGGAAAACCCAGGCAACCTAAACGGTTTCGATTTGCTGCTCAAATCTAAACCTGTCCGAAAAAGACACAATCAGACAACAACGACGAAGACAGCCAAATCGCCGGAGAACAGAGAGAGAGAGAGAGACAAAGTACCTTCGGATAATCCGTAAACAGATTCCGGTAAGGTAGGTATGTCGGAGACGAGGACAGTACGAAGAGCCATTTCCTCAAGAGTTTAGAGAGAGAGAGAGAGAAAGAGAAGAGAGAGAGAGTGAATTAGGGATTTCGAAATTTGTGTTTTTCTTTTTAGCGTAAAAGAAAGAGTCTTTATATAGGAGCTCTCTGTTTCTGGATCTTCGTGTTCGAATATTCCATTCCACGTCAGCAATGTGCCTTTCCTGAGAGTTTCTTTCCCGCCTTTTGTGGGATCTGGTACGATAAAGAGTACGGTACTCTTCATATTACACGTGGCTTTGAGTCATTGGAGAGATACGTTTATCTTTGCACGGCTTAGTCACTGTCGATTCATGAGTTTTTTTTTTTTCCTAAACATCGTGAAAATATTCTTGTTTTCATTTAAAAGATTCCTGCCTAAATAAGAAAAAAAAAAAATGAAATTTAGTTATTGTGGGTGGAACAGAATTTTTTTTTTTTTTTTTTGTAATTTCTAATATCTTCTTATTAAACTCTTCAGTTTATAAATATAATCTAGAAAATGGAGATTTGCAAATACCGCGATTCAAACATTTTGTAAAAATAAGTTGGTCAAAATTGAAGCAATCAGACTAATTCTTTTTTTTTTTTTTTCCTGGACTACATTTTTAAAAATATGTCCTCCACGAAAATCAGACGTGTACCTGTGCAGTATCTATCTGTCAAGATAACGAGAAACTCGATTCTCAATTTTTTTAAAATTATCTTTTGACATCAACTGGATCATCAATTATGATTGGCTTGTGGGTCAGATCCACCAACATGTGAGCTATGTGCTACTTGGATCCACGTCATAAAAAATGTAAACGTATAAGTTATTCACAGAACTGGAAATATATTTTCTTTAAGCCATATTACACACTATGACCATGCACTTTGTAGGAAACCCATCTGAAGAATTAACTAGTAAAAAACTTGTTCTAACAAACCTTAGATGTTCAACTTTAGGAGACTTTAAATGGTACAAAAAATATATTTATAATTAACCAATATATTTCAACGAAATGATTGCAATCAGTGGGGAATGTAAAAATTATTTCACTCGGTGCAAAGTTAAAAAACTATCAAACAACCCACTACAAAATAATATATCAAAAGAGGCATCACCAAAAATCTTTATAGAATTACACTAATTTTGAGAATTTTATGGTGGGCAAATGTCCCACCCAATTTCTATCTGTCTCCGCCCCTGATTGCAATCAATCTTTTTGGAAAGAAAAGTTTATTTCATGATTGCCTTCATTTTTTGCAAAAAGATTAATAAGTAAACTAAAAGATAGACAGAACAGTTTAGTTAAAATAATGATATGAAGCAGCTTCTTACACGAGCTTCAAGCTTGAAATGGACACACTTTCAGGTATTTGTCCCGTCAGCTGGTTGTTCGACAAGTCACTGCAACCCAAATAGGTAAATAAGCACAAATGTACCGAGCCACAATTATTTCTTAAGTTGGTCTAAACCATCCTCACACTCCAATATCATTGTTTTATTGTCATCTTAAATGATACATTTATCATAAACTATCTACAATTTGAAGCAGAAACAAGATATGCAATCATAAACTATCTACAATTTTCAGAGCCATACAATGCAACACCAACACTCCTTTTTTAATGCAAACGGATTTAAATAGCTTTGTCTTAAGTCTTTAAAAGCTTGTGAACTATCTTTGATTTGATGCAGTAATCAAATTCACATAAATTATATAGTCAAGTTACTACTAACTATTTAGCCTACTGAATATCCTCAACCAAACTTTGTGGTTTATGCTTGATAAGAAAGCTCTGTAATTGCAGAAAATATGTACACACAAATGATTTTGTGATTTTAGTTAGCCTGGCTTATCAAGTTTAGCTCTCGGAGATGACATGGTTAGAGATTTAAGCAAAAATTTCTGTTTATTTGGGAGTTAGGATTTTGTGTCAGATGCCTAGGGTTTCGTGCTTGTTAAGACGATTAGGGTTTCATGCTCAGAGTCATAAGATAACGTGTTATGAATAAAAGACTGAGAGATAATTGCGTGTTGTATTATTCCATGAGAAATGCAAGTATATATATAGGGATACAAAACTTGGGGGAGGATATACAACTTAGAGAACAAATAATCTTGGAGAAGAGGTAAATCTAGAATATTCTAAAATGTGCCGATAATGGACATCCACATAAATGAGTTTATAACATATTCAAGGTTTTAAATTTGTTTTGAACATCCGTTGAAGCAAATCTCTCTGGTGTAGGGAACTTCTCCTTATTTTATGTACCAACAAAAATCCTTTATAGTTTCATATCGTAGCAACACCAACAATTCTTTATTATTGTGAGATCGGAGCAAGTGGTAAATAATACATAACGGTAAACTGATCAATTTCGATTGATCTTTGTTTCTCAAATACTAAAAATTTGAATAAGCAACATACATTTATGATCTTATTCAAGGTTTTAACATATGCTTTGGACATATTTTGAAGCAACTCTCTTTGGCGTGGGGTTCTTCCTTTTCGTGCCAACAATTATCCTTTTTAGTTTTAAAATAGTTGCAACACCAACAATCCCTTTTTCCAAAGATAGAGGAGCAACCGGTATGGTAACATGACGGTAAATTGATCTTGTTCGATATCTCCATTCTACCACCTACACATTGATTTCAAACACACAAACCAAACGTTTTGACGATGACAAAAAAAAAAAAAAAACAAAGAGAAGTATATATGAGAAAATCTTATACGTACACTCATGCAGAACCACAAAGAGAGCATGATTATGCATATTAGAGCTATATGTGATGATTTCATCGTTTGCTTGTCTTCTTGTTAGGGTTCTTGTTCTCTTATCGAGCTGTTATAATTTGTAAACATAAAACCCTAATCAATACGTATATATATAGTTTCTTAGGGCATCTCGAATAAACACCAAATATGTATATTTGCAAATCCCACGCCAATATGAATATTTGCTATATTTGATACACTAAATCTCATTCAAAATTTGAGAAATATTGTGACGACCCAACCCGTCAAATAAAAAAAATTTCAACCCGGATCACTATTATCATAAATAATAATCCTCAACGGTCCAATAAACAAACAGCGCGGAAACAATGATTCAAACAATCAAATACAATTATCGTTCAACAAGCCCATACTTATTAATTCTAGTTCAATTCGGTAATACACATAGTTCTGAAATTGCGAACACCCTAGCAATTCTAACTTATTACACGAAAACGAGCCACTAGATCATTCCCCTCGTCCCGGCCATGATTCCACGATCACTGACTGTTTTTACCTGCATCACATGGTTATAAGAGATGCGTGAGTATTATCATAAATACCCAGTGAGACGGTCATCCCATCTACAGGCTATACACACAGGCATAAGCAAAAGATACAATACCAGGATGAACAAACAATAATGCATCACACAACAACCAAACGAGAACAACACGTTTAATATGTCAAACTGACGGTAATCAAAAACCCGTGTCTATCGACACACCACCTTGTGTCGATCGACACACATCAAACCTGTGTCGATCGACACAACCTCCCCGTGTCGATCGACACAACCTGCCGACACTGTGTCGATCGACACACCCAACTGTGTCGATCAACACACCAACCCAGAAACTCATCAAACCGATTTTTTGCACAAAAATCCATACAAGAATCGATCCAAACAACACACAATCGCATCCTATCAATTCCTTTACCCAGATAAGCCTATGGTCACGCACTCACCTCGAAATCGGATAGAAGAGGATAAGAATCCGACGAAGAACACGAAGAACAAATCCGAGATCCTTCACCGTACGGTCCTCCCACGCTTCCACAACCTCACAACACTCCCACAAGCCTAAGATTGAGAAACACGAAGGAAACAACAACAACAACCTCTCCTCTCAATCCTCTCACTTTCTCTCTCAAAAACCGTTTTAATTTCTGCCCAGAAATCTGATTTTCGACTTAAATAGCCAGACCAGCTGACACTGTGTCGATCGACACACCCACCTGTGTCGATCGACGCATGACCAATCAATACGTCAAGCTGACGGCAATCGAAAATCCGTGTCGATCGACACACCCCAACTGTGTCGATCGACACAGCGCTCGCTGCTCGACTCCTCTTGAGTCCAAAACAACCGTGTCGATCGACACACAAACCTTGTGTCGATCGACACCCATCCAAAAATTACTTTTTGGATCACGGGCATTACAATTCTCCCCCACTAAAATGGATTCGACCTCGAATCACGCTACACCGTCTCACTACGGTCTCCACTACCTGACCCGAACGCGGCCATTAACCTTCGAGATTACGCTTGAATCCTCTAACCCGTCCTGCTAAGGTTACACTCTCGCCCAAAATTCGCCCAGATTCCCTCGGAGCACCCACGATGCACGCCCCATGGTCCGGATTAGAGCTGCCCGATTGACCGTCCAACAATCAAACAAGAACATGTCCGATCAACTGTTGACCCCGCACTGGACCAAATGATCGTACAACAATCAAACAAGAACATGTACGACCATTGGCGTAACATATGCTACCAAGATTGTCCGACCCGAATTCCAGACTCCAATAATAACCCTAGACTCGACGTACACAACACAAAACCCCTGGCCCTCAGCCAGCACCACTCGCGATCACACCTGATCCCCGAGTTCTACTAGGCTCACCCTAGCCTCATTGCACCATATCTATGGATACAATTCTGACCAAACCCGGTCAGTCCAAGATCAGAGATCACCACCCGATCTCAATCACCTAACCCCGTCTCACTAAGGTTAACACTTTCATCCGAAACCCGCCCAAATTCCCCCAGGAAACATCCACGATGCAGCACTCGCTGATCCGGATCAGGGTTGTCCGATAGATCGCGCAACAATCAAACAAGAACATGCCCGACCCACCGTAAACCCAAACCTTGGATCAATTGGTCGCACAACAATCAAACAAGAACATGTACGACCAAAGAGGCTACATATGTTTACCAGGGTCGTCTGAACTAAGGTTCCAAACTCGAGTAACAACCCTAGATTAGACATCCACAAACCACCTGAGATCATTCCCGATCTGAAGTTCATCGAATCTCATACTTATAATCACACTACAGGTACTATTGCTCAAACTCATATCTCTATACACCACTCCCACTCGCAGGGTCGTCACCCATCGAGCTCTCGATGTATACCATACCGGCTCTCGGTATGCCCCAGCCCCTCCGCTTCAGGACACACAGTCCATCAGCTCTCGGCTGCAGAGGAATCACACATCCTCTGGAGAGGTCGCAATCCCTCAAAGTATATGCAGGAGAATATCACCATCCCCTGGAGCAGTAACACTGTAACGTACATCATAAGCACCTATCGACCGATTTACTCCCGTGGTTCCTATCCTGATATTCCCTAACCCGGAATATCACTCATGACCAATCCCCAGGTCATCTGAAACAACCCAATCGCAAGGGTGTTTCCTACCCCGATATTCCCTAACCCAGAATATCACTCATGACCCATCCCCAGGTCATCTGAAACAACCCAATCATCAAACCCATGACCTCCCAGTCATACCATAAGAACATCCGTCTTATAACTCGAGATAATAAAGAAACTCCATCTTATTAAATCTCAACAAAGTATATCGTTACAATCCAAAACGAAAATACATACAACTCATAGCCACAAGCTAATACAACCACTGAAAACCGGAAAACACTCAAGCCTCCGCTTGCTTCTCGAACCACTTCGAGAACTTCGTCTTCATACTTGCCTCTGGTTCCCAAGTCTCCTCCTCAATACCATCACAGTCCCACACGACACTCACCAATGGTATCCTCTTCCGGCGCAGAACCTTGACTCTCCTCTCGAGGATCCTCGCAGGTCTCGCCGCCAACGTCATGTTGGGCTGAAGATCCTCCGGAATCCTAGCCAACACCTCCTCAGACTTATGTAGACACTTCCGCAGCATCGATACATGAAATACCTTATGAAACGCTCTCATACTCTGAGGTAACTCCAACCGATAAGCCACTGGTCCAACCCGCTCCACCACCCGGAACGGACCCATAAACCTTGGACTTAGCTTATTCTCCGAAATGGATCTGTTAGGACCCCTCAACATCGCTGCCTTGAGATACACCAGATCTCCCAGATCAAACTCCAGCTCTTTCCGTCTCTTATCAGCATAACTCTTCTGCCGATCCTGAGCCTCTCTCATGTTCAGTCTCAAGACACGGATCTTTTCCGTCGTCTCCTGAACAAAATCCGCACTAAACATGCTCCTCTCCCCCACTTGAGTCCAGCACAATGGTGTCCTACATGGCCTCCCATACAGAGCCTCATATGGAGCCATCCCAATACTCGCCTGGTATGAGTTGTTGTACGCAAACTCAACCAGGTTCAGATGGTCCGCCCAATGACCACCATAATCCAGCACGCACATCCTCAACAGGTCCTCTAAAGTCTGAATAGTCCTCTCTGACTGCCCATCTGTCTGAGGATGATAAGCCGTGCTCATGTGCACCTTAGTGCCCATCTCTGCCTGAAACGCCCTCCAGAACTCAGACGTAAATCTTGGATCCCTGTCTGACACAATACTCGCTGGCACCCCGTGCAGCCTCACTATCTCACACACATACTTCTTAGCCAACACCACTGTCCCATCGGTCTTCTTGATAGCAAGAAAATGTGCTGACTTGGTCAGACGATCCACAATCACCCATATCGCATCATACGTCTGTGACAACGGTAATCCCGTCACGAAGTCCATGGTAATCATATCCCACTTCCACTCTGGAATGGGCAAACTCTGCAACATACCACTCGGAACCTGATGCTCAGCCTTCACCAGCTGACACACGTTGCACGCTGCAACCCAATTAGCTACATCCCTCTTCATCCCGACCCAGTGATAATACCGTTTCAGATCACGATACATCTTGGTCGCCCCCGGATGAATCGATAGCATGCTCGGATGAGCCTCACGCAAGATCTCTTGCCTCAGATCCTCATCCTTGGGTACACAAACCCGTCCGTTCACCAGTATCGTCCCATTTGCCGAGACCATATACTCTGAACCTGCAACCCTAGCAGCATCAATCAACATTGGATCCAACTCCTGAGCTGCTCGAATACGACTCAGCAAATCTGCTTGGTTAGCTACCTCTAACCCCAACGGCTCCTGTGAGATCACACACAACCTCAACGTAATAATCTCGCTCACCAGAGCTTCCATATCACGCTCCTGAGCCGAAGCAACCCTCATCCGACTCAACGCATCTGCAACCAGATTAGCCTTACCCGGATGGTATCCGATCTCCAAATCGTAATCCGCTACCAACTCCATCCAGCGCCTCTGTCTCTGGTTCAGCTCCGGCTGAGTGAAGAAATACTTCAAACTTTTATGGTCTGTGAACACATGAACCTTTCCGCCATAAAGGTAAGATCTCCAAATCTTTAGAGCGAGGATTACCGCAGCCAACTCCAAATCATGGGTAGGGTAGTTGCACTCATGCTTCCTCAACTGCCTCGAAGCATATGCAATAACCTTTCCCTGCTGCATCAGGACACAACCCAAACCAACACCCGAAGCGTCGGTATACACCACGTAAGGCTCACCCGGCTCAGGTAACGCCAACACTGGTGTACTCGTCAACATCTCCTTCAGCTTACTAAAACTCTCCTCGCAAGTAGAAGACCACACAAAAGGAACATCCTTCTCTGTCAACTTGGTCATCGACTTAGCCAAACTCGTAAATCCCGCAATGAATCTCCGATAATAACCTGCCAACCCAAGAAAACTCCTAATCTCAGTGGCATTCCTCGGTCTAGGCCACCCTCTGATAGCCTCGATCTTAACCGGATCCACAGAAACTCCCTCTGCAGACACCACATGGCCAAGGAAACTCATCTCTTGCTGCCAGAAACTGCACTTGCTCAATTTCGCAAACAACTTCTGCTCCCGCAGCTTCCCCAAAACTACTCTCAGATGCAACTCATGCTCCTCAGGACTCTTGGAATACACCAGAATATCATCAATAAAGATGATCACAAACACATCCAGATACTCCTGGAATACCCCGTTCATCAACCGCATGAACGCTGCTGGTGCATTCGTCAAACCAAAAGGCATCACGACGAACTCAAAATGCCCATACCTCGTCCTGAAAGCAGTCTTCCTCACATCTGCCTCCTCAATCGGAATCTGATGGTACCCCGAAGCCAAGTCGATCTTGGAGAACCAAGTAGCCCCTCGCAACTGATCCAACAACTCATCAATGCGCGGCAGAGGGTACCTGTTCTTCACGGTGACTCGGTTAAGTCCCCGATAATCGATGCACAACCGGAAACTACCATCTTTCTTTTTCACAAACAACACCGGCGCTCCCCACGGTGAAACACTAGGCCGAATAAAACCCTTATCCAACAAATCATCCACCTGCTTCTTCAGCTCTGCCATCTCTGCTGGAGCGATACGGTAAGGTGCCTTAGATATCGGAGTAGTCCCGGGTTCCAACTCAATAACAAACGGATCCGACCGCGATGGCGGTAATCCCTCCAATGACTGGAACACATCCTGGAAATCTCGAACAACTCGAATATCCTCAACTGCAACCCCTCCAACAGACTCTGGCATCACTATCGTCACCAGATACGCCTCGCAGCCCTTGAAAAGCAACTGCTCGGCCTGTATCGTGGAAATCACGAGACTCCCGGAAGTCGGTCTCACACCCTGATAAACCAACCTCCCCGCCTCTCGCTCAAACACAACTCGCCCTCGGTGGCAATCCAGATGGACCCTGTAACGATCCAACCAATCCATACCCAGGATAACATCGTACAGCTCCACCGGACTGATGATCAGATCTGCTGGCATCAACTCTCCCGCCACCAGAACATCCACACCACGAGCCCGCCCGAAAGTAGCCAACGTCCTACCACCAGCAACCTTGACTACTCACGCCTGTTCCCCGGAATCACTCTGGATTCCGCTGCTCTCCGCACACTCCGGCGTAATAAAGCTATTCGTAGCTCCCGAATCAAACAACACGTGGGACTCATAACCGCCCACAACTAAGGTCCCTGCACAATCCCATGTGCCTCAGAACCCTACCATTCTAGCACAGACTCACAATTTCCCAACAGACAAAACTCAAACAACCATGAATTTAAAAAGTCAAGTTCGGAAATACCTGTGATCGGTCTGGTGCTAGATCCACCCGCCTCCGCAGACGTGAACACAAGCGGTGCTGCTGCAATCTGAGACAACGGCTGCACTGCCAATGGCTGCACTGCGGCCACCGCCAACTGCTGTAGCTTCGGACACTTGGGCTTAATATGCCCCGTCTCTCTGCAGTGATAACACACCCGCGTATCCTGAACCCCAACCCGCACATCTCGAGTCCCGGTCCCGGTCCTCCTCGGACAGCTCGCCACACGATGGGACATGCTCCCACACCCGAAGCATCCCGAACCGCCCTGACTGGCCCCTAAAGTGATCTCCCACTTCCTCTTTTGTCCCTGAGCAGGCTTGCCGCCCCTGCCTGAACTCATCTGCTGCTGAGATCTCCTCGGCTGCTGCTGCACCGGTGGACTAACCACCACAACCTGCTCCCCGAAATCCTCCTCGATCGCAGCAGCCATCTCAACCAGCTCCGCCCTCGTGGCGAACATACTCGCCCTGCAGCGAGTCCTCAAATCTGGACGAAGTCCTCGCAAGAACCTCCTAACCTGGGCATCCTCGCCCTCTATACCTCTCCCTGCATGTACCAGAAATAGACTAAACTCAGCATCGAACTCCCTCAATAACCGATCTCCCTGAGTTAGGTCCAGAAACCTAGACTCCAAACGGTCCACCGCCTCCTGCGGGAAATACTTGGCGTTAAACTCCGCCAAAAAATCCTCCCAGACCATCTCGGCCTGCACCCTCCTGGTCTCTACGCCTCTCCACCAGAGATGCGCATCACCCTCAAGGTAATGTACCGCCAGATCTACTATGTATCCCTCTGGACACCTGATGGAGCGAAAGTTACGCTCTAACCTCATCCGCCACCCATCAGCCTCCTCAGGCCTAGCACCGCCCGAGAAAAATGCAGTACCAATCCGCTGCATCTGCTCCATCATCCGCAGATAAGATGGAAGCTCCTCAACCCCAGCCAAACCCAGCTGCACCCCAGCCATACCCGGCTGCACCCCAGCCATACCCGGCTGCACCCCAGCCATACCCGGCTGCACCCCAGCCATACCCGGCTGCACCCCAGCCATACCCGGCTGCACCCCAGCCATACCCGGCTGCACCCCAGGAGCATGACCCGGAGCAGGCACCCCTCCCGGTAACCTCTCCAGGATCATCTGTAGTAGACCTGCCAGACGATCATCTCGATCCGGGGCAACGCCTACGGCAGCACCCCCACCAGGGCCCACCGCACCGCCAGCTACATCAGGACCCGCACCAGCCCCTCCAGCCCTCTCATTGAAACCCGTAGCTGTCACACCCACGGACCCCTCCTGAAACGCCTGCGAGTCAGCTACACGCTCCTGTGTAGTCTCCTGAGACACCCACGTGGCAGCAGACTCACTCCCAACGAGCCACTAGATCATTCCCCTCGTCCCGGCCATGATTCCACGATCACTGACTGTCTTTACCTGCATCACATGGTTATAAGAGATGCGTGAGTATTATCATAAATACCCAGTGAGACGGTCATCCCATCTACAGGCTATACACACAGGCATAAGCAAAAGATACAATACCAGGATGAACAAACAATAATGCATCACACAACAACCAAACGAGAACAACACGTTTAATATGTCAAACTGACGGTAATCAAAAACCTGTGTCGATCGACACACCACCTTGTGTCGATCGACACACATCAAACCCGTGTCGATCGACACAACCTCCCCGTGTCGATCGACATAACCTGCCGACACTGTGTCGATCGACACACCCAACTGCGTCGATCGACACACCCAACTGCGTCGATCGACACACCAACCCAGAAACTCATCAAACCGATTTTCTGCACAAAAATCCACCAAAAATCCATACAAGAATCGATCCAAACAACACACAATCGCATCCTATCAATTCCTTTACCCAGATAAGCCTATGGTCACGCACTCACCTCGAAATCGGATAGATGAAATATATTTTCATCCAATTGCATAATGAAATGATTTTTTGGTGAAATAAGATATATTATTACTTTTTAGACTTTCAGCCTCGTAACAATGGTTTGATACTCAATTACGATGCTTTAATAATTAACATCAATTATTTATTTTTTATATTTTACATATTTCCAATTTCTTGATATTAACATATATGAACATTTTTCTTATCATAAATTGATAATGTTTTCATTACTCTCAAATGAATAATAATATAAATGAAATACAATAATATTTTTCATTACTCTAAAATATTATTGTATTTACTACTTTTAATCATTTATTTACATATTTTCGTTTTTTATTTAATTCCACTTTTAGTAGTTATAAATAACAATAAATATACTTAAAAATAAATTAAATGAACATTTTTTAAAATTTAATTTAAAAAAAAATTATGCATATGTGGACACTCTAGATGGAGAAAAAATTCTCTAATATTTCGTAATTGATAACAATATCAACGATACCAAATTGCACCAATAACAGGTTACCAATCACATTCAAATATAATTATCAATTTAGCACACATTTTGCTATTTAGATTAGAGTTCTTTATTTATCAACAATAATTGTATTAGAGATCGAATGAACAACTGGAGTGTTGGAGCGAACGTTGTCTGTCTTATGTCTTCGCCCATTGGAGTATAGACGGAGAATTCGATTAAGAAACACACAATCTAAAGAAATAACTCTTCTTTATTAATCACTTAGGAAAATAGCTCAAAACCTAAGTTTCTCTTAATCTCACAAATCCTCAAAGGGATGTCACAACTTGACAACTCCTTATATAGGTTTTTCTCTAAAACCTTATTTCCTTATTTTTCTCTAAAGTACAAGATAGTCATAATCTCATTAGGTTTTTTACTTGTGCTTCAAGCTTACTCCAACAATTTCCCCCTTAAGCTTGAAGTCACTCTTCATCAAATCTTGTACTCCCATAAGCTCCCTTACTTCCTTGAATCTGTTCTTTCCCAATGCCTTTGTAAGAATGTCCGCCTTCTGCTCAACTCCAGGAACATGCTCAACTTCAATCTCTCCATTATCAACACACTCTCGAATGAAATGGAACCTTCTCTGTATATGTTTACTTCTGCCGTGGAAGACAGGGTTCTTGCTGAGAGCTATTGCAGATTTGTTATCAATACGAATGAGAACCTTTTCACTTTCAGCTCCAGTAATTTCGCTAAGCAGGTCACGCAACCAAATTGCCTGTTTTGCCGCTTCGGTTCCTGCCATAAACTCTGCTTCACATGAAGACAAAGCCACCACATCCTGCTTCTGAGAACACCATGAGATAGGGCCGTTACCTAAGTAGAAGATATGTCCTGTTGTGCTTCTACCATCATCGGGATCGATGTTATGGCTGCTGTCACTATATCCAACCAGCCTTGGTATCGTTGTGCTTATACCATCATCGGGATCGATGTTATGGCTGCTGTCACTATATCCAACCAGCCTTGGTATCGTTGTGCTTCTCTCAAAAACCAAACCAAGAGACGTCGTTCCCTTCAGATACCTCAAGCATTGTTTAATTGCGACTCCATGTGACTCCCTAGGGCTGTGCATATATCTGCTCAAGACTCCAACACAATACGATAAATCTGGCCTTGTATGAATCAAATAGCAAAAACACCCAATCTTCTTTCTAAAAACCGTAGCATCAATCTCTTTTTTCCCTTCTGCTCGAGAAAACTCAAGTCCAGACTCCATTGGTGTATGCACAGGATTGCAGTCCATCATCCCTGTTTCCTCTAAGATCTTGAGAGCATACCTCTTTTGACTTAGCACAATTCCCGTCTCATATTGATTTACCTCTATTCCAAGATAATAAGTCAGCTTGCCGAGATCACTCATTTCAAATTTAAACGCCATCTCCTCCTTAAATTTGTAAATGATTTCCCCGTTCCTGTGACAAACAAATCATCAACGTACACAGCAATAACAAGAGTGTGACCTCGTTCTTCCTTGCGATAAACCGTAGGCTCCTTTGTGCACTTTCGGAATTTCAGCTCCTCAAGTATCTGATTTAACTTGTTGTTCCAAGCTCTCGGTGCTTGTCTTAAGCCGTAAAGCGCTTTATTCAACTTATAGACCTTCCCTTCATTTCCTTTTACTTCGAAACCCTCAGGCTGCTTGACATACACGGTCTCTTTGAGTTCACCATAAAGGAACGCTGTCTTTACGTCTAAGTGATGAATTTGCCATCCGTTTGCTGCTGCAATATTCACAAGAAGCCTTATTGTCTCAATTCTTGCTACAGGAGCAAAAACTTCTTCAAAGTCTATCCCATACTGCTGTACATATCCCTTAGCAACAATCCGAGCTTTGTGCTTGTTGATACTTCCATCTGAATTCCGTTTTAACCTGAATACCCACTTTAAGCCGATGGCCGTTGCTCCAATAGGTAGATCAACTAGATTCCAGGTGTTTAGCTTCTCTATCGACTTGAATTCTTCTTTACAGGCATTGGTCCATTCAATAGACAATTTTGCTTCCTCAAAGTTTCTTGGTTCATTGTTGATCTCTAAGAGAAGTGCTTCTCCCTCTTCTTCTGCGAGTAAAATATAGTCTTCGAGATATTTCGGCAACGTACTCTCTCTCTGACTTCTCCTAAGCGTCGATGCATCATTCTCAATAGTCTCGATGATCTCGTCTTCTTCACTCTGTGTCGGCAGAGCTTGTGTCGACGCATGTTCTGAAGTTCCGTCACCACCTCCTTCACTCTGTGTTCCAACAGAGTGACCACTCTCCGGCTCAATCTCACCTCCTTTACTCTGTGTTCCAACAGAGTGACCACTCTCCGGCTCAATCTCACCTCCTTTACTCTGTGTTCCAACAGAGTGACCACTCTCCGGCTCAATCTCATTCACTTCGATCTGTGTTATGATGCCGTGATTCCCAAATTCTCCTAGAACAATGGTAAAGCTTCCATCATTGTTTTGTTCCGACTGATCCTTCCTCCAATTCCATCCTTTTGTCTCATCAAAGACAACATCATGGCTAACAACAATCTTTCTTGTCCTCGGGTCAAACAAACGATACGCCTTAGAGCCTGGTTCCGTTCCCAAGTGAACTAGCACTCTAGATCGATCATCTAATTTTTTAAGTAGATGTTGATCAATTTTTGCATAGCTAATGCAACCAAATATGCGCAGGTGATCAATACTCGGTTTCTGCAATTTAAACATCTCGTATGGTGTCTTGTCCTTTAGAGCCCTCGTAGCTATTCTGTTCAAAAGATAAGTCGAATGCCTAACAGCTTCTCCCCAGAGATAATTCGGTACCTTCATATGCTTTAAGATGCTTCTTGTCATCTCCATCATTGTTCTGTTTCTTCTTTCTACAACACCATTCTGCTGAGGGGTGTATGGAGCAGTGAGATGTCTCTGTATTCCAGCATTATCGCAAAAATCATTGAACTCCTGTGAGACAAATTCCCCTCCTCTATCGGTTCTGAAAGTTTTAATCCGTACCCCTGTATCCTTTTCCACGCAGTTTTTGAAGGTCTTGAATTTTTCGAAAGTAGCACCCTTTTCTTTCAACAAAATCGTCCACATATAGCGTGAGTGGTCATCAATAAGGACAAAAACAAACCGATTTCCTGCAGCTGTACTTGGTGTAATAGGGCCGCATAAATCACCATGTACTAGTTCTAAGATTGCAGAAGCTCGGTAAGAGGTTGCTTGTGGGAATGATTGTCTCGTTTGCTTCCCAAGTAAACACGATCCACATATCTCCTTTTCAAACGTGACTTGTGGAAGTCCTTTAACAAGCTCTCTTTGCATCATAGACTTGATAGTCTCTGAGTTTATGTGTCCGAAGCGAGCATGCCACCTGCTTGATTCACTAGTTGAAGCTAGATTTAGAGAAGCATTATCACGAAAACCCATACATACCTTGTATAATCTGTTTCTCGATCTTGGAGCTTTCGCAAGGAGTCTTCCTTTTGCATCTTTCATTGTAAGAAAACCTCCTCTTAGCCTGATGTCGCAGCCTGACTCAGTCGCTTGTCCCAAACTAATGATGTTGCTTTTCAGGTCAGGGATGTAGTACACATCAGTCATAACTCGAGGTTCACCATTCATATCAATAAGCGAGATTGACCCTTTCCCTTTGATGTCCACACGCGAGTCATCTCCAAACCTCACCTTCCCAGTAACAGATTCATCAAGCTTCTCAAAATATCTCCGATCTCCCGTCATGTGATTGCTAGCACCATTGTCAAGGTACTAGATGTTTTCCTCCTCCGTGTTGGTCTCAAACTTGCTCGGTATGCACTGCTCTTCATTAAGATAAACAATTTCATGCATCATAAGTTCATCAGCCCTTTGCGTGTCTTGAGTCTCTGCTTCTTGAGCTTCTTGAAGCTTTAGCAACCGGTCTGGGCAATCAGAAGCAAAGTGACCAAGTTTGTCACATCTATAACAAGTAATTGTAGATGAATCTCTTGCTCCGTTAAATCGTCCTCTGCCTCTTCCTCTGTAAAACCGACCACCGCGGCCTCGGTTACGGTAGTCACTATGAAATTCTCTGCTGTTTGTTGCTTCCATATTCGCATACATGAGCTTAGATTGATCTTCTTGTGCTTCCTCCTGGTCATTGATTCTCTCTTCGTAAGCCTTAAGGCGTCCTATGATGTCTTCAAAAGTTGTAGTATTAAGATCTAATACTTGTTCTAATGAGGCCACAATGTGGATATACTTTTTGCGAGGAAGACAGTTCAGAAACTTCTTAACCAGCTTAGATTCATCAATGTTTACTCCGAGAGAAGCTGATTTTGATGCTATCTCTGACAATTTTCCCGAAAACTCATCAATCTTCTCCGTATCCTTCATCTTAAGCCGGTCAAAATCAGCCATGAGTGTCTGTAAGCGTGCCTCTTTGACTCGTTCTGCCCCTACATGTCGAGTTTTGATAGCATCCCAAACCTTTTTCGCTGAAGTTAGGTCGCCTACTTGCAAAACGAGAGCCTCGGGTATCGACTGGAATAGCAAGGCCATGGCCATGTTATCTTTATCTCCATCAACCACATCCGTGTCGGACTCAATTGCTTCTCAAGCTTTATGCACTTTTAGTGCAACCTTCATCCTTATTGCCCACACGGTGTAGTTAGTTGATGTTAGCATAGGACACACGATCGAAGATGAGCCTCCTCCTTCTTTTGATTTAATTGGAACAATCGCACCACCATCTGTCATCCTTCCCTAGAGATCGCACCTCTCTGATACCAAATATAGACGGAGAATTCGATTAAGAAACACACAATCTAAAGAAATAACTCTTCTTTATTAATCACTTAGGAAAATAGCTCAAAACCTAAGTTTCTCTTAATCTCACAAATCCTCAAAGGGATGTCACAACTTGACAACTCCTTATATAGGTTTTTCTCTAAAACCTTATTTCCTTATTTTTCTCTAAAGTACAAGATAGTCCTAATCTCATTAGGTTTTTTACTTGTGCTTCAAGCTTACTCCAACATGGAGAAGATATCATTTTTTTTTTTTCTCGTGCGGATATTTTTCAGGAATTTGGACTTTTCCACACAAACTTCTCCACCGATTGGCAAACTATAATCATCTACGTTTATGATAATACTTCAATCGCATACAATGTTTCATTGCTCGATATGTGTTTCAGGTTTCAGTCCACACCATATGGCAAGAAAAAAATGCAAGACGATATGGAGAGGCCCTGACTCCACAATCTCGGCTGCTCAAACTCATCGACAAACAAGTGAGAAATCGTTTTGTCTCGATCAAAGCAATGGAGGACAGGAGATACGGCGACGGACTCCAAACTTGGTTTCGTGTTTCAATGCAGAGTGTACACTAGAAAAAACTTCCTGATTTTTTAGCTATCAAACAATAAAAGAAAAAAAAATGCACTATGTTGGGGTTGGATTTCACCCGCTCAACGTTGAAATCTAAAGTTATGCAAGCGCAGCGCATAGACACGGAATCGCATTAACGTACAGATATTATACGATTCTCTCAAGTCATTTCCTAATAAGAAGATGAAGTCTTTCTCCTTTCCTAAGTCTTCTTCGTCCAAGAAGGCAACCTTCTGAGTCCTCTCTACTTGCAGCAAAAGGCATGAGTGCAGTAAGGTCAAAGAGCCAGCGGGGGCACAGTGCCAGCAGGGATACAGCGCTAGCGAGGTCACATTGCCAGCGATGTCACTGACCACCAAAGACCTGCCATAGTAGCGATAAAGGCCAGAAGGTTCCGTGCGTTAAAGCCCAATCCAATTACGAAGCCCACTTCGATGCAACCGACGTAAAGAAAAGGAAATCTGCAAAGACTTAGGAAAGTTAACATTATCTTTAGAAAATATGTCTAGCCGACTTAAGGAGCTATATATATCAATGTACACACCTTTGTAAAAGGGATCCGCAACTTTGTTCACAAAAGCATATACAGCAATAACAAACGTTTCTCTTTGCTCATCTTTTCGTTCGTAGCTTAACCTAGAAATCTAATTATGGTAATTTCGACTCCCACACACTCCATGTAAAACAGTTTTTATTTGTATTATTTTAACATTAAATAAAAAAAAATTGAGTTTTCTTGGGACTCTACAAAATTTTGGGTACTTTTAAAAAAAGTGTAACTTGTCGATAAATATTACTGATAAGTTTGGTTGGAACTGACGTTACAGAGCAACCATTAATGAGAAAGAGTGGGAAGCAGAGCAATCGGTGCATTAATGGCACAAGACGAAACCCATTAATTGTTTTCTTCTTCTTTTTCCTTAATTAATTCAAGAACACAAGCAAGAGACAGAAACACACTTGACAAGGATTTAATTTGAGATTAACCCTTTAACCGAATGTAGCTAACCAACCATGGGTTTGATCCAAAATTCTCGAATTCTCAGCTTAGACTCTCTTCTCTTGAACCTCTCCCAATCTCGGCGTATTTAGAACAGAACCAGCATTTATGGATGTGGAATCATTAACTGATGCTGTGTTAGGGTTTGGTTTCAAAGGTGGAGCTGCGAAGACTGGAATCACTGATCTGATTTGAACTGCTGGAGCCAGACAAGTAAGGTTTATGTTACAACCTCCGACGAAATTGAATCTGCCATTGTCGGAAAATGGGATTTGGTTACTGAATCTGTTTGATGTTTCATTGGTTGTGGCTTTATGATCAAAAGGAAACGACTTTGTCATGATCATCATCTCTGTCTCTGGCGTAGCTTCTTGTGATGATTTGCCTTTGTGTTGTTGGAGATTTGTTCTTAATGGCTGGCTTTGTGTTGAGGTAATCAGAGACATGAAACTGGTTTTGTTGTCTTGTTTCTCTGTTGATGATGATGATGATGATGAAGCTTCATTGGTCAATAGATTGATCAATCTCAATCTCTCAATCAACAAATCTTTGTTTGTATCTTGTTGAAATGTTCTTATTCTTCTTCTCCATTGGTTTGTCTCTCTTCCTCTTCTAACTTCTTTGGGTTTAAATCTTGAGAGTACTCTTGTTACTGCTTCTTGTTCCTTTTCTCCCATAGAATCTAAGCTTGACACTGCACACAACACAACAAAAAGATACAATTAGAAATAAAAAAAAGTGAGTAGCTTTTCTTGGGTGTTTATGGAACTTGGAAAGAGTGTTTTTTGAGCACTTTGTTTCAAAGAAGACCAAGCAGCAATAGCTGCATTTTTCTCAGCTTGTTTCTTTGTCTTTGCTGATTCTCCTTTAAAACTCATACCAGCAAGTTCCACAGTACAAGAGAAAGCTGGGAAGTGATAAGATCCTGATCTGACACTTGTGTACATTGGTAAATCAAGACCAGCTCTATGTGCTGTCTCTTGAAGCATGTTCTTGTAAATCCCAGTCTCATCCTTGACAAAAAAAAATGAAGCTTTTTTTTTGGTTATATGATTCAGAACACATAAGAAAAGAGAAGTTTTGATAGTACTTACAAGAATCTTAGCAGTCAGAGACTTTGAAGGGAGTACTCTAGAGGAAAGGACATTAAGTGAAACTTCAGCGGCTGCATGTTCAGCTTGTCTGAGAGTAGAACAGTAAGTGGGACTTTCAAATATCTCACCATTGAAGTTCACTGAAGCTTTGAATCTTGGAGCATGATCTGGTCCTTCTCTTATGCAAGTATATGATGGTAAGTTGAAACAGCTTCTCTGTGCAAGCTCTTGAAGCTGATTCTTATACATTTTTTTTTTTAATCCCCTGTATGTAAACACAAAGGAGAGGGATTAAAAAGAGAGTTTATGCAGAGGTTTTTGAGGTCTTTATTACTCATATGGTAAGGTTCTAAATAAAAGAGAAGAAGAGAAGAGGATGCTAAATCAGTAATAGTGACATTTCAATTGAAGTACGGTTCTGTCTTTTTATATTATTTATAACATGTGCATACAAGTAACACTTATTATGAACAATACTGTTTACTCTCTTTATTGTCTTTGTCTATTTATGGTGTTTTTGACTTGACAGTTAAAACAAATAATCAATGAATGTTTATGAAAAATGATTCAAGGCTATAAATGTTTTATAGGAGAAGAAGAAGACTGGTTTGGTCTTCTGGTCCACATGTCTGAAAAATTGAGTTTCAGGATCTTTGATTATTTTGAAACAGTTCAAAAGCGTCTGTATTCATTTTGTTTTCTTAACTATTGAAAACTGAAATCAGAGATTACATTAAAACACAATGATTTAAGACTTAACTGTCCGAACACAACTAGAACAAGTAAAAACACTAGTAAACTTCTGAAAAATCACACCACTTTCACAATTTTTCTCTTAGACTTGTTTCTAAGTTCTTCTTGCTGCTAAGGCCATAACTTCTGGTGACATTTCCCAGCTTGAGGGCGTCGGGTTAACGTTTGGCCTATCGATTTGTTCACCATCGTCCATTGCGATCCTAATGTCTGATGATAACTCGTCTAACTCATTGTCCTTAACATGAAACCGTTCATTGTTATTACCATTTTTGTCATCACCATCATGTTCAGCCATTGCCCACACACCTTTCCTCCCAATTTCAATCTCATCATTTGCTCTTCCCATGTTTGGACTCATAAATCCGCCAACAGTTGATCTTGACGGCATTGGAGTTTCCCTCAGTACCATAGCTCTGAAGTTATTCTTCGAAGGAGGTATCGCGGAAAAAAAGATTTCTTTGAAGTTATCAACCACTCCTTTGTTATGTGGGTTGCTACGCCAGTCATAACTGTATCTGAAGTTCTCATATGTAGTCTACAGAAACAAAAGAAGATCAAAACGATTAAACGTGCATAGCGAATGAGATAAGGCTTTTTTTCGGAAAGAGGCAAAGGATTAGTTACCTGATTTGTGCTGATGAGATAGAGATGGAAAGTTGTTAAGCCTCCAACAAAAAACATCGATATGGATGTATAGATTATCAGAGCAATGGAAGCAGGAGTTTTGAGCATTGCTCTCCAGATGCTTATGTCTTCAGAGTTTTTGATCTTCGTTATATAAACCCAGCAAAAGGCGCACACGTATACACAGAGAAGAGTTGTGGAGAAGACAAACATGAAGAAGAATCGATAATTCCTCTGCAAAATCCCCCCAAAGAAACATTAGAGGAAGTTATAGACTGATGCAGAAACCAAAGTAGAAGAAAACTGAAAAACCGAGAAACTCACTCGTGCAATACATTGACCAACCCAAGGACAGTGATGATCAAACCTTTCAACACAGTTGTTGCAAATCGAACAATGTGAGCAGCGAGGTGGTCTATAGAGCATGCAAGTATCACAGTACTTAACCTTAAATATCTTTCCATTAACTTCTACTTCCTTTAAGCGAGGCAATCTCGGAGTTTGGCTTGTCCCTGAATCCGCATTGCCATCAAGAACTTCTGGCTCTGGAGGATGCAAATTTCTTGGAATAATCCCTGGATCTCTTGCGGATGTAAGCATCAGAAGAATTAAATCCTGAGAAAAGCAGCAATTGTTAATGACATGGATAGTCACATTACATTTACGATGCGAATGGACACGTTGGTACTAACATAAATGGTGAAGACAACAGCAACAGGGACAATTGATACTCCCCAACTATCAGAGAAGTCCTCCATTAGTTTACTAGCAACGAAGATGCAGAAGATTGCAACAGGAACCACAATGAGACCTATGGTTAGACCAAGTGATCTTGCGTCTGGTCCAAATATAAACCTTCCTTGAAGACAGAATATCTGCAAAAATGGAATAAACAAAAAGAAGAGTATTGTTGGAAGAAATGTTAACACTTCATTAAGAGGGCTTTGAGGCTCAAAATGTTACATTCCAAACTAAACTAATCTTTATCATACACAGTATCAACTTTATAAACGTTGTAAGAAGAAGCAATCAAATTTCAATCCTTGAGCTAATTCCCATGGAGAAACCCTAAGTTCTTGGTTAAAGCTAAGATTTTTATTCACAGGGTTAGTCACCTGAAACTGAAAGCTTGTAACACAAACCCTAAGTTCCAATTTTGAGACCAACAATAAAAGAATCTAGCTCAAGAATGAACAACCCAGAAGCAAGAAATATAACAAAAACTCAGAGCTTTGACATGAACTCACATTGCTTCCTTTCCATGTTTGATAAACCCGTAAATCACAATCGGATCCAATTACGGATCTTTGAGGAGGCGTCACTACATACATCTCTCTCTCTCTCTCTCTCAAGCCCTTTCTCTCTCTCTCTAAACTTGTTTCCTTCAAAAGTAAGCAAAGGGGAAAACACTAAAACAAAGAAGAGATAAGGAAAGAAAAAGAGAAAGATTCAGTGTCCTCCGTTCTTTAGATTCCGGGAAGTCTCCGACATGAGCAAGTAGTCAGAGAAAGAAGAAAAGAAGGGTTTTTCATTTTTGTTGGCTTTGGGTCTTCCAAATTTCAATGGTGGCTTCTTCTTCTTCTCACTTCTCCACTTTACTTTCTCTCTCTTTTTTTTTTCCTCTCAATAAATAAATAATATATACTCTAAAAATTGACTGTTAGCTACTATCAGTCTGTCACCGTCGCTTTAGACCTTTTTTCAAAATAAAATTCAGCTGACGTGGCATTATCTTTTGGCTACTCGACCTTGTCATTCGAAAATAAATTCAATAACGGAAAAATGTAGTAAAAATTAAATTCTTGGACAGAGAATAATGTATAACATTTACAAAAAATTGGTGCTATTTTTTAGTTCACAAGATTGGCATATTTGGTATTTAGTAAAGATGAAATTTGGTATGTAGTTTTAGGTTCTTTGATAGTAAATTCTCAATTGTTTCAATTCTTGTGATACATTATGTCAACAATGTAGAGAACAGAAGAAAAAGAGAGTTAATTATGCGATTTTTTAATGTTTTTCAGTTCCATAGGTTTTCATCTCATCATCAATCCTGTCAAATTAGGAATGTATTCCATGTGAATAGATGTACACCAACTTAAATTTTGTTATTCTCGTATGAATTCAAAAGAAGATCACGAAATTTTTTTTAAGGGTTATATGGCTTATATGAAAAACGAATAATTAAAAGATATTTCAAAGTGTTAAACTACCATATATTTGAAAACACACTATAAGATGAATCTTATATGATGAACCAGAGTTTATGCATTTTGAATCTATATGATGAAGTCACCTAGAAAATATTACAAGAATTAGATCTCACGGAATAACTAATACTAAAAAACAACATTGCAAGAATTAGCCACAGAATATGGTGGGCTAGTGGTTGGGAGGGGTTGGGTGAGAGGGTGAAACTCTCAACAACTCAAGTTCGATCCTCTCCATTCGCTATTATCAACACCTTGCTGGGAAATCTGTCAATTGAGCATCGGCCCAATTGGTTTACCTGGTAAGCGGTCTAACTAACCCTGGGTATTAGTCGGAATGCACTTCAAACTCGGACCAGGCAGTGTGATGGCCCCTCGGTGCACTCCACCACCTCGGGGAGAAGTCCACTCTGTAACACTTTGGTGCGTTTTTACCAGGCCAACCGGATCAGCCGATAGGGTATATCCAAAAAAAAAAACATTGCAAGAATTATAAACTAACACAAGTTCAAATTACATCTATATCCTTCTCATCCAAAATCACCTAGGGTTTAAAAAAAAAAAAAACCAATGCAAAGCATTAGGCTTAATGGGCCTTCTCTAACTCAAGCCCATATAGTGTTTCCAACGGATTAACTTCTCCGGCAGTTTCTGAATCTGAAGCATACCATTTAATAGTGTGGTCTTATAGGTCCATCGTTCTCTGTTTAGTCATGGAATTAATTGAATTACTACTATATGCTTCTAGTTTTATGCGTTTTGGGTTTGGAATATTTGTAATCCACATGTAAAACTTACTACCATGAGCTTTTCTTTGTTTCTAAGATGACCCTGTCTGATGGCTTTGAATACCTTAAACCTAAAGTTCTCTACTAGAATGCAGCCAAAAACCAAGAAAAATATCATAGTTTTGGCTTATTGTATTGATATCTATAGACTCATTTCTACTGACCACTTTCTTTGTGTTTATGATAAATTGATAATGGCTAGTAGTAGTAGTAGTAGTAGTAGTAGTGGTCCATACATATATACACACAAGTGGCTTACCTTCTCCCTTCTCTTTTCCACATTTAGCTAATTTATATTTCAGATTCATATACAAAAACCCTTAAAAGAGAAAGCTTGAGATCTCAATAAATGTATAAACCTAACCAACCTCTCTCAGTTTCTCTCTCACATTCATTTATAACCTTTACTCAAGAATCTCCTCTCTTTGCATGCCCATCTCTTTGTCCACAGGAATCTTGAGTTTTCTGTGTATATAAAAGAAGACAATCTTTGAAGCTTTTGTTTCAATGGAGTTTATGTCTCTCTTCTTGTCTAATCTTTGTTTGTTCTTTTGTCTTTAACCTCTTTGGCCCCATTCTTTGTCTGTTTCTTCCATCAACCACATAAACTAAAAGAAAACCTCATCTCTAAAACAAGTGTTTATCCAAAATAGAAAAAAAAATCTCTGAAAACTTGAAGCAGAAACTGATAATGCTTATGTTACTTCTCCAACTTCTGTTCTTAAACTCTCTTTCTCTCACACATTCTTCACCCAAACCAAATGCAACCATCACTGTAATGGGTCTTGTTTATTGCGATGTCTGCTCCAACAACAGTTTCTCTAAACACAGCTACTTCATTCCCGGTAAAGAATCTAACCAAAAATTTCTCAAACTTGTTAGATCCAAGTTGAAATGTCTCTCATTTTTGTTTTAACAGGTGTGGAAGTTAGAATAATCTGTAGATTCAATGCCGCTTCTTCGAGAACTAGAGAGATGATAACTTTCTCCGCGAATCGAACCACTAACGAGCTTGGACTCTACAAGCTAGACATAACATCTTTGGAAGGGGTTACTTGCACCGAAGAAGCAGAGAAAGCTTCTCTAATGGCTTCTTGTCAAGCAAGCTTGATCGGTAGCTCCTTGGATTCTTGCAACGTTCCTGGCTACAAAACTACAACGGATCAGGTCATTTTTAAGTCCAAGAGGTCTAATCTCTGTGTGTACGGATTTACAGCTTTGAATTTCAAACCGTTAAAGAAGAATCTTGACTTGTGTGGCAAGCAATAGAAAAAGACCTAGTCACTGTTTATCAAAGTTACTCTGTTCTGTCTTCTTGTTCTCTGTTCTGGTTCTTTAGACTTCAACATTTCAGAAACAAATCAAGTAATATTATAGAAATATTACAATATAGTTGAAATAATATAAATTTATGGTTGAAACTTGATGCAAGATACAGACAAGTTTAAGATGAAGATAATAATTCAGCAGAAACCAAATTTAAAAAAAGAAAAGAAAAAGAGGAAAGCAAGAAAAACAGTGTAAAACGAATAGTTTTTTGACAATAATTGCCATATATTTGTTTTTTTTTTTCTTTTAAATCTGTAGAAACTGTTCTTGAAACACATCCATGGCTGAAGCAGGAAGTCCAAGAAGCACATTGATGCTTCTTCTCTGTTCTCCATGAGACAAGAACAGAGTTACTTCTTTCTCAGGCAAAGCTACTGGACCGGACAAAATCGGTTCACCCCAACCGAAATCTGTCGTGTGGAAACCCAATCTTGACCATGTAGTGATCAGAAGAGTCGAAGAAAGAGAAGGTCTTGCTCTAGTTACTTCGAAGTAATCAATCGCAGATCTCATGTATCCATCAGTGACCATCTTAATCGCTTCTTTGACTAATCCAACAGCGAAACTCAACGGTTTTTCGATAAGTTCTCCAGCTTCACATATCGAGTTTGTGAGAACAAATCCATTTCCAAAGTATCCTTTTGGCAATGGAGGATCAAACTTGGCTCTACCGTCAACCGCGAAGAGAAGCTTCGTTTTCTGATCGCTCAACATCTTCAATGACTTGGTTCTTGCTCTCCAGACAAAAGCAGATATTGCCTCGAACGTTGTACATGAGTTACGGAGGAGAGATTCACTGTTCTCTGTTGCTTGCAGCTTAAGTTTCTTGATTTTTTCCGGGTCAAAGCAGAAGGATCTATAGAGAGTTGGCTCTTTGGTGTAAAGAGAGTTGATGTTGGATTTGTCTTCGATCTCTTCAAATTCTTGGTGAAGATTCTCAATCTTTGGAGGGTTTCGAGCACCGAGAATGGTTCTGTCTGAGAATGGAGGAGTTGTTAATGGTAAGCCTCTAGCGACTTGACCCCATGAGTTAACAAACTCCATAGCTCCAATACCATCAAACATACAATGATTCATACAGAGTCCAAGAACAAACCCTCCACATTTGAATTTAGTCACCTATATACATAAAACCCTAACAAATCAGATCTTCAACTTAAAGCCCTAGAAAAAAAAAGATTGCTTGAGGTGGAAGAAAAGTAAACCTGAGCAGTAACAGGAGGGATCTCAAGAATGTTCTTGGCGTCTACAACATCGTAGACAAGTTTCCCTAGAGTTTCGGGGTCCGGTTTAGTGATGTCACCAATCTCATCCATTTTACAGTTTGCTTCTGCTTCCACAAACACAACTCCTTCCTCAGTACAATCCACTGTCAGTTTACCTGAATTCACACACCATTAAAGAGCATTAAATTGATGTTATTGTCTGAGTTTAAACAAGATAGAGACCGGTAACGAAGCAATCAATTATACCTTCAGGACTAATGGTGAGGCGTCCAGCAAGAGGATAGTAATGAACAAGAACTTGACTCAGAGCTTTCTTGATCACTTGAACTGCTTCCTCGTTTCCTTTCTCCTCAGATTTGAAACAATATATTGTACGGACAATCACGGCGATGTTCTGATCAAGATTTGATAAGAAGTGAAGACCCTTTTGTGTCTCGGATTCAGGTTTGACCAAAGCTGGTTCCTTTTGAACAACCTCAAGATGAAAGTTTGATCCTTTGATGCTGTTGTTGTTGTCCATTGATGCAGAGAGTGTTACTTCCTTGTTGTTATTCTCAGCACCCTAATGAAGAAGAACAAAAACAAGAGTTAATGTTTAAAGATTTGGTGAAACAAAATAAGAGAACATGATTAAAGATTTGTTCTCAAAAAAAAAAAAAATGATTAAAGAACAATAACACAAACCATTTTTGATCCAAATGGAGAAAACAGAAGAAATGGGTTTTGTGAAAAAATGGAACTTTTTTTGGGTTTTAGTAAAATGGTGAATATTGTTATGAAGTCGAGTTTGATTCTCATGAGATATATATGGAGAAATCAATGAGGATTGTGGTGGGATCCACAAGCTCATAAAAATCTTGTCTTCTTTAGGGAAATTGTGAGAATTATGTGAAAGAGAATACTTGGACGGTCTTGATTGAAAGATGGGTTCTTTTTTTATTATTCATAAAAAAAAAGAATAATATTGACTAATAGTTTGTATCTCATTTTTCTATTTATGAATTTTAACGTATTTCATTTTATTAGGGTTAGGTGACTGAATAAATGACCTAACACAACAAACACTAATGTGTTCTTGGTAGTTGAGAGTAGGCCTCCAATATTTGGATGACTTCTTAGCTTCTTTTCCCTTTGTCATTTTTCTTACTCTTTACGGTGTTTCCATATTTCATATTAAGTTAAACAAAAGAAGCAATAATAAGATGATTTCTGTACGAAAACTTCAACCACAATACAAAATTACACATTTAAAAGAATAGATTGTGTTTGGTTAAGAAAACGTAACACCCGAATTTTATTAGAATTCTTTTCAATTGAAATATATAAATTGATGCCAAATAACGGTTCTTAGATAATTTGAGCACTTGACGAAGTGCGATAATTGATCAGCCTAGAATCATATACCACGAAACTCAAATACTCAAAACAACTGGAGTATATTATTTTTTGTAATCAAGGTCTGCTTCGGATATCGAGACCCGATTAACTTGTTTGAGTGATTGTAGTTTCGATGAGCATACTTACTAAAAAAAAAAAATTAATGAGTTTAAATGGCGATACCATTTCGACTAATCAACAAGACTCTAAAAAAATTATGAATGAAAACCAAAACCCCCAAAAAGATGAATTTTCACCATTGCCCTAGATGTTTTATCACCAAGTCAGTACTGCTTGGTTAACAACTATAATTGTTAGAATTGTAGAAAATCTATTAATATCCACATAAGAATGGTTTATATAAAAAGTAGGATGGTTTATAAGGAAAATCTAAAAACTAAAAGCCAAGAACTACTATTAGGCATATTCTTTGTATTTAAAAAGTATGCCACTATTTACATCTAAAATGTCATAGAATTCTAGAAAGCATGTCAAATATAGAAGAAATTTCCACATGTATTATCTTAGTGTTATTTTGATGACTTTTTCGGTTTAAAAAAGAGAGAAGAATAAATAAATTTGCCGTTGTAATATGTAAATTATAAGTTGTTCGAATTATATAGTTTTCTTCCTTGTTCGTCTCTTTTTGGCTTGAGAAAGTTTAGGTTATCGAATCAATCAAGAACGAAGGACCAAGAGAATCACATCTCTCCCACCGCCAAGTAAATAAAATAGGTATCTCTCTTTACTAAATCAAAGTCAACTCTTTATTGACTGATTTTCTTTAACGTTTTGTATTTTTGACCATTTGTATCCAAAACCCCAAATCAACAACACATTTAACCCAATATCCCAATTCCACAGTATCATTTTGTTTCCGTTTTGGAATTACCATATGTCCAATGTTAAAATTACTAGTCTTTTCTTAATGTTCTGGTTGATTTCTAAACACCGTTACATCCGATGTAAATAGTTTTTTTTTTTTGAATAAAAATTTAACATTTATTTTTATAAAAAGATTGATTTTTTAATTGAAAATATCTGAATATCCGCAGTCCGTGTGGTTTTTTTTTTGTTTTTATACATTTTTTTTGTTTACAACTGTAACACCCGTGAACCAAAATGTGTGTCGATCGACGCAGGTTAAAATCAGACCGACAGGTTTGGATCCAATTGTTTGGTTTGAAGTGCGGTTTAGGGAACCCTAGGGTTCGATATATAAGCGTGGGAGACGCGTTTCTGACCGCATTAGAGGAGAAAAACAGAAGGTTTGAGAGAGAGATTCGATTGTGAGCTTTTTGGCTTGTTCGTGGCTTGTTCTTGAGTCTAGAGGAGCAAGGAAGGATCTGAGCTTGATTTGCGGTTAGGGAGAAGGGATTAGAGGCTCTAGGGTTTGATTTTTCGTAGGGTTCCTCGTGTTCTTGTCCTTTCCAATCCGAAATTAAGGTGAGTGCGTGACCGTAGATTTATCTGGGTAAAAGGTTGAATGCGAATTGCTGTGTTGCTCTTGTGTGTTTTCGTGTAGTGATTGATGCAAATCGATCCAGGATCGGTCCATGAGAGGATAGGCGATTCTGGGTTCTATGAGGTTGCGTCGATCGACGCAGTTGCTCTGCGTCGATCGACACTCGTATCGGTGCATCGATCGACACCGAGGTGGTGTATCGATCGACACACTGGTTTCCGCGTCGATCGACACCTAGTGATTGTGTCGATCAACGCATGTCTGTTGGACGTAAATTGTGTTGAATGTTCGCGTCTTGCGTGCTGTGTTTTTCACCCTGGTATTGTATTGATTTCTTATGCATGTGTGTATAATCTGTAGACGGGATGATCGTCTCACTGAGTATTTGTGATAATACTCACGCATCTCGTTTTACCATGTGATGCAGGTTAAGAGAAATTGTGATCGTGGAATCAAGGCGAGGAAGAGGAGATGATCTAGTGTCTCGGTTGTTTGGTTATTGTATTGGTAGAACGGCTAGGTTGCTGGTTTTCTGGATAGATATGTTAGAATTGTTATGGAATTCGTTGTTTCTCGAATTGGAATGTTGGTTTAGTTGGTTCAATAAAGTATGAGATTTATTGAATGGTTTGATTGGTTTATTTGTTTATTGAGTTCTACTGGTTTGATTGATTGATTGATTGGATTGTTGAGAGTTACCATTTATGGAAATGCTAATTCGAATCCAATGTTAAATAAAAAAAAAGGTTCGGGTTGTTTCAACAACCAATATTTCTTTGTTATATTTTTTTCATCTTCTGTTTCTAATGCTATTTTTTATTTGAGTTTAACGTTTACCAAATATATATATAGTAGAAATAATATCTATTTCATTTAGTTGTATTTGTAGCTAACAAGAAATGATGCAGAGTTCGTTCTTTTTTTTTTTGAGAAAAGGCTTACTATTGAAAAGTACGTAGAGTTGAAAAGTTTTCTCCTTCTTAGTTGAGTGTTTCTTTTAAATGTGTTGCTGCTATATTTGATGTTTTAGATATATAGTATAGTGAGTTGAAATGTAGAGTTAAAACGAAATGTTTTATGGTATGTCTTTGTGATTCATCTATGAATATGTAAATGTACTCCGATAGTGTTGTAAGTTGCTTTTCCTAACCCGAGTTCAAGCTTTGTTTGGGAAAGGTATAGATTTATTAATAGGCGTTCACACAAAATTACAAATCACACAAATATAAACTTGTAAAATCTCACTTAGATAATCACTCACACATGTACCAAACTTCCATACAAACCATTTGCTTCATTAATAATGTGATCTAACAAATGAGTCAGTTTTACCAGAAAGAGCGTCTTTTATAGCTTTCAAAGACTCTTCCATTTCATCACAAAGATTGTGAGGATCCAGTATGACAGTTGGATCAACCACGATTGAAATAATCATCTTCTCCGCGTAACTTATGAAATGTATCGACAATGCCTATACAAAACATAATATAAGATGAAAAGGTCGAAAAGAGCTCTTCATGATTACTGTTACAAACTTATCATTTAAGTTTTTCTAAAAATAAAAAAACCGCACTTGTGAATGTCTAGTTCCATAGCTGCTTAGAGCGACGTAATCTAATTGCCGAGTAAACTTACTTCTTCGACAGGGCCAATTATGTTTGAAAATGTTGTTGTTGTGTTCTGATCGTTTGAAAAATACTGCTCCTATCTACAATAACATGAGTGCCATATAATGTCCTCGCAGTGAAAAAGTAAACAACCTTGAGTTCACTTATCTCAAAATATACCTTAGGTCCGAAAATATTAAAGATGAACTCGTTATTTATGTAAAGCAGGGCATGGATAAGAGAATGCTTCTTTCGATCCATTATAGCTTTAGTATTTGAAGACTAACCAATGGATCTGTTTCTAAACTAATGGAGAACGGAAAATGAGTGAAGCCGGTGTAGTTTCCCCATCTGCATTTCGAACCCTTCGCCAACATATCCGCCACAAGGTTCATGCAATTGTTTTATTAAGTTAAAGGTTAATTAAAGTCTTTGCAGTTCTTTGACAAAAAAAAAAAAGTCTTTACAGTTAAGGTTCAAGTTAAGGAGTGTGTATCTCTAACTTGGATCCTAGTCTTTTGCCTAAAATTGATTGGAACACGTGCTTGAAACCGTATTCTACTTGGAAGATTGCTCATATCTGATGTTGATGTTCCACTCTCAACATCTGTGTTGCCTTAATATTTTTTCAAGAAACAACACACACACATGCAAGCTGTTAAACTTAGTTTAGATGCATTATATATAGGATCTGACTGGTAATACAAGGCGGTATAGATAACAATATAAATAGCGGGTATAAATAGTGGTACAAAATGATAGTAATACAATACGGTTTACTTAGCGGTACAAGATGATGGTTTAATTAAAAATGGTACCAATACTCAATAGAGATAAGAGATGACAATACACTATTACCAAATCATAAACGAAAATTTATAGTTTCTAAAAAAAAATTATAAATGGATAAATTAAGGGTTACCATATCGTCCATTTAGATAGTGGGAAATAGTGTCTTGTGTAACTCCAATTAGAACATCATTGATAGTCTAGCAACACACACAAGACGAAGAACAAATAGAAACTCACAATTTTTTTAGAGGATATATATACATTCACGAAAAAAACCATTTATAACTAGATAATTGTAACTCACCATGTTCAAGGCGTTTTTTATAAGTCTAATATCATCCATTGAAACAATTCGATGATAAAATCTCATTGGATTATTCTTGACATGTTTAAGAGGTATCTCTATATCCTTCAAGAACAGTACAGTCCCCGAGAGCTGCACAAGATCTACAATGGTATTCCAAATCAATCTCACCGCATAATAAATGGTGAACATCGACCTTAAAAACCGGTTTTTGTTGCTAAGGTGTTGCGGCAAAAATTGTGCATGCCGTCTTATGGTAGGAATGGTAGGAAAGTCCTCGGGATCTGATGTTTTCGTGTACACGCCACCAAGAGAGACATCAAAGAGATACCATCTGCCAAAGAATGGTGACATCTCATTACACCGACCGCTTCTGCATCAGATGTCTTGACATTGAGTATATGAATGTCCCATAATGGTCTTGATCTATCGAGAGGAATCATTGTTATCCGTGAGACATAATCATTGACGAAGCTTTCTCCATCTCCTTTGATCTCTTGTTGGTCTATTTCTGGTGCATATATATACATGATCTTCTACGTTAACTTTGGTCTTTATCCATCTTGCTCCATCATCTGACTTCAGACCAAAACATAATGTGAAATCCTAAGTAGAACTTGTATGTACATGTGTGTGTGTGTGTGGCAATTACCAGTTTACTACAAAACCGAGGATGCTTGGAAACGTTATGCTTCAAGTCATCTAGAATGGCTTCATGCTTGATCTTCGATTTGAAACCAATCATCGTGATAATGCAATCTATGCTCGGCAATTGGAATATACATGCCATTGGACCAAATGCTTAATTCTAACATTTGGAAAGACTTTGAAGAAAATTAAAGTTTCCATGTATTGTGTAAGACATTGTACATATACATGCTAAATCAGAAAAATCTCTTTTAGTTATTGCTTTGTGATCCGGTCTTTATTATTTAAGATTAGTCCTTAATCGCATTCGAGTTTTCAGCTTATATTGACACAATGCAAAAAAAAAATCACACTGTTTCACTGTTTTCGTGGAAGAACGCTCGTCGTTTTTTTATACAAAAACGTAGAGTAGTCCAAATTCCATTATCAAAAGACAGTAAAGCCAATGGATGGCATTAACCATCATCATCAAAGACCAAAAGAGATATTTAACTTTGCAGGCTCTGAAAACAACTTAGCTTCTGGACAAAATCATCGAAACCAATATGAAGCTTATATTCAAACTTATTCGAGTCCCAAACATTCCTAGTAACTTAAAATCTCTTGCAACATTTGTCCCAAAATTCTAATTTTTTTACCTCTGTGCAACAACATTCAATCAACAAAGTGCTTGATTATGCAGAGAAGCCTTAATTCAATGCAGTTTAAAGAGCAAACCTTACTTGGTAAGTCTATAGCGTAATTAGTACATCAAAAAGCCATTAAGTAAAACAGAGGTTAGCAAAATGAGCACATTGTGCCACAAAGCATCTCCAAAGCTATAAGCTTGAGATTTCACCAAAACCATATAATGCATATATATGCAAAATCTAACTAAAGAAGACACTAAAGGTTTAAGCTTTAAGAACCATTTTTCTCTGCAATCTCTTGAGATAACTCTAATTCAAGTCTAGGCATCTCTAAAACACCATTAAGATCAAACCCAACTCCACAGTTCAAATCAAACCCTGTTTTATTTGGACAAAACCAATTTGAAATTTGAGACCTTGAAGCTTCTCTTAGGTTCAAATTGGCGGTGATCGGAGGCGGTTGTAAAACGGAATCGGTGGTTCCGGTGGCGGAGATAATCGAGGGCTCAGCATGGTGAAGCAACCATTGAAGAGTTTCACCATCAGATTTGTGACCTAATTCTCTAGTCAATTGAAAAAGCCTAGCTGCACAAACTGGAGATAACCTAACTCTTCGACCTCTTCCTTCGACTTTTAGGTGACGATCTTTGTTCGGTTCGTCCTCATCTCAACAAGATTCTGATTCTGATTCTGATTCTGATTCCGAATCTTCTCTTCCTTCTCGTTGTTCTTCCTCTTACCTTTAACCTCGTTGTTGTTGTTCTGATTTTGTGGTGAAGGGTTTAAGAAATTTGGTACTTTTGGTTGATTTGGGTTCTTGGGATCCATGACAAGGTCAAGCTTGTAGGGACTTCACAGTCGAGTAAAAATTACCAAACTTTTTTCTCTCTCTCACATAGATTCAAGGGGTTCTTTTTACCTAAGAGCATCATTATCAGTGAAAATGAGTAAGAGTTTCTAAAAAAAAAATTAATGTTTTAATTATTTTTAAAAATTGATCCACTAGATTATTGACAAGTGTATGAATATTCATTAATTCGTCTCACCCTATAGAAACTTTCACTCTCTCTCTCCTTCTGTCTCATCTTTTTATTAATATTTTAATGATGTATATTATATTTTAATGCTAATGAGATCCACAACATTTCATTGTTAATGATGCTCTAAGCAAAGTAAAAGTGACAATTTTTTACAGTATTGTTACTCCCTCTGTCCCATTATATAGGATATTTTAGAGTTATGTTTTTGTTCCATTTTTTTAGATGTTCTCTAGTTTTTATGTAAAATTTAATGTGTTATGACCTTTAATATTCTGCAGGATTTTTTCTTATTGGTTGATTTATTTATAATTAGATATTAAATAATGACTTTAATGTAAAAAAACAAAACAAACACTAACATTTATGTCATTCTTAAACTCCGCGTTTTTATCTAAAAAATCATATATAATGGAACATAGGGATTATTTTTGGTCTTTTTACAGTAAATTTGTGTTTGATGTCTGCAATTTAAAAAAAAAAAAAACAAAACTGTTTTTTTGAAAGATGAGATTTCTCTTTTTTTTTTTTTTTTTTATATTTCTTTGATTCGAAATGATTGGTATCAATTGGTCGAATCTTCAGAGCTTTATCGAAATATTGGGTTTTGTAATGCGAAGTGCAATTTGGAATGAATAAGACCATGGTCACACACAACTTTCGCATAAAAAAATTGATTATTGAGACTGATATTTTTGCATAAACTGTTTTTCTGTTTCAAAATGTAAGTTTAAAAAAACAAATGTAAGTTTTAAAAGATGATATTTCTCATTTTTTTATATTTCTTTCATACGTAATGATTGATATCAATTGTAATGCAAAGTGCAATTTGGAATGTCTCTAAAAAGAAGATGGTCACACACAACTTTGCATAAAAAAATTGATTATTGAGAATGAAAATAACATATTTACCTCTTAGTTTATATCGTTTTAAAAGATAAGAGTATATTTATGCATATGTAATAATTTGCTTCCGAAGGTTTTTGTAATAATTTTGTAATTTTTTTATATAAATAAAGTGATTTAGGCAAAAAAAAACGATATTTCTCATGTAAATGCGAACGCATGAATTGCATTTGAAACAATCGAGATCTTAAAACAAAACAGCTCCAAATTACTTTAAACACTGTCCTAAAATTACAAATCATGAAAACTGTTCTGCCAAAACTGCATAACAGCCTTTGGGCTTATTTGATTCGTTAGTTGGGCCTTTCTAGTAAAGCCCACATTATTCTCCTTCACTAAAGCCCTTGATAATATACAATCGAAGAAGAGTCGGGGACTAGTTCTTAGATCGGATTAGGGTTTTAGGATTCTCAATCACATCGCTTGATCCGACGAATTTGAGCGAACGTCGCGGCGAATTGTGTGATTTAGTCTCGCCGGAATCTGAGATGGCTGAGGAGGAGACGGAGAAGAATGATGTTAGGGTTGATTCTGAGGGAACCATAATTGCAGAGCACATTTCTATGAAGAAGGAGAAGAAGAAAAAGAAGAAGAAGAAAAGCCGAGAAAATCTGAATAGTTTCTCTGGAGAAGGAGAGAAATTGGGTGATGATTCTGTAGTTAAGAAGAAAAAGGTTGATTCCGAAGCTGAGGATTGTGTGAAGAAATCGGAGAAGACAAGTAACGAGTTAATGGTTGATTCTGAAGCTAAGGAGGATGGTGTGAAGAAATCGAAGAAGAAAAGGAAGGAGATAAGGTCTGATCCTGAGGCTGAGAATTGTGTTCAGAAATCGAAGCTCAGGGTTGATTCTGAAGCTGATGATGTTGGAAATACAGAATCTGGTGGTGGTAATGAGATTGGAAACAGTGAAGGGAATCGAATGGATGAGAAACCACTCGTGAACAATGATGGTAAGAAGAAAACGGTAAAGAGAAAGCTTGATGATACTGATTTGGGAGCTGAGGAAAACACAGACAAGTCCAACAAGGAGATTAAGAAGAAACGCAAGAAGATGAAACCAAGTGTTGTGGATCCTGAGGTTAAAGAAAACAACGAGGACTCCTCAACGAAAGATGCAATCAATGAAAAGGAGAAACAAAATGTGGATTCAGAAGTTGTAGAAGATGACTTGAACTCTGTGAAAGATGCGAAAAAGAAGGAGAAGAAGCTGAGTGAAGATGCAGAGGCTGTAAAAAACAACAATGACGGTACGAAAGATGCTAAGAAGAAAAGCAAGAAGATAAAACCAAGTGTGGATCCTGAGGTTGAAGAATGCAACAAGGACTCCTCAACGAACGATGCAATCAATGAAAAGAAGCAAAATGTGGATTCAGAAGTTGTAGAAGACGACTTGAACTCTGTGAAAGATGCGAAAAAGAAAAAAGGTAAGAAGAAGAAGAAGAAGCTCAGTGAAAATGCAGGAGCTGAAGAAAACAACAATGACACAACTAATGATGCAACCAAGGAAAAGAAAAAGGAGAAGAAGCAAAATGTGGATTCAGAAGTTGTAGAAAATGCTAAAGATGCGAAAAAGAAAAAACGTAAGAAGGAGAAGCTGAGTGAAGATGCAGAAGCTGTAGAAAACAACAACAATGACGGTACGAAAGATGCAAAGAAGAAAAGAAAGAAGGAAAAGAGTAGTAAGAGTGTTGAAGATGTGACCACACCTTCAAGTAAAAGCACAAACAAGGTGAAGTTTTCTGATCAACTTGAAGTTTTTCCTAGTGAGGATGAGGTGGTTAGGGGTAAGCGGTTTACTAAGGAAGAAGATGCTTTAGTAAAGAAAGCTGTGTTAGATTACATTGATAACCATGCTTTAGGAGATGAAGGATTAGACATGGTTATGAACTGCAGTAAATACCCAGAAATTAAAGGTTGCTGGAAAGAAATAGAGTCTGCTTTACCTTGGAGGGCAAGATCTAGTGTGTACTACCGTGCGCATAATCTATTCGAAGAAGGATCCAAGGGGATATGGACTAAAGAGGATTTGGAGCTCCTTAGACAGTTTCATACGAAACACGGGAATGACTGGAAGACAATTGCGGATGCGATGGGTAAACACAGGGTCCATGTGAAAGACGCTTGGAGGAGAATCAGACTGAATACGAATAAAGGACATTGGTCGAGGGAGGAGTACCAAAATCTCTTTGATCTTGTGAACACCGACCTTAGGATGAAAGCATTCCATGAGAAGCACTCAAAACATGGGATGCTCCGAGATAACATCCCTTGGATGGCGATAAGTGACAAACTTGGAACACGGGGCCATGTGCATTGCTGCGAGAAATGGTATAATCAGTTGACATCACCAATGGTGGCAAAGGGAATATGGGCTAACGTAGATGACTATAGGCTCTTGGACGAGCTTACGAACCTGGATGCTGCTTGTATCGACGATGTGGACTGGGATAATCTGTTGGAGAATCGAGATGGAGATGCTTGTAGAAAGCGGTGGAACCAGATGGTGCTTCATATCGGTTCACAGGGATCCAAAACATTTGCAGAGCAAGTCGAGATTTTATCTCAAAGGTATTGCCCTGAATTAGCTGAGGACAGAGAGAATTTTGACAACAGACCTTTTGATCCTGAAGATTAAGTTTAGAATTATACATGAAGATGTTTATTGGTTCTTTTTATGTTTTCACTTTAATTTTATGTTATGTTAGTGAACTTTTAACCATAAGAGTTTGCATTTAGATTTTTGCCATAATGAAAAAATTTCAACATAATAAAATTTCAAATAGGTACAACCGTACATACATATGAGTGGACTGATTCGTAAGATTGAAAGAATGACGGACGGGATTGTTCAGATTCTGTCGCCATAGATCATTCCTGAAGCTACTGCACCCGAGTAATCATCATCTGCGTCTAAATCACAGTTCCAACAAACATGTCGTTGCCGAAGTAAGATTCTGTAGAATGCACGAGCAATAGCCATTGGGAGTGGTATGAAACATTGAGATCTTACGTGATGTGATGTCTCTGATAAGATTTATCTCCAGAGCAGCTACAAAGAATCCGCAACAAAGAGCCAAACATTGCTTAGGGCCATTTGAAGCAACTCCAAACTTAAGCTGAGACTCAGATACTTGGCAAGACAATTTAACTTGGATTCTGAAGTGAATAATATTGGAGATAAACGTTTAATGAAATTGAAACTCAAGTTATCGTCTCTGACAATTATCCCGCAAGGGTCGGCTCCCGTGTTATTGCGGAAACTGCTAATCAGCAATGGTGATTAGAAGCTGACCAACTGAATGCAGAGAACACTAAAGAACAAAGGCAGCAAAATTGAAATGGCGAATGAAGATGACTAGTTTTAGAGGAGATAGTGCCAATCAATGGTTCCACCAATGTAAAACTTAGATATTCCAATGAATTCATCTTTCCCAAAAAGGCAAAGAGGTTACATAGTCACACTTATGATAAAACCAAAACCGAAACAGGCACATTTAGCAAGATACCACGTTCAATATATATTACAAACAATGGCAAATAAAGAGTCTTAACCCATCTTAACAGACTTTGAACACAATCATCAGGAGTAGTGGTTCTCAGCGAGCTTCGTATTGAACAACTGCAAGAGAATAGCCAACCGTATAATTAGCCGGAAACAAGTTCACCACAATCTACATTTTGTACAAGAAAACCAACAGATTAAAAATCGAAATACAAAGAGAGGTCGACCAACATGTAGTTATAAAAGATACAAACTCGAGATAAATTCGAAAACCCAATCCCTCTATAACACATATATCTTGTGAGACATTCGAAATCATACCACCATTCACAAGACCAAAGAAAGCTAAAAACAACATTACTACACAAAAATTTGTGTTTTAGAGACACATTTCAAAATTGTGCCACCATTACAACACAAAATCGAAGCTCTAAGCTCACCTCTACGGGTACGCTTCTTGTAGAGAATACGGTACCCACACTCTCTGCATTGAATCACATCCCCAGACTTCAAAGTGTTCTCTTGTCCACAATCTGATCAACCAAATGATTCACAAAATCAGTTAAAGCAAACGACCCATGTAACAAAATGTAACCTTTTTTACTTACAAATGATTCATATTGATTTATGCCTCTAAAAGATTAGGATTCAAGAGCCATATCATATTTGAGCATTGAAACGAAGCCAAAACCACAATCTTGATCTCTCTTCTCGTTTTTATTAATAAAGACAACAAATTTAGCATTTAAATTGACAAAGCTAATATCTTTTACACAAGTATTGAGTTTCAAAACAAGATCCCATGTTCGATGAGGAAGAAGAAGATGGTCGAGATTTACCTCCGCAGACGTAGGTAACTGGTTCGGGCAATGGATCCATGATTATTGAAATCGAATCTGTTTTAATTCATCAAAGAAACAGAATTGAGTCAATAGAAATCTTTTGTACGCAGAAATTTAGAACAAAGTTTCTCAGTTGGGATTTTGATTTCGTACTCAGCTTAGGGTTTATGCAGAATTAGGGCTTTTGAAGATCGAGGAAATTATTATTTTTACACTAACCAGGAAGGAGAGAGAGCTATAATGGCGTTCAGGCTAATTGACAAAACTAATTTAACTATGGGCTTACACAACAAGCCCATATAAACTTGGGTCGCAGTCTCGTGTATAGTTGGACTAGAACGGATCTGCATATCTCTTATACATTACTAGAATTAACGCGGGTAAACGGATTAAAAGATATTATCAAAATTTAAGTTTTAATTAGTATTGCGTTTGATAACAAAAATATTTTGAAATATTTAAACATGGATTTCAAACCATTAAACTTTAATTTATATTTTAATTCTTATGTTCTAATTCATATTATGCATGCCGAAAAAATATATATATAAATATAATTCAAATCATATTCTTAATAACAAAAACAAATATCCTTACATATTATGAATTTATATTAACTATATGATAAAATCTTATAGCATTTAAAATATTATAGAGTTAAATTATAAAACAATAAATTTTTGTGAATAATTTCATAAAAACCTATTAAAATATTTTATAATATTTTTATCAAACATTATATATAAATTTATGATTGATAAATTTTATTTATGTCATCCATTTATTTTTCATAGAGATCTATACTCGTCAAATCTTACACTTTTAGATTTTAACAGTAAATATATTATTATTATTTTAGAACATGTATAAATTTTTATTTTATATAATTTGTTTTTTTTTTCACATCGAAAAGTGTAGGTAGAAGATTTATATTTTCTTTTTAATATTTTATAACTATGTTTACAAAGTAAATCTGTTTATAGATTTTTTTATTTGGTATGTTTGTGCATATAAACTTTAACATTAAAATTTCCATATTTTTTTTTGTTTTTCAATTTTTAAAAATACTTTTTTCTATCATTCATATTTGTTTCTTAATTTAAATTTCTATTTCCTCTCTACTTTTTGTTTTTCTATTGTTTATAGTTTCTCTATTTTCTTTCCTATTTTTATAATTTGTTTAAACTATAAAATTATTTTATTATAGTTTTATTTTATATTGGACACATCTTATGATCTGGTGAATTATAATTTTGGTTAAGTGTCAAACTCTTTGTCGATAATATTTTCTTACTTGAGTATTTTTTTTCTCTACTTTTTTTTAGAGTTTACACTCTCTCTATATTATTTCTTAATTGAATTTGATAATTAGTTAGTTTTTATTAATCTAGCTAGTGTGGACTATTAGAAAATTTCTTTTTTTCTCATAATTACTAATTACTTTAGTTTAAACTATTATATTTTTTTAATCTAGTTAGTGTGAACTATTAGAATTTTTTTCTCTCATAATTTAGTTGAGGGGTTTAAAATGGATCAAACAATAGTTGAGGAATTTTTTCATTAAAAACCCTTAAAATTATTAGAGATTTTCTTTTTTCTATTTGGTTTGTTGTTTGACAATTTTGTTCGTTTTCCATTTTTAATTTTTTTTTAACTTTTTAACACATATCATCATCTTATCAATATTGAACACGTGTCAAGATCTGGTAAATTATAATTTTGGTTACGTTACATGCATTACATGTAAATGTTTATGCTATCTACTTACAATTTTTGGGAATCACAACAAATAAATGTTTATGCTATCTACTTACATGCATTAAACATGGCTTCTGTTGGTACATGCATGGTTTTTACTTGTTTTTCTGCGTGTAGACACACATCTTTTATGTTTTGTTTGTAATTTCTTTATTATTTTGGATTATTAATTTATAATTTATAGTATTTTCAAACATTGATCAACTCTAACTACTATCAATTGAAGCTATATTGGGATCAAATATGTGATACAAATATAATAATAATTTATAAAAATGATTCAGAATTACAAGTTAATTTTGTTAGGAAACATACATGAAGATGTTTAGCGTCATGTAGTGTTACTGAGCTAAGAGTTTGCATTTAGACTTTTGCTATATAGTATGACCAAACATTCATCATGGTAATGTCTATGAAGGTCCAAAGTACATACAGATGGGTGGATTGATTCTTAAGATTGAAAGAATCGCGGACGGGATTGTCCAGATTCCATCGCCACAGATCAGTCCTGAAGCTACTGCACCCGAGTAATCATCTGCGTCTTTCTTACTTATCCGTTCCCATACGAACAAAATCACGGTTCCAACAAACATATCGATGGCGAAGTAGGCTCCTATGTAGAATGGACAAGCCATAGCCATTGGAAGTGGTATGAACTTAGAGATCATAGGCGGTGTGATGTCTTTGATAAGATTTACAATCAGAGCAGCGATAAAGAATCCGCAACAAAGAGCCAAACAGTGCTTAGGCAGTTGTACAAAGCCTTCGATCCCGAGAATAGCCATTTCACGGTAAATAACCGCGTAAGGTGCTTTGTACAGACCATCAGGATCTCCAACGTCAAAAGCAGTCCAAAACAGCCAAAACGTGAGAGGAGCGATTACACAACCCATTGCTGTACCCAAAAGCTGAGTTACAAACATGGATTTTGCAGATGATAATGTGAGGTAACCTGTTTTGAAGTCTTGCATAAGATCTGCTGCTGTTGAGACGATTGACATCATAACGCCACATGCTCCTAAACCGGCAATGACTCCACCGTTATTTCCTACAATCGAAGCGATGGTGAAAAGACCAATCTTTCCGTAGGTTGAAGGCAGGCTCATATCCGTGAGCCCGGCTCCATATGAATTGCAATAGGCAAGAGCCGGGGCAACCAAGTATGAACAGAGGACAAAATACCATTTCAGTGGTGGGAATATCAACGGGATTGTAGCGGTTGAAATGGCTGCAAGACCAACATAACCAGAAACCACAAACCCGAGAGGTATAGGATCATTGAGAAATACTTCATCTCTTAACTTCTTTTCCAGCTCTAATTGTGAGGTCTCACTATCATCTACATTAACAAACACATAAAGAAACACTTAGAATATAATTGAAAAAGTGCTCATAAGAGAAAAATATTATCAACAAAGCTGACTATTACTTAAATGCAAAAGATGAGCCAGGATCATAAATTTCCATCACCTGAAATGCCGCTAAAGACAGGTAGGTGTTGTTGTTTGGACGTTTTATTGTAAAGTTCCTTCACAGTGATCACAATAATCTTTGTGAGGTTATAGAGACCATCACCAAGGATGATGGCAATGGCGATAAAGACCTATAAATTCGGCAATGGAGAGTTTATATGAAACTCATTTGTGTTCCCACTTTGGATGTGAAAATAAAAACTTGCATGAATTTTCTTGCTTGAACTGCTTATAGTACCTTATATCCGTAGAGACCTTTGAAATCGTTGACCCCAAGGTCAGGTGGATACCAGTCTCCAGCATGGTGTGATATAAATGGCCAGAGAAAACCCCAAGAAACGATAGCGCCGAGAAGAACCGAGCAGTTCACTAAATGTGGACATATCATACCACATCCAATAAAAGTAGGACTGAAATCAAAGTAAAACCTGCACAGCAGAAAATCATGACTCGTTACCAATTCGATCCACATGCTAAACCATCTTCATTTTACTCAACTGGTAACAAAGAGACACAATGAACTTACGTGTTCTTGTATAGCGTCAAACCAAGTGTGGGAAAGTGATCAAACCCACATGCATCTCCAACACCACTAAAGAACCACTTGAAGCAACTCCAAACTAAGCCAAGGCTCAAGTATTTCCCAAGACATTTAACTTGAAGTCTGAAGTGAATAATATCAGAGATAAACATTTAACGAAAACTCAAAGCTATAATTTGCAGGAAGTGAGATTGACTCTGACAATTATTACCCTGCAAGCTTAGCTCCAGAGTTGTCATGGAAACTGTTAATCAACATTGCTGTAGCGGTTCCACTCGGATACGTAAGCTTGTAATCCAAAACCATCACCTAAAGACACATTCTTGAATGAAGATCAAGAGATCATACAACTTCTAAGAACAGTTTTGATTGTTATTAAGCCACTACCTTACGAAGCGGAACGAGACTAAAGAGACCAAGGAAGCTAACCACAAACAAAAACCCAATCATCCACCACAACCCAGGATTTACAACATCTTCTTGATTGTTTCCAGGATAATCAACCCCAATAAGCTTGTATGTCCTCTCATCCATAGCAATCAAATACGAACCAAACCCTCCTTAAGAAAAACAAGAAAATCGATAAAACTACATCAAAATACCAACGCAAAAGCAAACCAATCACCAAGAGTCAATAGCTCAACTGGTAAAGATCTCAAGTCCCTAGGGGCTCTTGGGACCGGACCATATAATATGCTCTAGTCCCCTGGGCTAAAAGGGATGTACGGACGTAGACCCAGAACCTTCAAAGCAAGACCAATCCATATACTAGCAAAATCATAATCTATCATCAATGTGGAATAGCTACAATTCCATTCAACAAAATTGATAGAATCAAAAGCAAAATGATTGTCATTTACCACTATAAGCGAGGCCATAGCAAGCAACAACGCAAGTCTGAATAACGGTGTTCTCTTGCTTGGTAAAAGGTTTAGCAGAAACCCCTAATTTCGACAAGAAACCAGTCCACGATTTGACGAAGAAGAAGCCGAGAAGACCAGCAGCTACATTAAGCGAAGGAATGATTCCGATTGTGAGATTGAGCTTATGGGTAATGATACAGAACAAAATCCCAAGCAAAGCGCTAACGATTAAGCCTCGGATTGTGATCTGATCCTTCCACTCGGGGACAACTTCGTCGTAGTAATCGAGATTCGTCGGGGGTTTTCCCGATGACAATAATGTCTCTGAGATCTCCGCTGACTTAGGTATCTCCATCTCCATAACTTTATTCTCAAACTTAGCAGCTCAAATCGATAATTTTCGCCGGAAAGTACATGAAAATTAAACAAATTGTTAGTCAGTTTTTCCGGTGGGTTCCTCCGAGAAGACGAATCGGAAGAACACACGCTGCGGAGGAAATTGAATATTGAGAGTTGACGAGTCGCTACTATTGAACGAGTAAGCTATCGAATAATAAATCGCCACGTGTGATGTGAATGTGACGTGTAATTTTAGTCTCCCGCGCTCAGAAACTTTGGTTCCCTTGAAAAAAAAAAAAAAAGAAGAAATGTCAAAAAAAAAAATGGCAAAAAAAAAACTTCAAACTTAAAAAAGTCCATTTTAAACTCATAGATTTGTTGACTGTTTCAAAAAATGCTAAAATTTTGTTGACTCGGTCATTTTACACTCGACGTTAAATAGACCATGACGGTGTTAACACTCTTTAACGGCATCCGTTTAGTCAAAATGACACCATTTTGAGTTTAATAAAACGACGTACTTTTACGTATTCAGATTTAACAAAAAATCGAAAAAGTTCCAACTTTCAATCTGTGGCAAAAAAAAGCTCAAAGTTTTTGTTGACTTTTAAATAAAATGCTTAACTTTTGTTGACGCGGCCGTTTAGGGCTCGTCGTTAAGTTTTCGTTAGTAGAGTTAATATTAGCATTAAATTGGGTAATTCAGACAAAAAAATATGTTGTTTGCAGATTCTTTGCCGTGCCACATTGACATGGTATGATGAACCTAGGTATAATCCTTGTTTATGCCACGGATTGCAAGACTATCTACAGTGTGCGTGCACCTCCAGTTGATCTTTGGTTGATTTTACAGGGGTTTGAACGTGTTCCTTGTAGGTGTTGGCATTTGACTATTCAAATTCGTTATCAAGCGTAGAAATATCAAGCGTCGGTTTGGACAAGGTGCTTGGATATTGTGAACAAGGTACAGTGTACAAAGGGATACTCGATGACGATATGCTTATGGCGGTTAAGAAGTCTAAGGTTGTGGACGAAGACAAGTTGGAAGAGTTTGTAAACGAGGTTCTTATTGTGTCTCAAATCAACCACCGCAACATCTTCAAAATACTAGGCTATTGTTAGAAATCGAGAAACTCCGCTAACGTGGCATAAACAAGGATTATAGCCAGGTTTGTCATACCCTGTCAATGTGGCACGACAAAGAATCTGCAAACGACATATTTTTTGTTTGAACTACCCAATTTAATGCTAATATTAACTCCACTGAAGAAAATTTAATGACGAGCCCTAAACGGCCAAGTTAACAAAAGTTAAGCATTTTATTTAAAAGTCAACAAAAATTTTGAGTTTTTTTTTGCCATAGTTTGAAAGTTGGAGCTTTTTTCGACCTTTTGTTAAGTCTGAACATGTAAAACGACGTTATTTTATTGAACTCAAAACGGTGTCGTTTTGACTAAACAGATTTCGTTAACAGAGTGTTAACACTGTCATGGTCTATTTTACGTCGAGCCTAAAATGACAGTCAACAAAATTTTAGCATTTTCTAAAAAATTTAAACAAAAGTATGAGTTTAAAATGGACTTTTTTAAGTTTGAACTTTTTTGGTCTCTTTTTAAAAGTTCAAACTTTTTTTGACATTTTTCAAAAAAAAAAATTGGTTAGAAAAATTACTTTTATAATAAGTAGAAGATTATCTATATAGAGTTTGTAAGTCTAGGCATTTGGTAATTCATTTCCATTCCATTCTTTGGATTTTTCTATTCTTTGGTTTTAAGACTATATAGGACTCATTTGAAAATTGTTGACAAAAAAATAAATGACTCATTTGAAAATTAAAAAAAAAAACTAGATGAATATCTACGTATATGTTTCTGCCTACCAGGAAAAAAAAGTGTTTGGTTAAACACTTAAATTTTACAAAGCATTCACTATTATTTTTTCTAATAAAAAGTCCAGTGATACAACAAAAGTGTTTGATTAAAGAAGTTAATGTGTGGCAAGATTCAATTACCTATGCATTTAAACTTTTGTTCCATCAAACCTCTATGCATTTAAAAAAAAAAAGTTCAAGTTGCTTATAATTATGAGTAAAACTAAAACTTAAAGTTGCTTATCAATTAAAATGATTTGAGGTAAAATTTGAGAAACTGAAGTTAATGTTTTCACCTTGTAGGATTTATGGAAGATTTAATGATCTCACAATGTCTAGTCGTATCTCAAGATCCTTTGGAGACAAAACCTTTCTCAATCATAAGTCAGGCACATATACACATATTTCCTCCATCTTTCCAGTCAGTTCATAGGAAATCATTATCACCTAAAAAAACCAAAAAAGAAGAAGAAATCATTATCAACCAGATTCACAGATTTTGTATGAAAATTACAAAATATAATCTAAGATTGTAAAATGGCGAACAAAGAAGATAAAACGAAAAGAAATTCCCAAGATCATACATACAATCGTCTCCAAACTCTAATCTCTTAATTTGCAAAGCAAGAAACCACAAATGCAAAAAACAAGAGAAACGACAGAGAGATAATAAGAAATCGTGATTCTAAAATAATAAAGTCAACTGGTTTATGATCCGGCAAATGGCAATAAAAAAATAACCTGGACCCCCCCCCCCCCCCCCCAAACTGTTTCACAAATAGTTAGTAAGATACAAAATTAAATAAACTATGTTATAGGAAAAAAATGAATAGTAATCTATTATATAATTAGGCACTTTTCTCTCCATCTAGAGTGTCCACATAGGCAAAAATATTTCTTAATGTATTTAAGTTTTAAAATAGTCATTTACTACACACTAAATCATATTTTTTATTTTTTATAACCAATAAAAAATTAAATTAGATTAAAAAACGTTAAGACTAAATAAAATGAATGAAAATGAAAATTAATAAATACAAGACTACACATGATTATAGTAGTAATGATAATATAAATTTTGTTTTACCAAAGTTATATATTACACATATAAAAAAACCTAAAATGTGTGTATGAATTTTATATATGAATTTTGTTTTACCAAAGTTATATATTACACATATAAAAAAACCTAAAATGTGTGTATGGATTTTATAATTAAAAAAATATTAAAAATCAACTGACGTAATAAAATGTTAAAGAAAAAAATCTTTAGATTATTTTTAAAAGTTATATGTTCCATGAAATATGAAAAGTTTCTTCTTACTAAAAAGTTTGTAGTTAAGAAAAAAAAAACTTACATTCAACCATACATTAGGAAGACAAACGTTTAAGAAATCGTATTTTAAAATCTCAACTATTTTTCTACAATGAACAAAAACCAAAATATATATAAACTTACCAGACGAAGATAAATGACAAAAAAATACTTAAAACTATTTTAAAAGAAACTATAGGTCTCTTAAACTCTGACTAGCAAAATTTTAACTCAAATTTGAAGAAGGAAACCTACACCTTATTGATGAAGAGATAAATTTTTCCATTCATCGATTGAAAAGAATGTAAATAACAAGCAAAAAGATGTTCTCCAGTATATTCTATACGCCACATTACTAAATAAATTGTGAAGTGCTAAGTATAATATAATAACAAAGAGACATTGTGAAGACATATAGAAACCAACTATGATTGATAATTCATATTACTATAAAGATAAATTAGAAAATGACTGATAAATTTTATCTGCAAATTCGTTATCGATTATTTAGATAACATGATTTATCTAATGGCCTAATATATGTACATAACAAAGTGTTAAACAAATAAATTTTAAATGATAACTTTGATATTTTCATGCATCTTTAAAACTAATTCAAAACATTTATTGATTTGATTTCAAATCCAATATTATTTTCTATATCAAAGATTTAATTGTTTTTATCATAACATAAATACTAAATCTATATATAAATAATTATTAAATTGAATAAAAGTATAACAAAATCTCGCGCGAATGCGCGGGTCATATTCTAGTTTAAGAAATAAAACACCACTAGATTGTTAATTTAAAACAAAAAAAACTAAATTGTTAATGCAAAAATTCATTATGAACCTAATGACTAAGACTAAAGATCTCATAAATTTTCAAACATTTTCCTTAGATTAATGCAAAAATGCAAAATTCACTTTTTTTGGTTTTTGTCGTCTGAAAATTTATTGATAATAATGAAAGTAAGGTTTAATTAACCAATTAAAACAAGAAACTGAATTTAAAAAGACAAAAGCCAGAGCATCATAATCCAAAGATCTAAAAAGTTTTGCGTTTTAGACTGCATTAAGGCTCCGACTGGTAGCATGTGGTATCAAAGTTGAGTTGCAGTAAATGTTATAATTCGATGTAATTTGCAGTAAAAAAAATGTGGTAGAAACTGTAGATTTATGCGGTGAAATTGGTGTAAGAATATGAGTTAACATTTTTTACAATGCAATTGACTGGTAACTTTTTTGATGTATAAGTTGCAGTATGTGTTATTAAAAAACAAATTAAATGTAAAACTAAAAATAATTAAATTTTATTACAAATTGACTAATAAAAATAGATTAAATGAATAAAAATAACATAAAAATCCTAAACAAAAAAAAAAATTTTTTTTTTATAAAACAGTAAAAAGAAAACTAATTTGAAAAGGTTTGTAGTAATAAGATACACAAAAGAAAATAAAAATCCACAAAACTAACGTTGGTTGGAAAATGGAGAAGAAAAAAAATAATTAAAAAATAGTAACTCATCCCTAATGCATGAGAATTTTCATGATGTGGAGTTAATTTTTGAGTTACCAATTTTACAAAGGATATAACTCAAATTTGTAAATCAACAATAACACATCATAACTCAAATTCAAATTCAAAAAATTTAGTTTAATTCATGATTGGTAACATTTTTGACTTAACTATGAATTACACCCATAACTCAATCTTAACTCATGGTAACTCATGTTACCAATCACACCCTAAATTACACGTTCAAAACCATATAGGAGTAAAATATTCATGGTTTCCTAAACCCATGAGATATAGGCCCATAAGTTTGGTGTATAAAGTTGAAAGAAAACCCTACATAAACCGATCTAGAACTTGCGTCTGAAGAACCCTTAAACCGATCGAGAACTTGCGTGTTGTTGTAGATCTCTCTTCTTTCTCCGTCTGGTGCAGATTTGATACGTCAGGAGGTCGGTCGATTATAACCGTATCAATTACTCCGAATGAATTATGCTTATCTGATACTTTTGTTTTGTTTTCTGATTGTGCGATTTGTTTTGTGACTGATTTTTTTCATAGGTTATCTTAACATGATTCCGACGACGGGGGTATGGTGGGACCTTGACAGCTGTCCAATTCCCGCAGGTTTTGACCCTGGTCTTGTCCGTCCAAGTATAGAATCGGCCTTGAAAAGTTACTTTGGTCCTCGTCGAGTCACGGTCTTTGCCGTTGGCAACTTAGACAACATCTCTCATGACCTCTTGAAAAAGATTTCTTCCTCTGGAATCCTTCTTAGACACACCCCTCAAGGTAAGTCTTTTCTTTTTAGTGGTGGATTATGTTAGACCCAAAATTTACAAGGGCAAACTGATATCATATTGAAACAAATTGTAGAACAATATGAATATGAAGACATCCAATAAACTACCCTCGGATTTGGAATTGAGGTGAGCAGAATCGAGATTAAGATCTCTCTCCTTAATTCTTTAAACACCCATAGTGTGCCGGTTTGATACCCTCAAGAATCCCAGGATAAAACACCAAGATCTCTCTATGTATTGATTGAGAGGAGGAAGACTTTCTTCTAACAAGCTTTTAATGCGGAGAGGAAAGTGGAGTAATGGAAACTGTTTCACGTTAAAAATCCATCACCCATGATTTTTTTTTACTCCTAAAATCAATTAAGGAGATATAATATTTGTTGACTTAATCAACAAAATATTTCCAAAATAAATTTGGACCAAAAGAATAATTCAGTTACAAAAAATCAAAATCAATTAAGAGTATGATCAATAGTGGGTGTTAAATAATTTTTAGTGGATTGCTAAAAATTAAAAAACAATTAAATAATAAAAAATACTTAGCAACTCCAACAAAAAGTGCTAATTTAAGAGATTTTAGCACCCCAAAATGTGGGTTGCTAAAAAATTAAAAACAATTTATAATAAAAAAATCACTACGCATTCAAACTTAAATCCTACCATTGATCATGCTCTAAGGAGATATAATATTTGTTGACTTAATCAACAAAATATTTTCAAAATAAATTTGGACTAAAAGAATAATTATATGGGCCAACAACCCATTTAACAAATCCCGAAACCCAAAAACAAAACTCGGCCGGATATCCCCTTTCTCTAATAGACCAAAGTGTACACAAGATTTTAAACCTTGTTATGAGTTTTCCACTTTATATACAATATGATTTTCATCCAAACTTTCAATGTGGGACATTTGCATTTTTGACACTTAGTCAAATTTGCAAGACTTACAAGCTTTCTAAGCTACCCACTTAGGACCTCCATTTCTCATTCAAACCAACTCTGATTTTGACATGTAAATACACTACGTTATAGTGCTCACTGCGAAGAATCCAACGCACTCATAATCCGATCATTCTACCAAAATAATTGGCGGAAACTAGATCAGAAAGTTGGCTTAAGCCATTTGTCAAAAAGGAGTTCCAACATATTATTGTATGCATCAAGAGTTTATTATACTCATCTGCCCTTTTTATTTCCAGTTGGGTCAGAGGTCTTTGATCTTTTGGAACAAGAATGGAAAAAGCCTCATCCACCTCCAGCTCCAATAATGCTCATATCTCGCGACGGTCCGTGGTTTAGCGATTTAACCTCCTTGGGATACACTATTCTTCGTGCATATGATGGTCCCTCGCCACCGTTCCCTCATTCCCCGGCTCTTAAAGTCTGGGGCTGGCAAACCTTACTGGCTGAGTATTCTCACTCGAGCGATGTGAAGACAAAGTGTCAGGAACTTGAGGATGAATTACCAGCCTGGTTTTGCTTTCTAAGCGAAATCACTAGCCAAACCTTTGATGATTTCATCGAGCATCTCAAGAGTGAAGGACACCAGACAAGAGGTAAGCATTCCTTGCTTCCTACTCTCTCAACTTTAGTACCTTTGTAATTGTCTTAACCAATTTGACCCCAAGCAGTTGTTCGACTCGGTGCCCTTGTACATGGACGATAACGATAGACCTAAACATTTTTGCCAGCTTTGCAAATATCCTACCTTCGACACTTATACGATGGCAATTCATTACAATAGTGAAATACATGCACAGAAAGTATTGGTAACCATCCTTGCCTCCTAATCTCACCTTGTATCATTATCATTATTATTGTCTTTGTATCAAAATTTGACCCCTCTTTGTTTGATTGTCAAGCAGGAGCAGGCCGGCGGCGGTGTGTCTCAAAACTTGGTTGCAGGACCAAGCGAGAAAGAGGATTCCCTTGCCTATCAACCCAACACAAGTCAAGAAGAGGAGGAAGAAGACCAGTCATCAAGAAGAGGATCTCTTGAACAAGAAGAGGTAGGCGTGAACTAGACGAAGAAAAAGAGTGCATGGCCCCATGGGGTGTTGTATGTTCGTTTAGGATACAAAGGAAAACTGATGATAGGACAAAACGAAGAAGTACGGACCGGAGCTACGATAGAAATATGAAACACCAAAGAAAACAATGGATTATATGATTGTGGGTCGAATTAACCTAGTCGCAAGACCTTATTAACGACCAACTTTTGTGCGTTTTGGACAATTTTAAGGTGATCAGATTGTCTGCTTGGCTTGATTTAACAGTATCTCAATGTGTTTCATTGTGATGTACATGACTTCGCGTACGTACGTATGCAATAAATGCATTGTCCGTTTCTTGTGGTTTAAAAGTGGTCCGCTTGTCAGGAAATTCTAAAATTGATGTAGAGGCTCGGCTCCCGTGAATGTTAGTTATTCCATGAGTTTAGCCACTTGACTTGACAACATTAAGGCTTTTTTGGGAGGCTAACAAATTTCGCCTTACATTTAGATTTGTTCCAATAAGACTTATCCACGTATTCTAGTCAAATTGATAGCAGGAAAGTAGAACCAAAAGAATTACATAAGATAAAATATTTAATTTTAATTTGGCGTAGTAACTAGTTACGATTATAAAGAAAAATATAGTTCACATAGAAAACAAGTTCATCAAGCATCAATAACAACAACAACAACAAAATTTGAAAGTTACAACTACAAGGTACATATACGAGGTTGTTTTGTTTAACGATGTTGTTTGTCTAGTTTTTGAACCTAGACATTAGTTCTTTTGGAAATGTGGATGAGCAGGAGGAGATAGACGAATTAGTCTACATTTTCCTATTGCTGGTGAAAATCTTGCGGGGGGTGAACCCTTGCGAGGGGGTGCCTTGCGAGGGGGAGCTCCACACGGTGGTGATGGTCCAATTTTTATATGCATTGTTGTACCTTGTGATAAAAGTAAGAAAAGTATGTATCATTGAAGAAAAATTAATATCATATCATTTGGAGATTGTAGAATAAAAACCAGAACTTCTTTTATATTAAAAAAACTATTATCTTAGCTAATAATTAGAATTCAAGGTGTAAACGTACTGACCTAGTATACGATGGCTTGCATCAACACTGCCGATGAGATAAGATAAGAATAGAAGCAGAAGAAGAATATGTGATGTTTTGGTAGTCATTGGCTTTCAATATCCTCTCCAAAAAACTATGTCAATATATGTATAAGAAAAAGCAACCCATAGTCTCATATCCATATCAATCGGTGAGACTGTACTTAGCTGGCGTTTGTCCCTTTTCGCCATTTTCATGACCCACACTCTAAATAAAATTATACAATTCGAAATTTTTATTATACATAGATACGAAAATTTTATTATATATAGATTCAATGCATTCAACGTAATTATGATACATAAATCAATTATAACTTAACCAATTATGATACATATCATTGTTAATTAAAATTGTAATATATGTCATCATTATCAATTTAAATTGTTTTTACTTATAAATAAAATAGTAAATAAAATTAAAAAGTTAAATAAATTATATTATAACTTAGAAAATAGTAAATAAAATATAGAGAAATTGTAACTTAGAAAAAATAAAAACTAACTAAATTTTTTTCTATACGTGATTTGAAAAGAAAATTCATCAAAAAAAAGTAAATATGTTATAAACTACTAACTGTTATAGTGAGATGATACGTGTGTTATATGAATCATATATATATATGTGTTTGTATTCTATTATATATCTATAGAGAGACGAGAGAGGAACGCAAAACGGAATAACCAATTCACCTTCTTATTCAACACAAGTATATCTCCTATTTATAGGAGGAGAAAGTCGGCAAGATCAGTCGGCAAATATACTTCATGTTGAAGTAATAATATAATATCAAATGGATAATTACTATTTTTCACAATACTTCCCCTTGATTATCCATTTCATAATGTACTCCTGATAGAGATGATCTTCTTTTTATAAATTGCAAAGATGATGGAATCTCCCCCTCGAATAAGTCTTGTCTATTCGATTCCATAAGTTGATTTATCTTGATCATTCTTTTTGCTCATTGCGCTTTCACCAGTGTATGACAAGGTGTTTCGAAAGAATGATAGACCTTTATCATTGAAATTATGATATTCCCTTTAGATGTCTATCTTTGACAGTTCTTTATTGCCTCGTTAAAAACCCCGTCATGAAAAAATCCAGTGGGACAAAAACACCATGATAAGGAGAAAAGAGTACAGCTACGCTCATCATCATATTTCTCCCCATGGAAACATCATTTTCAAGAGATGCATTCCGTTAATATATACCATTCTTGTTGGAAGTTCTGCGTGTTCTTTGTTGCCTCATTAAAAACCTTGTCATGAAAAAAAACCCAGTGGGACAAAAACCGTGATAAGGAGAAAAAAAGTACAACTACGTCCATCATCAAATAACTCTCCCAGAAAACAACATCTTCATGAGATGCACTTAGTTTATATGTTCAACTCTTTTGAGAGTTTTTGCTGTTCTATGCTGCCTCGTTAAAAACCTTGTCATGGAAAAATCCAATAAGACAAAAACCATGATAGTAGAAAAAGAGTACAACCACACATATCATTATCACTCTCCTCCTGGAAAAGTATCATCTACCAGAGACGCATTCCAATAATTCATACTCTCAAATATGTTATTCTTATTTTATACTTTCTATATGATATCCGTTTTTAGGATATTTCTGAAATTTAACAAGTTTCTCTATAAATTGGGAGAATATAAATTTCATCATCATTTATATAAAACTTTATCCCCCTCGGGATTGATAACATGACTCTACCAGAGTTCATGATGATCTTTGCATTATCAGATATAGTACTCATGCTTTTAGCAGAGTTTCTTAAATTGAGATCGGAAAAATACTTTTGATCTCTAAGTATTTTGTGCGTCGTCGCATTTTTTGCTGACATCTTTCTTTTAGAAGATTCTTTGAACATAGTCCTAGTGAATAAACTCGTATGATCATCATAATTTCTCGGGTCACTGAACTCTCAGTCCATCCCGCTCACGTAGAAGATCATTTTTGATATGTTTGAGTTTTTGGCTTAAACTTCTTTTTACATATAATCTTCTAAACGCTCGATTGTACTTACGAGTTATTCATACTTTTCTTAAAAATTATTTTGTCTTTCTTTCTTATTGAAAACATACCGTATACCTCCCAATCTTTTGTAAATGAGGTATTACTATAAGTTACTCACACAACATTTAAAATTTTGGTACTTCTAGACCAAATAACATTTCCTTTAGAAATGCTTAAAATGTGAGTTTTACGAAAATTCTCTTAGAATTTTCAGATAACATCTCTTTCACTAGATGTTTGATTTTGGAATGCCTTAGGACAATGATGTCCTTCCGAAGTCTTTGATTCCAAACATTTTACAATACTATTTGCGAAAGCTCTTTAGAAGTTTCAATTGCGTAGTGTTCCCAGGAACATACTAATGATATCATTAATCCCTCCAAGATTATTCATATAAATGTTGAGACGCAATCGAAGTCATTTGTCCATTATTTTTCTTAGACAAACCCTTTAAATCTTTGGACTACTGGTCCAAAAGCTTTTCGTTCCTCAAACGAGTTAAATATATACTTGATTGCCTTATTTTAACTTATTGGCCAATATTTTCTCTCTACGCTTATCCACAGAGCGGAGACTCATGATCCTCATTATCCATATCGTGCGCTTTCTTACGTATATTGTGTCGACACTCATCATTTTCTTTGGTTCTTTTTTTATCATATTGACATGGTTAATCGAGATCTCTTAATCATTCTCAATGATTTTTTTCAGGTACATGATTTCATTACTAACCATAACGATCTTTTTACTCCTCTTTGGGAATTTAATCCTTCTTTTATTTGCTCCATTTTCTTATCGAAGATTTTTTTTTATCTTTGGAACTAAGTAGTCTATCACGTCTTTTACGTGTTATAGACTTAATAGATTCTTTTTTAGAGCCATCTATTTTATTGGAGTATTTCAGCTGCAATATGAAATTTCACTTTTCTCTCAAATGAATTATCTTAAATACTCCAATATGAAATTTCACTTTTCTCTTAAATGAATTATCTTTTGAACTTAGAAGTTCATATCCATGAGGATCGTTGATAATTCTTTTCTTGAAATCTCATCACTCTTTTATTTGATTTGCAACATACTATTGAATAGTGATCCTTTTTAACTTTTTGAACTCCACGTTCACATGAACTTGTTCAAGGATACCAACTATTCAGTTATTTTCCCATGTTCTCATCAAAATGATGATTGCAAATCTTGTATTAAGCTCAACTCCACTTGATGGCTTAATATACTACAAGCACGACTGCATGTTATATCTTCATAGAGATCAAATTTCACCATAATATATCTTCCAATCCCTTCGACTTGCTTTATATTCATTAGGCTCATCTCGAATGTGAACATAATCTTATTTATGTTCTATCTCGACATACAGTAAATGATAAACTTTTGAATACAAAATCAGCAAAAGTGATCAAGTTTTGGGATATAAACTCACCAAAGTTATCACCTTTGTCGATGTGAGATTTTTTAATTCTCTCCCTCGAGATAACAACTCTTCTAGCTCATTATCTCGTACTAAATCACACTATAGGATCAATAACATATCCATCTTGGATCATGTGTTTTATTTAAGATCTTTTAAAATATCAATACGGGATTCTCAATACCTTTTTCAAGATAATGAAACTTTTGGCTCATTCATATGAACCGAATCTCACTTCTAGATCGGTTATACAAGGGGTGTAATTCTAAAGATTAAAGAACTCAACCACCATATCCAATAAGAATTTTTGAAAAAAAAAATGGTGATTCAACTATGAATCTCTCATGATGGCCTTATTTTCGCTTGAGACATGCTACGTGAACACTTCTGGTTTTCACATGAATTTTTGATGATTTTTTATATCATTGCCAAATTCGGACAGCATAACTGCTCATAAATTAATGTTTCTTAAATCAAGTAGTAAACTTCTGGTTTACTATACCAGTTCAGTGAACTTTTGCCATTCTTATTGTTCGTATGTACGACTACATACAAACATGTCTTAGCCTTATGCTCTTCCAGAGCATTGAGCGTTTGCACTGTCCAATATTATATTGACATGTGCATTATAAATTCTCTTATAAGAATTTATTCTCATTTGAATTCTCAATCAAATAAACATGATAAATAATTGAGCATAAAAACAACATAACTAGACAATACCCGCGCCCTGCGCGGGAGTGAACTTCTCGAGAAAGTATATTGCTATAATTAACATGAGAGAAGACTGTGAGTCCTCGTGCTTATACTAAAGATGATCCAAATATGTTATGTTTCGAAAACATATTTTCGAGAATGATATTTGTGAAATCATATTTCAGAGGATGATCCATTGGATAATAGAATAAATTCAGAACACCGTCGGAAAAAAAAAAGTCTATTATGTTTTCATAGAAACCGGAGGTAAGACACCATAAAGCTAAAGATTCTGAAAGATTTCTTTGAAAACAACATTTGTTGTATGTGTAATCGCCTTTCCGTCTTTGTCGGTGATAAGAATCTTTAAACTTTTTCTTGACCCCATGTTTGAAGATCATGGTTTGTTTGATATTTATAAAATGGATGAGAAGCGAAGAGGGGTAGAGTCCCTAGAAAAAATAGTAGGGTTGGAACTCTTTTCCTAGTTATTAGATTAACAGAAGATACTTTTGAGGGAGTATCTCATTGTTGTCTTTTTCTATGAAATGTTTCCTTCTTATTCTTGTGTTGGTTGCTTTTTTCTTCCTTTTCTGCCCTGAAGTAGACGATAACCATAACCTCTTGTATTTCTCAATCGCCTTGAGAATTTTAAGCCATTGTTTTACATTTTTTTTATTACGTATGATGGATCAATTATAATGACACTCTTGTTTACAAATATAGTTTTCGCGCCTCCTTCTTCAAGAGTGTCAAATATTGTTTTTGCGCCTCCTTCTTCAAGAGTATCAAATAATGATTTTGCGTCTCCTTCTCCTCGTACTTCTTATCCTCCTACTCGTCCTTCTCCTCCTCCACCTCGTACTTCTTCTTCTCATTCTCCTCTTTCTCCTCCTCCTTCTCCTTCTCCTTCTCCTTCTCCTTCTCCTTCTCCCTCTCCTTCCTAGGGATTAGAATTCCTAAAGATACTTTTGAGGAATTATCTTCTTCTACGAAGTGTTGCCTCATCATTTTTGTGTTCGTCTTTTCTTTCTTCCTATCTCTCTTGGTTTTTTTAGTATTTATTAGAAAATGACACATATCTTCATCTTTAGCTCGGTTAATACCTTTTACATGTCACGTTGCCCGTATTTGTTTTAAGTATCCCTTCACCATCAATTTTTTTATTAGAATTACTAAAATTATACTTCCGGAAATAGATTATTAAAATCATTAAAATCCCCATTCAAAAAATAATATACATACAATGAGACTATTTTTTGTTTGTGTTTTTCTTTCATCAACTTTTTCTTAAGACATTATCAAGCTAGAAGAGTATTCGTGGTGCTAGAGATTTGGATATGATAACTCCTTAAAGTCTGGGTTTAAGTATTTTCCTAAGTACTGTTTGCGTGAAGATATTTGTGAGGGAGTACCCTGCTATTGTTTTCTTCTATTAAATGTTATCTCCTTATTTTTATGTCGTTTTCTTTTCCATCTACCTCCCCCCCAAGATCCTCTTCTTCTTTTCCACACCCTTTCTTATATATTTATAGAAGAAAGACATTTACCTTAGAGTCTTTAGCTTGTCCTTTATTGTATGTATAAAAATAAAAATGATGCGAAATAAGGATATACACACAATGAGACCATTTTTTTTTTTGGAAAAATATCAAACCATAAAATCGATTTTTTTTTCAAAAATCTTAGCTTTGTAATAATTTATCAATGTCAAGACTACAAAGCATAAGTTCAGATCCACATACTCACAAAATTTGATACTTAAAGACAATAAACATTTAAAAAAAATACCATTAAAAGTTTAATGTTCTTAAAATATCATTAAAAGATTTCAAGTGAACAAAAGATATTAATAATTAGAGTCTAAAGTGAGAACTAAATAGTAGAAGCTCCCTTAACCTGTGGATTGACAAATGGTCCATTAATGTTTCTACACCAGCATGTATGAGATTCGCGTCCCAGAAAATGCAAATTAGTAAAGGCCAAATTATAGAAGATTTTTTGCGTGGTGCAAGGAGAGTCGTTCGGAATGGTCATGAATGTCAAAGCTAAAATTATATGTTGTATAATAGTCAGTATATTTGTTCTCATAATTTGTGATAATTCAAAAATCTAGACGATTATAAAATAAAAGCGAGAACCAAATATATTTGAAAATAATTTGTTTATATTAGGAATATATTTGTTACATTAGGAATATATTTGTATATAATTTCCATTCTCTAAAAATAATTAAACTTCCTATTTATCTTTTAAAAAAATTATTTATGCATTGTAGCAATTATTCCATGATGAGCTTAGTGGTTGCCGAGTTTCTTTCATTCTCTTCTCCGTAAATATCATGAATGAAAGTAACTTTGACCAGTACATGATTATAGAAAAGGAGTTGATTATTAACTCAAACTCTAAACCAACATCATTTTTATGATCTGAGTGGTTACCGATTTTTCTCTATGAAGAAGCAAACAATAGAAGAGACAACACATATACCATAACAAAATAAATATATAAACATATGCATAGATCTTGTTTTTACGAAAACAAATATTATATGCATGGTGATTTATTCTTTATTACAACTTGAGTAAGAATTAACTCATAAATTAACGTAATGTAAAAAACTATAACAATGCAATATAACGTAATATGTTAATATATGCCACAACTTCACATGAATGAGATATTAGCTTGAACAGATTAAAGGAAACCTCAGTTGTGGTCTCTTTTTCATCATTAATATTCGTTCGTACATTTTGATTCTTCTTTAATGATACTTTTTCTTAGCCTCTTCTCCCTTAATTCTATGGACAAATATCTTCTTTGAAATAAAATCTCGTTATACAGTTGTCATTTAGTCGTTTTTATCGCCTTCAGAATTGAGATGTTAAAACACTCGTGAAGTTCCATGTTCATAAACTATAGACCAACAAAAAAGGAAACAAACTATATACCAAGAATCCTTTACCAAAAGGAGAGAAGTATAAGGAGAGAAGTATAAAGAAAATGTATACTTAATGGTGTCTCAGACATATCATGGTTATTGAGAAGGAGATTATCCTGATCTTTCTTACGCCAATCTAATCTCAAGAAAAAATGAAAGCTCTTCCATTTTCTCAAACAAATCGTTAAATTTTATACTCTTAAATGTGGTAATGATAATTAGAAGAAATTGCCTTAAAGTAAAACATATCTATTTAGCTTTTGGTTAAGCATATACCTCAATAAAAATAACTAAGGACTCTACGTTCTGCTTCAATGGCTTCTCCTCTTATTCCAACTTCAACTCTTGATCATCATCTTCTTCACGGCGCAAGCGATCCATCGTTGCTAAGCTATCTTCGCCCCATCGTGTCTCATGTTCTAACTTCAATCCGTCAGCTTTAGCTGACACTCGGTCTTGGACCAAGCTCGTTGATCGGTCAGCGTATATCTCTCCTAAGATAAAAACACAATCGACGGAGACCGCGTCGTCAAGTAAGGAGGAACTTTTCATACGTCCGTGCCAACTACATTACCTTAGTACCAATCTTGCTCGCTACGTCTCTCATTTCCTTTACGTTTTCCGTCCCGCGAATTAGTCGTTGCTTTGCTCCAACTATTTTTTTGGAGGAAGATTTTGTTTTTTAAACACTTCATGGATAGTTTTAAACAAAACTAAACGAAAACACAATATGCTCTTTATCATAACAGAGCAAAGACAAAAGCTCCATACACCAAACCAAGTTTTAAAAACACGCTCCATATACCAAACCAAATTTTAAAAACACAAGCTCCATGATTTGAACTAATAAGCATGACATCTTTATTTGTTTTCGATGCTTCCCAACTAACCTTCCATTTGTAAGTCTTTCCTTAGATTTGAGGAATGAGAACGAAAGACAGGCCACGCCGAAGATCGGCAACAGTGTTGGAGTAACCAAAATTGAAAAGAGAGAACACAGAGGAGAGATTTGAGAAAGAAAGAATTAAAACCTAATTTTACTTTGAACAGAGACCTATTATGAGAAATCTAGGACGAATGACATATCTTGGTTCAGAGGCCTCTCCAATCCTCCTGCCATTGAAGTCTCATTGAACTCTCCCGAGTTATCAAAGAAATATCACTTGCAAGAAGCACTTGCTGGGAATAAATCACAATGGGAAGCACATATACGACACATAACGTATTATAGAAAAGATTCATGCAATCGTTTGCCAATTAGGTAACACAGGATCATTAATACATAAAGCAATTTTTTTTTGCTTGTTTGATAATAAACTCGGATTACATCAGTAAGCTTGATGAAAAACGTATGGAGCTATGCAATTATTTGCCAATTAGGATTAAAAAATAATGTAACTAAAAAACAGATGAGTAAAAAAGTTTACACAATAAAAAAAATGCCAATTACAATGTTCATTGTGTTGTTCTCTTCATGGCTATCATCTTCTTTTCTTTTTGTGGCGGTGGGTCTTCTTATCCTGATCTTTTAATAACTAAATTTTATATAGACAATAAAAAATAAACTACTCAAATAAACATGGCATATCAAACCGTATATGATAGAAAACAAAAATCAAATTCTATGATCTAGACAACACGCGTGACGGTGGGTAAGGGATTCAATAGTTATGAGTCGTAGAATGACTACATCTTGTCACAGATAAAGGCAAGCCCTTAATTATGCAACTAAGAATATGCTTCCTCTTTAAAACCTCAGTAAAGAAAAGTAAAAGATAAAACAAAAAGACCAATAAAGAAGAAACTTACTAAATTCTGCTGAAAAATTATACAAAAATTCGATGTATCAATCAATGTAAAGACATACCAACACTAACCATTCTTATGTTCTATCCTCTGCTCATGTCTCAACTTTAGTTAAGATCATGGGATGTTTGACCAAGCCATCTGCAAACACAAAGAAAAACAAAGTTATCAAACTTTGTTTTTAGTTTAGGGTTCCTAACTGACGAAAAAAATGTAAAGATTATCATCAACCAAACCATGAGTAAAACAATCTTCCAAGTGGGCTAACGTTTGTATTGGAACTAAACTCTTTGAGAGCTTGTTTTCTGTATTATTGATCATAATCTTACCGAACAAACGGATCGCTATGTCTTGCAGTTCTTTCACCTACACATCCTTTGAACTGTATGACAATTTTTAAAGGTTTCATTAGATCAACAGTATTGACCATACGATAACTGATAATGTATGCAAGTGTGTGTGTGATTGACCTTTAAGATTTTTCCTCTACCTTCCCAACTATTTAATCAATTTTGGCAAAAGCTCAAGATGCATTTGCCAAACTTGTAGCCTTTAGATGCAGCCACAAAAGCAATTCCAAGACCAATATTTCCCGTAGTTGGCTCTACTAATACTATACTTTCTGCTTTCTATTGCATGAATCAACAAACAGCCTCACCTTTAAAAAAAAAAAAAACAGACAGCCTCAAAATAATTCAAAATATTTGTGTAGACATATTTACAATAAATAAATTATTCAAAATATTAAATTTAACTAATAACTATGTTTCTTCATTCTCCACGTGTCTCCAAGAGAAGCCATCGCCAAACATTCACCAGCACCGTCGAGAAGCTCCGATCACCACCATCCTCTGCCAAATATTTCGGATAAGATTTCCACGTGTTCAAACGATAACCCTTGCTTTAATTTTTTTACTATTTGTTAGTGGGTTTAGTTTTAAGAAAGAGGCCCAACCAAATATTTAAGCACGTTAATTTTATTCTTATATTCACTGTAGTTCTGTATCTATATTTCATCATCAATGAATGAATGAAGTTGGCCGCCAAAAAAAAAAAAAACTAATACCTATGTTAACATTGACGTAAGACACGACAGCCTTTTTTATTGAATCATGCAGATCCTACATCAATGTAATACCGGATCCACAGCCTCCACTGCTGCCACAAGCTTTTTCTGTTCCTCCGGGTACATGCACCTAAATCATAAGCAAATTTGTGCAAACACAGTGATTTAAACAAAGTTGTGCAGCCAATATCAATATGAAGAATATATATCAAAATAAAATAAAAAGTCAATATGAAGAATTGTTAACACCTAAATGAATCAAATATAAAATAAACCCTAACCAGTTTAAAGAATTTTGCTCCGATACAAACCGAGAAAACATCGTATGCAATATGATTCTTAGTTGTTTTCCTAGGCGTAAGATGTAGTGATCGTAGGGAGGAAACAATATGTTTGAGTAAACGAAAAACGTAAACATTTGATTTTGGGTTTCTCAAAAATAAAATTGGTCATAGTTAACACCAACTACATATTTAGGACCAATTAAGAAACCGGAAAAGTCATTTTAATTTTGAAAATTTTGAAGTGTACCTAAGTGGTTTGCATAAGCAACATGGCGGCGGGCGGATTGAGACTCCGGTAGTAAAATTCTTTAATGATGGTGATGATGCTGGTCGCATAAGCTCCTCCGGATCCGGTATTAGCGAATATAGTGATCAACACATGTTGCTTCATGTTGAGAATGGTCCGGGATTCAACGTACCAGACTAATTTGTACCAGGTAACTGGATTTTTTTCGTCGGTAGAGTCGTGGCCATGAGCTTACCTAGAGGGAGATTGACGATTTGAGCCACGACTGAGGATACCATGAGCTGGTTGGACCGGTAACCAAAGAATTGGTTCACAAACGTGAGTACTACGCACGTATTTCTAACAACCATGTACGGAACGTCAAGATCGGCTCAGTCGGATTGTTGGTTATTGGTACGGTTAACTGGACTTCTTCTATTGGATTGTCGTTCTCCTCCTTGCCTTCTTCTTCATCTGCACTGTCCAACACAAACCGGGTCTATAAAAAGACGATCAAAACTGTATGATGAAGCAAAATTAATAAGAAAGCTGAAAGATAATGAATATGTATACGAAAAGGTATAAAGGGTGCCAAAACAAAAGCATATTATACGAAATTCACATCGTTGTGCATCAAAGAGAACCAACATATGCTAAAATCCACCCACATAGCCTTGGTTTCTGGCCTGTCTTAAGCTTCTAAAAAAACTGCAGTAATATTCCCATGTCGAGAAGAGTTCTAATAGAACCGAGAATTGTACGTAAATCTCTTGATTACAAAGATCTTTAACGAAGTTCCCTACAAACAAATTAGGCTTGCAATAAGTAGAATCAACATGAAGCTGCCTTAGAAAAAGCACCCCACTTCCCACTTTCCACTTCTCACTTCGATATCATCATCTTCCATAATCCTCATAACATAAAAATTCTCAACAAATCACCCGATAAACGACCAAACGAAAGAGAATACTCGATGTGCAAATTACAACGGATAAACCATATCAATTGGCAAAAACTTATGAGGCTTCTTTCCAAAATACTTCTCACGTTCCCATGGCTCAGAGCCTTAATACTCATTCCTTGTTATCTTCTAGAAGAGCCTCCAAAACTAACAAACAATGAATGTGGCGGATGGAAAAAAACTAACGAAGAACATAAAAATACAATGTCTAAACCCTAGACTTAGTTATATAAAAGAAAAATAAAAAAATTATGGATGTGGCAATTAGGGCTTATCAAAACCGACTAATGAACATGGGCTACAAAAATATTTTGGTCCAAACCCAATTATTGTTTATGAAGGATATAAGGCTCACGAAATTTCGATGGCATGAGGTGTAATTACCTTAATTTTATTAAGGGTACCCCTGTAATCAACCACCCTCAAATTCATTCTGAGGGCGCCACGTAGGATTTTGCACTTCATAAACATGATAAATAATTGAGCATAAAAACAACATAATTTATAACAGATATTTTAAGAGGCAAAGCCTTCTATATAACTATCGATAATAAAATTAAATGCAATAATAATAACTGAAATAAAATAAATATATAACTATAAAATATAATAAATCAATATGCATAGTCTTCCACATAATTAAGGAGGCAGAGCCTACCATGAGATTACAGAGACATGATTCTTTTTTAAATTGATTAATGAGGCAGCGCCTACCATAATAATGATCAATTCGAAAAATATATAGCCTATTATTCAGCGCCTACCACCGACACTCACATTGACGTGGATGCACTTCTTGAGGATATTAGAGAATTGGGTCTCTCCTTCGATTCTATCTTCTTTCTATTTTGTACCTCGTACAAGTACTGTAGTTGCTGATAAGTTAGCGAAGGAGGCACTTTTAACCCTTGAGCAAATTGTACCAGACATTTACATTCATATTTGGGTGAATTTGGTGAATAACCAACAAAAAATTATAATTCAATAACTAAGAAAAAAATGCTTATATGGCAAAATCTAAGCCATTAAATTTTAAGAAATTAGTTAGTTATTGAATTATAGTTTTTTTTGTTGGTTATTAGTCCTAATTTCCCTTCACATTTCAAGGTAACCCTTTTAGTGAATTGGCTCATGGATTGAACCTAAGACTAAGATTAAAGATCTCATAGCTGAAAAAGAAGTAGATAACAAAGATCGGTGAAGTTGAACCGAATTGAAATAGATAACTTAATTTGAGTTTGCGGTGATGAGCAAACAGTAAATCAAAGCAAAAAGGATTTTTATTGATCAGAAAAATAGGTACTTGTTATGAAAGTCAAACAAAGGGGCTGCTGCGCACACAATAATCCGCCGCAGTTTTATTTTGTGTGGAGCCCACCGTCACTATGCATGCACAGTAACTTACTTTTCATCGCCTATACAAAGAGGTTGATCGATTGTAAAACAGAGATAACATTTTTCATACGAACAATAAGAAAATCTCTCTTGCTCTCTACCTTCTATTTCTCAGTACACTATTTTCACCGGGTATAAATTTTTCGTCTTTATTTATATTTATCGAAATAATAAATGTTTCTACTCTTTTTATAACACGTTATCAGCACGATCACTCTAAAATTTTAACTTTTATATGCATACTTATTATATCCTATGGTGTGCGGACTATTGTCTCCATAATAATTTATTTATTTATGTGGTTGCTTTATGCACCATAATTTATTTACTACTTTATTTATGGTCGGTTTAACCGCCTTAATTTTTATCTGTTATGTTAATAATTTATTTATTTGTTAATTAACGTGGATGACTCTGTCACCATAAATCTGTTATTAAATTCATGTTTATATAATTCTCTATTATATATTTTATTATATAAAATATTTACCATCTATTTATAAATTTGATATTTTATCTAAAACTGGTAAATATAATAGATTGCTCATGACAGATTTTCAGATTGATTTTTCCTTAAAGATTTGACCCCCAACGGTCACAAAGAATTTTTCACAAAATTTTTCAAATTTTTTTTTGCTTTCCCAACGGTTATGAACACTATTTTCAATCTATAAATACACCTATTTCACTCTTCCAAAATCATTCAATCATTTCATCCCCTTTCAAACACCCCTACAATTTTTTTTTTTTTTTGACTTCGATTTTAATTCCGATTTTGTAAGAAAATGTTTCGATGGTTTTTAATTTTTATTATCAGCGTAATTTTTAGTGCTATTTATGGTCTCTTCGTGGGGGAATTTACCCACGAAGAATATATCATAAATATCGCTTTACTTTTTTATGCTTTAATGTTCACTGTAATTGCTGTTATGATTAATGTATACGGTTTCTAAAATTATGTTATATTTCTAATAATAATATTTTTGATTTTGTTTTTAGAAATCAAATGGCCACCGTTGAGAAACTTAAGTTTCCAGCTCTCAAAATTACTGGAGCTAATTATATAGCATAGACAACCGATGCGGAACTATATATGGAATCGGAAAATTTATCCGATACCATCATTGAGGGAAATGATTCATCCGCCCAAGATAAGGCAAAGGCAATAATATTTTTACGGAAAAATTTGGATGAAAATGTGACCCATGACTATGCACACATTAGAGACCCAGCAGAGCTCTGGAAAGCTCTGAAAGAGAGGTTCGATAATCAGAGGGAGATAAACCTCCCTCATGCGATGGAAGAGTGGAAAAACCTGAGATTTCAGGATTTTAAGAAAGTGGAGGAGTATAACTCCGCTATGTTGAGGATTGTATCACAATTAAAATTTTGTGGTAAACCTGTCACCGAAGCAGAAATGCTCAAAAAGACATACCTCACATTCCACAAAGAACATAGTGTCCTACAAGCAATGTATAGAAATTGCGGATACACAAGGTTCTCTGAGTTAATTGTAACACTCATCATCGCAGAGAAAAACAATGATCTTCTCATAAAGAATCACAACTCTCGTCCTACGGGAGCCAGAGCATTCCCTGAGGTGAATGCAACGGATTTTCATAATCCGGAAGAGAAGAAAAATCAAACCTATCGGGGTCGTGACCGATTTAATCGGGGTCGTGGCCGCAGATTGAATTGCGGACGCGGAAGAAATTTCAGTTCACGTGGGAGGAATTCTTTCCAATGGGTTCGTTCTCAACAAACCTCCCAAAGGAATAGATATTCAAGAGACCACCGCACAGAAGCGTGATAGCATCTGTTACAGATGCGGAAGCAAAGGACATTGGTCTAATGTGTGTCGTACCCCTGAACATCTTTGCAAGCTATACAAACAGTCTACCAAAGGCAAAGGGAAAGAAGTGAACCTCACGGAACACTTTGAGGGTACATCGTACTTTGATTCTCCCGACTTTGCAAATGACTTTGATGAGACCGCTATAGCGGATAACTAAAATGCTTATAATAATGAGACTTATGAATGATCTCCGGCTATGCCATATCTATCTATTATGTATTTATGTTTTCAACAATAATGTGGTTTTTGTAATATTGTAATGCAAACTTATTAAATATTTTCTAATAAATAAAATTTACTTTCTATCATCTAATTTTTTGTCAATTTCAGCGGAAATGGATGAATCGATACCCAAAGAAATGGTTCGAGAAATTTGTATACCATATAGTGGAACAACACACACTATTCTGAAGGACAAGAGATACTTCTCTAATTTAAAACCGACAAACATTATTGTCAATACAATATCAGGTCCTACAGACCTTATTAAAGGAAGTGGAAGTGAAAGCTTTATATTGCCTAATGGAACCAAGTTTTCCATAAATAATGCCTTATATTCTCCGAATTCTAAAAGAAATTTGTTGAGTTTCAAAGACATATACCTTCAAGGATATGATACTCACTCTGCGACTGAGAATGGAAAAAACTATATGTATGTAACTTCCGATAAATCCGGAAAAAAACTTATATTGGAAAAATTTCCAAAACTTCCTTCAGGACTGGATTATACTCATATAAATGCAATCGAATCACATCAAGTGGTTAAAAGAAATCCAGAAGATTTCACATTATGGCATGATCGCCTCGGTCACCCGGGCACCACAATGATGCGTAATGTTATGGAGAACTCACATGGTCATTCACTGAAAATCCAAAAGATATATCAGGGGAATAAAATGACATGTGTTGCGTGTTCTCTTGGAAAATTGATCATAAGGCCATCGCCAGCCAAAATTGATAAGGAATCACCAAAGTTCCTTGAAAGAATTCAAGGCGATATTTGTGGACCAATACACCCATCATGTGGACCATTCCACTATTTTATGGTGTTAATTAATGCATCTAGCAGATGGTCACATGTTTGTCTATTATCATTTCGAAATATGGCATTTGCGAGATTTCTAACTCAGATAATCAAACTGAGGGCTCAATTCTCTGATTATCCTATTAAGAAAGTTAGACTTGACAACGCTGATGAATTCACATCCCAAGCATTTAATGATTATTGTATGGTAACAGGGATTGATGTTGAACATCCTGTAGCTCATGTTCATACACAAAATAGTTTGGCCGAATCATTAATTAAACGTCTGCAATTAATTGCAAGACCGTTGATCATGAGATCAAAACTCCCAACTTCTGTATGGGGACATGCCATTTTGCATGCAGAAGCACTCATTCGGATAAGACCAAGTGCATATCATAAATATTCTCCATTACAATTAGCTTTTGGTCGAGGATCAAATATATCCCATCTAAGAATCTTTGGTTGTGCGGTATATGTGCCTATAGCACCACCACAACGTACAAAGATGGGACCACAAAGAAGAATGGGAATATATGTTGGTTGTGATTCTCCATCAATCATACGATACCTAGAACCACAGACTGGTGATGTCTTTACGGCACGATTTGCCGAGTGTCATTTTGATGAAAAAGTATTCCCGGTTCTAGGGGAGAAAATAACAAAGTAGGAAAGGATATAGAATGGCGTGTGCCCTCTTTGCTACACCTTGATCCTCCTACAAGACAGTCAGAACTAGAAGTTCGACGAATTATGCATTTGCAAAGTATAGCAAACCAGCTACCTGATGCATTTGCGGATACTAAAACGGTAACGAAATCACATATACCGGCTGCAAATGCTCCTGCTCGAATTGAGATATCAAATGAACATGAAAGAGCAGATAATACACGTGAGTTCTAGAACCCGCTTGAAGCGTGGTAGACCCGTTGGTTCTAAGGATAAAAACCCTAGGAAGAAAAGGGAAATTGAAAAGGTTGATGTTCCCAAAGAAGCTGAAAATACTTTGGAAGAATCACATCTAGGAACGAATGATGATGTGAAACATCACGAACCTAAAGAAAACCATGAGATCTCTCTCAACTATATTCATAATGGAAAAGTTTGGAATCGAAATGAGATGGTTATTGTGGATGACGTTTTCTCATATCTTATGTCAAAAGAAATAAATGAAGAAAACGAAGAACCAGAACCTCAGTCCATATATGAATGTAAAAGGAGGGATGACTGGAGAAAATGGAAAGAAGCCATTCAAACCGAACTTGATTCGTTAAACAAACGAAGTGTACTCGGACCGATTATACTTACACCTGTAGATGTAAGACCGGTTGGATATAAATGGGTTTTTATTCGGAAACGAAATGAGGATAATGAAATTACGAGATACAAAGCTCGTCTTGTGGCTCAAGGTTTTTCTCAAAGACCTGGGATAGATTATGAGGAAACCTATTCTCCTGTCATGGACGAAATAACGTTTAGATTCCTGATGAGTCTAGCGGCTTGCGAAAATCTAGAGATGCGTCTCATGGATGTTGTTACTGCTTATCTGTATGGATCATTAGATACTGATATCTATATGAGAATCCCTGATGGGTTTAAAATACCAGAAGCATTAAGTTCCAAACCCAAAGAATTATGTGCAATCAAATTGCAAAGATCATTATATGGACTAAAGCAATCTGGACGTATGTGGTATAATCGTCTCAGTGAGCATTTAACAAAAGAAGGATACGTGAATAATCCAATATGCCCATGTGTTTTCATAAAAAAAAAACATCAGGATTTGTGATTATTGCGGTCTATGTTGATGATCTAAATATAATTGGAACTCAGGAAGAAATACAGAAAGCCTCAGAATATTTAAAAGGGGAATTTGAAATGAAAGATCTCGGACAGACAAAGTACTGTCTTGGTTTACAAATTGAGCATTCTCAAAAGGGTATATTTGTACATCAATCTACATATACCAAAAGAGTGCTAAAACGATTTAACATGGATAAGACAAATCCATTGAGTACCCCCATGGTCGTAAGATCACTAAATGTCGAAAATGATCCATTTCGACCACATGAGGAAAATGAGGAGATACTTGGTCCTGAAGTACCGTATCTAAGTGCAATCGGAGCACTCATGTATCTTGCGAATTGCACTCGGCCTGATATATTATTTGCTATTAATCTTTTGGCAAGATTTAGCTCGTCCCCTACACGAAGACATTGGAATGGGATTAAACATGTTTTCCGATATCTTCAAGGGACGATTGATTTAGGATTGTTTTATCCTAAAAATTCAAATGACCAAATGGTTGGTTTTGCAGATGCAGGATATCTGTCAGATCCGCACAAAGCGAGATCACAAACAGGATACGTTTTCACGGTCGGAGGCACCGCTATATCCTGGCGCTCCCAGAAGCAAACACTTGTAGCTACTTCCTCAAATCATGCTGAGCTTATCGCACTCCATGAAGCAAGTAGAGAATGTGTATGGCTAAGGTCAATATATCAACACATTAGATCCTGTAGTGGATTACTCGTAAACATGGAGCCGACGATATTATATGAAGACAATGCTGCATGCGTCGCCCAAACAAAGGAAGGATATATTAAAAGTGATAGAACCAAACATATCCCTCCAAAGTTCTTCTCATACACCCAAGAGCTTGAGAAGAATAAAGACATTGAAGTAAGATATGTCCGATCATGCGACAATGCTGCAGATCTCTTCACGAAATCACTACCTACCTCGGTGTTCAAGAAGCATATATATGATATTGGAATGCGCCATCAACGCAACCTATAAACTTGATCATTTGAGGGGGAGCTTGCGTAGTTGCACTCTTTTTGTCCTTCTGAGGTTTTTCCCAATGGGTTTTCCTAGAAAGGTTTTTAACGAGGCAACAGAAGACGCAACACAATAGACATAGTGACACTGGTCTCCAAGGGGGAGTGTTATGAAAGTCAAACAAAGGGGCTGCTGCGCACACAATAATCTGCCGCAGTTTTATTTTGTGTGGAGCCCACCGTCACTATACATGCACAGTAACTTACTTTTCATCGCCTATATAAAGAGGTTGATCGATTGTAAAACAGAGATAACATTTTTCATACGAACAATAAGAAAATCTCTCTTGCTCTCTACCTTCTATTTCTCAGTACACTATTCTCACCGGGTATAAATTTTTCGTCTTTATTTATATTTATCGAAATAATAAATGTTTCTAAGTACTCAATAAATGAATAACGAGATGAACACATTACTCGAACAAATATATAACATAACACTTGAGCTGAGAGCTTCTTTCTTTTATAGCAGAGGTTGGTTCCAACAAGCTATGCAGTTTTCGTAACCAAGTGTTATGGTTATCGATCCGGTAGCTGACACTGCCTATTCGAGTGTGACATGCACATATGCAGACTCGGCAAACATGGATCGTGACATAAGGTTGAAGTGCTCCTAAGTGGAATTTGAAGTTTAAGAAACTACTACTAGTCTACTACTACTACAGAACATGACATATAGATTCTTTGTTTCGCATTTAGATCGCCACGCTATTCCTGGATGCTCAAAATAATATCTTACGGCATTTGAACTATATGTTCTTCTTTGGTTCACCGACAAGTGCAAGCCTGAGACGTGAAAAAAAGGTTTCAAACTTTGGAAAAGGCTAGAGAGTTAAAACATACATCAGTAATCCAAAACATAACCTTATATAATAAAGAAGAAAGTGAAGTGATGATAATATCCAAAACAGAATCTTTGATTTACATTTCCTCTCTTTATACATGAAAACAAAGAGGTCACAGTGTTATCATCAGAAAAAAAGTTACATTCAAACCTATGAAGAAAACTATCAAAGTAGAACAACTGGTGATATCATCTTTTACACAGTCATCTACTTTTTAGCAAATTCTTTAACAAAAGCAAACACCAAAAGCACAAAACACATAGCAAGAACAATCTGTAAAGTAGTTGAAAATAGAAAACAGAAACAATAAAAGAAGCAAAATTGATTCAAAAATCTAAGACAAAAAAAAAAGCAAAACCCACTTCAAGAATACAATACCTTTCCTTTGTAGTCTTCACAAAGCTTAGCATCTAAACAAATTCCTCTCCTTAGCCACCAAGAAACCCATAACTCTACATAAACCTTACAAGCTTCTCCACTTCTTAAGCTTTAATCTTCCATCTTCATCTACAAAAGCCAAGAGCCTGTTACACACACAAACGTATTTCATATTACAGAGTTTTTGGAGATATGAGTGCAGATTGGGGTCCAGTGATCGTAGCAGTGGCTTTGTTCATCCTACTTTCGCCAGGATTGCTCTTTCAGCTACCGGCAAGGACAAGAGTGATGGAGTTTGGGAACATGAGCACAAGCGGCGTTTCGATTTTGGTCCACGCCATTATATATTTCTGTATACTCACTATCTTGATCATAGCCATACAAATTCACATCCATTTCTGATCTTCTAGTGTAACAAAAGCAAGCTTCTTTGGATTCAAAGCTCGCCTTTTTCCGCTTTTTTCTTCCTAATCTCTGATTCTTGGCTCATAGAGTTTCAAACAGGGTGACAAAAAATGGTTGTATACAAATAAAAATCTGTAATTTTTGTATTCCCCAATTCAAATTCTAAATTCTAAGTACCTTCAATCACACATCAATTGGATAAATACACATTTTTGATCTCTCGTGGCTTCAACTTGTAATAATGCAACATAATAACATCTTCATTTTGCTTAAAAATTTCGATTGTTTCCACAATTTTTCATATTCAATTTCTCAACTATGAGCACCAAATGGGATTATAAAAAAACAAAATTCAACCTTTTTCTTAATGGCTTAATTGCAACAATACAAGCTTAATGATTGATACATTTTTTCAGTAAAGCTCAATGAACAACACAACACAACACAACAAGTTTATGTTCGTCCCCAGCTGTAGAATTAGACTATAGAACAAAGTATATAAAACCCTAAAAAACAGAGTACAATTCCAAATCTCAGAAGATTCCTGCAAAACCCAGATTCACTAAAAGGGTTACCTTTATTTCGCCGTAAAACCCTAAATTTAGCCAGTGGTGATATGGAGATTGACGGCGAGGATCAAGATCGTGTAAGCAGCGAAGAAGATGAGTGTGTGAACAGCGATTGCTTTGCCGTTGGTTTTCATGCCGCCGAATTCTAAAGTCCGGTGATGTCCAGGCAACGAGAAGAGAAGTCCTGGAGAAAGGATCACGAATAGTATAACTCCGACGAGTACCGGAGCCCAATCCGCCATTGCCGTGAAAGTATAGAGAACGCAAAGGCGACGCCTTATTTCGATAAAGCGGTAGTGAGAGAGAAAAATGAGTCAAAAGAGAATTGGAAAAAAAAGTTGGAAAGTTGAGGTAAGGTCTATAATTTTTTTATTTTTCATTAATTTTATTCAGCTTTATTTTAGTAACGAAATTCAAAACATAAGTTGTTAAAGCACACAAACAAATAATGTAAGACCCTTAAATTAAAAATTATACAATTTCCCTTCTTTTAATTACTTTTGTATTCGTAAAGAGTAAAGACCTTCTATTTTACCAAATTCTTTTTCTTTTCTCATAATGTCATTTTATCTTTTGCCAATTGGTATTTTGCCTAACTGAGTTAACTATAGGTTAATACAGATGAGGCACAAACGATTAAGATGGAAGTAGAATAATTTTGCACGCTTTGTATCATGCCAATATATAAAAATCATTTTTAATCTGAATACAACAATTACTTTGGTTATTACCAATTTAAAAAGAATATATGTCGTTCTCCAAAAAAAAAAAAAAGAATATATGTCAAATCGGAAAAGCAGACACATATTGCACTCTTTTTCACGGAATTCATTGATCTCTTAGCAAGTGGTGGACCCGTTACTTTAATTGTAAGTTTGTAACTAAGTCAAATAAAATTATTTCACTAATCAAAAATTACAAGCAAAAATCATAAATAACAAAATTCCTTCAAATAGAATTTCGAAAACTGGCTTGCATTTATTGATCACAGAAAGAAACGGTCGCTATACATGTGAATCGCGATAGAACTTTGAATGTGACATAGAACTGTTTCAGGAATTTAATCATCCTATAGTATTACATCATTATTTACCATGTTGTCTTATCTCTCGCATTGCTAAAATGGTCACAACTTCTATCATAAAAAAAATATGGTCACAAATTTTTTTTGGTCAGTAATCAAAGATTACAAGGAAATGGTTCAAATCCATTTCGAACCAAATTTCACTACTAGATCGATAATTTTACACCATATTAATGTCAAATTTAAAATCTAATACCATGTATTTTCAACTCAAAACTAATTTACAAATGAATAGTTTAAATGTTTAATACATATCATTTATTCATTTATATATTACTCTATTAAACATTTCGAACCAAATTTCACTACTAGATCGATAATTTTACACCACATTAATGTCAAATTCAAAATCTAATACCATGTATTTTCAACTCAAAACCAATTTACAAATGAATAGTTTAAATGTTTAATACATATCATTTATTCATTTATATATTACTCTATATTTCATCTCATTTTAAATGGGGGATTTCTAGCAAATCCAAATGCCTAAACCGCACATTTGTTATTTTGACTGTTTGTACCGCTTAAACTATACCGCTTCAACCGCAATTTTCCAATAGACAATTACGATTAATTAAGAGACCTTCACTCACAAAAGAGAGACTCAAGTTCTCTCTCTTCCTTTAATTGAAAAGAAAGAGACTTTATAGGATTCTAATTATCTTTCCATCATTTTATTCTTCCCCAACCAAATTTCCACTTTCTTCTTTCTTAAAAACCTCTCTTTCTTTCTTTCTCTTTCTTTTGTTCTTGTTCTTGTCCTTGTAAGAAGCTATGCACGATTGGGCTGCACCACTGATCGCTTCGGCTCTATTCGCGTTTCTATCGCCGGGGCTAATTCTACAGTTTCCGGGGAAAGAATCTCCCGTAGGTTTCATGAACATGAAGACGACGATAGCTTCCATTTTTGTCCACACTGTTCTCTACGGTCTCTTTCTCATCCTCTTCCTCGTTGTTCTCAACGTCCATGTCTATGCATAGCTCACTTATTAGTTATTACACTCATGTTTTGTGCTAGAGGGTTTAAATAGTGACGCTTTTGTTTTAGTACTTGTCTTGTTTCTTTCTTAATTACTCTGTTCCATCAATACCCATTTTAATTACTATGTTCCATAGATTTAAAGTTTAAACTTTTTCATCAATGACGATTTCTTTTCAGTAACCAAAAATTAAGAAACCGAGTAGATTCAATTAGTCTCCTTTCCACAACCGGTGTTCAAATTCAAGATCTTCTCGATTCTACACTTTGGGCGACTAGATGGTACGCCGGTTATTACACCACCGGTGTTCGAATTAGAAATTTTGTTTGTTCTCAACTCATTTTGATATGGTTTCATTTTTGAATAACAAATCACCAAAAACTGTTATCTATTTTCTCTACTTTTTAAGGGATGGTTGGTTTCTCTTATCAGTGATTCGGTATTGTTTACTTGGAAGAGAACCTTATCTCAGTTTGGCTTGGCTTGGTACATAATTAACCCATTTGACTACACTTGTGGCTCGGGTTGGGTAAAATCCGCATGCTTGGCAAAAGTGAGGTTTGGATTGTTTACATACAACTCTTAAAACTAGGAAACAAGCTTCTTGTAAATTAGCAAAGGTAACATTTTCATGAACAAAAGACTAACCATAAAGAGACAAGGAAAGATTCACATCTGATTTTTTTAGCACTCGGGAGTGGTTTCAGCATCATCGATTGCAGCAGAAGCAAGAACAAGCTGAGGGGTAGGAATTGTGTAAGTGTAATTCTCGCGTCTCGCCTTCTTCTTCTCCCTTTGCAATCTAAAAGATTCTCTCTTTCTTGCTCTGTAACTGTTAGGATTCTCCGGCACAATTTCTCTTGGGTACACACTAATCTGCAAAAACAAAAACAAAAAAACATATCCCATTTTTGAAATCCAAGAAGATAAAGAAAGCTTATAACGTCTAATTGACATGATGATTCATAGATTTACCTTCTTCCTGTCAGGACCAAACTTCTCGAACTTCACTAATCCATCGATTAAAGAGAAGATGGTATGATCTTTACCAATCCCAACGTTTTTCCCAGCATGAAACTGCATAAAAACACCATCCATGAATCAATCTCCTCAAACATAACACTTTCATCTTAAACAAAAGCATGACTTAGAAGTACATTCATAAATGGAATCCGAAACAAGAGATTCTGAGTCACAGTTCCGTGTTATCATTCTAAGCTCTGTAACAAGAGCTTCTAAACAAGCACCACACAGAACTACTGAATCAATCTCCTCAGATAAATTAGCTTAATCCTAAACACAAGAATATTCTGAGACTGGAATCTTAAAACAGAGCTTGAGAGCTAAAACCCAACCTTGCCAAATCCCAGAATTGAAATGACAAAAGAAGAGATTTTTTTACAAACCCAGAAGCTCAATGTGAACCATAAACATTCTGGAATAGAATCTGAAGCAAGAGCTTAAGAGTTACCTTAGTGCCACGTTGACGAACAATGATGGCTCCAGGTTTAGCGACTTGGTCACCGTAAATCTTAACACCGAGTCTTTGACCAGGAGAATCACGACCGTTCTTAGTACTACCAGCTCCTTTCTTATGCGCAGATTCGATCGTCAATGGAATCGGAGCTTGGAGATTTTCCAATGGGAGAGTCACTGTGAAATTTGTTTTAGGGCAAAAACTCAAATCGCCTCTGAGAAACGACGAGGTTGAAGAGAGAGATAAGCCTTTGAATGCTCCAATTAGATTCAAACTCATCGATGTCGCAATCGCCATTGCTAAAAATCGAACCCCAGAGAAAATCTGTGGAATTTAGAAACGGGGGAAATTAGGGTTTTTGTGAGGATGAAGAAGAAGAAGAAGAAGAAGAAGTGATGATTTTTACCTTATCGTTTCGTTTCAGTAGATAAGTGACTATGAAAATTCCACGTCATCAAATAATGTGGGTCCCGTCGTGTTTAAGTCGAGACGATAAGGCGAGTACACGTCAGCAAGAGAAAAAATGGGGAAAATTAAAAAGAGAATTGTTGACAGTGGGCATTGAACCCAGGCCCGCATTAACGGACCAGAACCTTAATCTGGCGCCTTAGACCAACTTGGCCATATCAGCTTGACCAACTCGGCCATATCAACTTGTTGCTCTATTCTATTGAATCCAAACATATTATTTAATTAATCTGAAATAGTGTTTAGAACAATTGTTGATTACCAACGTTAATTACTCTAGCGAAAAATGATTATACCAAAAAAAATTAGAACATTTGTGGAGGATGCATTTTTTTTTTCTTTAAAGAATAGAAATTTTTTTGGAAATATTTTGAAGTATACTTTTCCGGCATTTTTTTAATATTTTTCTAACTTATATCGATCTTTAAAATAGCTAGTAATGATTAATGATGGATTATAAATCATCGGTTTTTTGAATTGCATTGGATTAGTCCGTTTATATTCTAAAAGTTACCTACAATCAAACTGATTATTTGTGAGAGAATATACTTTAGAAGAACAACAGTTTTGGAGAAATTATTTTCAGTTGATTTTGAATCTATCATCGAAGGAAATACATCATTTGTATTTTTAATTTACGCACAAGTACGATTTAATGAGTTGATCAAAAAATTAAAAAGTACGATTTAATGAAATAGTGACACCTGTATATATAAGAGGTAGCATTGGTTACATGGACTTATATAAGTTTGGTGAGCCCAAAAAGAGGTGTACAAGTTTGAAACCTTCTTCGAGTCGTTGGTTAGGGCTTGGTCCATAAATATGCTAATTTATTAGCCCTAATTTTCAAAACGATCCTCTGCAGCGCAGCTATGAATTCCGAAGTGGAACCACCGCCGAAGAAGAAGAAAACGGATCTATCTCCTCCATCGTTTTTGTCTCTTCCAAAAGAAATCGCTCTGAACTGCTTAGCCTGCATATCGAGATCGCACTACCCGAAACTGTCCTTGGTCTGCAAAACCTTTAGCTCTCTCATCCCATCCCATGAGCTCTCCCTGGCTTGAATTCACCTCGTAAAACTTGAAGAGATCCTTCATGTCTGCTTACATTTACCCGATCAAGATTGTCCCTCATGGTTCAGTCTCTGGATAATACATGAACAAACCCTGAACAAACCCTAACCAATGACTTGGACCTGAAGAATGTTAAATTTGGGTTACTCATGAGTTTCCAAGTCAAAACCAATTGGCAATAAACTCTTTATATATTAGTGAATTATTTCTCCAACTTCCGATGTAAGACTTTCTTTCATTAACATAGCAGAAATACTAAGTTAGTACAAATTCCCTCTTCGGATTTTCCTCGTGTACCATCTTTCCACTTTAGGGTTGGTTCAGAATATTATGCATTCAGCCGAAACAAAGCCTCCTCCAGTATGCGTCGTAAGGAGGGGATTGGCTTCAGGTGGCGTATATAAAGCTCCCAACATGACCGTAGCTCGAAAGAGTGCGGTTGCGGCTCTCCTCAATGAGAAAATATATGTAATAGGACGCTGCAGGAAAAAGAAAAATGAATCAGCAAACTGGGCTGAGGTTTTCGACACAAAGACTCAAACTTGGGAACCTTTACCTGACCCTGGCGTCGAGATCCGCTCCTCAAAAGTTAAAACAATAGTGGTGAGGAAAGAAAAGCTTTACGTTATAAGCAAAGAGATAACCTATGTTTATGATCCCAAAGAAGGTAAATGGGATTACGCTGGTGCAAAAATATTCTGCAAGTGTGTAATAGAGAATATATGTTTTTATATTCATAAAAGAAGTTGTCTCTGGTATGACACAAAGCGTAAAGAGTTTAAAGTGGTTAGAGGTTGGACTATGTTGAATGAGTACCCACGCTGTGGTGTGATTGAAATAGCTAAGTACCATGGGAAACTCTTCATCTGAATCATTTTGTAGTGGTTGGTAACATAAGTCAAAGAATATAATTCTCATTAAAAAACTTCTAAAATTTGAAAAAGGTCAACATTTTTCAAAAATATGCCTTATATATAAATTTAGTCATAAGTCAAGGAAAACAATTCTCATAAAAATTCAAGTTTGAAAAATATAGAAATTTTTCATGAATATACCTTATAAATGTAGTCATCAGTCAAAAAAAAAATACAATTCTCATAAAATGTTCCTGATTAGGAAAAAATATGATTTTTTTTTTCCATAAATATACCTTATAAGTGTTGTCATAAGTCAACTAGTACAATTCTCATAAAAAATAACAAATTTGAAGAAAAAATCTGCTCTATAAATATGCATTATAAGTGAAGACATAAATCAAAAATACAATTCTCATAAAATAAATTTCAAATTTGAAAAAAAAATATAAAGTTTAGAGAGAATGGTTATGTGCCTCAAAAACACCATTTTATTGGCATCATTAGCCGTGTTCATCCTTTTTGGCACATCATCGTCTACCAAATTCAAAGTAACATTTGATGGATATGAGGTTGAGGGAATTTGCGAGGAAACGGTCGATCCAAAATTTTGTGTCAAGATCTTACAATCTACTCCATTAACAGAGAAATCAGATGTTCCTGGTCTTGCAAAGTTTTTAGTAGATTATGGCCACCATAGAATCTCAGACGCAATAAATCAACTAGAGGTAGCTGTTAGCCAAAAGAAAACTGATCCTTATTCCAAAAAGATTTTTATATCCTGCATTACAAATCTCAAGTGGGCCTCTACATATTGTGATAACGCACTTAAAGCTTTGGCAGGTAGAGAAAAATCCAATTTCCTTGGAGCTGTTATCAACGTGATTAATTTGGCAGATGATATGCAAAACAAATTAAAATCAAAAAGTGTTAAATTTGTTTCACGACTTTTACCGAATATTGATGCTTTATATAATGTATGTGATATTGCTACGGTGATTGTCAATGAATTTGCGTAATAACTATAAATCAATATTATGTATTCAGTTATTAATTATAAATTTGATGTTTTATTATTAAAAACAAAAACTTTCCCAGAATCTATTATTCAGGGACAATTGCAAAAATGCCATTTTTGGTGTGTACATTTGTACGAATGTCACTAAGGGATGTCCATTTACAAAATGCCACTAATTATGAATTTTTAAAACCTAAATCTTAAAATTATAAACCCTAAAAAATGTTTTGACTCCTTAAACCCTCAAAACTAAATCGTAATACAACATAGTTAACCCAAACATAAATGATATAATGAAATTTTTATTTTAAAACGTTGCATTTTTGAAAAGTGTCATTTGAAAAGTGACATTTTTAAAAAATTTTCATTCTTAAATGGCATCAGATGCGATTTTTTTCCCATAAAATACATATTTTAGATCATTTAATCATCATACAAATTTATTAATTCTATTTATAATGTTTATTTAAATAGATTTATCCTCACATTAGTTACTAAGAATTTAAAGAAAATAAGTAAAATAATTTAAATAATATATAATATGACTACGTAAATGAATAATATATATAGTTATATGTAATGTATCAGTGCCTATGTATAACGTGCGGGTCTTGTGTTATATTATAGTTCATGTATAGTACTTTAAGATTTGGTGATCTCAAATTAAATGTGTCCTTACTATATATATATACCTTAAGAACAAAGTTATATTAAAAATTAAGTGATCACAAATATAACTCAACTGAAAGGGATAGTTAAAATATTAAAATCTCAATTTTATGAATGAAATTGGGTCGATAAAAAAAAATTGGGCCCAAATGTAAAAGCCCAGTAGCCAAACCCATCTCTCTCCCGCCCTTTACATAGAATACTAGACTCTGAATCTGTAACTTCCCTGCAACGGTTTTCTTCTTCATTCAGAGAGAGAGAGAGAGAGAGAGAGAGAGATCGAGCTCGAAGAAACACTTCAATGGCGTCGAAGCTTTTCACTACCTTCTTCTTCCTCCTAATCTCACTTTCCGATTCTTCTCTAACTCCGATTTCTTCGGCCGTCGAAGTTCTCTCCGATTCCGGCTACTTCTCCATGGGACTAACTCTAAAGCTCGCGAATCAAGATCTGAATCTCGAAGATTGGCAAGAACTCACCATCTTCGCACCTTCCGATCAATCTTTCTACAAATTCGGCCAACCTTCGCTTCTCGACATCAAATACCATCTCTCTCCGACGAGACTCCCCGGAGAAACCCTAAGGAACCTTCTCAATGGCGCGAAAATCCCTACTCTCAGATCCAATTCGTCTCTTTCCGTCACGAATTCTTCCAGATCTGGAGGTAATCTCTCGATTAACGACGTTACAGTCCAAGATTCTCCTCTTTTTGATGACGGATACGTCGTGATTTACGGAGCCGACGAGTTCTTCACACCACCGGAGAAAATCTCCGATCCGATTCTCAATTCATCAATCCCAAACCCTATCCCTAGCTCAGCGACTAAACCATCTTCGAATTGCTTCAACATCTTTGAATCAGCTTCGAGTTTGTTGATGTCTAGAGGTTTCGTTATCATGGCTACGTTTCTCGCTCTGCAACTGGAAACTTCAGAGAGCGACACGAAGCTCACTATCTTCGCTCCTATCGACGAAGCAATTCCGAATCTCACCTCCAGATTCTCTGACTACGCTACTGTTTTCAGAGGACATGTAATCAAGCGACTTCTTTCATGGAAAGATCTTCAGAATTTGGCATGGGAAGGATCGATTCTTCAAACTGTTCTTAAAGGATATGATATTGAGTTTTCTTGGTCAGGTGATATTCTTCTTCTCAATGAAGTACCATTGATATATCCAGATCTGTATGTTAACGATTGGATTGTTGTTCATGGAGTTAATCAAATGATCGTACCGAAAAGAAGTCAGGCTACATTAGGAGAATCTATCTCAGTGCTTAACAATGGGAAAGAAGAAGAAGCAGGACAAAGTGATGTTCATGAAGGTGACTATGTTCTTCACTGATGATTGATTTGATTCAATAGATAATGTTTTTCCATAATATCGAATATGTTCTTAAAGTTTGTAAGAAAGAGAAACACTGTTAGTTTGAATGTGAATAAAAAAGTTCTGATCTTTAGACTCTCTTGGTGTGAGTGTTGTTACTGCTTCGATACCGGGATATGAGATTTAGCGAATTGGATCCACGTAACAATGCCAGCCGCTAAGATGACCCATCCGAGCACATCGTACTTGAGATCACTGTTCTTCTTTGTCTTCATAGTCTGCTGAGGTAAACACAAATGTTTAGATTGCATCAAACAGAATCGACAAATCAATTTGGATTTTTGAATTGAGAGGAATCAACCTTTGAACTGGTTGATGATGGTCCAGCGACACCGCCCAATGGTTGTGGCCCTGAACCATGTTTGTAAACCTCTGTATATAGTTCTGGAGCCTGCACAGATGACAAGGAGAAATTGATCTAGAGAACAAAAACCAAAGTTTCATAACCCCATTACTTCACTATACAATGTGCTTTTTCAACACTAAAAAGCTTCATCTATAGGCATAAAATACGATTCCGGTTCACTGATATCCTTTTTCAAGAGTAGATAAACCTGCACCACTAGCAGTTCCTATTACTAGGAAAACTTGATAAACCCGCACCACTAGCAGTTCCTATAGGCATAAACCTCTACAACATCATGTAGATCTCAATTCCTTTAATCAATATCAAAAGATGAACCTTAGATGGTGATAGATGATAGATAAAGAAGTACCTTAGAAGCCAAGTCCAATGATCTCAGGTAGAGTTCGTTTCCCGGTTGCTGTAAAAATCAAAAACAAAGTACATCTCACATTACAAAACACCACTCACAAAGATGACAATAGGTTTGGATTATGAATGAAAGAGATGATATTGATACCTCCTCCAGAGCTTGTTGAAAGAAGTGAGTAGCTTTGTCAAAGTGATCTCTAGCTTCGGTTTGATCAGGAATCAAAAACCCATACGAGGTATGAGCGTTCCCGATGCACCAAAGCGCATCGTGCTTCTTTGGATTGATTAACAACGCCTCGTCCAGCTTCGAAATGGCATCTACGCAAAATTCATCATCTATTAATCTCAACAACAATACCAAAGACTAATCTAGCCAAGACAATTTTGAAACTCTAACATCATAATACACATTTACAGGCAGATTTGATGCAATTTAGGTCCTTAGACAAATCAAAGGTCAATCTAAAACGATGCATAGCCCAAAGAAAGTAACCTAAAAAGAGAAGAAGAAGCAAAAGCACCTTGAAGCATTAGCTTTGAATCAGAAGGGTTTTGAAACTGGGATAACTCCAATAAAGATCCTCCCCATCTCGTCAAGTTCTACAGAAATCAAACTTTGTTAAAAAAACCCTTTTCAATTTCCGCCATGGAATCACAAGTAGAGCTCCCAAAATCCCAAATTTCCACCGAATTTCTCACAATTTTCCGATTCTCTTTAGACCCAAAACAAAAATAAGCGAGATACAGAAACGCATCATCATGATTCATAGAACAGAGAGAAAAAGGTTAAGAAAAACAAACATCGGCATCTAAAGGGTTTTTGACGTAGGTGGCTTCTGCTGCTAAACGAGCATGATCGAAGAACATCAATCTCTCGATATCATTCTGCATATCCATGGCTTCTAAAGCTTCGAGAGACACCGATTCTTCTGTAACAATGGCAGATTATAGCGAAAGAGAGAAACAATGATTTTGACCAAAAAAAAAAAAAAAAAAAGAGAAACAATGAAAATCATCAAGGCGGTTTACTCTTCGATGCTTAAGGGGCCTTATGGGCCTCTTCCTAAAATCAGCCCATTAAAAATTATGGAAAAAAAAAACTTTATTTCACGCAAACGCAAACACAATTTTTCTTTTTCGTCGTCGAAACGCAAAGACAACAAACGGTACAAAACCACAAGCACATAACATGAAGGTAAAAATCATAACGAACCACAATTATGTTTTGGCGACAGAATCGCCACAACTTATTTTAAACACAATATAATAAAAATAAAATTAATGTCAAGTTTGTTTGAGAAGACACTCTCTAAACAACCATTACACAGCAATTATGGATAAAACTGTTGAAGCGAATGCCTTTATCGCTGTAAGAATCATTTGACCTTTCCCAAATCAGTTCTTCAACTTTTGTAGATGGAAGACATGTGTAAACCGTCATATTCGTACTATCAGAAGACCTAGCTCCAATCAACAAAAGTCTATCTCCAACAGACTTAAACGCAACACCCCAACCTCCAACAGAATCAGCTCTCACAGGTACGATCCCAAGCTTTTTCCAAACATTTTTGTTTATGTCATAAACACGAAGCTCCCTCGAATTTGGTTCCAACAAATAAAGGTTGTTGTTGACCACCGCAATGAGAGGTGGCGAATTGAGGTCGTTGAGTGTCATGTCTCCAACCATTTCCGGTATCAGCTTCCAAGAATCTGTCACTTCATCGTAACTTTCACCACAAGTTACATTTTCATTGTTTTCATCTCGACCACCGATGACGTAAAACTTGCCATGTAAGAAACATCCGGAGCAGAACTTCCTCCGCTTATGCATATCATGGATTACTGTCCATGTTTTGGTATCGGCGCTAAATTTCTCCGCTTTGCACATAACCTCAGGGATCCCATTTTCGTCAAATTCAATTCCTCCAGCGACAAAAGCATCGTTCCCATGGCTAGCAGAACCATACATGACACGTGGTGCAATCATTGCAGGACCTTTGAACCACTTATTCATCTCTAGTTCGTATCGCCACACCACAATGCCCTCCAACTCTCTTCCGACAACGATCAATTGTGTGCCTGCACAAATTGTTTCTTTATCTCCGTAAAGGAACCAATAGTCCGAAGGAATTTTTGGAAGTTTCTGGAAACTTTGGAAATCTTTATCAAACATTATCCATCGAGTGATATCATAGCTTGTAACCATAACAACATATGGTTTCACAAGTCTGCGTTCTTGCCTCACCCTAAAAATAGCACCACTCTTTAGCAACTGCGAAAATCGTTTGTTGAGAAACTGCAACTTCCAGTAGTCTATACATGAGACACGAGCAAAAACCTCGACTTGGAGATCATAATGGAGTGGACAAGCAAGATCAACCATCGAAAGTTTCCTTGCCTTGGATTGGCTCAAGCTTGCTCCAATTCTAGGAGCATTATCTTCTTCTAACATTAACATTTCTCGGTTAATTCTTCTCGCCTCGGCACCTGACATCTCTTTCTGTAAATTCTAAACCACCAAAATAAATATATTTAAATCCAGCATTATTCAGTTTATTTGCAAGAATAAATTATTAACATTTTCAATACAAAGAATCATAATTTTAAACATTTTCAAAGTTCCATCAGTGTTGTAAGGAAATATAAACAATATATTTGAGAGTACGATTTAATGTTATAATACTAATAATTTTCAATTACGAAAAATAGAAAATTATAAAGTTTGTGGTGATATGCAATGTCCGTTAGATATATATGGTAATATACACGCAATATTAGTTGAGAACCCCATTGAGAAACCCTCAATGAACATGGCGCGATTTATAAACCAGAACTGATCTAAATACACGGTGATTCATAGAAAATATATCATAATATTATGATTTAAAAATACATATAATTAAAGTGTAACTATTACGATTTAACTGTTGCTAGATCAAAATATTTTTTTTTTATTTTTTTTCAGAGAAATAAAAAAATTTGATCTGATTGAAGTTAGCACACAACACTATTCACCTATACAAATTATAAAAATATTATTATAAAAATGTTTAATAATCCGTTAATAACTAAATATCCATGAGGACGAAATTTTATAATCAATTATTAGCATTCTAAATATCGTAATCATATAATTCTATATAATGTTGATCAAAAGCATATGTTGTGTATACCTTAACTGAAAGTTAGTTGATTGAGAAGACTTTACTGAAGGCACACTCAAATCACGGTTATTTTTTTTTGCTAAAAACTAAAAGAATCGTTTTAGGTTTACAATCTCTATAATATTAAAAGAGAAGTACATATAGTAGAATGTTCAAAATTGATTCAAATATTACTGAAATTGTCATTCCATTATAAATAAATTGATTTAATTGAAAAAGGTAATTTTGGATAGATGCAATGACAATTTAAGTAATTTTCAGATAAATTTTGGACATTTTTTTAACTGGATCCGACTGCAGACACGCGGATCCTGTGCGACCCGGTTCAACCCGACTGATTTATTAATGACATTTTCATAATTTTATGAAATTTTGTTTTTGTCAAAGTAAATCTTTTCAAATACAAAATAAAACTTACGGATCTTGAGGTATAATTTCTTTTGATCCTACACATCACACGTCATTGAATTAATTATAGTTTCCCTATATGTTATCAAAATTAATGCACAATCAATTTCTTTCCCTAACAATGCTACGCAAGATATATAATCAAATTTATTATTGCTTAATCATACGATCATAGACATTTAACACAAATATCAACTAAAAATGGCAATCACAATTTTCTATTAACTTTAAAATCTCATAAATATAATTTTTGAATCTTAGGGATTATAAAAATATAAGATATTTTGGATTTTAGGTTAAATTTGATATATTCTTAGTTGTTAGGGATATACTCTTTATTGTTGGTATATATTTATAATCACCGAGATTTAAAAAAATCTTTATAAACTAACTTAATCAATTTTAATAGATGATAAAATTATTTTCTAATTAATGAATTAAAAAGTCGGCTCAAATTTTTTATTTGTAGTGAAGCCCTAAATCTATGAGAACTATATATAGTGTTTTATTCCTTTGGTTGTTTTATTTACCGTTTTTCTGGTTTTTTATTTATTATGTTCTTTGCTTTTTTTTTCTGTATGCATAATACTTCATTGATGATCAATTCTGACTTTTGAATTTTGTTTTTCTAGATTTTTTCAAACCAGGTTTTTGGTTTACGTGATACGTGCTGTTTGGTTATTGAACAAGGTATATTTGCTAATCAACGTATTCCCTTTCCTATGTTTCCTCTATTTTTTTGTCTAGCAAGTATTTTTGTTTGTCACGCCGTCATCAACTACAACATCTGCCTCTTCAAGACATGATAACAAATCCTCTGAAGATAGTAAATACCAAATCATGTAAATGTCTCTCTCATTTCAATGTGGTAAATTTTTAATTTTTTCCCCATCTTAATTGTTCTTCCCTCTTTTTAATATTTTTGTGGTTTTAACAAAAAGTGTAATAAACCATAGTTGCCAAAGAGATTATAGTTTTTATATGATTCATGACAAAGTTTTTTCAATTTTCAAAAGTAATTTATACCAAAAAAATAAATTAGTTAACAATGCAGATTTAATTTTTTTTATTTTCGTGTAATATATTTGTATATAATATCCGTTTCTTTAGAGTTCCTATGTTCAAGCATCCTCTTAAGTATATAAATAATATAATTTGTTTAACGAATCCATTTTGTTTTTGTTTGTCAGAATCATGGAATATTGTTAAAATCTTTATTTGGTTTTTTCAGTTTTAAGGGAGGATGAAGATTGTTGAGCAAAATCACCATCAACTTTTCTTCACTCATCATCACCATATTTGGTTTTCATATTCGGCTCTTTTACACCAATTTAAAATGTCGTTAGTTATAATTATACATGTGATGATATATAGTTAGACGATTAAACTATAATAAGATATTCGACTCTTTATTAGAAAACATTTTTGTTGATTAATTCCAAATTTCAAATTTTTATTATAGTACATTCATAGAAAATTGTTTGGTATATTTTAAATTCTCATATTACATATATCTTAAATTTTTAAATTTGAAAAATTTCCTCATATTACGTACTTTCCAAATTGTTTCAAAATTTAATCAATTTGACATTTTAATGTTTTATATATATAGTTAGCCAAAAAGGTAACAAAGCCCAATGTTTGAAAGGTAGTTAAATGACAATCTTTGATAATATTAATTTTTGGAAATTATTTAATATTTTTAGAAAAATTAAAAAGATTTGGAAAGTAATTAATGACAATGTTTCATAATATTCTTATAACACACGATCTTGACGTTCAATTGCTTTTGATTTTAAAAATGACCTGCCATTATATTAATCATAATTTCCTTATATATTATAAAAATTATTGCACTATCATTAATTATAGACACTTAACATAATACCAATTAAAAATGGCAAAGATATTTCTATAAATTTTATATCCCATAAATATAATTTCTGAGACTAAATGTTCTATAACAATATTATATATTCCAAAAAATTTTAGTTAATTTTGGTATATTCTTAGTTTTAAAGGATATATATCATATATTGTAGGTATATTTTTTCATCACAAATTCTTTCAATTTTTAAAAATAATTGCTGCCATGAAAATCAATTGGTTAATGATGCGGAGTTAATTTTGATTTTTGTTAATAATATATTTCATTAAAAGAATGTTCTTTTCTTTAAAGTTCCTAAATTGACGTAATTTATTTCTTTTCATTGTTTTTCATGGTTTTTAATCTATTTGTTTTGATGTATATCTATGTCGAATTTCGTTTATGTAGTTATACTCCCGTTCAAATAACTTGTGCGTTTTTTAATTAAATCAGGCAAATTAAATGTAATTTGACATGTATCCTTTTCCGACAAAGGTTATATTTATCTTCTAAATTGTTTGAGAAAGTGAAAGAAAAGAAACAACAATTGCAACAGAAACAACAATTCCAATCCCAATCTCAATTACACCTACAAGATATGCCCTCACGTTTCGGTCCATGATTTTTATTATTCATTTAGAATCTATAATTTGGTTTACTCAAAGATTTCTTAGAAAAGTTGAATTCAAAGTAATAAAATAATTTTGGTTGATAATTTGGTTGATAATCTGATTAAAAGGAAATGTTTTTAATAGTTTAATTATGTGTTTTAATTTGGTTGGCTGTAAACTCTGACATAGTTTTAGAAAAAAATGACATGGATATTAATTTTAGACTAATTAAATAAATAATAACCAACCAAAAACAAATCTGGTTTTAATTTTTAAAATCTAAACATTTCGTAATACCACGAGCACAAATCAGGCCGCCCAGTAACCAAATCGCTAGAAATACCGACTATTCAATTTAATTTGCTTTCCTTATTCTTTATTATTAGAAAACAAACAAAAAAAGTTAAAAAAACCATCTCTTGATCAACTAAATGAGATATTCTAAACAAATTCCGAACAGAAATTACGAAACTAAAGAAAATTATTTTGGTACAACCGCTAAGATTTAAACTTTTAAGTGGATAATTTTCTTAATTAAATAATTATTAATTTTTAACTTAATTAATATAGAAGAAAACACATGATCTGTTAATTGTACCAAAATAAAATAATTCCTCTAATTCGACGTTATGTTAAGATTCGTTTCGAAAATTGTGGAATAAGCTTTTCAAATGATTTATTTCATTAAAAATATAATTTTTAGAAACTCTAAATCGACTCTCTTTGTAACGACCGCGAACCAAAAATTTGTGAATAACTGGCGGGTCAGTTGGAAACCCGGGTTGTTATTTTATTTTTTTGTATAAGTCAAAAGCCATATTTTAGGGAGCCATGTTTTGTGGAGCCTTGTTTTGGGGAAAGGCTGAATCATTAAGAGAGTGTCCAAGAATCAGAAATGAGAAAAAGGAGGCTGTTTTTCGTGTTCTTAGAGAGAGAAAAGAGAGATTGTTCTTGAGGCTTGTTCTGTCCGGTTTTATAAGAGGTGACGAACGGCTGAGAAGATCGGATCTATTTGGAGTGAAACTTTCAGGGTAAGTTCTCCACTCCCTTATCTTGATTTAGGAAGAAACCGCTTGTCAATCGGTTGAGTATTTGAGAAGTTATGGTCGTTTTAATACGGTAGGTCTGTGCAGCTCGTTGCTGCGATCAGTCCACTTCAAAGAAGTATTTCCGTCGAACCATAGAGACTCAGAGGACAATCTTTATACTGTTGGAAAGCTATATCTGTCTAGTTTCCAGATTTGGTTTTAGATCCTGATTCCGAGGTATGATCCGTTCTCTGTGTTCTTTTAAGCTCAACATGTCGTTCCTGTTTCCAGTTTCAATTACCAAACTTACGGGCTGGTTTACCATCGTTCTATAAAGATCCAGAAATCCATTTATATACGGTTAGAAAGATCTATCTGTCTAGTTTCCAGAACCTTTTTCCGATCCTAATTTGGAGTATCCGTTCATCGGATTCTTTGTGTTCTTGTTCAATGGGTCGTTTCTGTTTCAGTTCCGATTGTCGAACTTGCGGGCTGTTTTCCCGTCGAACCTGAGAGACCCAGTAGGCGATCTACATACCGTTCTGTAGCTCTTGATGTCTAGTTTTCAGAACAGGTTTTCTATCCTGTTTTGGAGTAGTAAGTCGCGAGTTATCACCTTCCGAATCCAGGTGAGTGCGTGACCATGGTCTTTGCGGGTAGATGGGTTTATTTGGTGCGTTTGATTGCGAATTGAGTTGATTTGTTGTTCGATCAATGCTTGTTTGGGGCGTTTTTAGTGTTTAGATCAACGTAAGTATCGTGGTTTGTGGTTGATTTTACGTTGACTTTTCGGGGTTGCTTTGCGTTGACTTTTCGGGGTTGACTGTGCGTTGACTTTTCCGGGTTGACTTTTCGTGTTGACTTTTTGCTTAATTGTGTTGTGTGGTGTTTTGATTGTTCCTTATACCCGTGCATCTAGCCAAGTAGATGGGATGATCATACCACTGGGTATTTATGATAATACTCACGCATCTCTTATAACCATGTGATGCAGGTAAAGAGAAAATGTGATCGTGGAATCAGGGCGAGTAAGAAGAGATGATCTAGTGTCTCGTTTGTATTTATATCTATTCCGCTTTTGTTATTGTGTTGAATTATTGTGTGGTTTAATATTTATGGGAATATTATTTCGGGGGTTAAAAAAAAAAAAAAAAAAAATTATGGTTGTTTCATTTTGGTATCAGAGCCCTTATGGTTCTAGGGCGGGAGAATGTAGTCGATTAATTGGGTAGTCAATTGCGTGTGTTGAATTAATTGATTATGTGAGTTAGTCAATTGATTGTTGTGTGGGTTTGGAGTCCTAGATCATCTCTTCCGAGCCTTCAATGAGATTCCACGGTAAGTGTTGTATGATTCTGTTTTGTTCTTGTACTTAGTAGTCTGCTGTGAGTGTAGAGTTATGGCTAGAGGTGCTAGAGGCAGAGGTCGCGGGGGGCCGTAGAGGTCGAGGTGGTCGTGCTGGGCGTGGACGGGGGTGGAGACTTGAGAGTGAGTCTGCTGCCACGTGGGTGTCCCAGGAGACTACGCAGGAGCGAGTAGCTGACTCGCAGACGTTTCAGGAGGGGTCCATGGGTGTGACAGCTACGAGTGCCAGTGTGAGGGCTGGTGTGGCCAGTGTAGATCCCGGGGTAGCTGGTGGTACGGAGGGCCGAGTGGGGGTGCTCCCGTAGGTTTGGCCCAAGACCGAGATGATCGTCTGGCGGGTTTGCTGCAGTTGATTTTGGAGCGGTTACCAGGTGGGGTACCAGTTCTGGGTCAGTCTCCGGGAGTTCAGCCAGGAGGGGCTGGGGTTCAGCCAGAGGTGGCTGGTGTGCAGCCAGTAGAGGCGGATGGTCAGCCGAGAGGGGCTGATGTGCAGCCAGTTGTGGCGGTTGCGGAGGAGCTCCCATCCTACATGAGGATGATGGAGCAGATGCAAAGGATTGGCATCGGGTTTTTCTCGGGCAGTGCCAAGCCTGAGGAGGCCGATGTGTGGCGGCGGAAATTGGAGCGTAATTTTCGCTCGATCAGGTGTCCTGAGGGATACAGAGTGGACTTAGCAGTTCACTATCTGGAGGGTGACGAGCACCTCTGGTGGAGAGGCGTCGAGACCAGGAAGGTTCAGGCCGAGATGGTCTGGGAGGATTTCTTGGCAGAGTTTAATGCCAAGTATTTTCCGCAGGAGGCGGTGGATAGGATGGAGTCGAGGTTTCTGAACCTGACTCAGGGAGGTCGGACTATGAGAGAGTTCGATTTGGAGTTCAGTCGGCTGTTGGTACATGTTGGGAGGGGCATGGAGGGCGAGCAGGCCCAAGTGAGGAGGTTCCTCGGGGGACTTCGTGCTGATCTGAGGACTCTCTGCAGGGCGAGTAAGTTCGCCACGAGGGCGGAGTTGGTAGAGACGGCATCTGCGATCAAGGAGGATCTCAGGGAGCAGGCTGTGGTGGTTAGTCCACCTGTGCAGAAGCAGAGGAGGCAGCAGTCGGGGTCGAGCATGGGCGGCAAGCCTGCTCAGGGTCATAAGAGTAAGTGGGAGAGCACTTCAGGGCTGAGCCAGGGAGGTCAGAGTGGTCTGAGATGCTTCGGATGTGGTGGCATGAACCACAAGGTGGCGGACTGTCCGAAGAGGAGGGAGGATCGGGCGGCTCAGGTGTGCTACCACTGCAGGGAGCCGGGGCACATCAAGCCCAGGTGTCCTAAGCTACAGCAGATGGCGGTAGCAGCGGTGCAGCCGTTGGCGGTCCAGCCTTTGACCCAGATTGCGGCGACGCTGCGGGTCTTCACTTCGGCAGAGGCGGGAGGTTCTAGGGCCAGACCGATCACAGGTATTTCCGAACTTGACTTTTAAATTCGTGATTACGTGAATTTTGTCTGTTGGGAAATTGTGAGTCTGTGCTAGAATGTTAGGGTTCTTATGCACATGGGATTGTACAGGGACCTTAGTTGTGGGCGGATGTCAGTCCCACGTGTTATTCGATTCGGGAGCTACGAATAGCTTCATTACTCCGGAGTGTGCGGAGGGTAGCGGGATCCGGAGCGATTCCGAGGAGCAACCGGGAGTAGTCAAGGTTGCTGGTGGTAGGACGTTGGCTACTTTCGGGCAGGCTCGTGGTGTAGATGTGCTGGTGGCGGGAGAGTCGATGCCAGCAGATCTGATCATCAGTCCGGTGGAGTTGTACGATGTCATTTTGGGGATGGAATGGTTGGATCGGTACAGGGTCCATCTGGACGGGGAGGCTGGTGTTTCAGGGTGTGAGGCCGACTTCTGGGAGTCTCATGATTTCAGCAATACAGGCCGAGCAGTTGATCGAGAAGGGTTGTGAGGCGTATCTGGCGACGATAGTTATGCCGGAGACTGTTGGAGAGGTTGCAGTTGGAGAGATTCAGGTTGTTCGGGATTTCCAGGATGTGTTTCAGTCGCTGTTGGGATTGCCACCGTCGTGGTCGGATCCATTCACGATTGAGTTAAAACCCGGGACGACGCCAATATCTAAGGCACCTTACCGTATGGCTCCAGCAGAGATGGCAGAGCTAAAGAAGCAGCTGGATGATCTGTTGGGTAAGGGTTTCATCTGGCCGAGTGTGTCACCGTGGGGAGCGCCGATGTTATTTGTGAAGAAGAAGGATGAGAGTTTCTGGTTGTGCATCGATTACTGGGGACTTAACCGGGTCACTGTGAAGAACAGGTACCCTCTGCCACGCATTGATGAGTTGTTGGATCAGTTACGAGGGGCTACCTGGTTCTCCAAGATTGACTTGGCTTCGGGATACCATCAGATTCCTATTGATAAAGCAGATGTTAGGAAGACTGCTTTCAAGACGAGGTATGGACATTTTGAGTTCGTGGTGATGCCTTTTGGTTTGACGAATGCACCAGCAGCGTTCATGCGGTTGATAAACGGGGTATTCCAGGAGTATCTGGATGTGTTTGTGATCATCTTTATTGATGATATTCTGGTGTATTCGGAGAGTCCTGAGGAGCATGAGTTGCATCTAAGAGTAGTTCTGGAGAAGCTGCGGGATCAGAAGCTGTACGCGAAGTTGAGTAAGTGCAGTTTCTGGCAGAGGGAGATGAGCTTTCTTGGCCACGTTGTGTCTGCAGACGGAGTGTCTGTGGATCCGGCTAAGATAGAGGCTATCAGAGATTGGCCTAGACCGAGGAGTGCTACTGAGATCAGAAGTTTTCTCGGGTTGGCGGGTTATTACCAGAGGTTCGTCAAGGGGTTTGCGAGTATGGCACAGCCGATGACGAGGTTGACAGGTAAGGATGTCCCTTTTGTTTGGTCTTTGGCTTGTGAGGAGAGTTTCTGGAAGATGAAGGAGATGCTGACAAGTACACCTGTGTTGGCGTTACCCGAGCCGGGTGAGCCATATGTGGTGTATACAGATGCTTCAGGAGTTGGTCTGGGATGTGTGCTGATGCAGCGGGGGAAGGTTATTGCATATGCTTCGAGGCAGTTGAGGAAGCATGAGTGCAACTACCCTACCTATGATTTGGAGTTGGCTGTAGTGATCTTTGCACTTAAGATTTGGAGGTCTTATCTGTATGGCGGAAAGGTGCATGTATTCACAGACCACAAGAGCCTGAAGTATGTCTTCACTCAGCCAGACCTGAACCAGAGACAGAGGCGATGGATGGAGCTAGTCGCGGACTATGACCTGGAGATTGGATACCATCCGGGTAAGGCTAATCTGGTGGCTGATGCTTTGAGTCGGAGGCGAGTGGCTTCGGCTCAGGAGCGGGATTTGGAGGAGTTAGTGAGTGAGCTCAGTACATTGAGGCTGTGCGTGATCTCACAGGAGCCATTGGGGTTAGAGGCAGCTAACTAGGCAGACTTACTGAGCAGGATTCGGGTTACGCAGGAGAAGGATCAGGGGTTGATTGATGCTTCTAAGATGACGGGTTCTGAGTATGGGGTCTCAGCGAGTGGGATGATACTGGTGAATGGGCGGGTTTGTGTACCCAAGGACGAGGATCTGAGGCAGGAGATTCTGAGAGAGGCCCATTCGAGTATGTTGTCTATTCATCCGGGGGCGACTAAGATGTATCGTGATCTGAAACGATATTATCACTTGGTCGGGATGAAGAGAGATGTAGCTAGCTGGGTTGCAGCATGTAACGTGTGTCAGCTGGTGAAGGCTGAGCATCAGGTTCCGAGTGGTATGTTGCAAAGTTTACCCATTCCGGAGTGGAAGTGGGATATGATTACCATGGATTTTGTGACAGGGTTACCAGTGTCACGGACCTATGATGCGATTTGGGTGGTTGTGGATCGTCTGACCAAGTCAGCACATTTTCTTGCCATCAAAAAGACCGATGGAACGGTGGTGTTGGCTAAGAAGTATGTGCGTGAGATAGTGAGGCTGCATGGGGTGCCAGCTAGTATTGTGTCAGACAGGGATCCGAAGTTTACTTCAGAGTTCTGGAGGGCATTTCAGGCTGAGATGGGCACTAAGGTGCACATGAGCACAACGTATCATCCTCAGACAGATGGGCAGTCGGAGAGGACTATTCAGACTTTAGAGGACCTGTTAAGGATGTGCGTACTAGATTATGGTGGTCATTGGGCGGATCATCTGAATCTGGTTGAGTTTGCGTACAACAACTCATACCAAGTGAGTATTGGGATGGCTCCATATGAGGCTCTGTATGGGAGGCCGTGTAGGACACCATTGTGCTGGACTCAAGTGGGGGGAGAGGAGCATGTTTGGTGCGAATTTTGTTCAGGAGACGACGGAGAAGATCCGTATCTTGAGGCTGAACATGAGGGAGGCTCAGGATCAGCAGAAGAGTTATGCCGACAGGAGACGAAAAGAGCTGGAGTTTGAGCTGGGAGATCTGGTGTATCTTAAGGCAGCTATGTTGAGGGGTCCTAACAGATCCATTTCGGAAAATAAGCTGAGTCCGAGGTTTATGGGTCCGTTCAGAGTGGTGGAGCGGATCGGACCAGTGGCTTATCGCTTGGAGTTACCTTAGAGTATGAAGGCTTTCCACAAAGTCTTCCATGTTTCGATGCTGCGTAAGTGTCTACATGAGTCTGAGGAGGTGTTGGCTAGGATCCCGGAGGATCTTCAGCCCAACATGACGTTGGCGGTGAGACCTGTGAGGATTCTCGAGAGGAGAGTCAAGGTTCTGCGTCGTAAGAGGATACCATTGGTGAGAGTCGTGTGGGACTGCGATAGTGTCGAGGAGGAGACTTGGGAACCAGAGGCGAGTATGAAGATGAAGTTCTCGAAGTGGTTCGAGAAGCAAACGGAGGCTTGAGTGTCTTTTCTGGTTTTCAGAGTCTGTACAGCGTGCTGCTGAGTTGTTGTTATATGTATTTTCGTTTGGGTTGTAACGATATACATTGTTGAAATTTAATAAGATGGGGTTTTCCTTATTATCTTTTGTTATAAGGCAGATGTTCTTATGTTATGACTTGTGGAGTCGTGGGTTGTGATGACTGGTAGGTCATGTGATGGCTGGGAATGGAAATTCTATTCGGCTTAAAGCTGGTTCATGTTCTAGGAGTGGCTAGAAATGAGCTTATTCATGTTCTGGGAGTGGCTAGAAATGAAATTCGTATTCTAGGAGTGGCTAGAAACGAAAGCTTTATGCGAGTTAGAATTTGTCTATTCCTAGGGAGAGTCGGGAAAAGAGGTTCTATGTGAGTTAGAATTGTCTTTTCCAGGGACTCTGTGGAAACACCCATGGTGGTTGGGTTATTTCAAGTGGCCTAGTGGGGGTCATGGATGCGATGATATTCCGGGTGGGGGATGTCATAAGGTAGCCACAGAGGCGATTCTGGTCGACAGGTACTTATGATGCATGTTTCAGAGTTTTGCTCTAGGAAACGGGTGTGTTTCCTGCATACTGAGGGATAGTGGTTCTCTCTAGGGGCCGATTGGGGTCCTTACATATACTTTGAGGGACGGTGGTTCTCTCCAGGGGATGAGTGGGTCCATGCACACGTAACTCAAGGGGTGACGATCCTGCGAGTGAGTGTGGTGTATATGAGCTATGAGTATGAGTTATGAGCAGTAGCATCTGAGCGTGGTCATGAGTATGAGATTGGATGAACTTCGGGGATCAGGAGTGGATCTCAAGTGGTGCTGACCGGGTAAGGTCAGGATTTCAGCCGTGGCGAGACAGTGCAATGAGGCTAGTGTGAGCCTAGTAAACTCGAGGATCGGGTTTTAGTTTTGGCTGAGGGCCAGGGTTGTGTTGTGGACGTCAAATCTGGGGTTATTATTGGAGTCTGGAATTCAGTTCGGACAATCCTGGTAGCATATGTTACGCCGATGGTCGTACATGTTCTTGTTTGATTGTTGTACAATCATTTGGTCCAACGCGGGGTCAACGGTTGGTCGGACATGTTCTTGTTTGATTGTTGGACGGTTAATCGGACAACCCTAATCTGGACCATGAGGCGTGCATTGTTGATGTTCCGGATGAATCTGGGTGAATTTTAGGCGAGAGTGTTAGCCTTAGCAGGACGGGTTAGGGGATTCGAGTGTTATCTCGAAGGATACTGGCCGCGTTCGGGTCAGGTGGTGGAGACCGTAGCGAGACGGTGTTGTGAGATTCGAGGGTGATATCGAGTGGTGTTGGTCGGGTTTGGCCAAAAATGTAGACCGTAGAGAGACGGTGTTGCATGATTCGAGGACGAATCCGTCTTAGTGGGGGAGAATTGTAACGACCGCGAACCAAAAATTTGTGAATAACTGGCGGGTCGGTTGGAAACCCGGGTTGTTATTTTATTTTTTTGTATAAGTCAAAAGCCATGTTTTAGGGAGCCATGTTTTGTGGAGCCTTGTTTTGGGGAAAGGCTGAATCATTAAGAGAGTGTCCAAGAATCAGAAATGAGAAAAAGGAGGCTGTTTTTCGTGTTCTTAGAGAGAGAAAAGAGAGATTGTTCTTGAGGCTTGTTCTGTCCGGTTTTATAAGAGGTGACGAACGGCTGAGAAGATCGGATCTATTTGGAGTGAAACTTTCAGGGTAAGTTCTCCACTCCCTTATCTTGATTTAGGAAGAAACCGCTTGTCAATCGGTTGAGTATTTGAGAAGTTATGGTCGTTTTAATACGGTAGGTCTGTGCAGCTCGTTGCTGCGATCAGTCCACTTCAAAGAAGTATTTCCGTCGAACCATAGAGACTCAGAGGACAATCTTTATACTGTTGGAAAGCTATATCTGTCTAGTTTCCAGATTTGGTTTTAGATCCTGATTCCGAGGTATGATCCGTTCTCTGTGTTCTTTTAAGCTCAACATGTCGTTCCTGTTTCCAGTTTCAATTACCAAACTTACGGGCTGGTTTACCATCGTTCTATAAAGATCCAGAAATCCATTTATATACGGTTAGAAAGATCTATCTGTCTAGTTTCCAGAACCTTTTTCCGATCCTAATTTGGAGTATCCGTTCATCGGATTCTTTGTGTTCTTGTTCAATGGGTCGTTTCTGTTTCAGTTCCGATTGTCGAACTTGCGGGCTGTTTTCCCGTCGAACCTGAGAGACCCAGTAGGCGATCTACATACCGTTCTGTAGCTCTTGATGTCTAGTTTTCAGAACAGGTTTTCTATCCTGTTTTGGAGTAGTAAGTCGCGAGTTATCACCTTCCGAATCCAGGTGAGTGCGTGACCATGGTCTTTGCGGGTAGATGGGTTTATTTGGTGCGTTTGATTGCGAATTGAGTTGATTTGTTGTTCGATCAATGCTTGTTTGGGGCGTTTTTAGTGTTTAGATCAACGTAAGTATCGTGGTTTGTGGTTGATTTTACGTTGACTTTTCGGGGTTGCTTTGCGTTGACTTTTCGGGGTTGACTGTGCGTTGACTTTTCCGGGTTGACTTTTCGTGTTGACTTTTTGCTTAATTGTGTTGTGTGGTGTTTTGATTGTTCCTTATACCCGTGCATCTAGCCAAGTAGATGGGATGATCGTACCACTGGGTATTTATGATAATACTCACGCATCTCTTATAACCATGTGATGCAGGTAAAGAGAAAATGTGATCGTGGAATCAGGGCGAGTAAGAAGAGATGATCTAGTGTCTCGTTTGTATTTATATCTATTCCGCTTTTGTTATTGTGTTGAATTATTGTGTGGTTTAATATTTATGGGAATATTATTTCGGGGGTTAAAAAAAAAAAAAAAAAAAATTATGGTTGTTTCACTCTTAGCTAGCCACCATCCACTCAACAAACCATTCATTTTTTTCCTTGCTTATGCATTTTAATCATTTACTCAACAAACCACTCAAAATTACAATATAAACAACAAATGTTCCCGCACTATGGGCGGGTGATTCCTAGATTATTGATTACTCCTTCAGACACAAGATTACCTTTCAAAATGCGTCGTAGACAGCTACCTTTATCTGTTGCCTTTGCGATAAACATCAACAAAAGTCAAGGACAGTCTCTTAGAGAAGTTGGGTTGTATTTGCCTCAGCCAGTGTTTTCGCATGGTCAGCTATATGTGGCTATTTCTAGAGTGACTTCCAAGAAAGGTTTGAAAATTCTTATTGTAGATAGCGATGGTAAAACTCAGAAGAAGACTATGAACGTTGTTTTCAAAGAGGTTTTCCAAAATATTGACTCGCAATTGTTGTGTGATGAAGGTATGTATATTCATCTATTCAACTTCTTTCAAATTCGTCTCTTACAAGTGCTTCATTTTTTAAATATTTTTTTTTTTTTTTTTTACAGATTAGTTTCTGAACTTGATTAAAGAGTTTGATCAATCTTCGGCGATGGAGACTCTCAAGTATTATTGTTTTGCGTTTTCGATCAAATCTTCGGAGTTACACCTACAATTTATGTTTTGGTTTTTTTTAGTTATTTTAGATTTGTTTTATTACATAGAGATTCAGTACGTTTGCCATATTATAATCCATTCTTATTCCATAAGTAAATACAACAGACATACGTATATGCACAAAACTAAATAATTGATACGACAGACATTCGTACATGCACAAAACTAAATATTATAATTTATGTATACCAATTACAATGATTATTCATCATAAAATTCAATACTTAACATACTTATTCTCTACCTTCAAACTAAAAAAATTAATCATATTTTTTCAATATAATCGATCCTACTTACAAACTAAAACAATACATATCACATTTTGAACATATTATATAAGACACAATCCGAAATTTTAGTTTACAACATAAAAAACGTATGTTCCCGCACAAAGTGCGGGTCAAAATCTAGTTGAGATTATAAGCCTAAATAATGGTTCGATATGTTAATGTTAAATCACGGTTTGATTAAGTTAAATCCCGGTTCGATACAATATATATACACTTGTACCTTTTCTTTTAATTATCTACCATAGTAGTGATTTTTTTCATTGGTTACCAAATATGTTAATGTTCTACCATAAAATACGAAGGATAAATGATTTGACAATTTTCATTGATTTTTAGGTATTTATTTAATTATTTACCATTAAATTCTAGTGATAAATTTGTCTTCAAATTTGACTAAGTTTTTGGTAGTTTCATAGAGAAGAGTTGATAGGTGACAAAAATTATTTGGACTATGTTTTCAATTTTTTTTTAATTACTTACTTTAAAGTAGTCTTGAATTTGTTTTCAATTTCAATTCAATTACTTAATTTTCAAAGTAATTTTCATGTATAAAATAAATTATACAAATATATTACTAGAGTACTTGAAACTAAAAATAACGAAGTTGGAATTTTTGAGAAAACATGTCACTGTGAAAATTATATATATATATATATATATATACAAAATAATATTTCTTATGTATACATACATATTTTATTTAACATTAACTTATAGGTCTATTGCAGAAATACCTTAGCGTATGGGTCAAGGGTTTAGAAAGTTTTTACACTAGGTTTGAAACTCTTTTCTAAAATGATCGGTGATTCTATCAATTCTGATTTCTCTCATACAATTAAACAATTGTTATCTTCTAATCGAGTCAAGAAATAAAACGAGGAACTAATTGCCGAATTATGAATAACACCCAAGATTTAACGTGTTTAGCCTTCACCATCGATGTAACGGCAACCTATTCACGTTTTCTTTTTCTAAGACAATCCACTATTACCAGAAAATAATAAATTACACGCTTTCTCTCTTACTCACAATTACTTTATCTCTTACACACCGAAAACAACAACAGCGAGAGCTCTCTCTTCTCTACATTCTAGAGATATACATAAACAACAACAATGAGAGATCACTCTTTTCTATATTCTAGATAGATCTAATCTAGGTCATTAATTAAGCCATTAGCCGTTAATTCTCCCCGAAGTCCATTAGAACTTACATGTTTGTCTATATAAAAAAATACAGTTATAATAATGCAAAACTTCTCGGCGGTTTCAAAATGATGTAGATAGATCCGTTTGTTGTGGTATGCAACGTATGAAATTACATGGCGTGGATCTATGTGTTGTGGGGAGAACTGCATTGTTAAGTCATTGTTTGTAAAACTGTTCGTTATAGTTGTAACTTGTAAGAAATACAAAATTCCGTCAATTAATTATTACTTATAGTGGGACTATACCAAATATCTACGATCTTTATGTAGTAGACGACAAGAAAATCAGAAGTCTATTTGTGTATACACACACACAAAATTATGCTATCAGAAATAGAACTATATTTTCGTAGTTTCCTTTTATACAATTCATTTTTTTGTTTGGAATTTTCAAAAATAGAAAGCATTTACAACAAAAAAAACGCTTAAAGCATAAATATATATATTTATTTTCCCAAAATCATGTGATAAATCCATAACCATGCAACTTCTCTTTTATGCGAAAACTAATAACCCATATTCAATCAGGTTTTAAAATAGGAATGCTAAAGATAGATGAACACTATATGTTGGCTTTGTTGTTTGTTCTTTCGTTAGTGGCTGGTGATTGTGTTGTGATGCATTCATATTTTAGCATATTTAGTATATATTTTCTTTAGTTTTTGTAGTCATTAGACTTACATTTTTGCATATTTTTCATCATTTTGAGTCTCATTTCATATTTAGGATCATTTTAGAGTCTAGGATACATTTCTTTGTATTTTGTGTATTTTTGGTTCCTTTTTAGGTACTTTGGAGATATTGGAGTGAGTTGGAGACAAAGAAATTAGAAGAATTGATCAAATAGGCAAAAACATGCAGAAAAAGTCCGAATTGGCTCAAACATCATCTCTGTTGAAGGTCTTTCCTTGATCGGATTAATCTGAAATTTTGTGAGCGGAAAGGAAATTGAGTTATCTTTCCAATGGAAGTGGTTTCAACTCATTTGGAGCTATATTTAGAAAGTTATGAAAGTTTTAGTGAAAACATGTCCGTCTGGCGAGCAAAAGAAGCAAGTGGAGAATTTAAAATATGGATCGATCGATCCACAATTGGATCGATCGATCCGAATTTTAAAAAATCATCGGAAGACCTGCGGATCGAGCAGTTTGAAGTACTATAAGTGGATCGATCGATCTACAAGTGGATCGATCGATCCTGGCCCTAAAACTGCCTAAAAATCACTTTTTCTAACTTTGTTTTCTTTAATCAAAACGTGTATTGGGGATGCAAAAACGTGTTTTAGTGCTAAAAAAGGTGCTTTAGACCCATATAATGGAGTCATTCACTCATTATTGAGGGGAGGAGATTGGGGAAAAAGAAGAAGGAGGGTGGAGAGCAAACACCATTTGGGAAGGCCTTCATGGCCTAGAAGACCCCAAACAATGGGGATTTGGAGGATTTGTACATCAACCTAGAAGATTTGAAGATTTTCTTCATCCCCACTATTTGGATTTGCTTCTCAAACCTTTATCTCTTTTTCTTTTGATGTTTTCTTTGATTTTAATGATGATTTGGGTTGCTTAGACCTTGTTTTAAGGATTGAGTGTGAACCCATTTGGAAATTTGATGGATTTAATTTTATTGTGTTTAATGCTTCTCTTACTTACAAATTTGCCATGGAAATGAGCTTAGATGTATGTTAGAGATGATTCTAAAGAGAAATTGATGTTGGGTGATTCTTCATTTGCTCTTAATGCTTGTTAATCTTGATAATCACTGATGGAAATTGGGATTTGTTTAGATTTGACATGAAATTTGGATTGGAAATCATTGAGTTTATGGCTTCCTTTTTATGTTCTTGATTGATCACCTAGAGCATGATTAAGATTCTAATGAACTCATGAATATATCTAGTGTAGGTTTTGGGTTTATACTTCTTTGAATCATTTCCTTGATTGATCACCTAGGATTTGTGATAGGATTTAAATGCACTCATGCCTTTAATTCATTGTGCTTAACAAGATTTGTGTTCTCTTTGGTATTGATTTGGTGATATGTTCTTAATGCTTGTTTAAGACTCATGACCTCAAGCATGTTATGTTGGGTGTTGCATTGCATAGAGATATGGATGTTCACTTAGAGCCAAGATCATTGATTAGGGGGTTTGAAGCCAATCGAGAGATTATGGAATGAATCTCTCTAGGAACACTATTTAGGCCTCATTCTTAATGCTCCTTATGAACTCTTAGTATCAATGTGGAAGCTTATGATTCTAAGGTTCGTTAGGTTAGGTTAGCTTAGCTAGATCACGACAGTGGGTAGTTAGAACATTAGATGCCTAAGTTCCTCATTATGCATAGAGCACTACACAATTATCATCCTTAGAACACTAGAGAATATTTCCCATATTATCCTAATCATCTCTATGTGTGGTTACACTTAATTTGTAGAACCCGAAAACATTTATCCTTTTATTTTTCTCCTCTATCATTAGGATTTACCTTAGGTTAGAATTAGTTTAGCTTGAATACCATTACACTCATCTTCGTTTAGGCTTAGCTCATCGTAGGCATAGACTAAGCTCTAGTGTTAAATACGTCTTCCCTGTGGTTCGACCCTATGCTATGCTACAGCAACTAGAGTGTGTTGTTAGCTTAGTTTAGGAAAATATAAATACAATTTGACACACATCATGTTGTTAATCTCTGAGTAACAGCGACTAATCTCACCGACATGACAAAGATTTATGATGAAGTATTTGGATTCTAATTTTTGTAGTGACAATATATTAAGTTAATTGCTCATTTTATGCAGAAACTGACCCGAGAATAATCTCTAAGTTGGTAAAAAAAGATAACCCTCGATTTGACTGAATTCGCGTAGCACAAAGATATATTAAATCTTAGACCTACTAGTCTCTAAAATCGCTTCTATGAAATTAGGCAGTTGAAACCTTAGATTGTAGAACTCGTGAAGCACATACCAAATAGTCTCTTAAAGCGTCTCTACGGTGTTTGGTAAGGATGGTGCCACAAAAAATGATGGAAAATTGTTTGATAAGGCGGTTGATCACTACATATATTACACACAGTGATCGAAAATTTTACAAAGAACCAAATGATAATTATTAACAAAAAAAAAAATTAGTTGATTAAAAAGTTGTATATCTTTCTCCAATAAAGATTATATCAATTCAAATGAAAGAAAATTTGAAAATAAATCTAGATAATAAATAGTTAAATGCTGAGGATTCTCTATGTCAGTTAGGGTCTTAGAGTTTGAGGCGGTTACTTCGGTTTTCATACCTAAACTACACTTGTGGTTTTTCGTTTCTCTTTTTAAACCATTAGCAAAGTTCGTAGTGGTTCAAGAAGGTTTTGGATCGCCAATTAATGTAAGTTCTTTAATGTTCGTATTAGCTTCCGGAGAAGCTATAGACACGGTTCGAGCAAGGGTATTGAGGGCTGACCTTGGATCATTGGGGCTCGTGGCAACTACAATGTCAATCTCAGTTTTGGTATTTGATATAAGACTGGAAATCAATCATTTATCTTAGTGATCACACGAGCTTTGGCGGAAGTGGACGATATAGAGATGGATGGTGCTCTAGGTGAGTGGAGAGTGTAATCCACGTGACTTTTTGAGCTGGAATGTTTGGTTTTAATTTGGTCTCCATTTGAACTAAGCACAACTCGCATGTCTCTTTAGCTCTCCTCGGCTCCATGCTCTCATGTCCATGTCTCCTAATTCCTTGCTCCTTAGCTAATGATGACTTGATGTCCTCATCATACTCTCCCTCTTGAAAAGGATCGACCTCGAAACTGTATAACCTGCACCAAGATAAAGCAAGTTAGCTTTCACTCGCTTTTGTGAAACAATAATTGGTTCCATAGCTTTATTAATGAACCTAAAACTTTCTCACACTCTTCAGAAGAATACTTTATTGGACACACTCTCAAATCTTGGTTTGATTAAGCTAAATCTTTGTTAGATATAAGAGCATAATCAATAGTAGTTGTTAAGTTGTGGTGCTAAGTGATTTTTTTATATTATAAATTGTATTGTGTCAATTAGAACTCCACATTTTGGAGTTTTAAATATTTTAAATTAGAACTTTTTATTGGGGTTCTTAAGTGTTTTGTGTATTATTTAATTGTTTTTAACTTTTAAGAAACCCATTAAAAACCACTTAACAACTACCATTGATTATGCTCTAATATATACACACCTATAAAAACGGTATTTTTGAAAATTTATATCAAAAAGTAGTACCATTGTAAAGTAGTAACATAAAAGTGGTAATCTCCCAAAGAGTGCGGTATTTTTGAAAATTTATACCAAAAAGTAGTACCATTGTAAAGTAGTAACATAAAAGTGGTAATCTCCCAAAGAAGTTTCATGTTTAAGAGAAATGATATGAATGTATTATCAAAAAAATTGAAAAATAAAAATAACTAAGTTGATATTTTGAGAAATAACATGTTATCTCATGAAAATTATATATATATATATATATATATATATATATATATATATATACATATCTTTCAAATTGAAATATTATTTGTAGTTATACAATTTTTTAATGGTCAACTAAACGTTTATTTGTATATACAAATACACAAAATTCCGCCAACTTCTTCATAGTTGAAGCTTTCAAATTCATTGATCATACGACATTCAGAATATTTAATCTGACTTCGCTTGTCACTTGAATATATATTTCCAAATTGAAACGATAACAGTACGTACATCAAGAAGGTCAAACAAGAAGAAGAAAATAACAGTGCATAAAGAACAATTCAAGAAATAGGTTTATGTGGATTAGAGGGAAAAAAGAGAGTTATATACCAAACTTTCATAATAAACCGAACTGAAATCCGAATGTCAAGTTTTATGGGCTTGAGTTCATCTGAAACCATTAGAGTCTCATAAACTGACAAAAACCATTAGTACTTCGAAACCATTAGACTAACAAAAAATAGTATTTTAAAATTTTAAATTGAGTCTATACATTGAACACAAAACCAATTACATATTTCAGTTAACAAATGATGTATAATGTTTTCTTATCTAGAAGTTTTTCATCCACTTCGTATGCATAATTTATGTAAATTAGATTAAAGTTATTTAATCTCAAAATTTGGAGGGTTATATGTGAAGATTTATATCATTTTGTTCTCTGATAAGTAAAAAAAAAATACTCAAAAAGTAACCTAATACAACCAAATACAATTCAAAGAGAGAAGGTGAGCTTGTGTTGCGTTGCAGAATCTAGAGTAGACGGTCCAATGATGGTTGCTGAAGGCAGCGAGATTGCGGAAAAGATTCGAGCCTTTCTTTCACGCCAAATAGAGTAAATAGTTATTTGGAAATTGAGCTTGATAGTAATAGTAGTATGTCTCTGTGTTTGAGACCTAAAATGATTTATCCAAGAAGTTGCATCATGTAAATCCCTTGGAGGATTAGACCAGACTTTTGAGGCAAAAAAACTTCAAATTCCTGCGGAGAATGCACCCTAAAAAAAAAAACATTTGTCGTGGCTATCCACACCAGAAGCACAAAAAATACATTGGATGACACATTCAATCCACATCTTCTTAACATATCCTTTGTTGGAAGTCTTTTGAGATTACAAGCAAGTAGAAAATGAAAACCGAGGAACAATTCCTAAAAACCATATTACTTTAGTCCAAAGAACTGTAGGAGATAGAACCATTAATGGCTCACACGTATCTTTCGACGAAAATTTTGGGTATCTTTCAAAAAAAATTTGGGTGTAAACACACCTGTCGCATTGCGCGATAGTAATTTATCACATATCTAGCAACAATAGGAACTGCAATGTCCTTAAGAGAGATGAGAAAACTCTGATCTTCTGGCCGAGGGCATATCATTTATACAATTTTCTTCGGTTCTTGTTGTTCTTCTTACATCAACCATTTACTTCTTTGTTGAGGTTTATACTTTCTATTACTCTCAGAACTTTGAAGTGGTGGGCTCTCCTTGTAGAGAATATATGATTTTCAAAAATTTTATGTTATGCAACTTTGTCAAACTCGTTAATATCTTTTGGCACATCTTTTGTTTTTTCAATTCCAGTCATTTTATGAATTCGTTACCTTGATAAATACCTTGTTAATCGTGTTCTGACAATATTAGCTCTTATGTATATTTTAGAGGATTATCCCTAAGACAAAAATACATCATAACCATCGTTTGTTAAATCGAGTTTGTTTTCAAGCAAAAACATATATCATAAGCCAAATGAATTCATAAATCCTCTATAGTACTTATTTATCAGAGTAATTGATCTCACCAAAATTGCATATTACACGAATACATTCGGTTAATCCCCTTTATTGACTGATGATGACACCATAACGTAATGAAAGAAGGAATGAATACTTGTTCAATATCCCAAAGACACAGGTTTTGAATCACATAAAAAATAAAACTAATTGGATCATTAGCTTCAACCTTTTAGTCTCTGTTAAAGATGATCGAAGTCCGAATTCGTGTTGTCATCATAGACTTGCAGAAGTATCTATTTCATAATCATTTTCAATGTCTTTCACATTTTATTTTAAATGAGTTTGAAATTTAGATGATTCCTCCTACCACAATTTAGTGTTTTTGGGTACCTATCTACCTATTTTCTTTTCGTATATGAAGATTTTGTTCTTTAGAAAGATTTTGTAATTCTATTTTTTTCATGGATATGCCCCGTGTAGGCATTAAGACTTCAAGAGTTAAATTTATACACATAAACATGGATTTATAATATAAAAAAATTGTGATCGAATATAGGTTTTATATGAATGACTTTTATTTATTGTCGAATTATAAATTCACAAATGCACATAAAATATTGAAAACAATTTAAAAATTTAGTAAATTAAGGAGTACGAAACTTTCATAACTGAATAAAATTATGGTTCGATTGAATTTACATATGGAAAAATTCGATTTGTATGTAATGTTGCCGAATAAAACGTAACTAAATGTTTAATTCGATTTGGTTTTTAGTGAAAAATCGATTAATTATGGAGTGTTCAGTTAATTTTCATCATCCCGGTTAAAGAAAACAATTGAAGGGGCTCGACAAACATCTTAGACAATTCAAAGATCAAATGAAGATTTATATTTTTGATTAAAGTAAGCAAATACAAAATCTCTTTTTTTGTTCTTCACATGAGTGATGTCTTCTTCCTCAGCCCTCCTCTCTCCATAAAGCTCGTTCCATTGCTAGTAGATGAATCATACGACACACTCGCACCAAAACAAATAATTAAAAATATTCCATTAAATCACATATTTTTACCAAATGAAACATGTTCATGTGTGGCTGTGAAATCGTTCATATTCAAGGCTCTAGATGTCTAATATTTTTTTTTTTGTTCAACAATTTCTTCATTAATCCTTAAACTGAAATCTTACATAGTTGCAAAAAGTAGATATTGAGAGCAATAAGACCATATAGATGTCTAATCTATGTACTATTATCTAACTGTGGAATGGGTCGGTTTTCAGCTTGAGCCACACTTTTATCCTAAAGAGTCACAAACCATAACTTCTCATTTAAATAAGGAAAGCACAAAGTCAAGCCATTATGATTTTGAAACAGACCCCATTTAGCATGTAGTTTAACCTCATTATAACAACTTACTTCTATTGGATCCTCTATGAAAACTTAGTTTCTTTTTCTAGTATCACTCGGACAAGAAGATAAGCCTCATGCACACAAACAAATTAAACCAAAATTGTATGTTTTCTTTTGTTCATAATGTGATCTTAAGCAACGGGTTTTCAATTTTTAATTTGGATTGAGAAAAATATAGGTTTTTAAGAGAAAGGGTTTGTCTAGGAAAAAACATCATAGTTACTATGAAAACATCATACGCGGACTGTAGTTATAAGATCTAAATGTAGGGGCAATATTAAAAATGACCATAAAGAAAGCCGAAGTATCAAATCTAAGATCGTTAATTACATCAACAATGATTATATGACACAAGAATTATCTCCTTCTACTATAATGAAGTTAATGTCCCGCCTTTATCCAGTTCTAAGTATAGAATCCATGCATACTTTAACTCAAAATTATGCCAAACCTTATTATATGTTTCCTAAGTTCTCTAATTTTAAGGAGACATTAGAGTTTATCATGAAGTTACTATTAAAAGATATACACACAAAAATATTGAAGGTTTTAAGTTTAAGCATATCCCCTACAGCAGAAACACCTGTTATAATCCTTTCATGGAAGTCCAAAAGAGCTTGCAAGTTTAATATGTCCTTGTTTAGAAACCATATTGGATTATTGAATCATCAAAATCAGGTCACACAACACAAAAGTGCCAGGAATAAAATACTTTGCCTTTATAGCCACTTAAAAAGATATTAAATCATCTGTTTGATATTCTTTTGTCATCTGCTGCACCAACCTATACATTATTTTTAATCAATCCCTAAAATATATGTCGAGTTTGAACAAAGACCAAATAAACGTTTTTGTTCTTGTTATCCCTTTGAAGGTCAACTATGTTAACACGACACCAAAACATAAAAAAAAATGATTATGAGAGATACAACAAAGAAAATCATATCAAATTACGGTTACGATAGACCTAAGAGAATAAAAGTCGACATAGAATAGAAGATTTTAATGTTAGATGAAAACAAAAGGTGAAGAGAAACCTAATCGGACAATTCAAAAGTAAGTCATAATTAAAGAGATGACATCGACTCGAAATCCCAAACAAAACAAAAAGGATAATCTGATGAATAACAAATATTGAAGTTTTTGTCTCTTAAGTCTCAACCCTTGATATAAGAAAGCAAACTCGAGGACGAATCTAAAATAGTAAAAACGAAAATTTGTTACATCAAAATTAAAGAATAAACATATAATTAAAAGACAAAAAGAACACTAACCTATCTATAAAGATAGAGAACATGATGAGATAATCTCCAAGATCTCAACGATTAGATCCCAAACAAAAGGCGATAACAAACCTAATAGGAAAAAGTAAGTTAAAAATAAGTTATAAAACGAAGATAAACTTAAATTTGAGGATTTTCTACGTAAAGAACACTGGTGAATCCAAACCAACGATCATACGTTGAAGATGTTAAAGATTAATCAAATAGTAAACGATTGATAAAAAAATAATTTAGCTGCACTTGTAATATGGATAGGTTATACGTCGGACAAATTCGACCCTCAGAGGATAGACTCTGAATAAAACATCTACGTAGATGAATATAAAACAAAAGGCCTAAAACAAAAAGATTTGAAATCAACACGTGAATGTACATATAATGAATAGATAGACAACATTATTAATTAATCACATACTTGATATCATGATGAATCTGTAAAAGAAAACAAAGAAATAGAATAACCAAAATCGTTAGTAATATTATATATGATTACATTAAGAAACATACATATATAATGAAATTATCAAAAGAATAAAAAAAACAATTATAAATATGAACTAAGAACATGAAAGATATTATAAAACATCAGAATTTAACATGATAAACATGTAAAGAGACAACTAAGAACATGAAAGATATTATAAAACATCAGAATTTAACATGATAAACATGTAAAGAGACCAAGATCAAATAACAACAGAGAGCCCATCAAAAAGGCAGAAACATTGTGACAACTATAATATATCATTAGAAAAACGACTTAAACTCATTAAATTAAAAGTGGTAAGAAACATACGAAGGTAGTATATGAGGAATGATAGATTAACAGAACATCAAACCTAAAAAATAACGTAGCCGTAAAATTATGTTTACAATGGACTGAGAAACTATGTATATATATACACAAAAAGCTAGGGTTTAACATCTAGTTGAATAATAAAAATTAAGAATATTTCCTCATATATGAAAGATAATAATGGGCCTAACGTAAAAAAGATACATAACCCACTTAAGATCAAACCCAAATCGGATGAAGATAATAAAATCGGAATGGGGTATTTTAGTCAGAAAATTTCGGTGGCAACAAATGTAATCAGGACGATTTTATCAAGGATACCCTTGTAATCAACCACCTCAAAATTGCTCTTACGCCGCTACGTAGGATTTTTTACTTCATATTTAAAAGAATAGATAGATATAGATATTTTATATATATATTTTTCGATTTTATCCGGTTCTCTTTATGAAACAAAAACAAAACGCATCATGATTTATGAGCACATGGAAAAGATTAGAAGAACATCGAAATCTAAAGGGGTTTTGACGTAGGTGGATTTTGTTGCTAACCTAGCATGATGGAAGAACATCAATCGATCTCACGATATCATTATGCAAATCCATGGTTTCTAAAGCTTCGCGAGACATGGATTCTTGTGGAATCGAGGAACAATGAAATGGTAAGGGATGCCTTAGTGGGCTTCTTGCTAAATCAGTCCAGTAAAAATTATTAAAACACATAAACTATGATAACTTTATTTGACACAAAAACAAACTTGAATTAATAATAACACTAAAGGAACGGATACAAAAACATAACATTTACATCATAACCAGACAGATATGAGTACAATTATGTTTTCATATGAGTAACTTATTTGAAACACAAACGAAAAACAGAAAAAGCAAATACAATCCAACACATATTGTCAAGTTAATTTGTTTGAGAAGACACTCTAAACAAACATTACACAGCAATTATGGATAAACCTGCTGAAGTGAATGCCGTCGTCGTCGCTGTAAGAATCATTTGACCTTTCCCAAATCAGTTATTCAACTTTTGTAGATGGACGACATGTGTAAACCGTCACATTCTTACTATGAGAAGACATAGCTCCGATCAGCAAAAGTCTATCTCCAAGAGACTTAAACGCAACACCCCAACCTCCAACAGAATTAGCTCTTACAGGTACGATACCAAGTTTTTCCCAAACATTTTTGTTTATGTCATAAACACGAAGCTCATTCGAATATGGTTCCAACAGATAAAGATTGTTGTTCACCACCGCAATGAGAGGCGGGGAATTGAGAGCGTCGAATGTCATGTCTCCGATCATTTCCTGGATCAGCTCCCAAGAATCTGTCACTTCATCGTAACTTTCTCCACAAGTTAAATGTTGATTATTTTCATCCCGACCACCGATGACGTAAAACTTGCCATGCAAGAAACATCCGGAGCAGAACTTCCTCCGCTTATGCATTTCATGGATTACTGTTGTAACGACCGCGAACCATATTATAGGAAAATTGGTTCGGTTTATTGCGGTTTTGTACGATTTTGGTTACAAATAAAAAATCAGAGTTTTGCCTATAAAAGAAAGAGGAGTGTCGGCAGTGGTATGGAGAGAGAGATTGCTCAGAGTTTTGAGAGGTTAGGGAGAGAGAGAGAAGAGAAGTGTTCTTGAGTTTTGGAGAGTTTTGGAGTGTTTTCCATCGGTTTTGGAGGAGACAAACGGCGGTGAAGATCAAATTGGATCGGAGTGAAAATTTCAGGGTAAGTTCTTCACTCTTTGATCTTGATTTAGGAGAAAACCGCTTGTCAATCGGTTGGGTATTTGAGAAGTTATGGTCGTTTTATTTTGGGAGGTTTCTGCAGTTTTGATCCGCGATCAGTCCAATTCGAGGGAGGATTCCCGTCGAATCGTTGGTAATCAGAGGACGATCTATATACGGTTGGAAAGATCTCACTGTCTAGTTTTCAGATCAGGTTTTCGATATTGATTCCGAGGTATGATCCGTTCTCTGTGTTCTTTTTAAGTTAGTGTGTCGGTTTCTGAAATATCTGTTTTCAGTTTCGATCAACGAGTTTGCGAGCTATTTTCCCATTGAACTGCTTAGAGTTAGCTTACGTTCTATACACCTCTGTAAAGCTCTATATTTCTAGTTTCTAGAACAGGTGTTATACCTTGATTTGGTTAAGAATTCGCTGAGTTATGGTCCTTTGAACTTAGGTAGTTCGTGTAGTTTTTCTGCAATTTCCTGCGGTTTCGTCCGGAGTTGCTGTTTTCGGGGACGATTTCCCGGCGAACCGTTTGGAGTTAGGAGTCTTGCAATACGGTGTTGGAAAGCTGTTGGTGTCTAGTTTCGAGAACCATTTTCCGTTTGCGATTTGGTCCAGTGAGTCGGAAGGTATTCCAGTCGCAAAACAAGTGAGTGCGTGACCATGGTTTTTACGGGTATTTGGTGCGTTTGATTGCGGATTGAGTTGATTTGTTGTTCGATCAATGCTTGTTTGGGGCGTTTTTAGTGTTTAGATCAACATATGTATCGTGGTTTGTGGTTGACTTCACGTTGACTTTTCGGGGTTGACTTTATGGTTGACTTTACGTTGACTTTTCGGGGTTGACTTTTCGTGTTGACTTTTTTTTGCTTAATTGTGTTATGTGGTGTTTTGATTGTTTCCTATACCCGTGCATCTAGCCAAGTAGATGGGATGATCGTACCACTGGGTATTTATGATAATACTCACGCATCTCTTATAACCATGTGATGCAGGAAAAGACAAAGTGTGATCGTGGAATCTGGCTGTGAAGAGGAGATGATCTAGTGTCTCGTTTGTGTTTATATCTATTCCGCTTTTGTTATTGTGTTGAATTATCGTGTGGTTTAATATTTATGGAAATATTATTTCGGGTGTTTTAAAAAAAAAAAAAAAAAAAAAAAAAAAAATCTAGTTGTTTCATTTTGGTATCAGAGCCCTAGCGGTTCTAGGGCTAGCTAGTTAATTGATTATGTGCATTAGTCAATTGATTGTTGTGTGGGTATGGAGTCCTAGATCATCCCTTCCGAGCCTTCAATGAGATTACACGGTATGTGTTTTGTGATTTATGTTTTCTAGTACTTAGCATTCTGCGGTTGAGTGTAGAGTGATGACTAGGGGGACTAGAGGCAGAGGTCGCGGGGGCCGTAGAGGTCGTGGTAGTCGTGCTGGGCGTGGGCGTGGGCGTGGGCGAGGACTTGGGAGTGAGTCTGCTGCCACGTGGGTGTCCCAGGAGACTACACAGGAGCGGGTAGCTGACTCGCAGGCGTTTCAGGAGGGGTCCGTGGGTGTGACAGCTACGGGTTCCAGTGTGCGAGCTGGAGGGCTGGTGCGGGTCCTGATGTAGCTGGCGGTGCGGTGGGCCCTGGTGGGGGTGCTGCCGTAGGCATTGCCCCGGATCGAGATGATCGTCTGGCGGGTCTACTACAGATGATTCTGGAGAGGTTACCAGGAGGGGTGCCTGCTCCGGGTTATGCTCCTGGTGTACAGCCGGGTTTGGCTGGGGTGCAGCCGGGTATGGCTGGGGTGCAGCCGGGTTTAGCTGGGGTTGAGGAGCTTCCATCTTATCTGCGGATGATGGAGCAGATGCAGCGGATTGGTACTGCATTTTTCTCGGGCGGTGCTAAGCCTGAGGAGGCTGATGGGTGGCGGATGAGGTTAGAGCGTAACTTTCGCTCCATCAGGTGTCCAGAGGGATACAGAGTGGATCTGGCGGTACATTACCTAGAGGGTGATGCACATCTCTGGTGGAGAGGTGTTGAGGCCAGGAGGGTGCAGGCCGAGATGGTCTGGGAGGACTTCTTGGCGGAGTTCAATGCCAAGTATTTTCCGCAGGAGGCAGTGGACCGTTTGGAGTCTAGGTTTCTGGACCTAACTCAGGGAGATCGGTCAGTGAGGGAGTTCGATGTTGAGTTCAGTCGACTCCTGGTACATGCAGGGAGAGGCATGGAGGGCGAGGATGCCCAGGTTAGGAGGTTCTTGCGAGGACTTCGACCAGATTTGAGGACTCACTGCAGGGCGAGTAGGTTCGCCACGAGGGCGGAGCTGGTTGAGATGGCTGCTGCGATCGAGGAGGATCTCGGGGAGCAGGTTGTGGTGGTTAGTCCACCGGTGCAGCAGCAGCAGCCGAGGAGATCTCAGCAGCAGATGAGTTCAGGCAGGGGCGGTAAGCTTGCTCAGGGACAGAAAAGGAAGTGGGAGAGCACTTCAGGGGTCAGTTAGGGCGGTTCGGGATGCTTCGGGTGTGGGAGTATGTCCCATTGTGTGGTGAGCTGTCCGAAGAGGACCGGGACCGGGACTCGAGATGTGCGGGTCGGGGTCCAGGATACACGGGTGTGTTACCACTGCAGAGAGACGGGGCATATTAAGCCCAAGTGTCCGAAGCTGCAGCAGTTGGCGGTGGCCGTAGTGCAGCCATTGGCAGTGCAGCCGTTGTCTCAGATTGCAGCAGCACCGCGTGTATTCACGTCTGCGGAGACGGGTGGATCTAGCACCAGACCGATCACAGGTATTTCCGGACTTAACTTTTTAAATTCGTGGTTGTTTGAATTTTTGTCTGTTGGGAAATTGTGAGTCTGTGCTAGAATGGTAGGGTTGTGAGGTACATGGGATTGTGCAGGGACCTTAGTTGTGGGCGGTTATGAGTTCCACGTGTTGTTTGATTCGGGAGCTACGAATAGCTTTATTACGCCGGAGTGTGCGGAGAGCAGCGGAATCCAGAGTGATTCCGGGGAACAGGCGGGAGTAGTCTAGGTTGCTGGTGGTAGAACGTTGGCTACTTTCGGGCGGGCTCGTGGTGTGGATGTTCTGGTGGCAGGAGAGTTGATGCCAGCAGATCTGATCATCAGTCCGGTGGAGCTGTACGATGTTATCCTGGGTATGGATTGGTTGGATCGTTACAGGGTCCATCTGGATTGCCACCGAGGGCGAGTTGTGTTTGAGCGAGAGGTAGGGAGGTTGGTTTATCAGGGTGTGAGACCGACTTCCGGGAGTCTTGTGATTTCCACGATACAGGCCGAACAGTTGCTTCTCAAGGGCTGCGAGGCGTATCTGGTAACGATAGTGATGCCTGAGTCTGTTGGAGGGGTTGCAGTTGAGGATATTCGAGTTGTTCGGGATTTCCAGGATGTGTTCCAGTCATTGGAGGGATTACCGCCATCGCGGTCGGATCCGTTTGTTATTGAGTTGGAACCCGGGACTACTCCGATATCTAAGGCACCTTACCGTATGGCTCCAGCAGAGATGGCATAGCTGAAGAAGCAGCTGGATGATTTGTTGGATAAGGGTTTTATTCGGTCTAGTGTTTCACCGTGGGGAGCGCCGGTGTTGTTTGTGAAGAAGAAAGATGGTAGTTTCCGATTGTGCATCGATTATCGGGGACTTAACCGAGTCACCGTGAAGAACAGGTACCCTCTGCCGCGCATTGATGAGTTATTGGATCAGTTGCGAGGGGCTACCTGGTTCTCCAAGATCGACTTGGCTTCGGGGTACCATCAGATTCCGATTGAGGAAGCAGATGTGAGGAAGACTACTTTCAGGACGAGGTATGGGCATTTTGAGTTCGTGGTGATGCCTTTTGGTTTGACGAATGCACCAGCAGCGTTCATGCGGTTGATGTACGGGGTATTCCTGGAGTATCTGGATGTGTTTGTGATCATCTTTATCGATGATATTTTGGTGTATTCGAAGAATCCTGAGGAGCATGAGTTGCATCTGAGAGTAGTTTTGGGGAAGCTGCGGGAGCAGAAGCTATTTGCGAAGTTGAGCAAGTGCAGTTTCTGGCAGAGGGAGATGAGTTTTCTTGGCCATGTGGTGTCTGCAGAGGGAGTTTCCGTAGATCCGGCTAAGATTGAGGCTATCAGAGGGTGGCCTAGACTGATGAATGCCACTGAGATCAAGAGTTTTCTTGGGTTGGCAGGTTATTATCGGAGATTCATCGCGGGATTTGCGAGTTTGGCTAAGTCGATGACCAAGTTGACAGGGAAGGATGTTCCTTTTGTATGGTCTTCTGCATGCGAGGAGAGTTTTAGCAAGCTGAAGGAGATGTTGACATGTACACCTGTGTTGGCGTTACCCGAGCCAGGGGAGCCTTACGTGGTGTATACTGATGCTTCGGGTGTTGGTCTGGGTTGTGTCCTGATGCAGCAGGGAAAGGTTATTGCGTATGCTTCGAGGCAGTTGAGGAAGCATGAGTGCAACTACCCTACCCATGATTTGGAGTTGGCTGCGGTAATCTTCGCTCTAAAGATTTGGAGATCTTACCTTTATGGCGGAAAGGTCCAGGTGTTCACAGACCATAAGAGTTTGAAGTATTTCCTCACTCAGCCGGAGCTGAACCAGAGACAGAGGCGCTGGATGGAGTTGGTAGCGGATTACGATTTGGAGATCGGATACCATCCAGGTAAGGCTAATCTGGTTGCAGATGCGTTGAGTCGGATGAGGGTTGCTTCGGCTCAGGAGCGTGATATGGAAGCTCTGGTGAGCGAGATTAGTACGTTGAGATTATGTGTGATCTCACAGGAGCCGTTGGGGTTAGAGGTAGCTAACCAAGCAGATTTGCTGAGTCGTATTCGAGCAGCTCAGGAGTTGGATCCGATGTTGATTGATGCTGCTAGGGTTGCAGGTTCAGAGTATATGGTCTCGGCAAATGGGACGATACTGGTGAACGGACGGGTTTGTGTACCCAAGGATGAAGATCTGAGGCAAGAGATCTTGCGTGAGGCTCATGCGAGCATGTTATCGATTCATCCGGGGGCAACCAAGATGTATCGTGATCTGAAGTGGTATTATCACTGGGTCGGGATGAAGAGGGATGTAGCTAATTGGGTTGCAGCGTGCAACGTGTGTCAGCTGGTGAAGGCTGAGCATCAGGTTCCGAGTGGTATGTTGCAGAGTTTGCCCATTCCAGAGTGGAAGTGGGATATGATTACCATGGACTTCGTGATGGAGTTGCCGTTGTCACGGACGTATGATGCGATCTGGGTGATTGTGGATCGTCTGACCAAGTCAGCACACTTTCTTGCCATCAAAAAGACCGATGGGACGGTGGTGTTGGCTAAGAAGTATGTGCGTGAGATAGTGAGGCTGCACGGGGTGCCAGCGAGTATTGTGTCAGACAGGGATCCAAGGTTTACGTCTGAGTTCTGGAGGGCGTTTCAGGCAGAGATGGGCACTAAGGTGCACATGAGCACGGCTTATCATCCTCAGACAGATGGGCAATCGGAGAGGACTATTCAGACTTTAGAGGACCTGTTGAGGATGTGCGTGCTGGATTATGGTGGTCATTGGGCGGATCATCTGAACCTGGTTGAGTTTGCGTACAACAACTCATACCAGGCGAGTATTGGGATGGCTCCATATGAGGCTCTGTATGGGAGGCCATGTAGAGGCTCTGTATGGGAGGCCATGTAGGACACCGTTGTGCTGGACTCAAGTGGGGGAGAGGAGCATGTTTGGTGCGGATTTTGTTCAGGAGACGACAGAGAAGATCCGTGTCTTGAGGCTGAACATGAGAGAGGCTCAGGATCGGCAGAAGAGTTATGCTGATAAGAGACGGAAAGAGCTGGAGTTTGAGCTGGGAGATCTGGTGTATCTCAAGGCAGTGATGTTGAGGGGTCCTAACAGATCCATTTCGGAGAATAAGCTAAGTCCAAGGTTTATGGGTCCGTTCCGGGTGGTGGAGCGGGTTGGACCAGTGGCTTATCGGTTGGAGTTACCTCAGAGTATGAGAGCGTTTCATAAGGTATTTCATGTATCGATGCTGCGGAAGTGTCTACATGAGTCTGAGGTGGTGTTGGCTAGGATTCCGGAGGATCTTCAGTCCAACATGACGTTGGCGGCGAGACCTGTGAGGATTCTCGAGAGGAGAGTCAAGGTTCTGCGCCGGAAGAGGATACCATTGGTGAGAGTCGTGTGGGACTGTGATGGTGTTGAGGAGGAGACTTGGGAACCAGAGGCAAGTATGAAGATGAAGTTCTCGAAGTGGTTCGAGAAGCAAGCTGAGGCTTGAGTATCTTCTGATTTTCAGTGGTTGTATTAGCTTGTGGCTATGAGTTGTATGTATTTTCGTTCGGGTTGTAACGATATACATTGTTGAGATTTAATAAGATGGGGTTTTCCTTATTATCTTTGGTTGAGACGGATGTTCTTATGAGTATGATGACTGGGTTAGGTCATGTATGTGATGACGGGGAGGTCATTTGAGGGGCTAGGATAGAAGCTCTATGGGAGTTAGGGCTTGTCTAGGTATCTAGGGATGGGGGATCCTAAGGGATTAGGACGGGTAGATCCCTAGATGGCGCTGGAAAATAGAGGTTTTATGTGAGTTAGAACCTGTCTATTTTCTAGGGGGAGTCTGGAACAGAAGTCTTATGTGAAATTAGGACTGTCTTTTCCAGGAACTCCGATTGAAACACCCTGGTGATTGGGATGTTTCAGATGACCTAGGGATTGGTCATGAGTAATATTCCGGGTTTGGGAATATCGGATTAGGAGACACCCTGGCGTTTGGGTTGTTTCAGATGACTTGGGGATGGGTCATGAGTGATATTCTGGGTTAGGGAATATCGGGATAGGAAACACCCTGGCGATTGGGTTGTTTCAGATGACCTGGGATTGGTCATGAGTGATATTCCTTGTTAGAGAATATCGTGATAGGAACCACGGAAGTAAATCGGTCGACAGGTGCTTATGATGCACGTTACAGTGTTACTGCTCCAGGGGATGGTGATATTCTCCTGCATATACTTTGAGGGATTACGATCTCTCCAGAGGATGTGTGATTCCTCTGCAGCCGAGAGCTGATGGACTGTGTGTCCTGAAGCGGAGGGGCTGGGGCATATCGAGAGCCGGTATGGTATACATCGAGAGCTCGATGGGTGACGACCCTGCGAGTGGGAGTGGTGTATAGAGATATATGTTTGAGCAAGAGTACCTGTAGTGTGATTATAAGTATGAGATTTGATGAGCTTCAGGGATCGGAAATGATCTCAGGTGGTTTGTGAATGTCTAATCTAGGGTTTTTACTCGAATTTGGAACCTTAGTGCAGACGACCCTAGTAAACATATGTAGCCTCTTTGGTCGTACATGTTCTTGTTTGATTGTTGTGTGACCAATTGATTCAAGGTCTGGGTCTACGGTGGGTCGGGCATGTTCTTGTTTGATTGTTGCGCGATCTATCGGACAACCCTGATCCGGATCAGCGAGTGTTGCATCGTGGATGTTTCCTGGGGAAATTTGGGCGGGTTTTTGGATGAGAGTGTCAACCTTAGTGAGACGGGGTTAGGTGATTGAGATCGGGTGATGATCTCTAATCGTGCTGACCGGGTTTGGTCAGGATTGTATCCATGTGGATGATGCAATGAGGCTAGTGTGAGTCTAGTAGGACTCGGAGATTCGAGTGTTAACTCGAAGGTTACTGGCCGCGTTCGGGTCAGGTAGTGGAGACCGTAGTGAGACGGTGTTGCGTGATTCGAGGTCGAATCCGTGTTAGTGGGGGAGAATTGTAACGACCGCGAACCATATTATAGGAAAATTGGTTCGGTTTATTGCGGTTTTGTACGATTTTGGTTACAAATAAAAAATCAGAGTTTTGCCTATAAAAGAAAGAGGAGTGTCGGCAGTGGTATGGAGAGAGAGATTGCTCAGAGTTTTGAGAGGTTAGGGAGAGAGAGAGAAGAGAAGTGTTCTTGAGTTTTGGAGAGTTTTGGAGTGTTTTCCATCGGTTTTGGAGGAGACAAACGGCGGTGAAGATCAAATTGGATCGGAGTGAAAATTTCAGGGTAACTTCTTCACTCTTTGATCTTGATTTAGGAGAAAACCGCTTGTCAATCGGTTGGGTATTTGAGAAGTTATGGTCGTTTTATTTTGGGAGGTTTCTGCAGTTTTGATCCGCGATCAGTCCAATTCGAGGGAGGATTCCCGTCGAATTGTTGGTAATCAGAGGACGATCTATATACGGTTGGAAAGATCTCACTGTCTAGTTTTCAGATCAGGTTTTCGATATTGATTCCGAGGTATAATCCGTTCTCTGTGTTCTTTTTAAGTTAGTGTGTCGGTTTCTGAAATATCTGTTTTCAGTTTCGATCAACGAGTTTGCGAGCTATTTTCCCGTTGAACTGCTTAGAGTTAGCTTACGTTCTATACACCTCTGTAAAGCTCTATATTTCTAGTTTCTAGAACAGGTGTTATACCTTGATTTGGTTAAGAATTCGCTGAGTTATGGTCCTTTGAACGTAGGTAGTTCGTGCAGTTTTTCTGCAATTTCCTGCGGTTTCGTCCGGAGTTGCTGTTTTCGGGGACGATTTCCCGGCGAACCGTTTGGAGTTAGGAGTCTTGCAATACGGTGTTGGAAAGCTGTTGGTGTCTAGTTTCGAGAACCGTTTTCCGTTTGCGATTTGGTCCAGTGAGTCGGAAGTTATTCCAATCGCAATACAAGTGAGTGCGTGACCATGGTTTTTACGGGTATTTGGTGCGTTTGATTGCGGATTGAGTTGATTTGTTGTTCGATCAATGCTTGTTTGGGGCGTTTTTAGTGTTTAGATCAACATATGTATCGTGGTTTGTGGTTGACTTCACGTTGACTTTTCGGGGTTGACTTTATGGTTGACTTTACGTTGACTTTTCGGGGTTGACTTTTCGTGTTGACTTTTTTTTGCTTAATTGTGTTATGTGGTGTTTTGATTGTTTCCTATACCCGTGCATCTAGCTAAGTAGATGGGATGATCGTACCACTGGGTATTTATGATAATACTCACGCATCTCTTATAACCATGTGATGCAGGAAAAGACAAAGTGTGATCGTGGAATCTGGCTGTGAAGAGGAGATGATCTAGTGTCTCGTTTGTGTTTATATCTATTCCGCTTTTGTTATTATGTTGAATTATCGTGTGGTTTAATATTTATGGAAATATTATTTCGGGTGTTTTAAAAAAAAAAAAAAAAAAAAAAAAAAAAAAAAAAAAATCTAGTTGTTTCAACTGTCCATGTTTTGGTATTGGCGCTAAATTTCTCCGCTGTGCTCACAACCTCAGAGATCCCATTTTCGTGAATTTTAATTCCTCCAGCGAAGAAAGCATCGTTCCCACGGCTAGCAGAACCGTACATGACTCGTGGTTCAATCATTGCAGGTCCTTTGAACCACTTATTCATCTCTAGTTCGTATCGCCACACCACAATGCCCTCAGTCTCCCTTCCGACAATGATCAATTGTGTGCCTGCACAAATTGTTTCTCTATCTGCGCAACGGAAGCAATAGTCAAAAGGAACTTTTGGAAGTTTCTGGAAACTTTGGAAATCTTTATCAAACAGTGTCCATCGAGTGTTATCATCGCTCCTAAGCATAAAAACATATGGTTTCACAAGTCTGCGTTCTTGCCTCACCCTAAAAATAGCACCACTCTTTAGCAGCTGTGAAAATCGTTTGTTGAGAAACTGCAACTTCCAGTATTTTATACATGAGACACGAGCGAAAACCTCGACTTGGAGTTCATAATGGAGTGGACAAGCAACATAATCTTGTTCCTTTTCTTCTCCTTCTGAACCGAAACAGAGTTCAACATTCAAATCGAAATTGTGGGGCTTGGTGTTCCTTGCCTTGGATTGGCTCAAGCATGTTCCAATTCTAGGAGCATTGTCTTCTTCTAACTTTAACATTTCTCGGTTAATTCTTCTCGCCTCGGCACCTGACATCTCTTTCTGTAAATTCTAAACCACCAAAAATATATATATCTTTGAATCCATCACCATTTAATTTTTTTTTTGGTCACGCCATCACCATTTAATTTATTTGCAAGAATATAGTATTAACATTTTCAATACAAACAATCATAATTTCGAACATTTTCAAAGTTCCATAGTAATGTTATAATTACGAAAAATAGAAAACCATAAAGTTTGTGGTGATATGCAATGTCCCTTAGATATATATATGGTAATATACACGCAATACTAGTTGTTAAAATGGCGATTATAAACCAAAACTACATGGTGTTGATTCACAGAAAATGTATCATAGTTTTATGATTTATAAGTACATACAACTAAAATGTAACTATTACGATTTTACTTTTGCTAGATCCAAAGAAATTTGTTATTTTTATATAAAAAAGTGATCTGCTTGAAGTTAGCACACAACAATTTTCACCTATACAAATTATAAAAAAAAATATTATAGTAAAATGTTTATTTTAATAACTAAACATCGATGAGGACAAAATTTTATAATCAATTATTTAGCATTCTCAATATCGTAATCATATAGTTCTATATAATGTTGATCAAAAGCATATGTTGTGTGTACCTTGAAAGTTAATCGATTGAGAAGACTTTACTGAATGCACACTCAAATCACGATTTGATTAAGTTAAAATCCCGGTTCGATATAATATATATACACTTGTACATATTCTTTTAATTATCTACCATATTAGTGATTTTTTCATTGGTTACCAAATATGTTAATGTTCTACAATAAAATACGAGTGATAAATGATTTGACAATTTTCATTGATTTTAGGTATTTATTTAATTATCTACCATAAAATTTTAGTGATAGATTTTTCTTCAAATTTGACTAAGTTTTTGGTAGTTTCATAGAGAAGAGTTGATAGGTTGACAAAAATTATTTTGAATATATTTTCAAATTTATTTAAATTACGTACTTTATAGTAGTGTTGAATATGTTTACTTTAAAAATTACCTATTAGTCACTAAAAACGCTTCTATGATAATAGGCGGTTGGAACCTTAGATTGTCTAAGTCGTGAAGCACATAGCAAATAGTCTCTTAAAATGTCTCTTTGCCAAGGAAGGCGCCATAAACAATGATGGAAAATTGTTTGATAAGGCCGTTTGATCACTACATATACTACACACAAAGTGATCGAAAAATTCGCAAAAAACCAAATGAAAACTACTCTCACAAAACAAAAATTTAGTTGATTAAAAAGTTGTACTGTTTTTACAATAAAGATTACATATATTTAACTAAATGAAAGGAAATTTGAAAATAAATCTAGATAATAAATAGTCTTGCAAACATATCTGAATAAAAACTGAGAGTTAAATGTTCTTGGAGTTCTCTTTGACTTGAAAAGGATTCTTGATCTCTAGTTTTGATCTGAAATAAAAGGCAATTATTTTTGGCCTTCTTGACTTCTCTGCTGGTGCGTCGGCTTTGCACTTGTTGCGCCAAGGTGACCGAGCCTTCCTTTTTTCCCAAGGCTCGACCATCACATATCTTAGTGTAAAGAGGCGTCTTAGCTTAGGTCGGTGACGAATCTAGTTTCAATCCATTGCTTTCCTTCAAGCCAATAGCTCCGTATAGTAGTTTATTTCTCGTCGGAGGAATTCCTTTCACAGCTAAGATTTGTTTTAGTGATCCCTGAGCATATTAGGGTTACAAAGTGGTTGAGGTTGCAAGTTAGAATCATGTGTCGGAACCATAGTGGTTGATTCAATAGATATGTTTTACATAATCTCGAATCTGTTCTTAGAATTTGTAAGAAAGAGAAACTCTTTTTAGTTTGAAAGTGAATAAAAAGTTCTGCTCTTTTAGACTCTCTTGGTCTGAGTGTTGTTACTGCTTCGATACCGGGATATGATATTTAGCAAATTGGATCCACGTAACAATGCCAGCCGCTAAAATGACCCAGCCTAAAAAAGAAGTATATAAGTATATAATATCGTTTATTAAGCTATTGGGAAAAAAAAAAGAAGGGTTAATTAGCTAACTAGCAATATTTTGAATTATAATTAGCATACTAGCTATGTAATAAATTTAATGGAGTGAATAACAAAGCCACTTGTTGTGTTGAATTTTATACCCTTCACACATGCAAGCATATTCTTTTGTTATATGATATTCTACATAGAACATGTACTCATGTAGAATAGAGTGCTATTTTTTTTACACAAAATGAAAACTATTTAGGGTAGTTCTCAAAAATTTATCTTTAAACCTTCAAAAATAAACCCTAAATCTAAAGTAATTATAACCCAAACCCAAAATTTATTTAAATTATATACCTTTAAAATTTTTTGGACAATTGCAAAAATTTCACTTTTGATGCGTCCATTTTCAAAAATGACACTATAGGTTGTGCATTTTCAAAAATTCTAGTAATTATAGATTTTTAAACCCTAAAATTTAAAATTCTAAACGCTAAAAAAAGTTTCATCCGTAAAAAACCCTAAACCCTAATTCAACATAATTAACCAAAACATAAATGATATATTTTGAGTAAATAATTTTAAAAAATGACATTTTTGCAAAGATTTTGAAAAATATGCATTTTTGAAAAATTAATATTTCAAAAGTGGCATTTCTTAAAAATTCACAAATTTTCTTTATAGAGTTTGTGGTATTTTTGAAAAACTAAAACTTTTTAGTGGTATTTTAGCAGGCCCGTGCCTATGGCAATAAAAAAGAAGCGGTGGCCTCCGGCCCATTTTTTAAAAAAAAAGTTGGAGGCCTTAAATTTTTCTAATTAAAAGACCATTAGTTAGTTCAAATATAAAACCAAATCAAAATATGTTAAAAAAAAATCTAAACGAAAATTAAAACAAATTATTAATTAAAATTAGATAAAAAAAACTTAGGGTAATTAACGAGCCTCTTCACCTTCTTCCCCATCGCCACTTCACCATTAAAAAATTGTTTCTTTTTGTGGTTAAAAACAATAATCAAAATTCACAAGTAAGTTTGATTTTAGATTTAGATTAGGTTAGATAAGAATTGTAATTTCTTTATGCACAATTGATTGGTTTATAGAATTGTGATTTTGTGCTTGAAAATTTGGTAGTGCTTTTATCCAAAGACTTTATGCATAACGTTTTTTTATATATAAAAACGAGTTCGTAAGAAAGAAAGGCAAAAAATTATGTTTTATAATTAATATTTTTGTAAATTATATTTTTTATTGGAGATGATGATAGGTGGTTAAATTTTTTTTTTATATAAATTGGCTTTTTTTTTTTAAACTCCGCCTATGGTCTATAAAGACCTAGGAACGGCTCTGTATTTTAGTAATGTGGTATATCATGCAAATAAACTTTAGTGTTGAAATGAAACGAAAAATTCGTGGTATAATACTATAACATAGATTGTAGAAATGATATAATACGGTAAGATACATTGTTATATATAACATAGACTATAGAAAAGATATTATATTGTAACATAAACCATTATATATAGGTGATAGAACTGTTAATTCTCTTGTAGCAAGGACAAAACTGTCCAGAAATACATATTACTAGATTTTGACCCACACTTTGTGCGGGAACATACGTTTTTTATGTTGTAAGCTAAAATTTCGGATTGTGTCTTATATAATATGTTCAAAATGTGATATGTATTGTTTTAGTTTGTAAGTAGGATCGATTATATTGAAAAAGTATGATTAATTTTTTTAGTTTGAAGGTAGAGAATAAGTATGTTAAGTATTGAATTTTATGATGAATAATCATTATAATTGGTATACATAAATTATAATATTTAGTTTTGTGCATGTACGAATGTCTGTCGTATCAATTATTTAGTTTTGTGCATATACGTATGTCTGTTGTATTTACTTATGGAATAAGAATGGATTATAATATGGCAAACGTACTGAATCTCTATGTAATAAAACAAATCTAAAATAACTAAAAAAAATCAAAACATAAATTGTAGGTGTACTCCGAAGATTTGATCGAAAACGCAAAACAATAATACTTGAGAGTCTCCATCGCCGAAGATTGATCAAACTCTTTAATCAAGTTCAGAAACTAATCTGTAAAAAAAAAAACAAAAATATTTAAAAAATGAAGCACTTGTAAGAGACGAATTTGAAAGAAGTTGAATAGATGAATATCCATACCTTCATCACACAACAATTGCGAGTCAATATTTTAGAAAACCTCTTTGAAAACAACGTTCATAGTCTTCTTCTGAGTTTTACCACCGCTATCTACAATAAGAATTTTCAAACCTTTCTTGGAAGTCACTCTAGAAATAGCCACATATAGCTGACCATGCGAAAACACTGGCTGAGGCAAATACAACCCAACTTCTCTAAGAGACTGTCCTTGACTTTTGTTGATGGTTATCGCAAAGGCAACAGATAAAGGTAGCTGTCTACGACGCATTTTGAAAGGTAATCTTGTGTCTGAAGGAGTAATCAATAACCTAGGAATCACCCACCCATAGTGCGGGAACATTTGTTGTTTATATTGTAATTTTGAGTGGTTTGTTGAGTGAATGATTAAAATGCATAAGCAAGGAAAAAAATGAATGGTTTGTTGAGTGGATGGTGGCTAGCTAAGAGAGTCGATTTAGAGTTTCTAAAAATTATATTTTTAATGAAATAAATCATTTGAAAAGCTTATTCCACAATTTTCGAAACGAATCTTAACATAACGTCGAATTAGAGGAATTATTTTATTTTGGTACAATTAACAGATCATGTGTTTTCTTCTATATTAATTAAGTTAAAAATTAAAAATTATTTAATTAAGAAAATTATCCACTTAAAAGTTTAAATCTTAGCGATTGTACCAAAATAATTTTCTTTAGTTTCGTAATTTTTGTTTGGAATTTGTTTAGAATATCTCATTTAGTTGATCAAGAGATGGTTCTTTTAACTTTTTTTGTTTGTTTTCTAATAATAAAGAATAAGGAAAGCAAATTAAATTGAATAGTCGGTATTTCTAGCGATTTGGTTACTGGGCGGCCTGATTTGTGCTCGTGGTATTACGAAATGTTTAGATTTTAAAAATTAAAACCAGATTTGTTTTTGGTTGGTTATTATTTATTTAATTAGTCTAAAATTAATATCCATGTCATTTTTTTCTAAAACTATGTCAGAGTTTACAGCCAACCAAATTAAAACACATAATTAAACTATTAAAAGCATTTCCTTTTAATCAGATTATCAACCAAATTATCAACCAAAATTATTTTATTACTTTGAATTCAACTTTTCTAAGAAATCTTTGAGTAAACCAAATTATAGATTCTAAATGAATAATAAAAATCATGGACCAGAACGTGAGGGCATATCTTGTAGGTGTAATTGAGATTGAGATTGGAATTGTTGTTTCTGTTGCAATTGTTGTTTCTTTTCTTTTACTTTCTCAAACAATTTAGAAGATAAATATAACCTTTGTCGGAAAAGGATACATGTCAAATTACATTTAATTTGCCTGATTTAATTAAAAAAAGCACAAGTTATTTGAACGGGAGTATAACTACATAAACGAAATTCGACATAGATATACATCAAAACAAATAGATTAAAAACCATGAAAAATAATGAAAAGAAATAAATTACGTCAATTTAGGAACTCTAAAGAAAAAAACATTCTTTTAATGAAATATATTATTAACAAAAATCAAAAGTAACTCCGCATCATTAACCAATTGATTTTCATGGCAGCAATTATTTTTAAAAATTGAAAGAATTTGTGATGATAAAAATATACCTACAATATATGATATATATCCTTTAAAACTAAGAATATACCAAAATTAACTAAATTTTTTTGGAATATATAATATTGTTATAGAACATTTAGTCTCGGAAATTATATTTATGGGATATAAAATTTATAGAAATATCTTTGCCATTTTTAATTGGTATTATGTTAAGTGTCTATAATTAATGATAGTGCAATAATTTTTATAATATATAAGGAAATTATGATTAATATAATGGCAGGTCATTTTTAAAATCAAAAGCAATTGAACGTCAAGATCGTGTGTTATAAGAATATTATGAAACATTGTCATTAATTACTTTCCAAATCTTTTTAATTTTTCTAAAAATATTAAATAATTTCCAAAAATTAATATTATCAAAGATTGTCATTTAACTACCTTCCAAACATTGGGTTTTGTTACCTTTTTGGCTAACTATATATATGAAACATTAAAATGTCAAATTGATTAAATTTTGAAACAATTTGGAAAGTACGTAATATGAAGAAATTTTTCAAATTTAAAAATTTAAGATATATGTAATATGAGAATTTAAAATATACCAAACAATTTTCTATGAATGTACTATAATAAAAATTTGAAATTTGGAATTAATCAACAAAAATGTTTTCTAATAAAGAGTCGAATATCTTATTATAGTTTAATCGTCTAACTATATATCATCACATGTATAATTATAACTTAACGACATTTTAAATTGGTGTAAAAGAGCCGAATATGAAAACCAAATATGGTGATGATGAGTGAAGAAAAGTTGATGGTGATTTTGCTCAACAATCTTCATCCTCCCTTAAAACTGAAAAAACCAAATAAAGATTTTAACAATATTCCATGATTCTGACAAACAAAAACAAAATGGATTCATTAAACAAATTATATTATTTATATATTTAAGAGGATGCTTGAACATAGGAACTCTAAAGAAACGGATATTCTATACAAATATATTACACGAAAATAAAAAAAAATTAAATCTGCATTGTTAACTAATTTATTTTTTTGGTATAAATTACTTTTGAAAATTGAAAAAACTTTGTCATGAATCATATAAAAACTATAATCTCTTTGGCAACTATGGTTTATTACACTTTTTGTTAAAACCACAAAAATATTAAAAAGAGGGAAGAACAATTAAGATGGGGAAAAAATTGAAAATTTACCACATTGAAATGAGAGAGACATTTACATGATTTGGTATTTACTGTGACGACCCAACCCGTCAAATAAAAATTTTTTTTTACCCAGATCACTATTATCATAAATAATGATCCTCAACGGTCCAATAAACAAACAGCGCGGAAACAATGATTCAACAATCAAATACAATTATCGTTTAACCAGCCCATACTTATTAATTCTAGTTCAATTCGGCAATTCACATAGTTCTGAAATTGCTAACACCCTAACAATTCTAACTTATTACACGAAAACGAGCCACTAGATCATTCCCCTCGTCCCGGCCATGATTCCACGATCACTGACTGTCTTTACCTGCATCACATGGTTATAAGAGATGCGTGAGTATTATCATAAATACCCAGTGAGACGGTCATCCCATCAACAGGCTATGTACAAATATAAGCATAAGCAATGCTACAATACCAGGATGAACAATCAACACGAAAACAACTCAATCGCGTAAAAACAACCTGTGTCGATCGATACACTAACCCGTGTCGATCGACACCAACTCCGACACTCATGTCCGTCAGCACACCATCCCGGTGACCTACTGACACCATGTCGATCGACACACCCATATGTGTCGATCGACACACCAAACCCAGAAAACTCGCACACGCGATTTTCTGCATAATAATCCATCAAACAACACGAAATTCGATCCCAAACAACACACAAACGCATCCTAACACTTCTTATGCTTACACGCACCCATGGTCACGCACTCACCTTGATTTGGGAAGGAAAACGGATTCAAAAGTGTTCAAGAACACCCAGAACACCAAGAACACGCACGCCCCAAAGAACTCAACGTATACTACGAACGGCTACTCCAAATTCCAATCGGAAACCGGCGCTGGAAACTAGACACGACGAGCTACACAACGGTATGTAGAACGTCCTCTAACTCCCTACAATTCGACGGGAAAACAGCCCGCAAGTTCAACAATCCGAACTGGAACAGAAATGACAAGTTGAACAAGAAAACACACTGGGAACGGAAAACACAACGGAATCAAGATCGGAAACCCGATCTGAAAAGTAGACAGATAGAGCTTTCTAACCGTATAAAGATCGTCCCTTGGTTCCCAACGGTTCGACGAGAAAACAACTCGCAAGTTCGATGATCCGAACTGGAACAGAAATAACCCGTTTTACAAGAAAGCACACTGGGAACGGAAAACACAACGGAAACAAGATCGGAAACACGATCTAAAAACTAGACAGAGAGGGCTTTCTAACCGTATATAGAACGCTTTCTGGGTCACAACAGAACAACGGAAAAACTCCTCCGAAGTTGACTGATCGCAGTTGAAGGCTGCACAAACCGACCAACTTAGAACGATCATAACTAACAATCTAACCGTCCGATTGACAAACGGATTTTTCCTACGACAATAACAACGACAGGAGTACTTACCCTCCAAATTTCACTCTGATCCGTCGTGATCTTGACCTCCGTTTGTCTCCTCCAAAACACGAACAGAAACTGTTCTTCACCCCAAGAACATCCACCCGAAAATCACTTGATTTCACACACTAATGCTCTCAAAACTTCTCAAAAACTTGTTGTTTCTTCTGCTAAACAACACAGCCGACACTCCTCTGACTTTATAGGGAAATTTTAATTTTTTTTTTTTTTTTTTTTTTTTTTTTCCGTGTCGATCGACACACACCCTGTGTCGATCGACACACGACCAAATATTCCGTAATTTGGTTCGCGGTCGTTACATTTACTATCTTCAGAGGATTTGTTATCATGTCTTGAAGAGGCAGATGTTGTAGTTGATGACGGCGTGACAAACAAAAATACTTGGTAGACAAAAAAATAGAGAAAACATAGGAAAGGGAATACGTTGATTAGCAAATATATCTTGTTCAATAACCAAACAGCACGTATCACGTAAACCAAAAACCTGGTTTGAAAAAATCTACAAAAACAAAATTCAAAAGTCAGAATTGATCATCAATGAAGTATTATGCATACAGAAAAAAAAAAAGCAAAGAACATAATGAATAAAAAAACCAGAAAACGGTAAATAAAACAACCAAAGGAATAAAACACTATATATAGTTCTCATAGATTTAGGGCTTCACTACAAATAAAAAATTTGAGCCGACTTTTTAATTCACTAACTAGAAAATAATTTTATCATCTATTAAAATTGATTAAGTTAGTTTATAAAGATTTTTGTAAATCTCGGTGATTATAAATATATACCAACAATAAAGAGTATATCCCTAACAACTAAGAATATATCAAATTTAACCTAAAATCCAAAATATCTGATATTTTTATAATCCCTAAGATTCAAAAATTATATTTATGAGATTTTAAAGTTAATAGAAAATTGTGATTGCCATTTTTAGTTGATATTTGTGTTAAATGTCTATGATCGTATGATTAAGCAATAATAAATTTGATTATATATCTTGCGTAGCATTGTTAGGGAAAGAAATTGATTGTGCATTAATTTTGATAACATATAGGAAATCTATGATTAATTCAATGACGTGTGATGTGTAGGATCAAAAGAAATTATACCTCAAGATCCGTAAGTTTTATTTTGTATTTGAAAAGATTTACTTTGATAAAAACAAAATTTCATAAAATTATGAAAATGCCATTAATGAATCAGTCGGGTTGAACCGGGTCGCACAGGATCCGCGTGTCTGCAGTCGGATCCAGTTAAAAAAATGTCCAAAATTTATCTGAAAATTACTTAAATTGTCATTGCATCTATCCAAAATTACATTTTTCAATTAAATCAATTTAGTTATAATGGAATGGCAATTTCAGTAATAATGGAATGGCAATTTCAGTAATATTTGAATCAATTTTGAACATTCTACTATATGTACTTCTCTTTTAATATTATAGAGATTTGTTCCTATAAAATATCACATTTTAAAATATATTATAGGGTTGTTAAGGAAAGCGATTTTTTTATATACCTTTAATTGTAATCTTTGATAAACTTGTAGAGAAAGATTTCATGTTTTAAAAAGATTAAATAATTAAATACCTTCCGAATTTAACATTACCAAAGATTTGCATTAACTACTTTGCAAATTTTGGGGGGTTGTTACTTATTTTGGAGTAACTATATATATAAAAAACAATTAAAATGTGAGATTGATTAAAATTTGATGAATTACGAAAATGCCATTAATGAATCTGTCGGATCGCGAACCAGATCAAGAGGATCCGCGTGTCTGTAGTCGGATCCAGTTAAAAAAAAGTCCAAAATTGATCTGAAAATTACTGAAATTGCCATTACATCTATCCAAAATTACTATTTTCAATTAAATCAATTTAGTTATAAGGCAATGACAATTTCAATAATATTTGAATCAAATTGGGGTTTTACAAACTTTGTTTTTTTCATATGTTAAATAGTTTATGTTTTAGAATTAAATTGGGGTTTTAGGCATCTTTTCAACAAATAATAATAAATCGGATCCTAAAGATTTTATGAGATTATCTTTACTTTGAATATCCATTTATTGTTTAGATTTATTATTAAGATTAATTTAGGAAATTACTATTGAATTAAATAAAATAAAAATACAAAGAAGGAAAAAAATGAATTACTTTTTAATCAAATTAAATTTTTGATAAAATTATTTATATTATTCGATTTAATTATGCAGTTAAACTTAATAACCAAATTAAAACGAATCAAATATTTTGTTTTGAATGCCTATTAGATTAGGCTTCCTGCTCTTACCGTTTTTTCATCATTTTGTTTCTTTCTATACTATGTCTTTGGATTCAAATTCATTTTCGTATCCGATGTGGGATTTTGATAAACATTACTCTTTTCATATGTTAAATAGTTTATGGTCTTTTTGAAAAATTTGAATCATAACATATGCAGAAAAAAATCTATGTTTTTTTATCATATAAATTATCCGATTATTTAATTTGTATATTAAAAATATCATCAAACAAAGATGAATGGGATATAGAATTTTTAAAAATTTATTATATATTTTTTATCATTTTTTTTATGCAGTTATAAAACTTTCCTAAAATAACGAAAATGCTATTAATGTGTCATAAAAAAAAAAACGAAAATACCTTTCAAAATGTCTGAAATTGATCCCAAAATTACTGAAATTGCCACTACATATGTACAAAATTACCCTTTTCAATTGAATTTCTTTAATTTAAAACCAATGGCAATTTTAGTAATATTAGATAGGATTTTGGACATTTACTCTAAATAACTTTTCTTTTAATAGTATAGAGATACACACTGTTTTCGTGTGAACATATTTTTTTTGTCTTTGGATCAATTATAATTTTTTTTGTGTGTTAGTTATGCTAATTTCCCAAAAAAAGAAGTATATAATATCAATTTTTATTTTTTGTTGTGTACCACCAGGAAATCGTATCCAGGGTTCGTCTCGTGCCGAAGATTTTCATTGGTAAGTTTTTCTTCTTTTTCTTGTTTTACGATTCGATTCATATCCGGTTGCATTATCTATAGATGAGCTTCAATTGGATTTCACCGTCACACGTATTTCGCTTTTTTAAAACAAAATTGTACTTCTACTTTTCTAATTGGAATGGAGTTGAAGTAATATTTAAGAGTTGGAGACATATTCTGTTAAACAACTTGTAACCAAGCCTCTAAAATAAATTATTCACCTTTCTTGTTTATCATTTGTTTGATGTGTATATATGGATACAAAAATATATCGCAAAAATCTTCTACTAAAATAGTAATAGTAAAAGGCGACTTCACAAATCATATTCACCACTTTTTAAGATTAAACTCGGTAGGTTTCTTCATCATTAGATAAAAAGATGTTACAAAATGGCAAAAGAAAATGTACTTGTTGTTTTTCTTTGCATCAAAAATAATTTATTCGTAATAGTTGATGGCTAATAAATCATTTGATGAGCCACTTGACTAATCCCCACGCACAACTTCTCTGTACTATCTTCTTCTGCCTTGTCACCGCAACCTTATCATTTTGCATGCATCTTTAGACCGGATCCGCAAATGTAATCGAGATTTTCATAGGTTGCGAAGCTGCAACGTCACTTGTGACTATTGAAAAAACAAGAGCTGCAACGCCGCTTGTGACTGGTGGAAGAACAAGGGCGGATTCGCCTTTGTACCAAATTATGAAACGTCTGATATGCAAAACAAACGGTTAAGAATATGGCGAGTAATTTAGGGAAGGTGATTACGAGTACGAAAATAAAAATTTACCGATAGGCAAAGCATGAGAAGAGCGATGATAACCTCTAATATGTGAGCCAACATGGAATTGTATCCTAGGTTCGTCATGTGCTGAAGATTTCCATCAGTAAGTTTTTTTTCTTCTTCTTGTTCTACGGTTCAATTCATATCCGGTTACATTATCTATAGATAAGCTTCAATTGGATTTCACAGTCACATATCTATTGGTTCATTTAATGTACGTTACCATCAAGAAAATCCAATCAAGGTTCTGGACGAATTACTATGTTCCCTGAAAATGTGATATATTTCCATAAGAGCAACCACATCGATCTCGTACTCTTCATACGTTTCCTCTGCTTTTTTTTATCATTCCTTCTATCGATCATTACATACATTTTCTTCTCAAGCTTGAAGGTCGCGGTTCCATTACCTATGAATATTCAACTTGCTTTTCCACTCAGAATCTGGTAGATTACACTCAGAATCCGAATTTCAGAACTTCCAAGAACGATAAACTACTTCCGCATACTACATAGTATCAAAATTCTCCGGACTTTAAACCATTAGAAGCAAGAGATTAAGATGATAACCAATATTCACAAAAAAAATTTTCATGTACTTTCTTGGTTAAAGATCAAATGAGGCTAACAGTACTTACCTTCCAATTTTCCAGAAACACTAATCAGATAAAAGATTCTTCATTTCATCTTCCATGTAAGCCAAAATCGAATTCTTTTAAGAGGAGTTGGTTGAGTTTTTCCTGTACCAGTCGATTGTACTACAAGGAAGTGATACAGAAGTTGAGCTGTGTGATTTGTGAAGAGGAGTTCGAATTTGGAGATGCACAAGCGCGGTTTGGGCTAGAAAAAGGAAAGATATATTTACTTAGAGGAAAGGAGAATATATTTACTTGGAGGAAAGGAGAATATATTTGAAGAGAAAAATAAAGAAAGGATAACTACAAAGAAGAAAAGTTTCTTTAGGGTTTTGAGATGTGCTCTATAGGTATATATAGAGGGAGGCTCGTGGCTGGAGTTCCCTGACGCCTCTTAGAAGAAAAATTACAGAGAGATTGATTGAGAGAAGGCGTCCTCTTTGCTGTGTGTGGTTGCTGGTGCTGTATCAGTTCGTGCTGCTTGAGCTGATCAAGTGAGTTTGGGAGAAGGTTTCTCGTGGCTGTGTGCCGTTGGCTGTGTGCCGTTGCCAACCGTGCGTGTTGGTGTGCGGAGATTCCACAAAACTCAAGTCTAGGCTCAAGGGGAGTTTAGCTCAGGATTAGGTTATCCTGAAGAATCCATGTTATTGAACAGAGCGGTAAATTAAGAAGTTGTACTTGATTTACGCGTTTGAAAATAAGTTGTATTTTTTTTCTGGTTCTAGTGGATTTGATTTCTGGACTTGGTCCCGAGGAGTAGGAAACGAACCTCGTAAAAATTCTCTTGTGTCGTTTATTTTCTGCACTAGTTATTACCTCACTTACATTTACAATTGGTATCAGAGCGGGTTCTCGATAGAGATTCAATCTTGTTTCGAGTAGATCTAGAGTGAGGAGGAGAACGTAGTTCAGAGACACATAGTGCTACAGAACGTAGTTCAGGAATTGAGACAGTCAGTGCTACAGGATCTTGAAAGTTGGGTATGATGCAGTCACATCTAGAAGGTACGTCTATGACAAGACCACCATGGCTTGAGTCTAATAATTATGGATATTGGAAGGTTCGTATGGAAGCTTTTATTAGTGGTCTTGATGAAGATTGTTGGAATGCGATTGAAGTTGGTTGGAGTCCTCCTGTGATCACGGATGATAAAGGAGTTGAGAGTCTTAAGCCAAGAGACAAGTGGACTGCTCTTGAGAAAAGGCAAGCTAGTTGTAATTCAAAGGCGAAGACTGCGCTGTACAATGCTATTGATTCAAGTTACTTCAAGTTGATTTCTCAGTGTGCTTCAGCGCAGAAGGCATAGAAGACGTTGGAGAACATGTTTGAGGGAACTTCTAGTGTCAAGAGAACCAAACTTGACATGTTGGCTTCACAGTTTGAGAATTTAAGGATGGAAGAAGATGAATCAGTTGCTGAATTTAGTGCAAAACTGTGTGACATATCGAATGAGTCATTTGCTCTTGGAAAGCAGTACAAGGACAAGAAGCTGGTGAAGAAATTGAAGAGATCGTTGCCTTTGAAATTTGATCAAAGATTTCTGCAGTTGAAGAGGCTCATAATCTTGATGAGATGGCATTTGATGAGTTTGTTGGGATTATGAAGGCTTTTGAATTAAACAAGGCATATGAAGCAAAAGAAAATAAGAAAGTTAGTGATGTTGAAGCTGTTCAAAAGAGTGCATATATTGAAGATTCGATGGCCTTGTTGTCAAGACAATTTACTAAGTACTTGAAGCAGAAGCAGACGAAGAAAGAGAATGGAAGAAGTGCAGAGGGTGATAGTTCATCAAAGAACATTCAGTGCTTCGAGTGCAAAGGCTTTGGTCATGTCCGTTCTAAATGTGCAAATCTGTTGAAGCAGAAGAAGAAGGCGCTGACCAGCATCAAGAGTGATTCTGATAGTGATTCAGACGATGAAATTGGCCTTGAATAATTTTGTGGCGCTTACAACGTTTGTCTCCAGTGCTGTAGCAGAATCTGCAACAGAACCTGCAACAGGACCTGCAGCAGGATCTGCAGCAAAGTCCACATCTAAGAGTGGCAGCGATGAGAGTGATAGTGATGTTGAGAGCATTAGTGATGAAGAACTTGCTAAGAATTACGAGAAGTTGTATGAGCATTGGCTTAAAGTTGTTGAAGAGAATTCGTTGTTGACTAAGGAGAAAGTCAAGTTAGAATCTCAAGTTGCTGAAGCACAGAAGTATGCAGTTCAGAAAGAAGAAGAAGCAACTCAAGCTAGAGTTCAACTGGAAGAGACACAAAAGCAATTGAGGATGCTTAATAATGGTACCGATCAGTTGAATCATCTTTTGAATATTGGGAAAAGTCCTATGGAGCGACATGGTCTTGGATTTGATGGAGAATCTTCAAAAACTGAAACTGTTTTTGTGTCTGGGGGAAGAAGAGAGACTGCTATTACGTCTGCTACAGATCTGAAGCTCAGAGTTACTACAGGGACTGCAACTACTACGACCACTGCAACTGCTACAAGGAAAATTGCAAAAATTCAGAGAGTACCTCAGCGAGGTTTTCGACCTGTTTGTCATCATTGTGGAGTTTCTGGGCATATTAGGCCAAGATGTTATAAGTTATTGAGGGAGAATCATCGAAGGGAGCAAGCTTATGATGGGAGATTTCGTGGTCCTACAAGTTATCGTTATGGAGTTCAGGGACATGTTCAACGTCACTGTTTTGGATTCAATCGAAAGTTCAGTCATGAAGGTCAAAGGTTAAAGAACGTTTGGGTTAGGAAAGATAGTCTCTATCGAGATGGTGTGATGGGCTATCAACCTCGTCGATTTGAGCGAGGAAGATCTTCGAATTAGGTTTTGACAATGATGTGACTCAAGTAGGGGGAGAATGGAGTTGTTGGTATTCTGGTTGTTTTTTGGTGACAATGCCATTGACGGTAGAAGTGCTGAGTTCACATACATAGTCAAAAAGGGGGAGAATGAAGAGGAGTTGGTTGAGTTTTTCCTGTACTAGTCGATTGTACTACAAGGAAGTGATACAGAAGTTGAGCTGTGTGATTTGTGAAGAGGAGTTCGAATTTGGAGATGCACAAGCGCAGTTTCGGCTAGAAAAAGGAAAGTTATATTTACTTGGAGGAAAGGAGAATATATTTACTTGGAGGAAAGGAGAATATATTTGAAGAGAAAAATAAGGAAAGGATAACTACAAAGAAGGAAAGTTTCTTTACGGTTTTGAGATATGCTCTATAGGTATATATAGAGGGAGGCTCGTGGCTGGAGTTTCCCTGACGCCTCTTAGAAGAAAAATTACAGAGAGATTGATTGAGAGAAGGCGTCCTCTTTGCTGTGTGTGGTTGCTGCTGCTGTATCAGTTCGTGCTGCTTGAGCTGATCAAGTGAGTTTGGGAGAAGGTTTCTCGTGGCTGTGTGCCATTGGCTGTGTGCCGTTGCCAACCGTGCGTGTTGGTGTGCGGAGATTCCACAAAACTCAAGTCTAGGCTCAAGGGGAGTTTAGCTCAGGATTAGGTTATCCTGAAGAATCCATGTTATTGAACAGAGCGGTAAATTAAGAAGTTGTACTTGATTTACGCGTTTGAAAATAAGTTGTATTTTCTTTCTGGTTCTAGTGGATTTGATTTCTGGACTTGGTCCCGAGGAATAGGAAACAAACCTCGTAAAAATTCTCTTGTGTCGTTTATTTTCTGCACTAGTTATTACCTCACTTACATTTACATTCTTCACATCAATGTTCTTTTGCTCCAACATTCCAAACTTCATTTCCAAAAACTCTTTCTCCAACTGAAAAGGTTATAGCGACAAAGAAGTAGTGTAACACAGAGTAAACGAAGTAACAACACTAGTACCAATCACATGAATATCCTTTTATTCATTCATGCACAATAATAACACATACAATTGTCGCCCAAGACTTCCTAACTACACAGGGAAACACAAACTCACAACACAACATGTGGTTCGTTTCACGAGACTCCTCTTAGCCTACCCAAATACTGTGATCACACACTCTTGATGTTCCAAACACTTAAGAACACCTATTACCATCCATGAACCTAACGAGTTCTACCCATTTTGTTTCCTTTTTATTTCTTGAAGAACTACTGAAAAATAATCTCGTATTTTTCTTATATACTAATTACAACATCCTCTCTCATGTCCTCCTTTGGACAAGCAGACATGAGACTGTTTGTAACAGTGAAACACTGTATCACATGTCTCATCGCAATTAAGCAAAACTCCATGCTAGACCTTTTCGCCTTTTTCCATATTGTCAACCCTTTATTCCTTATTCTTCGAGCTACTCCTCTGCATCAAGTACCCACTTGCTCTTCGCACGGCTCGAGGTGCCACCTGTCACACCAGCTGACTGATCAAACCCTGATCTCTGGTTAACACAAAGTGCTTCTTCCTTTTTTCTTTAAACAGAAATATTGTGTTGAGCTTCACTACTTCTACACCAACAATAAACTCGTTAGTTCACTATCTTCACACAACCTTCCCTAGACACAAAACATATCTTCTCTCGCGTCACCTGAATGTTCGCTTCGATTTCCGAATTCACCTTGAGGGAAACCAACCACGTTCAAAAGCTAATAATGAGAAACGTAACCAGAGAAGAAGAAGACGAAGAAGAAGAGTAAAACCTGATCAAGCATGTCCTTGAAAACGGAGATTTGACATAGAATTGCACCAGAATCTTCCATCTCGAATCAACTATTTCCGGCTCGGAAGTGCATAAAAAATTACTTAACGAGGCCTTAATAAAAATACTAGTCGAATGTGCATAAAAACCAAACCCCTTAATAACTCTAAATAAACGGAAACACTAGCGTTTTTAAACGCAAACGCAAAATAAATAAGATAAATCAGAACCCAAACAATTAGATTACAAACCACAACTTCAGTTACATTTTGGCGCCAAGATCACTAAAAACTTATTAAAGAAAACACAAACTAAATATGTTGCCAAGTTCGTCCCAAGAAGAGACCTTAGGCAAACATGACACAACAATTATGAATAAAACTGGTGAGCTCAACACCGTCACAGCAGTTCTTCGTTTCCTCCCAAAGCTGCTCTTCCATATTTGGAGAAGGACGACATGTGTAAACCGCCATTTTCCTACTACAAGATCTAGCAGAGGAAGCTCCAATCACCAAAAGTCTATCGCCAATCGATTTAAACGCAACTCCCCAACCTTTGGCACCGTTTGCTTTCACAGGCGCAATACCGAGTTTCTTCCAAACCGTTTGTGTTTACATCATAAACTTGTAGCTCGTTCGAAGATGTATCCAATAAGTAAAGGTTATCATTGACCACCGCGATAAGAGGTGGCGATTGGGAAGACTTGAACGTCATGTCTTTGAGCATGTCCGGTATCAGCGTCCAAGAATTTTTCACCTCGTCGTAACTTTCTCCGCAAATTAGGTATTTATTATTCTCATCACGACCACCGATGACGTAAAACTTGCCTCGCAAGAAACATCCCGAGCTGAATTTCCTTCGCTTATGCATTTCACAAATCATTGTCCATGTTTTGGTATCAGCATTGTACTTCTCCACCGCGCTAGCAACCTCGGGAATCCCTTTTTCGCAATATTTAATTCCTCCAGCAAAAAAAGCGTCGGTCCCACGGGTCGCGGAACCATACATTACCCGCGGTGTGATCATTGAAGGTCCTTTGGTCCACTTATGCATCTCTAACTCGTACCTCCACACGACAATGCTCTCTACTTCCTTTCCAATGACGAGTAGTTGTGTTCCTGCACTAATCGTTTCCTTATTCCAAGCGAAGAAGCAAAAGTCAGAAGAAATTTCTGGAAGTTTCCGAAAGTTTTCGAAACTTTTATCAATCATTGTCCAGCAAGGGTCACCGCTTGTAAGCATTAACACGTATGGTTTCAAAAGCCCGCGTTCTTGTTTCACCTTGAAAATCTCACCGCTCTTTAACAGTTGCGAAAACTGCTTGTTGAGAAAGTGTAGTTTCCAGTATTCAAAGCAAGAAACACGAGCAAAGATCTCGACTTCAACCTCATACAAAAGCTTAGGAACATCATCACTTGCATCTTTTTCTTCTTCTTCGGAATCAGAACAAGGTTCTAAATTCAGATCAGGAGTCTTGGGTTTGGTGCCAACAATGAGAAGCTTCTTTCGCTCAGGCTGGCTCAAGCTAGTTCCAGTCTAGGAGCATTATCTTCTTCTAACCTTAACATTTCTCGACTAATTTTTCTCGCCTCGGCACCTGACATCTCTTTCTGTAAATTCTAAACCACCAAAAATAAATATATTTGACCATTCAATTTATTTGCAAGAATATAGTATTAACATTTTCAATACAAAAAACATAATTTTAAACATTTGCAAAGTTCCATCAGTGTTGTAAAGAAATAGTATAAACAATATATTTGAGAGTACGATTTAATGTTATAATAATAATTTATATAATTACGAAAAATGGAAAACTATAAAGTTTGTGGTGATATGCAATGTCCGTTAGATATATATGGTTATATATATACACGCAACACTAGTTGTTAAAATGGCGGTTTATAAATCAAAACTGATCTAAATACATGGTGATTCACAGAAAATGTATCATAATATTATGATTTATAAATACATATAACTAAAATATAACTATAACGATTTTACTGTTGCTAGATCGAAAGATAAATTTTATTTTTTCAGAAAAATAAAAAATATTGATCTGCTTGAAGTTAGCACACAACACTATTCACCTATACAAATTATAAAAAAAAATACTGTTAGCAAATCCGGTCTAGATTTGCGCTGCTGTTATCACTGGATTAACTAGATTTGTATTCGCGTTGTGCGGATTTTTTTTAGTTTAAAAATCATATAAATATATAACTACAGTAAGAAAATCTTAAGTATTAAATAAAATTAAATAAAAAATTTCTCTTCAAATGTTTCTCTCTTTGTTTGCTAATTTTTTTCTGGAGTTTTGCTTAATAGATGCTTGAGTTTTGCTTAATATATACTTAAGTATATAATTTCTTTTTTTTTTTAATTTAAAAAACATACAGGTATGTAATATACGTTTTTATTTTTTGTTGCGTACATTTTTCAGAGATTAGAGGAACGCCTCTGTATATGGCACCAGAATCTGTAAATCACCGTGAATTCGAATCTCTTGAAACGTTTTCTTTCGGAAAAACTAGTAATTAGTGATTATATATAATAATCATTCTATATATATGTTAACAATTATAATAAAATCATAACAATGGTGTACTTGAAGAAAGTTGTTGCCTTAATCTAGGAGAGGCCCTTGCCTCATGCTTTTGTCTTTTTGCGTCTCCCAACAACTTTATCTCTAACAGTGACGAATATGAACCAGAACAACTAGATGAGAGAATATGATTATAAAACACAAAGAACATAAATTTGTTGGTCTTTAATATTGACAGTAGTATATGTCTTATCTAAAAAAAAACAAGTTTGTCCTACGCTTCAAGACCACAAGTTTTGAAAAATCTTTCAGAGAAGTCCCAACTCATTCATTGATCGTTCTATATATAATACACATAACCCGTTCCTTCTACCATCAACCAACAACAACCAATCCAATAACTTGAATCTCTTCAAGAAGCTCAAGGCCCAGCCTTGGCTCACGGGGTTCTTCCATGATATTTTGATCTTGATGAATTTAACAATCTCGGTTCCATTAAACTCCTCGTTGTTGAACTAAGCGCAAATCCTCATGTCTATTCCCTAATTAGGCTCCTCTAAAGTAGTTTCATCCACCATTTTCGATCCCAAAGTCGGAGCTTGAAGCATCAAGCATCTCTTTCACTTTCTCACTCACCATTATACTCATTTAAGCTCCACATGTCTTCAGCTTCCTCCCCATTCCGTTATCTTCAGTTTGTCTATTTTCTTGTGATTACATAAAACTAAATTTACGATTTTATACAACAAAAGTGATTTACGTCGGAATTGTCAATCGGGACCACAAAGAGCGACTGTCTTCGTCGTGAATTCGTGTTTTCACGATCGCCCCCAATTGCCTTACCCCTAATTGTACTACCACTGTTGTCGCCGGCATCAACCCTCTTCTACGGTTGTCTCGACACTGATCTTCGTCGGCTCGAATTGTTGTTTCCCAGATCTACCCTCACTGACCCACCAACGTTACCGGGATTTCCTCTCGTCGACGGCTGGCTAGACAACGACCTCCGCCGTCTCGAGCTTTCAGTATCAGCATTCAAAACAAAATTGTCTTGACTTCTAATCGGCAAATCTCAAGAGGTAGGAAAGAGAAAAATGATTCACGTGTCATGTTCAGAAATTTAACACAATCCAACAAAATACTTTCAAATACAAGTACAATAAAATACAACAAAATCCAATAAGACATGGTGATTGCATCAAAATCCAACATAATGCTCCCAAATACAAATACAATAAAATACATTAAAAACACTATTTCAATAACACTTCCTTACATATTCAGTTTTCCAATTTAAGATTAACTAGGTGATTGACCCGCACCATGTGCGGTATACAAATTTTTAAAGAAATATGTTAATTTTAGTATTTAACACTTAACAGCATCATTTTATCATTTATAAAAGTTAAATATGCATGACTGTTAGTTGTTAAACTTATATGCATGTAAGAAATAAATATGTGTAAGATAATAATATCCTCTTACTTTTGAGTGTTACTTTTAAAATGAATTTTTGTATATGTAATGAAATAAAACATAAACGGTAGGTAATAATATGTAAATTTTATAATTAATGATTCATATTTTAGTAATTGGAATACTTAAATACCGGGATAAATATAGTAGAAACACAACTGTATTATTTATATATAAAAAAATTCATCCACACCATGCATGAAAAATCTTCATTTCCTTCCGTCAAAATTGATAAATGTAGGTCTTTGATTGACATCCTGTAAAAGGTGTTATGTAATATCATGCATGTAATAATATATATGACATACTGTAAAAGATGTTTAGTAGTTTAACTTGAATTTATAAGATATTACATATATATTATTAACAAATTATGTTTAAAAAAAAATACAATGATTTAAAAATTTGGACTACTGAAATTTGAAGATTCAAAGTAATTCTGGTACAAGTACAACTTAAAGATGTGATTGTTCGATTGCTTGATAAACAAACCAAGTAAATAGTTGATAAAAAATCTTTTTTTTTTGTGAAATATTCGTTTGTTCTGAACAGATTTTAACAAATAGCAAACCCTTTTTTTAAAATAAATTGTTAAAAACCTTAATATTATTTCCATTTGATTTAAATATTCTCCAAACATTGTTTCGAGACTTTAATATTTTTAAACACTAATGATAATTTAATTAAGAAAAGTATATTTAGTTAACTTAAGCCATGTCATCATTTCTCCAAAGACATGTCATAATTTTTCAAGACATATCATAGTTTTAATCAAATGAAATTAAAACACCTAATCTAGTTAAATAATACTACTTTGGTTTTAATAGGAAGGGGATTAATGCCAGTATCTTATCTTCGTAATTACTTTATGTATCTTCTTAACCCGTATCTTCTCACCAAACCTTCCTCTTTAGTTGACACGATCTCCAACGGTGACTGTGAGTTGAACTGTTTTTTGACCTGTTGTTGTCGGCGGAATAACGACAGTCATATCTCCGTTGGTAGCGACAGGAACGGCGGCTTGACTCTTGTACCAGATCAGAAACCTCAGAATCTGCACAATAATCGTTGGGGGAAAGTGAGGAAAGAAGAAGAAAAGTGAAAACAAGAGACAGCGAGAAATATCTTACGGCCAAGCATAGTGCCACTAAAGCCAGGATGGCCTCCACTATGTGGGAGACGGCCGAACCCACTAATTGATGGACCAGGTCCTGGAGAAGCGTGATGCATCTCGAGAGATTAAAATATATAAAAAAAAAAGCTTTTACCTCGTCTCATGAAGCCACCTATATATCCACGTGTTTTTGACACATTATATTTTATTTAGATTTTATAATTTTCAATTTAAAATTTTTATATACACATTAACTACATTTTTGTTCAACATATTCAATTATAAGAAAATTTTGAAAAGTCATTTTCCAAATTCTAAAGGAAACTAAAAATCAAAAGTTTATATTAATATAGTTAAATAAAATTTTAATATGTTTATCTTTTAGATCAAACAAAAACTAAATGTTATTATAAAAAAATCAAGATATTAAATTGTAAATGGAAAACGATATTTCATGTAATAAAACTACTATTTAAACTAATCTAGAATAAAATATATTTTTCGATAAACTAAAACGTCCAATTCAAAAGTCATTGTATGATAAATTGTTTTATAGTGTTTTCATTTACATGAGAGTTCTTTTATTTCGTTAATTTTATAGATTAAAAAAAATAATCTATATCTATAAAGAAAACTTTTATCTCCTCTCATGAAACCACCTAAGTATCCACATGTTATTGACACATCATATTTTATTTAGATTTTATAATTTTCAATTTAAAATTTTTATACACACATTAACTACATTTTTGTTCAACATATTCAATTATAAGAGAAATTTGAAAAGTCATTTTCCAAATTCTAAAGAAAACTAAAAATCAAAAGTTTATATTAATATAGTTAAATAAAATTTTAATATGTTTATCTTTTAGATCAAACAAAAACTAAATGTTATTATAAAAAAATCAAGACATTAAATTGTAAATGGAAAACGATATTTCATGTAATGAAACTACTATTTAAACTAATCTAGAATAAAATACATTTTTCGATAAATTAAGACGTCTAATTCAAAAGTCATTGTATGATAAATTGTTTTATAGTTTTTTCATTTACAAGAGAGCTCTTTTATTTCGTTAATTTTATAGATTAAGAAAAAATAAAGGAATAAACAAGCTCTGTAATAACTTTTTATAAATGGAATGTTATGTCACCAAAAAAAAAGATTTAAGGGATAGTTTAACATTATGAAAGTTAGAGATCAAACGTTACAACAAAAATATATATAGTTAAAGAAATTTACATCAACATAAAAAATGTAATATATGTTAACTAAGACAATAATATTAATATAAACAAAACGTAAAAGAGTTAATTTTTAATAGCAAAATATTAACACAATAAAATACCATAGCTTAATTAAAAACATACATAAAAGTATATACATACAGTAGATTTTCAAACAAATATAATATATTTTAATTTTAGTTATTATGAAACACGTAAGCATAAGAAATTCAACAATTTTTTAATCTAATTTGGAAGTTCCTTGGTTTTTGTTTTCCAACAAATATATATGATTTAATCTGTTTCATAATAATATAGTAATATGTTTTTTTTTGGACGTGACTTGCTCGTAAGACAAGAGAAATGATAACTGGTGGTTCATGTTTCAAGGAATAGCAATTGGATTTTGGCCACCAAATAGATTTAAACAAAGCGTTGCCAACAAAATTGAGTAGGGGGGAGAAGTATATAGCGCATTTGTGACAAGTCCTCAAATGGAAAACGGTATATTTCCAGTTAAACACCCCCTTTACAATGTTTATATATTTTATATAACTACAGTCGACGAAAAATTTAAGATTGATGATTGGGTAAAGAATACAAAGACATTTTCGGATAACACCCATGGTTATAAAGTGATAGATGATATATATTGATCAAACATATGATACATTTTGGCGGTCCCGAGAATATTTAAAAGAGAAGATATGTTAAACAACTTGTAACCGAGCATCTAAAATAAAATTATTCACTTTCTTTGATATATTGGTCCATAAGAGCAAAATTGTTTTCTTCTCCTTTCTTGGTTAAAGATCAAGAGAGAGTAACAGTACTTACATTCCAAATCCAATGGCTAAACTTTCATCATTCCAGAAACTAATCAGACAAAAGAATCTTCATTTCATCTTCCATGTAAGCCAAAATCGAGTTCTTCACATCTATGTTCTTCTGCTCCAACATTCGAACTTCATTCTTCCACCTTTCTCCGATAATATACTCCTTAGTTCACTGTCTTCATCAACACCAATCTCCCTCTGGAACTCAAAACACATCTTCACAAACCCTTCCCTATATACAAATTCCATACCAATTCTCAAGTTTTTGTCACAAATGCTGATCAATTAGCCCGATAGATGTGCTTAATCGATCTGAGAGTCCTTAGCCACATTGCAGCTGCTTCCTGCAACCAAATTAGGGAAACCAATGTTCAAAACATTCACTGATCAATATAACTTGGAAAATATTACCCCACAATATTATTTATCGAATTTTCACATGCGTTTGTATTTCAATGGTTAAGTTAAAACTAAAATCATTACGAAAATTTAGAAATCAAAAGCAACAGATCCTATGAAACAGAGGAAAGTTCATTTGGTAAGATGGTTGCAGTTAAAGGTTATGAAACCACACAAATGTACCTTGAATTTCGTTCTCAAGTATCAAAGCAAACAAGCAAAACCGAATATGAGTAAAAATCAAAGAGAAAGCCATAAGAAGTAATGCAGCATCAAGTAGGTCAATAGGAAGGTTCCTATGCATTAGAGACAAAGAAAAAAAACGAAGACAGTTTCAGTAACGGAAAGTAGTATTATGCCTGCCAAACGAGCAAGAAAAAGAAAGCATTGTTGCAGAAAGAACAAATAGAGAAGCATGAACCAACAAATAATCAAGTTCTTAACAATTAGCAGAGTCCTGTGGAAGAGAAACACATCGCCAATTTTCTCAGAGAAAAATGATAGTGAGACTAAATGCATAGGCAAAGAAAGGGGATGAAGAGATTAGAGCAGGTTTTGACTCGAACCAGTCTTGCTACGTTCTTAACCTGAGCCAAACCAAATTTGGTCACAATTCTCCGAAACCAACTAAACCGAATTTCAGAACTTCCGAGAACGATAAACTACTTCCAAGCATACTACATAGTATCAAAATTCTCCGGACTTGCAAGAATAAGTAATGTGTTCCTCTGATTATAAAAACCCATTAGAAGCAAGAGATTAAAATAATAACCAATACTCACAAATTTGTTTTCATTTACTTACTTGGTTAAAGATCAAATGAGACTAACACTACTTACATTCCAAATTTCCAGACACTAATCAGACCAAAAATTCTTCATTTCATCTTCCATGTAAGCCAAAATCGAATTCTTCACATCTATGTTCTTTTGCTCCAACATTCCAACTTCATTCTCCAAGAACTCCTTCTCCAACAATATACTCTTTAGTTCACTGTCTTCATCAACACCAATCTCCCTCTGGAATTCAATACACATCTTCACAAAACCTTCCCTAAGGATACAAAATCCCATACCAAATTCTTAATCCTTTGACCACAAATACTGATCAAAGTAGCCAGAGAATCGAATACTTACCGCTTCTCCGTTAGCTTTCTAAGTAACTCACTGTGTTCATTTCTCAGGCCACAAATCTCATCCTCCAATAGCTTCAGAGAGTTCCTTGAATCGTCTTCAAGGAAAACAAAACATAGTCAAGTCAAATCACTGAACGAGACATTAATCGACATTAGGAAGCTTCAGAAACTAAACGCAGCTCAGATTCATGGATAAATGGTAAGGAATTTGAATGAAGTAAACCTGTTACGGAGATCAAGCCGCTGATTTCGAACTGAGAAGTAAGGAACGATCTCGTAAGCTCAGATTCTTTGATAAACAAAGCCGATTCAATCTCTGAACACTTTCCGATCTCTGATTCGATCTCTCTCGTCACCTGAATGTTCGCTTCGATTTCCGAATTCACCTTCAAGAACCAATCACGTTCAAAAACTAATGATGAGAAACCTAACTATCGAAGAAGAAGAGGAAGAAGAAGAAGAAGAGCCAAACCTGATCAAGCATGTCCTTGAAAACGGAGATCTGACATAGAATCGCACCAGAATCTTCCATCTTCTCTCTCTCTCTCGCTTCTTCCCCAAAATCGTAATCGGAGCCTTAACGAAGCCTTTCTTAATGGGCTTTAACATATATTCGGCCCACTAAGAATGCTCGTAGAAACTTTACACTTTTTTTTTTTTTTGAAACGCTAGTGATAAAACGCTTAAATTGATAATTGCTAGACAAACGGAAACACCAACATTTGACAGAACACAAATCAGAACACAACTTCAGACTTCAGTTATATGTTTTGGCGTCAAGATCACCAAAAACTTATTAAAAACAGAAACATAAAAAACACAAACCAAATATGTTGCCAAGTTTTCATCCCAAGAAGAAACCTTAACCAAACATAATACAACAATTCTCAGTCTCCTCTCAAACCTGCTCTTCCACATTTGGAGATGGACAACATGTGTAAACCGCCATTCTCTTAATAAAAGATCTAGGTAATGGAGAAGTTCCAATCACCAAAAGCCTATCTCCAATCGATTTAAATGCAACACCCCAGCAGTGCTACTTTTTGTTTCTAAAGAGCAATAAAATCTGAGTGGTTTTATTGAAATCATTTATGATGTGTCTTGTTACTTTACTCTTGTTAGGTTCCGTACTTTTAAAGATACACAACACAAGTCATAATAGTAATAATGTACCATAATGCATTAAAAACAAAATCAGTTGAATTAATTAAATAGTTAATTTTTGATGAAAAAATTACACGTATCTACTAAAAATTTATGTCTTTTATTTTTCTCCGTGTCTCATTTGTTTTTGTTATTATTGTATATATATATAACTGTTATGATTAGATAAGTTTATCTTTACTCTTTGATTTGATTGTCACCCTAATTCTCTAAAAATAAAAATGAAATTAAGTTGTATAAGGATGTTGTGATTAGGTTGTATTGTGTGTCCTCAAGATGGCAAGTCTCAATAACTGTTTGGTGGATGCAAAAACATCGCAAAGTTTCAACAATTTTGAAACTGAAGAGCAACTTAAAATCATTAATGTTTGTTTAATTTTATCTCAACTTTTTATAGAGCTTATCTATTCACCTTGATTATTACTATATTATGAATGCACATTCTAACACTATGACACATGAACTTTTACAAATAATTTTATAATTTATTTTATTTATGGATGGTAGACTACATATGGCGATATATATGTATGTGTCGATTTTTACAAACAACTATCATTTTACCATCCGTCAATAAAAACTTATTTAATCCACTACAAAGTATGTATTATAGTTAATATATATATATATATATGTGAGTTAGATCATTATTTCAATCATTAATACAATTTTTGTGTTTTTTGAAATGTAGATGCGTCGGACATCATCCCTTAGAAGTTCAAAAGTAAATAATAAAAAGTTTGGTTACTTGTGGGAAAATGGAATATGTTGTCCCATTGGTACTATAGTTATAAAGAGAGTCACTAACGATGAACTAGTAAGATTAGATTCGTTCTGTGAAACATATAATCCTCAAGATTCTTGAAACTTTAATGATAATGACCAACATCATGTAAGTACTATATTATTTTTTATTTTTCCATCCAAAGAGATATAAGCAGTATAATTAATTTTATTCAGTCAAAAAACATAAAACAAAAGTTAATAATGAATGGTGATGATGATTAGTTTGCGGTGTCTCGTACCACTGTGTGTATATGGATACAAAAATATATCCTCAAAATCTTCTACGAAAAGAATAATGGTAAAAGACGACTTCACAAGTCATAGTTGCCACTCTTTAAACTTAAAACTCGGTAGATTTTTTAAAGAAGCATGGCCGATAGTGGGTAAAGACTTTGTTGTTGTTGTCCACTCTTTCTTTGACAAAGAGTTACTTCCTAAGGGTATTAACTCAACCATCTTTGACAAAGGGTTACTTTGTTGTTGCTGTCCACTCTTTCATTGACAAAAGGCTACTATATATAGTACATGTTTCAGTTTTCTACCATAGTAATCAAATATTTTTATTTAATTTTCTACCATAGAATATTAGTGATATATATTTTGGCAAGTTTGACTAATTTATTAGATATTTATTTAAATCTCTACCATAAAAATATTACTAATAAATTTTTATATTGACTTTATTTTGTAGTATTTTTATAGAATTGTCAAATTGTATATATATATAAGTTTATCTTTACTCTTTGATTGTCACCCTTATTCTCTAAGAATAAAAATGAAATTAAGTTGTCTAAATATGTTGTTATTATATTGTATTGTGTGTTTCTACAAGATGGCAAGTCTCAATAATTGTTTGGTGGATGCAAAAACATTGCAAAGTTTCAACAATTTTGAAACTGAAGAGGAACTTACAATCATCAATGTTTGTTTAATTTCATCTCAACATTATTAAGAGCTTATCTACTCACCTTGATTATTACTATATACATATATAAATGCACATTCTAACACTATGACACATGAATTTTTACAAAATAATTTTATAATTTATGTTGTTTATGGATGATAGACTACATATGGCGATACATATGCATGTGTGGATTTTTACAAACAACCAGCAATTGACCATCCGTCAATGAAAAATTACTCAATCCGTTACAAAGTATGTATTATATTTAATATACTTGATTTATATCATAATTCCAGTAATTAATACAATTTTTTTTTTTGAAATGTAGATGCGTCTGACATCATCCCTAAGAAACTCAAAATAAATAATAAAAAGTTTGGTTACTTGTGGGAAAATGGTATAGGTTGTCTCATTGGTACTATACCTATAAAGAGAGCCACCAAAAATGAACTAGTAAAATTAGCTTCGTTCTCCGAAACATATAGGTCACAAGGTTCTTGGAACTTTAATGATATTCAATCCAAAGTTCATAGTGACCAACATCATGTAAGTAACATATTTTTTTTTTCTATCCAAGAAAACATATAAATAGTTTCATATATATTATTCTATCAAACACATAAAACAAATATTGATAATGAATGGTGATGATGATTAGTTTGCGGTGTCTCGTACCAAAGAAGAACAAGGGAAATCCTACACCGGAGCATCAATGATGCTTTCTGTAAATGATCCCAGGGTTAATGGGAACTGGTGGTTCATGTTTCAAGGTATAGCAATTGGATTTTGGCCAGCAAATAGATTTAAACAAAGCGTTGCCAACAAAATTGAGGGGGGGGGGGGGGGGGGGGGGAAGAAGTATATAGTGCATTTATGTCGAGTCCTCAAATGGGAGACGGTGTATTTCCAATTAAACACCCCATTTACGATGCTTATATATCTTATATAACTACAGTCGACGAAAATTTTAAGACTGATGATTGGGTAAAGAATACAGAGACATTTTCGGATAACACCCGTGGTTATAAAGTGATAGATGATATATATTCACAATTTAAGACCAAACATATGATACACTTTGGGGGTCCCGGGAATATTTGATATGTTAAACAACTTGTAACCGAGCATCTAAAATAAAATTATTCACTTTCTTTGATATATTGGTCCATAAGAGCAAAATTGTTTTCTTCTCCTTTCTTGGTTAAAGATCAAGAGAGAGTAATAGTACTTACATTCCAAATCCAATGGCTAAACTTTCATCATTCCAGAAACTAATCAGACAAAAGAATCTTCATTTCATCTTCCATGTAAGCCAAAATCGAGTTCTTCACATCTATGTTCTTCTGCTCCAACATTCGAACATCGTTCTCCAATCTCTCTCCGATAATATACTCCTTAGTTCACTGTCTTCATCAACACCAATCTCCCTCTGGAACTCAAAACACATCTTCACAAACCCTTCCCTGTATAGAAATTCCATACCAATTCTCAAGTTTTTGTCACAGATGCTGATCAATTAGCCCGAGAATCGAGTATATTTTCCCTATATAGAAATTCCATACCAATTCTTAAGCTTTTGTCACAAATTCTGATCAAATTAGCCAGAGAATCGAGTATATTTTCCCTAGATACAAATTCCATACCAAAATGCTTAAGTTTTTTTTTTTGTTTTGTCACAAATGCTGATCAATTAGCCAGAGAATCGAGTATATTTACCGCTTCTCCGTTAGCTTTCTAAGTAGCTCACTGTGTTCATTTCTCAGCTGACAAATCTCTTCCTCCAATAACTTCAGAGAGGTTCTTGAATCATCTTTAAGGAAACAAACATATCACTGATCAAGACATGTATGTGCATTTCAATGATTTAAGTTAAGAAGATTCAGAAACTCAAAATTCTTAAAGGAAACAAAACATAGTGAAGTCAATCACTGATCAAGACATGTATGTGCATTTCAAATTCCAATGATTCAGAAACTAAAAATTCTTGGAGAAATTTGAATGAAGTGAACCTGTGACGGAGATCAAGCCGCTGATTTCGAACTGAGAAGTAAGGAACGATCTCGTAACCTCAGATTCTTTGATAAACAGAGACGATTCAATCTCTGAACACTTTCCGATCTCTGATTCGATCTCTCTCGTCACCTGAATGTTCGCTTCGATTTCCGAATTCACCTTCACGAGACCAATCACGTGAATCTTCCATCTTCTCTCTCGCTTCTTCCCCAAAATCGTAATCGGAAAGTTATTTCCGGCGTGTAAGTCCCGAGAAGAAACGACTTAACGAAGCCTTTCTTAATGGGCTTTAACATATATTCGGCCCAATAAGAATACACTTTTTTTTGCATGAAACGCTTAAATTGATGCCAAACAAACAAAAACAAAAACATTTTATATAACACAAAATCAGAACACAACTTCAGACTTCAGTTATACGTTTTGGCGGCAAGATCACCAAAAACTTATTCAAAACACACACAAAACATAAAAAACGCAAACACAAACCAAATATGTTGTCAAGTTTTCGTCCCAAAAAGAGACCTTAAGCAAACATAACACAACAACTATGAATAAAATCGCTGAGCGCAACACCGTCGCAACAGTTCTTCGTTTCCTTCCAAAGCTGCTCTTCTATATTTGGAAAAGGACGACATGTGTAAACCGCCATTGTCTTACTATAACGTCTAGCAGATGAAGCTCCAATCACCAAAAGCCTATCTCCAATCGATTTAAACGCAACTCCCCAACCTTTCGCAGTGTTTGCTTTCTTTTCTTCCAAACGTTTGCGTTTACATCATAAACTTGTAACTCGTTCGAAGATGTATCCAATGAGTAAAGATTATCATTGACCACCACGATTAGAGGCGGCATTTGGGGAGACTTAAACGTTATGTCTTCGAGCATGTCTGGTATCAGCGTCCAAGAATTTTTCACCTCGCCGTAACTTTCTCCTCAAGTTAAGTATTTATAATTTTCATCAGGACCACCAATGACGTAAAACTTGCCTCGCAAGAAACATTCCGAACCGAATTTCCTTCGCTTGTGCATTCCATGTATCATTGTCCATGTTTAGGTATCAGCATTGTACTTCTCCACCGCGCTCAAAACCTCGGGGGTTCCATTTTCGTGAATCTTGACTCCTCCAGCAAAGAAAGCGTCGGTCCCACGGCTCGCGGAACCATACATGACCCGCGGTGTGATCATTGAAGGTCCTTTGGTCCACTTATGCATCTCTAACTTGTATCTCCACACCACAATGCTCTCTATCTCCTTTCCAGTAACGATTAGTTGCGTTCCTGCGCTAATCATTTCCTTATCGCCATATAAGAAGCAAAAGTCTGAAGGAACTTCTGGAAGTTTTCGAAAAATTTCGAAACTTTTATCAAACATTGTCCAACGAGTGTCACCAACCGAAAGCATAAACACGTATGGTTTCGCTAGCCCGTGTTCTCGTCTCACCTTGAAAATCTCACCGTTCTTTAACAATTGCGAGAACTACTTGTTGAGAAACAGTAGCCAGTATTCGAAGCAAGAAACACGGGCTAAGATCGCGACTTCAAACTCGTATGAAAGTTTAGGAACTTCATAGCTTTTATCTTGCGCTTTTAAATCTGTCAATGGTGAATTATTTCTACGATTTCGCCTTTTTCTTCTTCGTCGGAATCAGAAGGAGGTTCTAAATTCAAATCAGGAATATTAGGTTTTTTTTTTTGCTAAAAGATTTTCATGAAATATTAGGTTTGGTGCCAACAATCAGAAGCTTCTCTTTGGCTCAGACTCGCTCGAGCTTGTTCCAATTCTAGGAGCTTGGTATTTTCTAAGCATTCTTTTAGTTTCATCTTTTGGTATTCTTTTCTGTAAATTTCAAGCCACACAAAAAAACGTATGAACGTATCATCACTTGGTTTATTTGCAAAAAATCTAGTAGAACGTCTTTTATACAGAGAACCACACTTTTTCAACAGGTTTAAAGTTCCAATCTTGTTGTAAAAATCAACAAAAGCTTATAATTTTTTTTTTTTTTTATAGACATCAAAGAGATTCGAAATTGAACTACATAGAGTAAACTAAATAATGTCGACAAAAAAAAAAAACTGATTCATTGATGCATTTGAAAAACTTATAATGAATTTTTCTAAAATGGTATTTCACTGTTGATAACAAGAATAATCATTAGGAAGAAATAATATGTCAGTATTAAAAACAATGGCAGAAACCACTATCTATAAATTAATTACCACATAAGATTAGAATATATATTTTAAAATATATATTTGAGTGGAAATACGATTTACCACTACGAATTGGCATATTTTTGAAGGCTTGTTAGTTCATTTCTTAATTTTGTTACTTTAAACGATTCTTAGGAAAAATAAAATTTTAAATCTACTGTATTGTTTTAAAAAAAAACATGTCTTAACGATACGTTAATAGCCACACATAGTTATGTCTTATATATTATTTGGGAAGTGATTTGTTAGAGATTATTTATGTGTCATCTCTACATTCTCTCCTTCAAAAATAAATATGACATGGTTTTGAAAAATTGTGACATTGCAAATTTGAATCAAAACAATATCTTAATGATACGTTAATAGCGACACATAGTTATCTCTTATATTATATATTATTTAGGAAGTGATTTGTTATAGATTGTTTATGTGTCATCTCTACATTCACTCTCCCAAAAATAAATATGACATGGCTTTGAAAAATTGTGTCATGGCAAATTTGAATCAAAACAATATCTTTTACAAAATCTTCTAAACTATGTTTCCATAAATAAAGCAAAATAAATTTAAACTAAATACTTTTTTTATTCTATAGCTAAATTTATATTTTTTCCATAAATAAAGCAAAACAAATTTGGACAAATATTTTTATAATAATTTAGTTTTTCATTTAAAAACTGTTTAAAATATTCTATGTCAAATATATTTTTATTAAAATTTATATTAAAGACCTACCAAGTTTAAAAAAAAGATCTTGTCCCAAATTTAGAAAACAATATATGTATTGTTTTGAATTTTTTAACAAGAAAAGTAGTACTATACAAACCAAACATTAAAAAAAGGTTTTGTAATTAACTCATGTTACAATGTTTACTGATTTTACATAATGCTTTTGTCGTTTTTTTGTATCATTCATTTTTTGAGAGTTGGAGAAGCATAGTGATCGGTTTACTCCTCTTTAAAAGACAAAATCTGAAAATATTTTTTTTTTATATATATATTTTTCAAGTTGGTGTAAATGGTAATGGATTAATCGACTACATCAATATTATTTCACCATTGATGCATATATTTACATCAATATTATCTCAACATAGATGCATACATTGACATTAAATAAGATGATCACTTATTCAAAGCTATCTAATATTTTACAAAGACAGTGCCGCGCCCAGACTTCTGAGGGCCTGAGGCGAATGTCTTTTTAAAACCGTGGAAGGCACAACCTTGTACAAAGACAACAACGAATAAGTTTGATCCATAGAAGAGTGGCAAAAATATAGACTTAGAGCTTTTTTAAGCCATCAATGTGGATTTAGTCAACACATTTTATCACAGTGGATGAGTTGGATTTAGCAATGAAAGAATATTGTAGAGATTAAGTTACCATCAAATTGTATTATTTTATTTATTTATAATTTAACATATACTTAATTTCATAAAAAATAATATTTTGTCTGCCAGCAATATCCCTTATATATTATTTGGAAAGTGAATTTTAGAGTTTGCTTAGGTTTCATCTTTACAATCACTCTCAACCAAAAAATTATGACATGGCATTCTAATAAATTTGTTGTATATGATTAATTATCATAAATTTCAAATTTGGCAAGATTTGAATTCTAAACAAATTTTGTATTCTCAAAGCACGTTTATTGATCTTATAGCCATGAACCTTAATTCAAAATTTAAATATTCAATAAGAAAAAAAAAGGCTTTGCATATATATGCCATTTTTAAGTGATATGATATTCAAGGTGATCAAAATTCAATAACACGCAAAAAATAAAATAGAAGCCACAAGTGATCAAAATTATCAATAATTTTTTTGAAAAAGCAATCTGATATGCTTTTTAAGCCACAAGTGTATCATCATTAATTATTGAAATTTTACGTTAATGAAAATAAAAAGGGCATATCGAATATCCCTTCTAAAACTTAGAAAAACCCTAGCCTATGGCATATCGAATATTTGTTTTCAATCTTTCACTCTAGGTTTTCATGCTTTGTATTATACGTCTATATGATTTTCTTTTCTCAATTTTTTTGGTTCTCTGAGGTTTGTTTTTTTTATCTACTATAACATTTCTAAGCAGATATATCTAGAAAAGTATCGGAATCCGAAAAAGACCATTAATTAGAGTTTTCTCATTTTCTACTTTGATCATATTTATATACATAAATATATTTTTATTGAAATTTAAAATAAAGACTTAACCAATTTTTTTTAAGGAATTTATTATGCGTTGTGACAAAAAATTCCCAAATTTATAAAAACAGATCTACGTATTCTTAATAACAAAATTTTAACAAAAGACAAGTTGAAAAGAAGAAGATAAATTAATATAAATTGCATACAAAGTTTTATCTTTATATTAAATATAATTATATTTTGTCTAAAATCAGTGGTTATATATTTTTTTGTGCTAATATTTAAAAAGCAAACATACATCTTTTAGATTTAAAAAAAAACAGTTTTATATTGTCATATTATATTTAACGTTTGATAAAAAACCACTATTAAAAGTTCTATCTAAAATAAAAATGGCCATGTCAAAGTAAATCGTTTAATGGGTGAAATTAATCTCTAAATCTTATATTTTCCTAATTATCCCAGATAAATAGAAAATTGTTTTTTTTTAACAAAATGAAAAAGTGTAACAGACAAACAAAAAAAATTAAATTTTCATTGTGTATGAAGAGTTGTTCATATTAATCTATTAATATTTTGATGTCGAACTTCGTTTTTATCCAAAATTCAATGTGAAGAAAATGATTTTTTTTTATAAGATGATCAAATAGTGTGTTCAATTTTTTATGAGAGGAATCTCAATTATAATAAATTCTGCACTCAAATGTATTAAAGTATTATACATGTGATTTGACGCGTTTACGTGTATAAAACAATAAATTATGAAATAATAAAATGGTAGAACTAAGCTTTTGAAAAATCATATTAATTATTGTTAATAATAATATTGCTGACAAAAAGAATTATCAACAAAAATATCAACAACAATTTCTATCATAAAAGTCAAACCAAATACATGTTTTCACATTTTCAAAGTATAAAACTAAAAAAAATTATAAATAAGTTACCCACGTGTACGCGGACGAGTCACTTAGTGATCAATTAGTTAATTAGAAAAAATATGTTGCGTTTATACCTTGAAAGTTAATAGAAAAGACTCCATTGGACGCACACTTGAATCTAGTTTTATTTGATTATATAAATTAGAAAGATGCATCGCCACCAATAATGCAAATTATCAGCCAACAAATTGCTAATATATATAGTACCTTTTTAATTATCTACTATAGTAATATTCATAACTAATAAATCAGTCAAAATTGCCAAACCAAATAACAGTAATATTTATTGTAGAAAATTATATAAAAACAATTTAATTTTCTACAATATAAAAAAGCTTCTCTAGTATAAAATTACTAGTAATAAATTTTAATATTGACTAGTTTTTTGGTAGTATTTTTAAAGAAGAAATCAAGTTGGAAAGAAAAAATAACTTTGACGATGTATTGAGTTTCACTTAAACTTACTTAATATTAAACTGTTTTTATTAAATTTTCTACCATTAATATTAATGTTATCTGTATTGACAATTTTAACTGATTTATTAGCTTTACTAGATTTAACCTTTTAAAATGTTATAACAAGAAGAGAAAACACGTAACAGTAAAACTATACTTTAATTTTTCAGAAATTGTGATAAATAACTTTCTAACACAACTACGACTATGGAAGTTTTCTTTTGAACAAAAAGTGTTAGGCAAATTTTAACTGGATTCGCAAGTAGATAACTCTACGAGTAGCGAAGAGAAATATATCTTTATTAATAAATGAAGTCGGTTTGTAACGATTTGTATTACAACGTTATAAATATCTGAAACGTTATAATTAACTTTGCTAAACGTCAAAAGTAGGTGCTAAAAAGTTTCAAAAAAAAAGAGAGTAGGTGCTAGATGCTCGATCGATATCTCTGAGATGTGGCAAGGATGTAGTTCTCAAGTTTTCTAAATGTTCGTTCTGATTAGGGATGTTGTGGTGGGTAAAATTATTATTTTTTTTTTTTTATTTTTTTTTTTTGAATTGAATGTTAAATTGTATTCAAATCAAACGTTTATACATATTAATGCATCGTTATTTTTGAACTTCTTAATAGACCCCTAAACTAAGCTAGTTGAGAAATAGATTACAACTGAACGTCTTAGCGGGTGGAGTACCAGAGCTCCATCGCCTTGGAGTATTTGTAGTCGCCCTTACTGCGGATGACATTGATTTTGTTGCGGATGTTTTTATCGATTTGCTTTACCAAAGCTGTTGTTGTCATAGGTATTTCCCCATGACGACGCCGGTTTCGTTCACCCCAAACAATGTAGAGCACCGATTGGAATGCATAGCGGGTTAGGAACAACCTGAATTTGGAGATCTGTCCAGTGAGAAGTGTAATAATTTGGTCCCATGCTGCCGTGAAACCATTGCCAAGAAGCTTGTGCATTAGCTCTTTCCACAGCAAACCCGTGGTCCTGCATCCGAAAAAGAGATGGTCTCGCGTCTCCTCCTCGGTATCGCAAAACATACACAATGTGTTGACGCCCAAGTTCCAACATTTCATCCTGTCTCCGGTTTGTAGACGATTATGAATCGCAAGCCACGTTACGAAAGAGTATTTTGGAGTTGCGTGGGTGAACCACACTCCCTTATGCCAAACGTTAGTTGGGTGTTTTACCCGAAGTAGATTCCATGTCGTTTTGGTGATAAAACGGTTTTTGTATTCTTCCTCTGATGTTTTCCAGAGAACTCTATCCTCAGCAGATGGAGTAGCTCGTTTAAACTGCTCGATGACATCTTCAATGCGGTTCAGGAGATCAACCCTGTGTCTGCGTCTCCGACGCTCACTTGTCTCCGCCACTGTTGCGACTCGCGGTATACCCATATCAATGGGTCCGTGGGGGCCTGTCGCATCCCACAATCGGCCCAGAGGTGACCAGTTATCGAACCAGAATGAGGTTGTGCGGCCATTACGTACGTCGACTCGAAGAAACTCCTTTGCAACGTCACGGTATTTTAGTAGTTTCCGCCACATCCAAGATCCTTTGGTTGTGTTCTCCCGTATCGTCCAAAACCAGCTCTTGTCAAGGAGCATTACCCGGACCCATTTGACCCATAGCGAATTTTGTCCCGAGGCCAACCGCCAAATGAGTTTAAAGCAACTAACCACGTTTGCATCTTTTAAGGATTTAAACCCCAATCCTCCCTCTCCCTTCGGCTTACACACCTCGCTCCAAGCTAGCTTAGCTTTCCTTGGATTGAGCTCCGGTCCGACCATAGAAAAGCTGCACATAACTGATCGATCTCTTTAATACAACCATTGGGCAACCTGAAAGCAGATATCCAAAAATTTGTCACACTACTGATCACCGAGTTAAGAAGTTGCATTCTCCCTGCATAAGATAGGTGTCTCGTCGTCCAGGACTGCAATTTTAACCGAATTTTTCCCACAAGCGACTCATAGTCGGATCTCATCATTCTCTAGGTTAGGAGCGGTAGGCCGAGATATTTGACCGGTAGACTCCCTTGAGAGAAAGGGAATTGTGTATGTATACTCTCTTTATCCGCCTCTGTAACACCTGCCAGGTATAAAGAGGATTTTTCCAAACTGAGCGTAAGACCCGACATTGTCGCATATTCCTCGAATGTCCTCAGAATTGCTGCAATAGAACGTTTGGTTCCATCCACAAATACCATGAGATCATCAGCAAAACAGAGATGTGTCATCCTAATGTTCTTACATTTCGGGTGGTATCCGAATTTTCGATCCATGCCTGCTTTATCAATCAAACAAGACAAGACATTCATGCACATAACAAATAGGTAGGGGGAGAGGGCACATCCCTGTCTCAAACCACGTTTACTACGAAAGAAACCAGCGAGCTCGCCATTGACTTGTATTGAAAAAGATGCCGTAGTGATACAAAGCTTGATCCAGTGGATAAAGGTCGAAGGGAAGTCCAATGCTGAGAGAGTATTAACAACGAAATCCCATTGGACCGAATCAAAGGCTTTTGAAATATCAATCTTCATAGCACATCGCGGGGAAATATCCTCTTTGTGGCAATCCTTTACCATCTCAGATGCCAGTAATACATTCTACATCAACAAGCGTTGCTCAACAAATGCAGATTGGTTGAGATTGATAAATTGAGGAAGAATACGCTTTAAACGGTTCGCAAGAAGCTTAGAGATAACCTTGTAAAGGAGGTTGCAACATGAGATCGGTCTATAGTCCTTCATTGCTCTTGCTGAGTCCGTTTTGGGAATTAAAGCGAGAATGGTTGAGTTGAGCCCCTTCGGGAGGAAACCCTTGAGAAAGAAAGATTTGATTGCTGCGATGAAGTCAACCCCAATAATCGACCATGCTGCTTTAAAAAACGCTGCCGTATATCCATCTGGGCCCGGGGATTTATTGGTTGGCATTGAGAATAAAACCTGGCGGATTTCATCGTCGGTTACTTCTTTAACAAGTTGTTGCTTATCTTCGAAGCTACAGCGGAAATTCATCATCTCTTTCAATTTTTCCACTGTGGGTATCTCCAAGCCTGGTGGTTCATGTGTCAAGAAATCTTCAAAAAACCGGACCGCCTCTGATTTGATATCATCCATAGAAGTTAACACCTCATCATTCGATCCTACCACTTCTCGAATTGAATTTTTCATTCTCCGAATCTGTGTTGAACGGTGAAAGAACCCATTGTTTCGGTCCCCCACTGCTAGCCAGTGTAACTTAGCTTTTTGTCGTAGGTAACCTTCTTCAATGTCAGCCAGCCTTTGCCACTTTGCATAGGCTAGATTCTCCACTTCAATCATATTGGGCACCGGGGTATGCAAAGTAGCAAGTTGCTTAGCGCACAAATCCTCGTAAGCCTCCTTTGTGCGCTTGGATAAATCGCCTAGCATGTCCTTTCCGAGTGTTCGTAGGATTGGCTTAAGACCCTTTAGCTTTTTAACCATCCGAAATAGGGCCGTGGTAGACACAAAAAGTGGGGGAGTTTGACTCCAATAATCATCAACAATGGCTTGAAACGCCGGAGCAGTGGTCAACACATTTGAAAATTTGAAAGGCTTCTTCCGAAAAATGTTTGTAACTTCCAATGTGATCCTACCTTGCAAGTGATCGGAGCAACCTCCCGCCTCAGAGACGCTATACGAGTTGGGATAAACCTGTAGCCATTTGTCGTTTATGAGAAAGCGATCTAGTTTCTTGCAAATCAATCCGTCCTCTTGCTTGTTACCCCATGTATACTTCGGTCCGTGACCACCAAGATCAATAAGTGAACAGTATCGTACCACATCTTGGAAAGCTTTCATGCCGGAGTCGGGTTGTGAGTAGTTTGAATGGTCCGTGCCTTCCAAGATTTCATTAAAATCGCCACACAGAAGCCAAGGTTTATTGTTGAATATCGGAGATAGGTGGTGGCTTTTAAGATCATCCCACAGCTCCTTCCTCTCCGCAGCACTGTTTGATGCATATATAAAGGAGCAGAAAAATTCCTCCTCCTGTCCATCAAGTAAAACCGAACACGTTATCATCTGTCCACTCTTAAAGACCGGTGTTAGTCTTGCAGATCCTCTCCACAACACCCAAATACGACCCAAGCGATTGAATTCATAATTTGAAAGTAGAGACCAGGAGGGAAAAATAGCGTTTGCGATGGCAGAAGCCTTTGACTCTTTAACCCTTGTCTCCAAAACACACCCAAACTCAAAATTGTGACCGGTTACCCAGTTACGAACAATGGAATGCTTTGATGTTTTGTTTAATCCGCGCACATTCCACGAGAAACCCGACATTAATGATTTTTCCTTCCACCCCTACTGCCCACCGCATTGGGGTTGTGCTCTTTTACCGGGACAATGTAGGAGTTTGTTAAACTCTTATTGATTCCTTTTTTGTTCCGATCCAATTTTGGTCGTGTTCGCTGTAAATTCCTCCGAGTATTGGAGACTATTCCATCCAGGGTCGCAGTCGCCTGCACTTCACCGTCTTCTTGTTCGGTTGCTTCGTCTTCATTTTCGGAATCCTCTGTTTCCAAAGCAGAGAACCGGGAAGGAGTAATGTTCACCCCATTTTCTGACATATCCACATGCTTCCCAGTTTTTGCCGGTGACACAGCTCTCCACTGTGGTTTCATCTCTAAACCGGAGTCAACCGCGTTGACCGTGTTTTCTGTTGGTTCAATAGCCCCGACTGCCAGAGGAGCAATTGAGCTGTTGCATATCACTGGCTCTGTACTAGCCTCCTTTAAATGGTCTTCTACAGGTGGATTGACCACATCTGCTGTTTGACCGACAACCGCCGTCTGGTCCGGAATCAAAATGTCGTTGGTTGTAGTTACGCGTGCAAGAATGGTAACCGGTTTTTCAGGCAGTAGACAAACCGTGGCTAGATGTCCCCATTTCGAGCATCGAGAGCATCGTGGTGGAAGCCATGGGTACTTGAATTCGATCACCGCATCAACACCTTTTGTGGACGTGAAACGAAAGGAAGAAGGTAGTTCCTTAGTTAAATCAGCGTGTACAAGAATCTTCGCTTCGTCAAAGCTTTTACAGAGCTCGGTGTCATGGTGTAGTTGCTTAGCTTCGCCAACTGCACTGGCAATGAAACCGAGGCCTTTTTTGGAGAAGAGTTGATGAGGGACGTTCTTCATAGTGACCCAAAGTGGAACAGATTCCATGTTAGGTTGCTGGTCTTCGATGATAGGAGACCATTTGGAGACTAGCATCGGAACCTCCGCGATGTTCCACATCCCGCGGTTCAGAACACGATTGCGCACCACCTTGTCACGGATTCGGAATTTTATTGTCGTGGGATTGACCACAAAAGCATCGATCTTGATGGATTTGTCTCCAAGGGGCCAAATCTTGTTCATGATCACATGGATTTTGGCCACATGTGGTGAGGCTGAGAGAAATTTACCGATGACGAAATCTTCCCATAGCGGGATCGCATCATCAATTACATCGTCTGGAATTGAAACCGCCGAGGCTCCGTCGATCTCAGTGAAGGTGAGATCATGTCTTGCGAGCGCCGAGTTGGTCACCACGAACTTCCAAGATGGCTTCGTCTGTGGTTGCGTAACCGGTTGTGGGTGTGTGTCCGAGCCCTGCGAGCCCCGCGAGCCCACCGACGCAGGCTCCTCCATGCGAGCTGACGGCGGGGGGTGTTGCCCGAAGACCCAGTTCTTGTCTTCGAGAGTGGTTGTCGCCGGAAAAAGCAGTTGAAAAAATCGCCAAAAAAATCGCACTCTTGCTGACGTGGAATCGCACTCTCACAAAAGGTAATGATAAGTTACCCGGGTAAAAAGCTCTGGTATAAAAGCCCTAACATAAAAATACCTAAAAAATACCCTAATATCAATAGGTTAGTCAAATAAAACCCTGAAGATTTTAGAGTACCCTAACTGTCTTTTTCATTCCTTAAATTTTAAGGTTACACGGAATCATAGTATGATACATCAAAGTATTAGAAACTAAAGCATAAAAAAACAACATAGTTATACGAATGCGAATCAAAGAAACAATCTTGATGCATCGGTATAGAATTCACGACTAAGCCGGAAGACATAAATTTAGTCGCTTTGATTCGCGACTTTAAAAGATTATCCATTCCTCCGAAATTCGTCAAGACGAAGTCTCGCTACACAAGAATACAAGACGGATAGAGAATAACTAGGTTTTGGTTCCGAGAAGGATCTTACTCTCCATGAGAGAAGAAAAGGTGGAACGGTTCTCTTCCCGAATAGGAAAGAGTATGGATGAGATCTCTCCCTTTGGGAGGAAATTGCAAGGTTTGAGTAGCCATAAAACTTTGTTCTTCTCAAAAAGGAGAAGTCAATTTGCTCAAAAGCATTTGAAACTCTTAGATATGGGTCAGGTCGCGAGGAGAATTTGACGGTGAGAAATATTTGCCAATATCTAAGGATGGATGAAGTTAATAGAATCTCCAAAACTTTTCTCCCTAGGAGAACAAGATTCAAGCGAGGACAGACATAAATAACAGCCTGATTTTCGTGTAAAGACCCTTAAAGATCGAGAATTCTCACCACTATATAGGACTAATTTCCACTAGCCAATTCATAAAAGCCTCAAGAGGATTACACATACTCCACCAAAATATTATACCTAACCGAGATACGCTTGAAGTCAGCAGCTGGCACATAGAGGAATCTGCGTACTGCAGTAAGGATGTACCACACGGGAAAGGAGAGTCGAGAGCATAAACAAGAGACACGCGTTCTGCAAACACCAGACTTAGGTCTGGATCTGCGATTACGGAATCTCTGAGACCAGATGTTGGCGGCAAAGGACGCGAGACAAGAGAACCAGCAGACGGAGCATCCGACGGAATTCGAGGGTTTTGAGGGTTTCAAAAGACTCCATGGAAACGAGAGGAAGAAGGTTGACGACGGAGTAGAAGGTACGATCTGGTGTAAAGGCTTCGTCGGCGGCTACCTCGGTCATCGTGCCTGGGAGAGAAAGTCTCTAGGGCGACCTTCTTGTTGACTTCCCCTAACTAAGATTTTAAATTTTGTTTAAGGGAAATGAAAATTTTGCATTTTTGGCGGAAAAATGAAATTTTATCTTTTTAACGTTATTTATAGGAAGATGACATTATTTATAGGATTTCTTTAAAAAATTTACTTTAATTTTATTCTTTCTCAAAAATATAATAAAACATAAATCATTGAGAAAGAATAACGTTATATATGGTGAATTTTCTAACTTCTTCATATTTGAATCTAGTTTTTACATATGTTGATCGTTCGAAGTTTGGAGCTTCAAGAAAACATGTACATTTTTTTCAAATGAAAATCATAAAGGATTAATTTGCTAAATATAATAAGAAAACTCATTCTGTTTCAAAAACATAAACGAAAAATGTAAATATAACAATAGAAAATACTATATGATCTTGTAGTGACTGCGAGAGACCAGCTCCAAAAAGATAGGGGGAAGCAACATCAATCCTAACTACTAACGAATAATTATGCTTTTTAATGTCATTTCCACATTCAATAAGGATTGATTTTGTTTTGCCATTGCTAGTAGTGTTGTTCTTATATTCCATGTTGTAACCGTTCATCCGTTTTAAATTGAATGCCTTTTTAAAAAAAAAAACTGTCCATGATTTAAATACGACGCTTCAACCTTTAAAAAAACCAGTCCTCAAAGAAACAATCCAAACTTTCTTCCATGCAATTGTGTTTATATCATAAATACAGAGTTTATTCTATATGTTTCTAACAAGTAGAGATGGTTGTTTACCACCGCAATGATCGGAGTGATCCATAAAAATCACAGAGCTTTCAGTGCGGTGGTCAACAATAATCTCTACTTGTTAAACACATATTGGATGAATTACGTGCTTTTGATATAAACTCAAAATTTTGGAAGAACCCGGAGATTGTATATGTGAAAATTGATTATGATGGAGGTTGGGGCGTTGCGTCGGTAAAAGAAAGATGTATTGTTATTAGAGCTTTGTTTTTCCGATCCATGTGTGAGACTACGGCGTTTTACACAAGTCGCATGTCTACAAATATGATTGAATTGGTTTAGAAAAAGAATTCTAGCGATTCTTATAGCGATAATGCTCGCCTTCAAAAGTTAATGTTGTTTACATTTTATATTACATTCGTATAATTTTCTTTATTACATGAAACAACTTAAAAGTAAATAACTTAACTTTAGTTGAAAATATAGTCAATTTATTTTTCAACTCAATAGTCAATAGCATTTTAGTTTTAAAAATTACCAAACATATCAATCAAAACTTTGAAAACTTGTTATTACTATTTGATGATAATAAGTTATATTAAAACCTTACAAATGAGTCAAAATTTTCAACTCATTTATCACTTATATATTAATAATAGAGGATCAGATGAAATTATCTCATCACTTGGGTATATTATTTTCGGCTAATAATTTTATTGGTTTCAAATCGAGATTAAAGAGCCAAAAACAAAAAAAATTGAAAAATAAATTATTACATAAGCAAATGTACGTGCTATATAATGAAAAAGATACATCAAAAGAGATGAAGTTAGTGATGCTTTGGATAGACATGTCTTACTTTGTTATATTCTTTCTTCATATTTGTATTGCTTTGATGTGATACATAGAGTGTGTGTGTGTGTGAGATATTTCTTGGCTAAATCTACAAATTGCACATCGCGTGACAAAATCTGATGTTTCCAGTAATTCAATTTTTTTTCACAATCTAATATCAAACACTTTGTATCACACTCATTTAAATACCCTACGAAAGAGATAAGATTATTACTGATAAGAATCGACCCCAAATAACACCGCATAAAATCATCGCGATCCTTCGTTGTTATCCACCATTCGCGCTGCTTGGAAAAAAATATAATCAATACCATCGAAATATATTTGAGTAAGAATCATTGATGTTGTGACGAATCCACAATTAATGAATAACATCATCTAACTTTTTAGAAAAACGTTTTGGTGTCAAGATTACCAAAAACTTATTCAAAACACACACAAAACATAAAAAAATACAAACACAAAACCAAATATGTTGTTAAGTTTCGTCCCATGAAGAAACCTTAATCAAACATCACACAACAATTATGACTAAAACTGCTCTTCCACATCTAGAGAAGGACGACATATATAAACCGCCATGTTCTTATAATAAGATCTAGCAGATGAAGCTCTAATCACCAAAAGCTTATCTCCAATCAATTTAAACGCAACTCCCCAGCTTCGAAGCCCAATTTGCTTTCACAGGGACAATACCAAGTTTCTTCCAAGCGTTTGCGTTTACATCGTAAACTTGTAGCTCGTTCAAATATGTTCCCAATGAGTAAAGATTATCATTGACCACCGCAATGAGAGGCGGTGATTGGGGAGACCTGAACGTTATATATTTCATCTTTGAGCATGTCCGGTATCAGCATCCAAGAATTTTTTACCTCATCGTAACTTTCTCCACAAGTTAGGTATATATCAATCTCATCACGACCACCAATGACATAAAACTTGCCTCACAATAAATATTCCGAGCTGAATTTCCTTCGCTTATGCATATCACAAATCATTGTTCATGTGTTGGTATCAGCATTGTACTTCTCCGCCGCGCTAACAACCTCAATGATCCCTTTTTCACCATTTTTTTTTTGATTTGAAGGTAAAACTAAAAATAAAATAAAAATTTGGCGAAAAAATTTTCAGTTATATGTTTTGGCGTCAAGATCACCAAAAACTTATTACAAACAGAAACATCAAAAACACAAACCAAATATGTTGCCAAGTTTCGTCCCAAGAAGAAACCTTAAGCAAACATAACACAACAATTATGAATAAAATTGCTGAGTTGAACACCGTCGCAGCAATTCTCAGTCTCCTCCCAAACCTGCTCTTCCACATTTGGAGATGGACGACATGTGTAAACCGCCATTCTCTTAATATAAGATCTAGGTAATGGAGAAGCTCCAATCACCAAAAGCCTATCTCCAATCGATTTAAATGCAACTCCCCAACCTTTGGCAGCGTTTGCTTTCACAGGAACAATGCCTAGTTTCTTCCAAGCGTTTTCGTTTACATCGTAAACTCGTAGCTCGTTCGAAGATGATTCCAATAAGTAAAGGTTATCATTGACCACAGCGATTAGAGGCGGCGATTGGGAAGACTTGAACGTTATGTCTTTAAGCATGTCCGGTATCAGCGTCCAAGAATTTTTCACCTCGTCGTAACTTTCTCCGCAAGTTAGGTTTTTACCATTTTCATCACGACCACCAATAACGTAAAACTTGCCTCGCAAGAAACATCCCGAACTGAATTTCCTTCGCTTGTGCATTCCATGTATCATTGTCCATGTTTTCGTATCTGCATTGTACTTCTCCGCCTCGGTACAAACCTCGGGATTCCCTTTTTCGCAAAATTTAATTCCTCCAGCAAAGAAAGCGTCGGTCCCACGGCTCGCGGAACCATACATTACTCGCGGTGTGATCATTGCAGGTCCTTTGGTCCACTTATGCATCTCTAACTCGTATCTCCACACCACAATGCTCTCTACTTCCTTTCCAACAACGAGTAGTTGTGTTCCTGCACTGATCGTTTCTTTATCGCAGGAGAAGAAGCAAAAGTCAGAAGGAATTTCTGGAAGTTTCCGAAAGTTTTCGAAACTTTTATCAATCATTGTCCAGCAATGGTCACCGCTCGTAAGCATTAACACGTATGGTTTCACAAGCCCGCGTTCTCGTTTCACCTTGAAAATCTCACCGCTCTTTAACAGTTGCGAAAACTGCTTGTTGAGAAAGTGCAGTTTCCAGTATTCAAAGCAAGAAACACGAGCAAAGATCTCGACTTCAAGCTCATACAAAAGTTTAGGAACATCATCACTTGCATCTTTTCCTTCTTCTTCGGAATCAGAAGGAGGTTCTAAATTCAGATCAGGAATCTTGGGTTTGGTGCCAACAATCAGATGCTTCTTTGGCTCAGACTGGCTCAAGCTTGTTCCAATTCTAGGAACATGACATTCTTTTGAGATTTTTTTCTGTAGATTTCAAACCATCAAAAACAAAAACAAAAATGAATAATCGTCACTTGATTTATTTTCAAAACTGATTGATTGATGCATTTGAAAAACTTATCTCAGTATTAATTGGTATCTCACTATTGAAAACAAGATGCATCATTTGAAAGAAATAAATAAAATAATAAGCACCACAGCGAGTATAATAAAAAAAAAATCAATTTATCACATAAAAATATATATTTTAAAAATATATTTCAATGGAAATACGATTTACCACTATGATTTTTTAGTTCCTTTCTTAATTTTATTAACGATTCATAGGAAACACAAAATTTTAAAATTATTGCATTTAACATAAAAAAAAAAATTTAACGATACGTAGTTATGATTAATAGTGAAGAGCCAGAGTGAAGACACATAGTTATGATCAATTAATTAATTAGAAACACATGTTATGTTCATACCTTGAAAGTTAATAGAGAAGACTCCATTGGACGCACACTTGAATCTCGATTTGATTGAACTTTTTTTTTTTTTTTTTTGCTAAAATGATTGAACTAATTAGAAAGATGCAATGCAAATTATCAGCCAACAAATTACTAATATATATAGTACATCTTTTAATTGTCTAATATGGTAATGAACTGTTTTTATTTATTTTTTTACCATAAAATATTAGTGATATATTTTTGGAAATTTTGACTGATATTACTTAGGTAATTATTTAAATATCTACCATAAATTTTTATATTGACTAATTTTTTGTTAGTTTTTTAAATGAAGAGTTATTAAGTTGAAAAATAAACTTACTTTGACAAAATTACTTTATATTAAATTTTTCATGTTTTGATAAAATTACATGAATGTATAATATAGAAATTGGCAAATAAATAACTAGTTTGATACTTTTTGAGAAATATCATGTTGTTTCACTAAAGTTTTTTTTTGTGAAATTTCATTACAGTTATATATTTCCCATTGAAAGCTCATTTATATTTGTTAAAAAAAAACCTTTTTGTTATATTGAAAGTCTATCTTTATTTATAAAAAAACCTTTGTTGTAGAATATTATTAACTTTTAAAAATGTGCATCATTAAATTAACATGAAGAGAAAACACTTAGAAGTAAAAATATATATGATATTGACCTCCTATATTTCAGAAACTGTCATCAATAACTTTGTAACACATCCAGAACTATGGAATTTTTCATTTCAACAGAAATTAATAACTATATTGAGCACCCATATTCAAACATATAATAAGGAAACTCATTCGGTAATTGGAAACATAAACGAAAAATGCAAACATAACAATAGAGAATAATCGTTATCAAACAAAAAAAACAAAAACAAAAACAATAGAGAATACTATGTAATCTTGAACCGGTAGCCGGAGACCAGCCCCAAAACGAATAAATATGCTTTTTAATATCCTTTGTACATTCAGTGAGTATAGATTTTGCTTTGCCATTGTTAAATAATGTTGTTTTTATGTTGTATTTTTTCATGTTGTAACCGTTCATCCGTTTAAATTGAGTGCATTTTTTCAAAGGTAAAATAACGGAAAAAGTGACGGAAAAATAACGGAAAATCTTTTATGGAAAATATATAATTATCTGTTGTTTAGATTTTTACACATATGGAAGCCTCCATGACCAAGGGTTAATTAGCGGTCCTACATCCGGAGATTTGGGGTTCAATAACTAGATAATGCGATTTATTAACAAATATGCAGATTAATAGAGGCAAACTTACTGCCAGCATAGTACAATTAAAGCCGTTCGCCGTGATTCCACGTATTAAATGTAAAAGGTGTTCATCATGAGCATGGAACAGGAAGTGTCGTCTATCGTGGATCTAATAGGGTCGGAGTGAATTGACCGTGGTAGAATCGTCTTTGTAATAATTCTAATAATTTGTAATAAAAAAAATTATAAATCTAGGCGTTTTAAAAAAAAAAAACCTTTTACATGTTAACATACGCAGTATTACGCTTGAAACAATTTAAACCTTTAGCTAGAAAACTCGGCTTCCTTAGAACACATATCTTGAACTAAATTTTGAACCAAAACGTCATATACTTGCAATTTATGATTTTTCCACAATTACAATATTGTGAAACTAATAATCTCGGTTTCGGTCCCAAACCGTCTGGTAATTCAAAAAATAATAATAATAATAATCTCTTGTAAGTTTTGAATGTTTTACTCCAAATAGCTTGCCTAAGGTAAACAATTTTTCTTTTCTTTCATGTTATACGAAGTGTTCTCTTAATTTTAATATGATTATAATGAAGAAAATCATTTGCATATGCTCGGAATTCTCCATCGCGGATTCATAGTTCTCCAACCCTGGAGAAGCAACTTGAGGTTATGCACCTTACTCTGTGTATCGTTACAACAACTAGTATGAATTGTACTTATCTTGCTTTGATATTGTTGATTTAGCTGACAAAAGCTCCCAAAGTTAGCATCATCCAAGTAGGTTACTTCCTTATCAAGTACACAGATTACATCTTTGCGCTTGACAATGTCGCAAAATGATTGGTTTTCAGTTTCAGGATACACAACTCTCTCCACATTCAAGACCTTAAACAAGTCTATGGTTATGTCATTAGACTTGACATAGAAGAAACCTCTGGCATCTTCCATTGTAAAATGTTGTTGTTGATCATCACTTGCTGAGAACCCGCAAGCCACTGAGATTGAATTCTGTGAGTGGCAATGCGTTAGAGGATTCCTTAGCCACATCACATCTGCTTCCTGCAACCAAATTACGTAAAACTAATGTTCACAAAAATTATTGAACACTAATAAATCAAGTTTGTTCTACTTTCCACAGAAAGAAAATGTGATTTATAATCTCAAAGCGGAAATGGAAATTTTGTGCATTGAGAGAACTCACAGTGAACATCATGTTGTAACCGAGTTCTAGTATCTCTTTCACCAAAGTTTTTTTCCTCCAACTGGCAACAAGACCATCGGGGTTTAGAGATTCAGACTTTCTTCTAGAATCTCTAAGACGGTAACAATGCGGATGGGCACGAAGACAGTATCGAAGAGCATGATCATCTAAAGCCACAACGATCAAATGGTTCAACAAGTATTTGGTTCTTTCTCCAATCCGAAAACTCTCGAGAAACAAATCAAGCAGAGATTCAGGTTTCGCCCATTCTTGCTCCACCATGGTAACAATCACCATCTTATTTTCTGTAGCTGTTTTTCTTAGTAGACAATAAAAATATATTACTCTCTCCATTTCATTCAATATATTAGTGTTTGTTAATTATTTTTACACGACTTAAGAAACGAACTAAATATAAATGAGCTTGAAAATTATCCCTAACAAAAATGACTTGAAAATTATGTTCTATCGTTTTCTTAAATTATGGCTGCTTCCTATGTAATAATGGCTGATTATAGTGGAAGAGAGAAAACAATGAAATTATAGAAGCACCTCGATATAATTCTAGTATTTTTATAATATTTTATGTTGAGAGATTCACTGCTTAATATTACCTCTATTAATTAGATACTCAATGAGTATCTTATAAATAAAATACTAATATTTTTTAAAATTTTTAGTTTAAAAAATTTATGCTAAATTTTTAAACATATCATATTATATTTTAAGATATAATTTTTAATTTTTAAAATTTCAATTTTTATTAATTATTATCAAAATTTTATTAACTTACACAATGTTAATTTTATATCTTGTATTAATTTTTATGTAAAATCAATTAAAAATAATATTAAATATTTTAAAATAGAAATCTCATAATAATATCTTATTTTATAAACTAAAAAAATACTAATTTAATATTTCATATTAATTTTAAATAATATCAATTAAAAAAAATGTTAATATATATAGAGGCAATTGAAACAATACCACTTTTAGTGTGTACATTTGCAAAAATACCACTTAGGGGTGTCCATTTACAAAAATGCCACTAATTATGAATTTTTAAAACCTAAATCTTAAAATTATAAACCCTAAAAAATATTTTGACCCCTAAAACCCCTTAAGTACTCAAAACTAAACCCTAATACAAAATAGTTAACCCAAATATAAATAATATAATGAATTTACTGGGCCAAAATCAACCCTGTAAAAATTTATTGGAAAACATAAACTTCGATAATTTTATTTCACACAAGCACATACCCTTAGATTAGGGAGTTTTATTACAGTTTTAATAGGGTCTAAATTGAAGTAGTGATTGCGCAAAATTTAACCTGTTCGAATCGCAAACAGTTGAGAATAGATTACTTTTATTGATCAATAAGTTTCCATATAAATTACAAAGAGTTAATAAAAAAATTGTCAAAAAATGATCATTCATCGCTAGTCATGAGCAATGCCAAAATTCTTACTACTTATCGTTGAGAACGGCAAGATTTTTGCTAGTTAGGGCTTCTGTGTTTGTAATGATGACGTCGTTTTTGTGTTGAGATTCTCATATTTATAGATTTAGTAACTCTTTTTGGAGTAGGTCCTTCTTTTTCGAGTAAGTCCTACGTTATATTTTATTTAGAAACAAGAATATGTTGGAAGTGAAGGTCGCTGGTCTTGCTACATTGTTGTTTATTAATAAACTGATACTTAAGGTCGTCGGTCAAACTTTGTCGCTGGTCAAGACCGTTTGACTGTGCTCATTGTTTTCGTTCTCTCTACTGCAGTGACATGGTAAGTGCCATGAACTATGATTTCGTTTTCATTGTCAAAAACTGCCAAAAGCTCATTGTATAAATGAATTAGCAGCGACTAACTGAGCAGGTCATTAGCCAGCTTAGCCTCCAATTGATAAAATATGATTTTAACAATGACCGACGGGTGAATTTATTTAACCTAACAACTTGCCCCATACTCTTCAATTTCTAAATTTTCTAAATTAGAATTTATAAAATTGAGGCGATAAAGTATATGTTCAAATATGTGAACAATGAAGTCGATAAACCTACAATTGTTGTGGGAAGTCACAGAGGAAAATGAAGCCGGCATAGACAAATTTGATGAGCTTGGACGGTTACAGAAAGAAAAGAGATTGACTAACCTATCTTGTGATCATCAACCGGAAGATGTTATCTAAAATGCTTACTTAGAGATATAGAGGTTCAACTTATTTACTACGATTCCAACTTGCATTACATTACCTTTTTCCTTTATTTTTGTTACATTTCAACAATAATTGATAATACAATGATTTCTCTTTACGTGTCATTTTTTTAGGGATAATTAGTTAATTACTAAAACAATATTGGAAAGTCCCATAATTACTAAAACAATTTTGGGAGAAAAGAGGTTTACTAAAACAATGCTCAAAGGTTAGTAAAAGACGTTCAAACCATTTTTCTTTAATAACGTGACATTTCAAAAATAAATTTATTAAAATAATAAGAAAGATAATTTTTAGTTAAAAATAAATTTTAATCAAACATAATTTTTAAAAAGCAAAATTTTAATGATAAAGTGTGTGCAATTGCCATTTGTAAATGGCGCTTGTGACTAGCGTTTGCAATTGCCGTTTACGATTAGCGTTTGTGAGATGCGTTTGCGATTGACGATTATGTTTGCGTTTGAAATTATGGTATGCTTGTTCTAAATGATGGTAGACTTATATATCAAATATCGTTTGCGACTGGCGTTTGCGTTAGAAATTCGTTGTATTAAAATAGAAGTTAACATACCAATATACCATCATTGTATATAAACATACAAGTCTACCATCATTGTATGTAAGCATACAAATTTACCACTGTAAATCTACCGCCACAATAACTCATAAATCTACAATCGAAGATTGTTTTAGTAAACTCGAAAGATTGAATAACTCTATTGCGTCAATAATAAGTCTACGACGTATTTTCAATCTACCATCACGATAAATAAGTCTACGATCCAAAACATGTGTTAGTGTACCAACCATGAACTTAAGTCTACCACGAGTATTTAGTCTACCATCAAATACAAATAAATCTACCACTCAATAATAAGTCATCGATGTAAATCTACCATTCGACTACTAAGTCTATCACTCAAATTAAAACACTCATAATTTAAGTCAACCACTCAAAAATATCTCTACCACCAAATGCAAATAAGTCTACACAATAACTCTACCATTCAAATATTAAGTCTGCCGTTCGTCGACAAAGTCTACCGACTTGAATTAAGTCTACCAACTCCATCATAAATCTACTGATCATAAAATAAATCTATCATCACGAGAACGATAGACTACATACTCGTTAATCTAAACAAAAGTTTGCGGTAAACTAAATACAAGCTTGCGGCTTTTGGGCAAGGTTAGATTGATCAATCTGAAAAGTTATTGCGACTTTTGGGGAAGGTCAGATGATTCACGCACATGCTTCTTTTGCTCGCCTAAATGACATGTTTTTACTAAAACTTTCATAACTGTTGATCTCACTGTTGGAATGACCTCAAATTACTTTCCAATGAAAGCTAGCTCGATGTTCTAGCTTGTGTAAAATTATTAGGTTGATTCATTGGTGGAAAGCCATTCAACAAGTGCAAAACTTCTTACCATTTTCTGCTCCTTTGCTTTCATTCTTTATTTCTTTGTCTTACTCCATCCAAACGTATTCTGACTTATAAAGACTCCAAAAACACAGATAATACTCGAAAGATCATTGAAACCTTGGATCAGAATGCGTCTAAAATTAACGCAATACATGAGAGAGAGCGAGAGAGAGTGAGAGAGACAAAGAGTAAGCGAGAGAGAGATTTACGCAAAAGATAAAGAGAAAGGAGAGAAAAAGCGATTTAATTTTTGCCAAAGAGACAGAGGAGAAAAAAATGTTGCAAGTGAATAAAGATAAAATGGTCAATTTTTTGTTTGGTGTTGGCAGGTTGGAAAAAGTTTAAATAAAATGGCATATTGAAATACAATTGCATAACAAAATGGCCGATTTTGTAATATTCCCTATTGGAATTATCCCAGTTTCAGAACCACTATGACCCAATTTGAGTCACTCATAGCTAATAATGCTTAAGGTGCTTTTGCTTTTAAGTTTTTTTTTTTTTTTTTTTTGTGGGGCTATGCATCGATACAGATTGAGCTTTGATGATTATTCATTTGATTTAAACTATGCCTAAGGGTCTAAACGGGATTGAATCTGCCTGGAAATGTGAATTCTAATGTTTGAATCGTATTCGCAACACCCGAACTACGATTCTATCGAACTATTTCTACGATACTCTCGAATAAGAGACTTACGGAAATTAAAGAAGGGGACTGTTTACGTTTTTTTTTTCCTGATATTGAGATCAGATGTGTGTGCAACAATGAGAGAGAGCTGCTGCTATTTATAGCAAGAGGGAGGAGCTTGTAACGCCCGTGATCCAAAAAGTATTTTTGGATGGGTGTCGATCGACACAAGGTTGGTGTGTCGATCGACACGGCTGTTTCGACTCAAAAGAGTCGAGCAGAGTGGGTTCTGTCGATCGACACAGTCGGAGTGTGTCGATCGACAGGGATTTTTGATTGCCGTCAGAATGACGTATTAATTGGTTATGTGTCGATCGACACAAGTGGGTGTGTCGATCGACAGAGTGTCGGCTGGTCTGTCTATTAAGTCGAAAAATCAGATTTCTGGGCAGAGGAAAATAGTTTTTTTTTAGAGAGAAAGTGAGAGGATTGAGAGGAGAGGTTGTTGGTGTTGTTGTGTGAGTGTTTGTGAGGTTGTGGAAGCGTGGGAGGACCGTTCGGTGAAGGATCTCGGATTTGTTCTTCGTGTTCTTCGTGTTCTTCGTCGGATTCTTCTCCTTTTCTATCTGAATTCGAGGTGAGTGCGTGACCATAGGCTTATCTGGGTAAAGGAATTGATAGGATGCGATTGTGTGTTGTTTGGATCGATTCTTGTATGGAATTTTGGTGGATTTTTGTGTAGGAAATCGGTTTGGTGAGTTTCTGGGTTGGTTGTGTCGATCGACACGGGGAGGTGTGTCGATCGACAGAGTGTCGGCGGGTTGTGTCGATCGACACGGGGAGGTGTGTCGATCGACAGAGTGTCGGCGGGTTGTGTCGATCGACAGGGGTTTTGCTGACCGTCAGTTTGACATATTGAACGTGTTGTTCTCGTTGGTTGTTGTGTGATGCATTATTGTTTGTTCACCCTGGTATTGTATCTTTTGCTTATGCCTGTGTGTATAGTCTGTAGATGGGATGACCGTCTCACTGAGTATTTATGATAATACTCACGCATCTCTTATAACCATGTGATGCAGGTAAAGACAGTCAGTGATCGTGGAATCATGGCCGGGACGAGGGGAATGATCTAGTGGCTCGTTTTCGTGTAATAAGTTAGAATTGCTAGGGTGTTAGCAATTGCAGAACTATGTGTATTACCGAATTGAATTAGAATTAATAAGTATGGGCTTGTTAAACGATAAATTGTATTTGATTGTTTGAATCATTGTTTCCGCGCTGTTGTTTATTGGACCGTTGAGGATCATTATTTATGATAATAGTGGTCCGAGTTGAAATTTTTTTTATTTGACGGGTTGGGTCGTCACAGTTTGGTATCAGAGCCCTAGCGGTTCTAGGGCTAGTTAGTTAATTGATTATGAGAGTTAGTCAATTGATTGTTGTGTGGGTATGGAGTCCTAGATCATCCCTTCCGAGCCTTCAATGAGATTCCACGGTATGTGTTTATGTGATTTCTGTTTTTCTAGTACTTAGTATTCTGCGGGTTAGTGCAGAGTGATGACTAGGGGGACTAGAGGCAGAGGTCGCGGGGGCCGTAGAGGTCGTGGTAGTCGTGCTGGGTGTGGGCGTGGGCGTGGGCGGGGACTTGGGAGTGAGTCTGCTGCCACGTGGGTGTCCCAGGAGACTACACAGGAGCGGGTAGCTGACTCGCAGGCGTTTCAGGAGGGGTCCGTGGGTGTGACAGCTACGGGTTCCAGTGAGAGAGCTGGAGGGGCTGGTGCGGGTCCTGATGTAGCTGGCGGTGCGGTGGGCCCTGGTGGGGGTGCTGCCGTAGGCGTTGCCCCGGATCGAGATGATCGTCTGGCAGGTCTACTACAGATGATTCTGGAGAGGTTACCGGGAGGGGTGCCTGCTCCGGGTCATGCTCCTGGGGTGCAGCCGGGTATGGCTGGGGTGCAGCCTGGTTTGGCTGGGGTACAGCCGGGTTTGGCTGGGGTGCAGCCGGGTGTGGCTGGGGTGCAGCCGGGTGTGGCTGGGGTGCAGCCGGGTGTGGCTGGGGTGCAGCCGGGTATGGCTGGGGTGCAGCCGGGTTTGGCTGGGGTTGAGGAGCTTCCATCTTATCTGCGGATGATGGAGCAGATGCAGCGGATTGGTACTGCATTTTTCTCGGGCGGTGCTAGGCCTGAGGAGGCTGATGGGTGGCGGATGAGGTTAGAGCGTAACTTTCGCTCCATCAGGTGTCCAGAGGGATACAGAGTGGATCTGGCGGTACATTACCTAGAGGGTGATGCGCATCTCTGGTGGAGAGGTGTTGAGGCCAGGAGGGTGCAGGCCGAGATGGTTTGGGAGGATTTCTTGGCGGAGTTTAACGCCAAGTATTTCCCGCAGGAGGCGGTGGACCGTTTGGAGTCTAGGTTTCTGGACCTAACTCAGGGAGATCGGTCAGTGAGGGAGTTCGATGCTGAGTTCAGTCGACTTCTGGTACATGCAGGGAGAGGCATGGAGGGCGAGGATGCCCAGGTTAGGAGGTTCTTGCGAGGACTTCGTACAGATTTGAGGACTCGCTGCAGGGCGAGTAGGTTCGCCACGAGGGCGGAGCTGGTTGAGATGGCTGCTGCGATCGAGGAGGATCTCAGGGAGCAGGTTGTGGTGGTTAGTCCACCGGTGCAGCAGCAGCAGCCGAGGAGATCTCAGCAGCAGATGAGTTCAGGCAGGGGCGGCAAGCCTGCTCAGGGACAGAAGAGGAAGTGGGAGAGCACTTCAGGGGCTAGTCAGGGCGGTTCGGGATGCTTCGGGTGTGGGAGTATGTCCCATCGTGTGGCGAGCTGTCCGAGGAGGACCGGGACCGGGACTCGAGATGTGCGGGTCGGGGTTCAGGATACGCGGGTGTGTTACCACTGCAGAGAGACGGGGCATATTAAGCCCAAGTGTCCGAAGCTGCAGCAGTTGGCGGTGGCCGCAGTACAACCATTGGCAGTGCAGCCGTTGTCTCAGATTGCAGCAGCACCGCGTGTGTTCACGTCTGCGGAGGCGGGTGGATCTTGCACCAGACCGATCACAGGTATTTCCGAACTTGACTTTTAAATTCATGGTTGTTTGAGTTTTTGTCTGTTGGGAAATTGTGAGTCTGTGCTAGAATGGTAGGGTTCTGAGGCACATGGGATTGTGCAGGGACCTTAGTTGTGGGCGGTTATGAGTCCCACGTGTTGTTTGATTCGGGAGCTACGAATAGCTTTATTACGCCGGAGTGTGCGGAGAGCAGCGAAATCCAGAGTGATTCCGGGGAACAGGCGGGAGTAGTCAAGGTTGCTGTTGGTAGGACGTTGGCTACTTTCGGGCGGGCTCGTGGTGTGGATGTTCTGGTGGCGGGAGAGTTGATGCCAGCAGATCTGATCATCAGTCCGGTGGAGCTGTACGATGTTATCCTGGGTATGGATTGGTTGGATCGTTACAGGGTCCATCTGGATTGCCACCGAGGGCGAGTTGTGTTTGAGCGAGAGGCGGGGAGGTTGGTTTATCAGGGTGTGAGACCGACTTCCGGGAGTCTCGTGATTTCCACGATACAGGCCGAGCAGTTGCTTCTCAAGGGCTGCGAGGCGTATCTGGTGACGATAGTGATGCCTGAGTCTGTTGGAGGGGTTGCAGTTGAGGATATTCGAGTTGTTCGGGATTTCCAGGATGTGTTCCAGTCGTTAGAGGGATTACCGCCATCGCGGTCGGATCCGTTTGTTATTGAGTTGGAACCCGGGACTACTCCGATATCTAAGGCACCTTACCGTATGGCTCCAGCAGAGATGGCAGAGCTGAAGAAGCAGCTGGATGATTTGTTGGATAAGGGTTTTATTCGGCCTAGTGTTTCACCGTGGGGAGCGCCGGTGTTGTTTGTGAAAAAGAAAGATGGTAGTTTCCGGTTGTGCATCGATTATCGGGGACTTAACCGAGTCACCGTGAAGAACAGGTACCCTCTGCCGCGCATTGATGAGTTGTTGGATCAGTTGCGAGGGGCTACTTGGTTCTCCAAGATCGACTTGGCTTCGGGGTACCATCAGATTCCGATTGTGGAGGCAGATGTGAGGAAGACTGCTTTCAGGACAAGGTATGGGCATTTTGAGTTCGTGGTGATGCCTTTTGGTTTGACGAATGCACCAGCAGCGTTCATGCGGTTGATGAACGGGGTATTCCAGGAGTATCTGGATGTGTTTGTGATCATCTTTATCGATGATATTCTGGTGTATTCCAAGAGTCCTGAGGAGCATGAGTTGCATCTGAGAGTAGTTTTGGGGAAGCTGCGGGAGCAGAAGTTGTTTGCGAAGTTGAGCAAGTGCAGTTTCTGGCAGCAAGAGATGAGTTTCCTTGGCCATGTGGTGTCTGCAGAGGGAGTTTCTGTGGATCCGGCTAAGATTGAGGCTATCAGAGGGTGGCCTAGACCGAGGAATGCCATTGAGATTAGGAGTTTTCTTGGGTTGGCAGGTTATTATCGGAGATTCATTGCGGGATTTGCGAGTTTGGCTAAGTCGATGACCAAGTTGACAGGGAAGGATGTTCCTTTTGTGTGGTCTTCTACTTGCGAGGAGAGTTTCGGGAAGTTGAAGGAGATGTTGACATGTACACCTGTGTTGGCGTTACCCGAGCCAGGGGAGCCTTACGTGGTGTATACTGATGCTTCGGGTGTTGGTCTGGGTTGTGTCTTGATGCAGCAGGGAAAGGTTATTGCGTATGCTTCGAGGCAGTTGAGGAAGCATGAGTGCAATTACCCTACCCATGATTTGGAGTTGGCTGCGGTGATTTTCGCTCTAAAGATTTGGAGATCTTATCTTTATGGCGGAAAGGTTCAGGTGTTCACAGACCATAAGAGTTTGAAGTATTTCTTCACTCAGCCGGAGTTGAACCAGAGACAGAGGCGCTGGATGGAGTTGGTAGCGGATTATGATTTGGAGATCGGATACCATCCGGGTAAGGCTAATTTGGTTGCAGATGCATTGAGTCGGATGAGGGTTGCTTCGGCTCAGGAGCGTGATATGGAAGCTCTGGTGAGCGAGATTAGTACGTTGAGGTTGTGTGTGATCTCACAGGAGCCGTTGGGGTTAGAGGTAGCTAACCAGGCAGATTTGCTGAGTCGTATTCGAGCAGCTCAGGAGTTGGATCCGATGTTGATTGATGCTGCTAGGGTTGCAGGTTCAGAGTATATGGTCTCGGCAAATGGGACAATACTGGTGAACGGACGGGTTTGTGTACCCAAGGATGAGGATCTGAGGCAAGAGATCTTGCGTGAGGCTCATGCGAGCGTGTTATCGATTCATCCGGGGGCGACCAAGATGTATCGTGATCTGAAACGGTATTATCACTGGGTCGGGATGAAGAGGGATGTAGCTAATTGGGTTGCAGCGTGCAACGTGTGTCAGCTGGTGAAGGCTGAGCATCAGGTTCCGAGTGGTATGTTGCAGAGTTTGCCCATTCCGGAGTGGAAGTGGGATATGATTACCATGGACTTCGTGACGGGTTTACCGTTGTCACGGACGTATGATGCGATATGGGTGATTGTGGATCGTCTGACCAAGTCAGCACATTTTCTTGCCATCAAGAAGACCGATGGGACGGTGGTGTTGGCTAAGAAGTATGTGCGTGAGATAGTGAGGCTGCACGGGGTGCCAGCGAGTATTGTGTCAAACAGGGATCCGAGGTTTACGTCTGTGTTCTGGAGGGCGTTTCAGGCAGAGATGGGCACTAAGGTGCACATGAGCACGGCGTATCATCCTCAGACAGATGGGCAGTCAGAGAGGACTATTCAGACTTTAGAGGACCTGTTGAGGATGTGCGTGCTGGATTATGGTGGTCATTGGGCGGATCATCTGAACCTGGTTGAGTTTGCGTACAACAACTCATACCAGGCGAGTATTGGGATGGCTCCATATGAGGCTCTGTATGGGAGGCCATGTAGGACACCATTGTGCTGGACTCAAGTGGGGGAGAGGAGCATGTTTGGTGCGGATTTTGTTCAGGAGACGACGGAGAAGATCCGTGTCTTGAGGATGAACATGAGAGAGGCTCAGGATCGGCAGAAGAGTTATGCTGATAAGAGACGGAAAGAGCTGGAATTTGAGCTGGGAGATCTGGTGTATCTCAAGGCAGCGATGTTGAGGGGCTAGGATAGAAGCTCTATGGGAGTTAGGGCTTGGCTAGGTATCTAGGGATGGGGATCCTAAGGGGGTTAGGACGGGTAGATCCCTAGATGGCGCTGGAAAATAGAGGTTTTATGTGAGTTAGAACCTGTCTATTTTCTAGGGGGAGTCTGGAACAGAAGTCTTATGTGAGTTAGGACTGTCTTTTCCAGGGACTCCGATGGAAACACCCTGGCGATTGGGTTGTTTCAGATGACCTGGGGATTGGTCATGGGGGATATTCCGGGTTAGGGAATATCGGGGTAGGAAACACCCTGGTGATTGGATTGTTCCAGATGACCTGGGGATTGGTCATGGGGGATATTCCGGGTTAGGGAATATCGGGGTAGGAAACACCCTGGCGATTGGGTTGTTTCAGGTGACCTGGGGATTGGTCATGAGTGATATTCCGGGTTAGGGAATATCAGGATGGGAACCACGGAAGTAAATCGGTCGACAGGTGCTTATGATGCACGTTACAGCGTTACTGCTCCAGGGGATGGTGATATTCTCCTGCATATACTTTGAGGGACAGAGATCTCTCCAGAGGATGTGTGATTTCCTCTGCAGCCGATAGCTTGACGGACTGTGTGTCCCGAGAGTGGGAGGGGCTGGAGCATACCGAGAGCCGGTATGGTATACATCGAGAGCTCGTAGGGTGACGATCTTGCGAGTGGGAGTGGTGTATAGAGATATGAGTTTGAGCAATAGTACCTGTAGTGTGATTATAAGTATGAGATTGGATGAACTTCAGGGATCGGGAATGATCTCAGGTGGTTTGTGGATGTCTAATCTAGGGTTGTTACTCGAGTTTGGAACCTTAGTTCAGACGACCCTGGTAAACATATGTAGCCTCTTTGGTCGTACATGTTCTTGTTTGATTGTTGTGCGACCAATTGATCCAAGGTTTGGGTCTACGATGGGTCGGGCATGTTCTTGTTTGATTGTTGCACGATCTATCGGACAACCCTGATATGGATCAGCGAGTGTTGCATCGTGGATGTTTCCTGGGGGAATTTGGGCGGGTTATGGATGAGAGTGTCAACCTTAGTGAGACGGGGTTAGGTGATTGAGATCGGGTGGTGATCTCTGATCTTGGACTGACCGGGTTTGGTCAGAATTGTACCCATAGATATGGTGCAATGAGGCTAGTGTGAGCCTAGTATAACTCGGGGATCAGGTGTGATCGCGAGTGGTGCTGGCTGAGGGCCAGAGGTTTTGTGTTGTGTACGTCGAGTCTAGGGTTATTATTGGAGTCTGGAATTCGGGTCGGACAACCTTGGTAGCATATGTTACGCCGATGGTCGTACATGTTCTTGTTTGATTGTTGTACGATCATTTGGTCCAGTGCGGGGTCAACGGTTGATCGGACATGTTCTTGTTTGATTGGTGGACGGTCAATCGGGCAACTCTAATCCGGATCATGGGGCGTGCATCGTGGGTGCTCCGGGGGAATCTGAGCGAATTTTTGGGCGAGAATGTAGCCTTAGCAGGACGGGATAGGGGATTCGAGTGTTATCTCGAAGGTTGATGGCCGCGTTTGGGTCAGGTAATGGAGACCGTAGTGAGACGGTGTTGCGTGATTCGAGGTCGAATCCGTTTTAGTGGGGGAGAATTGTAACGCCCGTGATCCAAAAAGTATTTTTGGATGGGTGTCGATCGACACAAGGTTGGTGTGTCGATCGACACGGCTGTTTCGACTCAAAGGAGTCGAGCAGAGTGGGCTCTGTCGATCGACACAGTCGGAGTGTGTCGATCGACAGGGATTTTTGATTGCCGTCAGAATGACGTATTAATTGGTCATGTGTCGATCGACACAAGTGGGTGTGTCGATCGACAGAGTGTCGGCTGGTCTGTCTATTAAGTCGAAAAATCAGATTTCTGGGCAGAGGAAAATAGTTTTTTTTTAGAGAGAAAGTGAGAGGATTGAGAGGAGAGGTTGTTGGTGTTGTTGTGTGAGTGTTTGTGAGGTTGTGGAAGCGTGGGAGGACCGTTCGGTGAAGGATCTCGGATTTGTTCTTCGTGTTCTTCGTGTTCTTCGTCGGATTCTTCTCCTTTTCTATCTGAATTCGAGGTGAGTGCGTGACCATAGGCTTATCTGGGTAAAGGAATTGATAGGATGCGATTGTGTGTTGTTTGGATCGATTCTTGTATGGAATTTTGGTGGATTTTTGTGTAGGAAATCGGTTTGGTGAGTTTCTGGGTTGGTTGTGTCGATCGACACGGGGAGGTGTGTCGATCGACAGAGTGTCGGCGGGTTGTGTCGATCGACACGGGGAGGTGTGTCGATCGACAGAGTGTCGGCGGGTTGTGTCGATCGACAGGGGTTTTGCTGACCGTCAGTTTGACATATTGAACGTGTTGTTCTCGTTGGTTGTTGTGTGATGCATTATTGTTTGTTCACCCTGGTATTGTATCTTTTGCTTATGCCTGTGTGTATAGTCTGTAGATGGGATGACCGTCTCACTGAGTATTTATGATAATACTCACGCATCTCTTATAACCATGTGATGCAGGTAAAGACAGTCAGTGATCGTGGAATCATGGCCGGGACGAGGAGAATGATCTAGTGGCTCGTTTTCGTGTAATAAGTTAGAATTGCTAGGGTGTTAGCAATTGCAGAACTATGTGTATTACCGAATTGAATTAGAATTAATAAGTATGGGCTTGTTAAACGATAAATTGTATTTGATTGTTTGAATCATTGTTTCCGCGCTGTTGTTTATTGGACCGTTGAGGATCATTATTTATGATAATAGTGGTCCGAGTTGAAATTTTTTTTATTTGACGGGTTGGGTCGTCACAGAGCTAAGGCGTGCCCAAAAAGCCGGAAAGTGAGCAGAAAGCAAAGCGTGCCGCCCGAAAATCCAGAAAGCGGAAAGCAAAAAACGTGCCGCCCGAAAATCCGGAAAGCATGTCGGGTGTCGGTAAGGGAAACGCATGCCCGAAAATCCAGAAAGCATCTTTGACTATCAAGTCAGTTTTATTTAAAAATAAAACTGATTAAAATCTTTTCCCGACCCAAATAAAACGCATCGTTTTATCATTGGCGGAAATGCTCCAAAAATAATATTTTTGATCTGAAACCGAACATGACCCGATCACACCTATACTGCCCAAGTGCCCTAAGCCCCGGCTCAGCGCGCGTGAGGTGTTTCCTTAGTCTCCTCCATGGTGCATAGGTGTTCTTGTTTTGAACACTTACTAATGCATGCTCTTATTTATACACCACCAAAATGTTTCCAACTTTGGATGTGGGACATTTTAAGTATGTATGCATTAAATATGTTGTAAGGCTTTCTACCTCTTAGAGCCTAAAACACACATTTCTCATTCACATTTTAAACCATTTTCCATAAACAAAATGTCTACCATTTGCCCATTTGTTTATAACCAAAATGGTTCCAACATGAGTTTCAAAAATCTCTTCACTGGATTAGTCTAACGTTAGATGCCATTTCGAAGCTGGAAGAGGCGTCGATGCGCTTTGGTGCATTGGAAATGATAAAATTCAAGTCATCAGTTTATTTATGGATTCGAAACAAATCAAAAAGTCAGTCTTTATACGACTTTGGGGAAATTTCTCCTCTCTTTTTTTTTTTTTTTTTTTCTTCGATATAAAAGTTAGAGATTACTTTCTTCCTCTTCAATTTCTCTTTTACCTTATCCCCTTCATGGCTTCTTCATCTTCTTCGTCTCGCATCAAGAGATACCATGTCTTTCCGAGTTTCCACGGTCCAGACGTCCGTAAAGGATTTCTCAGTCATTTACACAATCACTTTGCAACCAAAGGAATCACTACGTTCAAGGATCAGGAGATCGAGAGAGGCCACACGATTGGATCTAAACTCATACAAGCAATTGGAGAATCGAGGGTCTCGATCGTGGTGCTATCAAAGAATTACGCGTCTTCAAGCTGGTGTTTAGGTGAGTTGGTAGAAATCTTGAAGTGCAAAGAAGATCATGAGCAGATTGTGATGACTATCTTCTACCAAGTTGATCCGTCCGATGTGCGGAAACAGAGCGGAGATTTCGGAAGGTCGTTTGAGAAAACTTGTCAAGGGAAAACAGAGGAAGTGAAGCAGAGATGGAGCAAAGCTTTGGCATATGTAGCAACCATTGCCGGAGAACACTCTCTTAACTGGTTTGTTGTTTCTTTTTGGGCTCAACGAATTAGATTTTGCTTAATATCATTCTTAATCAATGTTGTTTCAGTGGTGGAGTGATTTTGTTTGCTTTTTATTTAGGGTTAATGAAGCAGAAATGATCCAAAAGATTGCTACAGATGTGTCAAAGATACTGAATGTTACTCCTTCGAGGGATTTTGACGGTATGGTGGGAATGGAAGCTCATTTGAGAAAAGTGAGCTCTTTGTTATGCCTAGAGAGCGATGATGTGAAGATGATTGGAATTTGGGGTCCTGCGGGAATCGGTAAGACTACCATTGCTAGAGCTTTGTTCAACCAACTCTCTGGCGAATTTCGACTCAGATGTTTAATGGGGAACCTCAGAGGATGTAATAAGAGCATAACGGGTATTGATGATTATGATTCCAAGTTGTCTTTACAAAGCCAACTTTTGTCCAAGGTTTTGAACCAAAAGGATATGAGGATACATCATTTTGGTGCAGTAAAGGAATGGCTACATGATCAAAGAGTGCTTGTCATTCTTGATGATGTAGATGATAAAGAGCAATTAGAGCTTCTGGCTAACGAAACTTCTTGGTTTGGCCCTGGAAGTCGGATCATCGTTACAACGAAAGACAAAAAGATTTTAAAGGCACATGGGATCAACGATATCTACCATGTAGATTTTCCATCCGATGCAGAAGCTATTGAGATCTTATGTCTCTCTGCTTTTAAGCGAAGCTCTCCACGAGATGGTTTTGAAGAGCTTGCCAAAAAAGTAGTAAGGTTTTGCGGTAATCTTCCACTAGGCCTTCGTGTTGTGGGTTCATCTTTGTGTGGCGAAAGCAAAGACGAGTGGATGCTTCAATTACATGGGCTAGAAACTAATCTTGATAGAAAAATTGAGGACGTCTTGAGAGTGGGATATGACAAACTGTTGGCAAAACATCAGTCTTTGTTTCTTCATATTGCATGCTTCTTCAACTATGAAAACGTTGATTATGTGACAACCATGCTCCCTGACAGTATTTTGGATGTCAGAAATGGATTAAACACCCTAGCCGTTAAATCTCTTGTGCATATATCGAATGATGGGTTGGTAGTGATGCACTGTCTGTTACAAAAACTGGGTAGACAAGTTGTTGTTCAAGAGTCTAGGGAGCCAGGAAAACGTCAGTTTTTAGTAGAGGCCGAAGAGATACGTGATGTACTCGCAAATGAAACAGTAAGTTCTTGCTTATATTCCCTAGAGGTTGCCTAATTATTTTTATATTAACAATTTTCATGAGTCTTCTTTTGCAATATTTGGTAGGGTACTGGATCTGTCATAGGGATATCAGCTGATATGTCCAAGATTGGGAAGTTTTCTATAAGTGGGAGAGCCTTTGAAGGAATGCGAAATCTCAAATACTTAAGGTTTAAATATGGAGATGTTACTTTGTTAGACGACATTGAATATCTACCTCGTATGATGTTACTACATTGGACTGCATATCCGGGAAAATGTCTTCCTCGAACATTTCAGCCAGAACGTCTCGTTGAACTCGATATGAAATGTAGCAAACTAGAGAAGCTATGGGGAGGAATCCAAGTTGGTATTTGATATCTGTGAATATGCTTTGAATGATTCTAAGTATGATATCCTCATTTGTTGTGTTTGTCATGCAGCCCCTTCCAAATCTCAAGAAAATATATCTGACTGGTTCCGTCAGGTTGAAAGAAATCCCAAATCTTTCGAAAGCTACTAGTCTTAAGAGATTGACACTTACGTCTTGCACAAGTTTGGTGGAGCTTCCCTCTTCTATTTCTAATCTACACAATCTGGAAGTACTGGATGCGTTAGGGTGCGAAAAGCTACAAGTTATTCCCACCAACATCAACTTAGCATCTCTTGAGGAAGTAGACATGAGTGATTGCTCGCAATTGACAAGTTTTCCAGATATCTCGAGTAACATCAAGACTCTTTATATAGGAGGTTCAAATATTAAAGAATTTCCTGCATCCATGGTTGGACACTGTTCTCGTCTTGAGTCGCTAGATCTAAGCAACAGTGATATAGAGATGGTTCCAGATTCTCTTATAGGTCTCCCTCGTCTACTGGATTTGTATGTTGAAAACTGCAAAAAACTCGTGTCTATTCAGGGTCATTCCCCTTCGCTCAGGTCCCTAGATGCAACCAATTGTGTATCACTCGAGAGAGTATCTTGCTCTTTCCAAAACCGAGTCACGATACTGAATTTCTACAACTGTTTGAAGCTGGATGAAGAAGCCAAAAGAGAAATCATTCAACAGTTGGTTCACGGGTTTATATGCTTACCAGGTAAAGAAGTCCCTGCAAAGTTCAGTCAAAAAGCTACAAGTAACTCCATAGCCATCTCTTCGGGGAATTTCTCTGCATCCTCAAGATTTAAGACTTGCCTTCTGCTTTCGCTAGTGGAAGGCTTCTCAGTTCCTGAAACAAGTTGTTGTCTAATAAGCAAAAGAGTTGCCAAAATTAATAGCAGTCGCACGTTAACGTGGAAACCAGAAAATTCTTTTACTTCTCTGTCATCTCTATCCGAGCATCTGTTTATATTTGGTGACGACTTGTTTCATGAACAAGAAAGAGTGGATGAGACTCCGAACGAGATTCTGTTTGCATTCGGCTGCAATGGAAACGATGACAAGATTATGGAATGCGGTGTACAGATTTTGCCAGAGGAAGGAGAGAGCAGTAGTGGCATCGAAGTCGCCTACTCTGAAACTGGAGGCAACATAGATGGAGGTGGAGGTGGAGATGGAGATGGAGACGGCGATGGAGATGGAGACTACGAAGCTTATAAGGTCTCTCAAGTTGAACACATCAAAAACAGTAGACATACAGGAGGTCACTTGATGCGGTCAACGAAGAAGAGATTATTGTTTAGTCGTCCGCATTTATGGAGGAAGAAACGGAAGCGACTGACCCGATAACAACCATTCTAAGAAGAAAACAGAGCCGAGTTCTAGACCAGTGATGATACATGAAAAGAAGTAAGTCATTTCTTAGCTTTCTTCATCATATACAACTTCTGTCAATTGGTAAAAGAAAATCTCAACTCGATCCTGAAAGTTCTTGATTCAATGATTTGAGTCGTCTAATCTTTCTCATCATAGTTCATAATAAAGAGATTTTCTTTCGGGTTTCTGAAGGTTTGTTTTTGAATTCCAGAAGGAGATTGTTGTTGATGAAGACAGTGAGTTAAGGAGCTTATCATCGGCAAGAAATTTTTTTAGAAAGAAGTTCGAATGTTGAAGGAGAAGAAAATAGCTGTGAAAGTTGAATCTTTTGGAGGTTGAATCCTCTCCATCCCTTCTAGAATTTTATTTTGGATGTATTAATTTATCAAACTAGTTTTCATTGTCTGTATCTTCTCCACTCGGGTTCCTTATGGTTCTCCACTTTGTATTCGGTGATTACGAATAAGTTGTATTTGTGCAACATGTAAAACTCAGAAAATGGTATAAATCTTAAGGTTTACACCAAACAAAAAGTTCTTGTAAGCTAATAACTAATAAGATTCTACTGGTTTCAGAGGAACTCGCATTTTCTATTGTAAGCCCATAGAATTTGATACTATGTAGGCCATGACATTCGGATTTCGGTTCGTTTTGCTTCAGAAGTTTGGTAGAATGTAGCATTTCCTCCAAGATCAATACTTACTGGTATTGAAACTGTCTCTTCTTTTTGTCATTAGTTTTGAACATAAATTTGTAAACAGAGGCGAGGCGACTATTCAAATGAGTCGAAAACTTGAATAATGTTCAACGTCGTAAGATCAGTGAGTCGGAAAAAATTTCGATCAAAGAAAAAAAAAACTATGAAAATTTTATTATAAATTAATCGATGAAATAATAATTCATAAAGATAAATTTCAAAAAATACCACTTTTCAAGTGCCACTTTACAAAAATGCCACACTTTTGAAATTTTTACAAAAATGCCACTTTTTCAAAATTATTTTTTCTTTATATTGTTTATGTTTGCGTTAATTATGTTCTATTAGGGTTTAGTTTTAAATGTTTAGGAGGTTTTAGGTGTCAAAACATTTTTAGGGTTTAGAATTTTAAGATATAGGCTTTATAAATCTATAATTAGTGGCATTTTTGTAAATGGACAGCCATAAGTGGCATTTTTGCAAATGTGCACACAAAAAATAGCATTTTTGTAATTGCTCCATTTATAAATGTATCCTTTTTAGGTATGGTTTTCTTTTAAAAAATCTTCAAATGATGTTATACTAGATTATGATCACGCCAAGCGTGAGATTTAATGATTAAATTATTTTTTAATATATTTTAATATTTAAACGTGTATGACAATTGACAAAATATATGATTTCTAATATTTATAAACGTAAAAAAATTATATGTATTGTGTTTAAATGTAATAAAGTTAAATTTTGAACAAGCATATTTTGTTGCCATTAGTTTTAGTATTTTTATGTGTAAAATTGATCAAAGTATATGCAAATGTTATTTATTTAAGTATATTTTAAGTGTAAATTAGTTTTTATTATTCGTGTAAATTATAAAGAATGTGATAAATCAAATAAATTTTTGATTGATATGAATTTGTCAGACATAACAAACGAAAAACAATATATGTTTTCCAATAATGAAATGTGTAAATATTTGTAAATGTAGTTATATATGTATAATAGACTACATAATAATTAAAATATTTGTATATAGTATATTAGTCTAAATACATATAAGCACAATAAATAATATTATTATAAATATAATAATTAAAAACTTCTTTATTTATCAATTTAAAAAAAAAATAGATGATACGGTAAGTCTAAATATCACCTTTAGTTGGGTAGATTTGTAAAACATGTATTAATGAACTTATGTTATAAAATTATTTGGACATTCCACCATAGCATGTAGTTTTAATTGAAATATTCGCATCCCTTATATATTAATTGGAAAGTGATTTTTCCAAAAAATCTTAGGTGTCTTCACCGAAATCACTCTCCCAATTTTAATGTGATATGGCATCCCTTAAAATAAGATATGACTATCTATCTAATTTAGCCCATTAATCCCTAATTAAAGCTAGCTCAAACTCAATAATTAAAATTAGCCCAAGCTCAAAAGGAGGATGAGAATGATGGCTCCATTGATGAAGTTAAAAAGTGATTATCAAAAAATAATCTCACGGAATAAAAGATTATTTTTACATACTTTCTTTCGATTATTTGATTAGAGCTTTCAGTTATTGTTACTTTTAAAAATAATTTCTTTTTGGATTTTAATAGATTTTACTTTATTTCCAAAAAATTAGTTCAACTAAAAAGATCAATTAAATAAATCGATTACATTTCGTTTCGGTCCAAATGTAAATTTATATACCATCAACTCCAAAGTTAAAAGTATGACAATCTTTAGTAAAATCTACACAAGATTAATATGACGTATACAAGATTATGGAAATCATTATCTCCACAAATTTGCCTATCCGAAATTTAAGAATATCTCAGAAATAAAATCTATGAGCAACTACAAATTCAAAAGTGTGGAATTTGGCTGCTCTGAAATTTTGGTACCATCAATCCCTTATATATTAATTGGTGTGATTTTCAAAAAATGCTTAGGTACTTCACCAAAATCACGCTTCCAATCTTAGTGTGATATGGCATCCTTTAAAATATGACATGACATTCTCTCTAATTTAACCCATTAATTTCTAATTAAAATTAGCCCAAACTCAATAAATAAAATTAGCTCAAGCTCAAAAGGAGGATGAGAATGATGGCTCCATTGATGAAGTTAAGAAGTGATTATCAAAAAATAATCTCACAGAATAGAATATTATTTTTACATACTTTCTTTCGATTATTTGATTAGGACTTATAGTTATTGTTACTTTTAAAAATTAATTTCGTTTTGGATTTTAACGAATCTTATTTTATTTCCAAAAAAGTCTATTCAATCAAAAGGATCAATTAAATAAATCGATTACATTTCATTTCGGTCCAAATGTAAATTTATGTATCATCAACTCCAAAATTAAAAGTATCCCAAACAATATGTCAAAACAATGTTCAAAAACTTCACTCAAGACAGTAACTTAGAAAATAGGGTGATTTGCAACAATAACCAAAAAAAATATATATATTTGCAATATAATGAAAATAGTATGATGTGGAGAAATAGGAGCCATTAGATTAGGATGATTTAGTTAGTTAGTGAAATATATATTTTTTTTTAGGTTATTTTAGCCAATTTCCCTAGAAAATATCCCCAAAAATATTCTTTATCGAATTTGACATGCGTTTGTATTTCAATGGTTAAGTTAAAACTCAAATCATTGTAAAAATTTAGAAATCAAAATTCATAATGCTAAACAAACGGAAACACAAACATTTATATAACACGAAATCAGAACACAACTTCAGACTTCACTTACATTTTGGCGTCAAGATCACCAAAAACTTATTCAAAACACACACAAAACATAAAAAACACAAACACAAACCATATATGTTGCAAAGTTTCGTCCCAAGAAGAGACCTTTAAGCAAACATGAGACAACAATTATGAATAAAACTGGTGAGTTCAACACCGTTGCAGTAATTCTTCGTCTCCTCCCAAACGTGCTCTTCCACATTTTGGAGAAGGACGACATGTGTAAACCGCCATTTTCTTACTATAATATCCAGCTGATAAGCTCCAATCACCAAAAGCCTATCTCCAATCGATTTAAACGCAACACCCCAACCCGAAGCCTCGTTTGCTTTCATAGAAACAATACCTAGTTTCTTCCAAGCGTTTTCATTTACATCGTAAATTCGTAGCTCGCTCGAAGATGTTTCCAATAAGTAAAGGTTATCATTGACCACAACAATTAGAGGCAGCGATTGGGAAGACTTTAATAACGTTATGTCTTTAAGCATGTCTGGTATCAGCGTCCAAGAATTTTTCACCTCGTCGTAACTTTCTCCACAAGTTAGGTTTTTACCATTTTCATCATGACCACCAATGACGTAAAACTTGCCTCCAAGAAACTTCCGAACTGAATTTCCTTCGCTTATGCATTTCACAAATCATTGTCCATGTATTTGTATCAGCATTGTACTTCTCCGCCTCGCTACAAACCTCGGAGATCCCTTTTTCGAAAAATTTAATTCCTCCAGCAAAGAAAGCGTCGGTCCCACGGCTCGCGGAACCATACATGACCCGCGGTGTGATCATTGAAGGTCCTTTGGTCCACTTATGCATCTCTAACTCGTATCTCCACACCACAATGCTCTCTACTTCCTTTCCAACAACGAGTAGTTGTGTTCCTGCACTGATCGTTTCTTTATCGCAGGAGAAGAAGCAAAAGTCAGAAGGAATTTCTGGAAGTTTCCGAAAGTTTTCGAAACTTTTATCAATCATTGTCCAGCAAGGGTCACCGGTCGTAAGCATTAACACGTATGGTTTCACAAGCCCGCGTTCTCGTTTCACCTTGAAAATCTCACCGCTCTTTAACAGTTGCGAAAACTGCTTGTTGAGAAAGTGTAGTTTCCAGTATTCAAAGCAAGACAATGCTCTCGACCTCCTTTCCGACAACGATTAGTTGCGCTCCTGCGCTGATCGTTTCCTTATCGCAATATAAGAAGCAAATGTCTGAAGGAACTTCTGGAAGTCTCCGAAAGTTTTCGAAACTTTTATAAACCATTCTCCAGCGACTTTCACCACTCATAAGCATTAACACGTATGGTTTCACAAGCTCGCGTTCTCGTTTCACCTTGAAGATCTCACCGCTCTTTAACAGTTGCGAAAACTGCTTGTTGAGAAACTGTAGTTTCCAGTATTCGAAGCATGAAACACGAGCAAAGATCTCGACTTCAAGCTCATATACAAAATTTTAGGAACATCAACACTTGCATCTTTTTCTTCTTCATCGGAATTAGAAAGAGTTTCTAAATTCAGATCAGGAATCGTAGGTTTGGTGCCAACAATAAGATGCTTCTTTGGCTCAGACGGGCTCAAGCTTGTTCCAATTCTAGTAACATGACTTTCTTTTGAGATTTTTTTCTGTAGATTTCAAACCATGAAAAACATTATGAAAAATGAATAATCATCACTTGATTTATTTTCAAAACTGATTGATTGATGCATTTGAAAACTTATCTCAGTATTAATTGGTATCTCACTATTGAAAACAAGATGAATCATTTGAAAGAAAGAAATAAATAAAATAATAGGTCACTACTGTAACCTATAGCGAGTATAAAAAAAAAAAAAATCAATTTACCACATAAAATATATATTTTAAAATATGTATTTCAATGGAAATACGATTTTTTTTTTCTTATAAACAATGGAAATATGATTTACCAATATGATTTAAGTTCTTTCGTAATTTTATTACTTTAAACGATTCTTAGGAAACATAATATTTGAAAATTATTGCATTTAAAAAATATATTTCAATAGAAATACGATTTGTTCTTTTTTTTGTTGAGAAACATTGGAAATACGATTTACCCCTATGATTTTAGTTCTTTTCTTAATTTATTAACGATTCTTAAGAAACATAAAATTTGAAAATTCTTGCATTTAACAAAAAAAAAAAAAAAATTAACAATACGTTAATAGCGAAGAGCAATAGTGAAGACACATAGTTTTGATCAATTAATTAATTAGAAACATATCTTACGTTCATACCTTGAAAGCTAATAGAGAAGACTCCATTGGACGCACACTTGAATCTCGTTTTGATTGAACTAAATTTTCTTTTTGTTAAAATGATCGAACTAATTAGAAAGATGCAATGCAAATTATCAGCTAACAAATTACGAATATTTATAATACATCTCTTAATTTTCTAATATAGTAATGAAGTGTTTTTATTTAATTTTTTACCATAAAATATTAATGATATATGTTTTGGAAATGTTGACGGATATTATTTAGGTAATTATTTAAATATCTACCGTAAACTATTGACTAATTTTTTGGTAGTTTTTAAAGAAGAGGTGTAAGTTGAAAACTAAAATAATTGACTATGTTGTGAGTTTCACTTAAAATTACCTAATATTAATTTTTTATGTTTAATAAAATTATACAAGTGTATTATATAGAAATTCTCAAATAAATAAGTAATTTGATACTTTTTGAGAAATATCATGTTGTTATCATTAGAGTTATATATTTCAAATTGACAGCTTAAAAATTATTTGAATTACTTATATACTCGTACTACTTAAAAATTATTCGAATATTCATAATTACTGTTGTTTTTCCATTTAATTCGATTTAATTATTTTCAACTCAAAATATCCAAAATAAAAATAAAAAATTTATAACTAATTAAATTGGTTATTTTTATCCAATATATCAACAATACCCAAATTGACCAAAAAAAAAAATATATACCTAAACTATATGAATATACTAGATTTTAAATCTAAGTATTTTTTAGATGAATATTTTAACTATGACGTAAATGGAGATGAAGAAACGCAGAGACAAGACACAACTAATGAAGATAATACCAATTTGATAGAACAGTATGAAGCAACGACTGATGAAGCATACATGGCAACAATTCGTAATCAAATTGCATATATGCTATGGACTGATCGTATATGCTAGTTGTTTAATGTTTTGAAAGTGAATAATTGTAGTATATGTTTACTAATAATTCATATTATTAATTTTAAATTATTTTTTCAATGCATTGTATTTTTAAAATCATTTAAAAAAATTCTATTACATAATTTTATCTATTTGTGCTATTTAACCGCTACAGTGTTACCAATCAAGTTTATATTTGAATTGTTCTCTATTATCCAACTGTCTTCTCTAACCGTTGTTTCTAACAGCATTGTTTCAAATGACTTTCTGTTTAACCGTTCAAAAACTTTCAACCGTTCTGTTTAATCGTGGTCACTAATCGGAAATATGTTTCTAACAAGTACATATAGTTGTTTACCACCGAAATGATTGGAGTGATCCACGAAGATCACAGAGGTTTCAGTGCGGTGGTCAACAATAATCTCTACTTGTTAAACACATATTGGATGAGCCATGTGTTTATGATATAAATACAAAATTTTGGAAGAAACTTGACATAGTATATGTGAAAATTTTATTATGTTGGAAGTTGGGGCGTTGCGTCTGTAAAAGATAGACGTATCGTTATTAGAGCTTTGTTTTTCCGATTCATGTGTGAGACAACGACGTTTTACACAAGTCGCATGTCTACAAATATGATTGAAAACAATTCTACGATTTTTATACCAATAATTATCGCCTACAAAATTTAATATTGTTCACATTTTATATTACATTCGTATAATTTTCTTTATTACATGGAAAAATTTTTAAAGTAAATAACTTAGCTTACGTTGAAAATATAGTCAATTTGTTTTTCAACTCAATCGTCAACAACTTTTAGTTTTAAAAATTACCAAACATATCAATCAAAATTTTTGAAAATTTGTAATTACAATTTGATGATAATAAGTTATATCAAAACATTACAAATGAGTCAAAATTTTCAACTCATTTATCACTTATAATAATTGAGGATCAGATGAAATTATCTCATCACTCAGGTATATTACATAAGCAAATGTGTTATATTATGAGAAAGATATATCAAAAGAGATGAAGTTAGTGATGCTTTTGGATAGACATGTCTTTCTTCGTTATATTCTTTCTCCATATTTGTATTGCTTTGATGTGATACATAGAGTGTGTATGTGTGTGTGAGACATTTCTTGGCTAAATATACAAATTGCACATCGCGTGACAAAATCTGATGTTTCCAGTAATTAAATTATTTTTACAATCTAGTACCAAACACTTTTTATCATTGTATCACACTCATTTAAATACCCTATGAAAGAGAGAAGATTATTATTGTTAGAAACCGACCTCAAATAACAAGACAAAAGTTGAACAACACCTCATAAAACCATCGCGATCCTTCGTTCTTATCCACCATTCGCGCTGCTTGGAAAAAAATATAATTAATCTCATCCAAATACATTTGAGTAAGAATCATTGGTGTTGTGACGAATCCAAAATTAATGAATAACGTCATCTTAATTTTTTAGAAAAAAATAATGACGACACAATTTTAGAAAAATATTTTGGCGTCAAGATCATCAAAAACTTATTCAAAACACACACAAAATATAAAAAAAAAAAATGCAAACACAAACCAAATATGTTGCCAAGTTTTGTCCCAAGAAGAAACCTTTAGCAAACATCACACAACAATTATGAATAAAATTGGTGAGCTCAACACCATCACAGCAATTATTCGTCTCCTCCCAAATCGTCTCTTCCACATCTAGAGAAGGACGACATATGTAAACCGCCATGTTCTTATAACAAGATCTAGCAGATGAAGCTCTAATCACCAAAAGCCTATCTCTAATCGATTTAAACAAAACTCCCCAACCTCGAAGCCGCATTTGCTTTCACAGGGACAGTACCAATTTTCTTCCAAGCGTTTGCGTTTACATCGTGAACTTGTAGCTCTTTCGAAGATGTTCCCAATGAGTAAAGATTATCATTGACCACCACAATGAGAGGCAGCGATTGGGGAGACGTGAAAATTATGTCTTTGAGCATGTCCGGTATATCAACATACAAGAACTTTTCACCTCATTGTAACCTTTTTCACAAGTTAGGTATATATCATTCTCATCACGACCACCGATGACGTAAAACTTGCCTCGTAAGAAATATTCCGAGCTAAATTTCTTTCGCGTATGCATATCACAAATCATTGTCCATGTTTTGGTATCAGCATTGTACTTCTCCGTTGCGCTAACAACTTCATGGATCCTTTTTTCGCCAATTTTTTTTTTGAATTGAATGTAAAATTAAAATAAAAAAATTGGCGAAAAGGGATCCCCAAGGTTGTTAGCGCGGCGGAGAAGTACAATACTGATACAAAAACATGGACAATGAATGCTGATATGCATAAGCGAAGGAAATTCAGTTCGGTCCCACGGCTCGCGGAGCCATACATGACCCACGGTGTGATCATTGCAGGCCCTTTAGTCCACTTATGTAATCGGGATGTATTTCTTCTCGCTAAGATGTCTTTATTTATAGGATTTCCATAAAACCTTTTGTGGATTTTGATAAGCATTGACATATCAATATGTAAGCTTATCTTTTTAATAATCGGGATTTTTTTATATGTTCAAATCTTATATCTTTTCATATTATGATATGTCCTTATTTATAGGCTTTCCATAAAACTCTTTGTGGATTAGGATGAGAATTGACGTATAAATCCGTAAGCTTATATATCTTTTTATGAGATTTCCATAATAAACCTCATGATATCTCAGATTGCGATGTGTCAACAACGTTATCTTAACATCCTTATCCATAAACGAATATCATATAAATGAACTAACTTTGAAAGGGCGTCATAATGGTAATATAACAACGTAATAACAATGTCTCACCTAGTAATGAAAAGTCATTTTCACATCTTATATGTCGAAGATGATGTCTTGTCAGGTAATGGTAAGTTCTTACCTCGTCTTACTTGATATATAGAGACGATATGTATTGCTAGCAAAGACAAGTTATTACCATGTACAAAAAAATCTTTCTTTTTAACCGGAAGAGGCTGATCAAGATTAACCGGAATTAATCAGATAGAGAAGTTATTTTTTCCAACAATTTAATAACTAAAATAAAAACCCAACTTCTTTTTTTTTAGCCGGAATATATATTTCATTAGTAAGACATTTTACCGTCATAGTTTTTGAAACCATATTACAACAAGTGTAAAGAAAACATTTCAACAATAAAAATAGATAGTAAGTCGAATCTTCCGGTTCGATTTTAGTCACGACAACCTTTATCACGCTGAGCCGATACCTTTAAGTTTTACCCTAGAAAATTCTTGTAAGTGCACATAATCACAGTTATAGTATAAAGGGTTATCGTATCCCTAAAGACCTAATGTTGCGCAGAAAGTTCTCAATATCGAATCAAGTTAAGCAAGTGAATAATTTGACTAACGAACATACTAAAGAAAACTTGTTGGAAGCGAGTTTTAATCAATGAAACAAATGCTACGCTTTTTGGAAATTCGCAGAAAACTCAAAACTGATGACAAGAGAGAAAATTAGGGAAGTTATAAAATCTGTTTTTGAACATGAAAACACTAGTAAAGTTAACTAACTTCTATTAAGAAAACTATTTATGTCTAAGTTCTTAAATCCCAAATTCTTTTGCAAATTCAATAAGTTAAACAAGCATTAAAACATAGATTCAATTGTTCACAAATTGTCTAAACCAAATTCCTTTGCAGATAGAGATTGTTGTGTATCCTGCAACTGGAAACAAATCCTTGTGCGACATTATCAAGTACAAAGAAGTAATCCACCAGATTGATATGAAGTAACTTTGGGAGGTTTTGTCACCTTAATCCACAAGATCAAAGGAAGATAACTAGAGTAAAATGCATCACTTAAATCTGTTCTCCAAGACCGGATAAATATAAATCCGCGATGGAGAACTCTGAGGTAATGCAGAAAGATTTTCTTAGCTATAAACATTTCAGCAGTTATAAAACAATTTGTGAAAATACTTAATTACATGAAGCAAGCAAAGTTCTATGCAGCAAAACTTTCACCCGACCTACAAAAACAAAATTCAGATTTCGATTATTAGTTTTACCATAAGAAAAATTCAGAAAAAATAGTTTCTCGATATGGTACCAATTAGGATTTGGGTTTACAAGATTTGTTTGACTCTATATTTTTCCTCTACGAAGGTTTATTGATAAACTTATATTAGGCTAACAAGGTTTATTGCAAGTACTTTGTAGTATCCGGTATGATTGGTCTTGAAGCCAAATTAGGTCAAACCAATGTTCAAAATTAAACTTCACTCATCAAGACAGTAACTTAGAAAATATCCCCCAAAAATATTCTTTATCGAATTTTGACATGCGTTTGTATTTCAATGGTTAAGTTAAAACTCAAATCATTGTGAAGATTTAGAAATCAAAATTCATAATGCTAAACAAACGGAAACATAAACATTTTATATAACACGAAATCAGAACACAACTTCAGACTTCACTTACGTTTTGGCGTCAAGATCACCAAAAACTTATTCAAACACACACAAAACATAAAAAAAAATGCAAAACACAAACCAAATATGTTGCCAAGTTTTCGTCCCAAGAAGAAAACTTAAGCAAACATAACACAACAATTATGAATAAAATTGCTGAGTCCAACACCGTCACAGCAGTTCTCAGTCTCCTCCCAAACCTGCTCTTCCACATTTGGAGATGGACGACATGTGTAAACCGCCATTCTCTTAATATAAGATCTAGGTAATGGAGAAGCTCCAATCACCAAAAGCCTATCTCCAATTGATTTAAATGCAACTCCCCAACCTTTGGCAGCGTTTGCTTTCACAGGAACAATGCCTAGTTTCTTCCAAGCGTTTTCGTTTACATCGTAAACTCGTAGCTCGTTCGAAGATGATTCCAATAAGTAAAGGTTATCATTGACTACAGCGATTAGAGGCGGCGATTGGGAAGACTTGAACGTTATGTCTTTAAGCATGTCCGGTATCAGCGTCCAAGAATTTTTCACCTCGTCGTAACTTTCTCCGCAAGTTAGGTTTTTACCATTTTCATCACGACCACCAATAACGTAAAACTTGCCTCGCAAGAAACATCCCGAACTGAATTTCCTTCGCTTGTGCATTCCATGTATCATTGTCCATGTTTTCGTATCTGCATTGTACTTCTCTGCCTCGGTACAAACCTCGGGATTCCCTTTTTCGCAAAATTTAATTCCTCCAGCAAAGAAAGCGTCGGTCCCACGGCTCGCGGAACCATACATTACTCGCGGTGTGATCATTGCAGGTCCTTTGGTCCACTTATGCATCTCTAACTCGTATCTCCACACCACAATGCTCTCTACTTCCTTTCCAACAACGAGTAGTTGTGTTCCTGCACTGATCGTTTCTTTATCGCAGGAGAAGAAGCAAAAGTCAGAAGGAATTTCTGGAAGTTTCCGAAAGTTTTCGAAACTTTTATCAATCATTGTCCAGCAAGGGTCACCGGTCGTAAGCATTAACACGTATGGTTTCACAAGCCCGCGTTCTCGTTTCACCTTGAAAATCTCACCGCTCTTTAACAGTTGCGAAAACTGCTTGTTGAGAAAGTGTAGTTTCCAGTATTCAAAGCAAGAAACACGAGCAAAGATCTCGACTTCAAGCTCATACAAAAGTTTAGGAACATCATCACTTGCATCTTTTCCTTCTTCTTCGGAATCAGAAGGAGGTTCTAAATTCAGATCAGGAATCTTGGGTTTGGTGCCAACAATCAGATGCTTCTTTGGCTCAGACTGGCTCAAGCTTGTTCCAATTCTAGGAACATGACATTCTTTGGAGATTTTTTTCTGTAGATTTCAAACCATCAAAAACAAAAACAAAAATGAATAATCGTCACTTGATTTATTTTCAAAACTGATTGATTGATGCATTTGAAAAACTTATCTCAGTATTAATTGGTATCTCACTATTGAAAACAAGACGAATCATTTGAAAGAAATAAATAAAATAATAGGTCACTAATGTAAACCGTAGCAAGTATAATAAAAAAAAAAATCAATTTACCACTTAAAAAAAAAAAATATATATATATATATATATCAATGGAAATACGATTTTTTCCTTTTTTTTGAGAAACAATGGAAATACGATTTACCACTATGATTTTATTTCTTTTCTTAATTTTATTAACGATTCTTAGGGAACAAAAAAAAATTAAACAAACAAAAAAAAAATTATTAACGATACGTTAATAGTGAAGAGCCATAATGAAGACACATCGTTATGATCAATTAATTAATTAAAAACATATTTGATCTAATTAGAAAGTTATGTTCATACCTTGAAAGTTAATAGAGAAGACTCCATTGGATGCACACTTGAATCTCGATTTGATTGAACTATTTTTTTTTTTTTTTTTTTTTGCTAAAATGATTGAACTAATTAGAAAGATGCAATGCAAATTATCAGCCAACAAATTACTAATATATATAGTACATCTTTTAATTGTCTAATATGGTAATGAACTGTTTTTATTTATTTTTTTACCATAAAATATTACTGATATATTTTTGGAAATTTTGACTGATATTACTTAGGTAATTATTTAAATATCTACCATAGATTTTTGTATTGACTAATTTTTTGTTAGTTTTTTAAATGAAGAGTTATTAAGTTGAAAAATAAACTTACTTTGACAAAATTACTTTATATTAAATTTTTCATGTTTTAATAAAATTACATGAATGTATAATATAGAAATTGGCAAATAAATAACTAGTTTGATACTTTTTGAGAAATATCATGTTGTTTCATTAAAGTTTTTTTTTGTGAAATTTCATTACAGTTATATATTTCCCATTGAAAGCTCATTTATATTTATTAAAAAAAAAACCTTTTTGTTATATTGAAAGTCTATTTTTATTTATAAAAAAACCTTTGTTGTAGAATATTATTAACTTTTAAAAATGTGCATCATTAAATTAACATGAAGAGAAAACACTTAGAAGTAAAAATATATATTATATTGACCTCCTATATTTCAGAAACTGTCATCAATAACTTTGTAACACATCCAGAACTATGGAATTTTTCATTTGAACAGAAATTAATAACTATATTGAGCAGCCATATTCAAACATATAATAAGGAAACTCATTCGGTAATTGGAAACATAAACGAAAAATGCAAACATAACAATAGAGAATAATCGTTATCAAACAAAAAAAAACAAAAACAAAAACAATAGAGAATACTCTGTAATCTTGAACCGGTAGCCGGAGACCATCCCCAAAAAAGATAGGGGGAAGCAAAACAAATCCTAGCTACTAACGGATAAATATGCTTTTTAATATCCTTTCTGCATTCAGTGAGTATAGATTTTGCTTTGCCATTGTTAAATAGTGTTGTTTTTATGTTGTATTTTTCTATGTTGTAACCGTTCATCCATTTAAATTGAATGTCTTTTTCAAAGGAAAAAATAACGAAAAAAGTAACGGAAAATACTTTATGGAAAATATATAATTATCTGTTATTTAAACTTTTACACATATGGAAGCCTCCATGACCAAGGGTAAATTAGCGGTCCTACATCCAGAGATTTGGGGTTCAATACCTAGATAATGCGATTTATTAACAAATATGCATATTAATGGAGGCAAACTTACAGCCAGCATAGTCCAATTAAAGTCGTTCGCCGTGATTTCACGCATTAAATGTAGAAGGTGTCATCTCGAGCATGGAATAGGATTCTAATAGGGTCGGAGTGAATTGACCGTTGTAGAATCGTCTTTGAACAATTCTAATAATTTGTAATAAAAAAATTATAAATCTAGGTGTTTTAAAAAAAGAACTTTTACATGTTAACATACGCAGTATTACGCTTGAAACAATTTAAACCTTTAGCTAAAAAACTCTGCTTCCTTGAGAAATAAAGCCGAGTCCATCTTAGAACACATATCTTGAACTAAAATTTGAACCAAAACGTCATATACTTGCAATTTATGATTTTTCCACAATTACAATATTGTGAAACTAATACTCTCGGGTTTCGGTCTCGAATCTCTTGGTAATTCAAAAAAAATAATAGTCTCTTGTAAGTTTTGAATGTTTTACTCCAAATCGCTTGCCGGTAAACAATTTTTCTTTTCTTTCATGTTATACAAAGTGTTCTCTTAATGTTAATATGATTATAATGAAGAAAATCATTTGCATATGCTCGGAATTCTCCATCGCGGATTCATAGTTCTCCAATCCTGGAGAAGCAACTTGAGGTTATGCACCTTACTCTGTGTATCGTTACAACAACTAGCATGAATTGTACTTATCTTGCTTTGATATTGTTGATTTAGCTGACAAAAGCTCCCAAAGTTAGCATCATCCAAGTAGGTTACTTCCTTATCAAGTACACGGATTACATCTTTGCGCTTGACAATGTCGCAAAATGATTGGTTTTCAGTTTCAGGATACACAACTCTCTCCACATTCAAGACCTTAAACAAGTCTATGGTTATGTCATTAGACTTGACATAGAAGAAACCTCTGGTATCTTCCATTGTAAAATGTTGTTGTTGATCATCACTTGCTGAGAACCCGCAAGCCACTGAGATTGAATTCTGTGGGTGGCAATGCATTAGAGGATTCCTTAGCCACATCACATCTGCTTCCTGCAACCAAATTACGTAAAACTAATGTTCACAAAAATTATTGAACACTAATAAATCAAGTTTGTTCTACTTTCCACAGAAAGAAAATGTGGTTTATAATCTCAAAGCGGAAATGGAAATTTTGTGCATTGAGAGAACTCACAGTGAACATCATGTTGTAACCGAGTTCTAGTATCTCTTTCACCAAAGTTTTTTTCCTCCAACTGGCAACAAGACCATCGGGGTTTGGAGATTCGGACTTTCTTCTAGAATCTCTAAGACGGTAACAATGCGGATGGGCACGAAGACAGTATCGAAGAGCATGATCATCTAAAGCCACAACGATCAAATGGTTCAACAAGTATTTGGTTCTTTCTCCAATCCGAAAACTCTCGAGAAACAAATCAAGCAGGGATTCAGGTTTCGCCCATTCTTGATCCACCATGGTAACAATCACCATCTTATTTTCTGTAGCTGTTTTTCTTAGTAGACTGGATAAGCATGAAGATTCCTATGACCATAAAATTAAATTACTCTCTCCATTTCATGAAATAGATTCCTAGGACCATAAAAATGATCATTCTATATATATAAGTGTTTGTTGACTATTTTCACGTGACTTAAGAAACAAACCAAATAAAGATTATATCCCTAACAACAATTACTTTTGAAATTTTGTTCTATCTCATTTTTCAAAATTAGTCTTAACCATTGGAAAATTATATATTTATGATAAAATTTTACATTGAAATTCCAAAACGATACATTAAAAAAAAACAAGAAATATTTGTAAAACAACATATGTATATTAAACGGTGGAGTATACATGGAAGCATCATAATTATAGAATCAGAATCGCAATCTTACATGTTGAATATGCGAGAAAGGTGTTCCTTTGGTGGTACTCATAAGTGGAGCACCTGAGGGATGATCATGATGATGATGAGACAACAACCAGAGAATGATCAAGAGGCAACACACGACAAGGTAAGGTGACCTCACTATCCTTAAAAACTTCATTTTTGTTCTTCTGTGTTTTGAAACTCTGCAAAATTTTAAAATATTAAAACCTTAAATATTCATCATATATTTTCTTCTGTTATATTCCCAATTCATGGTGATTATTATGGGTACATTGAATAGACAGGAAAGTGTTCACGCAAAATCTGGTGGAAAATCATTTCCTTTTGCTTCCCTAATTCGATTTTGGAATGGTTGTTTAGATAAATATTATTTGTCAACTCTCTTTCATGGCAAATTATTTCATTTTGGTACCTTTGAGAATTTATTACCCAAAGAACATCTGCTTGACTCAATTATAGATTTTTCTTTTCTTTTGGTCAATAAGAGATTGTTTTCCTAATTTTGCTTTCATATTTAATACTGCAGTTCAAGTATATCGAATTACTTGTTGCTTTAAAATGGTTTAACTAGTTCGACACTAATCCGTGTTCGTCAACCACCATCTATTTGATGTGTTTATATGTATATATTTAATTTTGTTACTATTTGTTCGGCACCGCACCTATTCCCCTCCCCCATACCGCACTGTTATCATTCGGAGCCAAATTAAAATGGCAAGTTATAGGTTGAATACATTGATCCATATTTTTTCAATAACGACGATTATAACATAAGATGTGTAAATTGTTTTGTAGATATTTATGTCTAATCGCTATAGTATGTCCATAAAATATGCGGCTTGTTGATAAAATTAATTGAAAAGTAGAGTTATCTGAATTAGTACTAACAAAAATAAAAATAAAATCTTATATTTGGTGATTTCCATGTTTGTGGTTTACTTTTTTTATCCTGGAAGACATCATCCATTGAAAATGTATTACTTTTGGAAAGAAAATTACAGATGACACGAAAGATTTGCTAAAGCATACATCCACAGGATGACTCTCTCGAGTAAATCGACAAAAGGAACATAATCGACATAAAGAAATATGGGAAAATTAGAAATAAAAGACGCTTGTTTGGACTTTATCTATCTATATTTTTATTTAAAAATTCACATTTATGCTTAAACTATCCTTTTAAATTTAAAATATTAATTTAAAAAAAAAATTGTGAAACATGTGAAGAATAAAAGAATAAAATTTTCTATGAAAGGGGCAATTGTTGTTTGTTATGTGATAGATTTATAAAATTTGTTCTACTTTATTCAGAAGATACTTTCTGCATTTTTACATGTTCTAAAACATTCAAATTATGCGATCTACAACTTTGTACATGTTCTAAAAAATTTAGAATATATGTGTTCTACGAAATTTAGAAGACAGATTCAGAAGACGTATCTAAATTATTGTACATATTCTACAAAATTTAGAATATGTATTTTAATATTTGTTAACAAACTTTAGAATACGTATTCTACAAAAGTTAATTCTAAAAATAGTAGAATACGTATTCTTCTATTTGCTCTATGTTCTGCAAAATTTAGAAAATCAATTCTAAATTATTGTAGAATTCAAGAAATTAAGAAAACTAAATATCTGAAATCTTTTATATGAATCTAGCAGTTTAGGAAATCGAATATATTGTTCGATTACATTCTGCTATCATTAGAATACGTATTCTGCTTTTTTCAAAATTCAGTAAATTGTTGATTTCTTTTCTATATACTCTATCTTTTTCTGATGAATTTTTTTTTCTTTTCATATGTTTAAAACTTGAACATGATCAAATGTATGTAACTAATGCATAATGTACATATACCAAGTATAAGTGATTAAAGATTTGCAGTATAAAAGTAGACATGGAAGTAACGTAGAGTTAACACAATTAGCTCTTAAAAGGATTAACGATTTAGTAGGCTTTCATAAATAATTAGGAAATGTTTTAAAAGAAATCATTAGTGAAACTTAAAAAAATATGACGAAATTATTAAAATTGTTATTATTGGTTCTTGATGATTCAGGAATACATCAAAATTGCAAATCAATTTGTGTTAGTTTCTTAATGATTCAGTAATGAATTAGAGTTCACAATTTACAGGTTGATACTTCGTTCTTTTTGTCTTAAAATAAATCTCATTGGTTAAATAAGAAGTATTAAAACAGAAGAGATGAAGAGGCCTCGAACTTGAGACATCAATCAAAAATTTCTAACTCATCAACCAATTGAACCAATAATAAATATTGTTGTATATTACTCCCTAAAATATGATTATATCTAATATTTCTGATTAAAAGTATAATATGATTTTAATTAAATTAAAGTATATATCACCAAACTTAAAAAATAAAGGTATAGATGGGCAAAATCCAAAAAAAACATCTTTTATTTACAATTTTATCTTAACTTTATTTTAGATATGTATTCCACGAATTAAGCCGACAAGCGTAAAGTAAGCAATGTAATTTTGCTCTCTTATGTTTATATAATTACATCATGGGTTAACAAAACCAATCATTTGTACTCAAACAGAAATATTTAAACCGGTGATGATGTTTCAGTAGGCAATATATATCTTTTGATTATTGGATGTTATTGGTTTGCTGAAGAAGCAATGTAAAGTAGATAAGATTTAACACGTCAGAAAACCCAAAAGTATATCCGATGATAATATATCATGTTGAACATCTTAAATTAATTTGAGAAATTTAAAAATATACCACTTTTCAAGTGCCACTTTACAAAAATGTCACACTTTTGAAATCTTTATAAAAATGCCACTTTTTCAAAATTATTTTTTCTTTATATCATTTATGTTTGAGTTAATTATGTTATATTAGGGTTTAGTTACGAGGGTTTAGAGGGTTTTAGGGGTCAAAACATTTTTTAGGGTTTAGAATTTTAAGATATAGGCTTTATAAATATATAATTAGTGGCATTTTTGCAAAAGAACACCACTAGATGGTATTCTTGCAAATGTAGATACAAAAAATGGCAGTTTTGTAATTGTCCCAATTAATTTTCTTTATAGACATTTTACAAATTTTTGAGAAATGATGTTTGACCTTTTGTTTCTTTATATCCAACTTGATGTTTTGATATTTTACTATTTTACTCATGCACCATACATAGACGTTACGAATTTATACATATATATGCATGCTTAAAATATATTTTTCTTATAACATATATATACTGTAGGAAACAAAAGCTTAGAAATAGAATTCTACCTCTTCGAATAAAAGAGACATGTTTATTTTCTTATTTCTTTAGACCTCATTATCTTGTAATAATAATAACTATAATTTTTGCTAAATTTCTGGAGTCCAAATCTTAAAAAACCCAAAAAACAATTCTCAAATCAGTTAAACCCCTCTTTTTTTAATAAAAAAGTGAACAATTACAATTCAACCCTTAATGAATCGAAGAAATTACGTGATCCAACCACGTATACTACCCGAACCCGAAATTTATTATCTAAAAAAAAAAAAAAAAAAAACTTAAGTCTGACATTATTTTACGGCAAAGTGAAAACAAAACTCTAAACATTTTTTATCTCTCTCTTTCGCGACTCCTCTCCTTTTCTTGTCCAAAGCAATTTTTCAGTCTCGCTGTCACGTTCTTCGTCTCCATCTCCGTCGCCATCGCCACCACATTCTCTGTCTCCGTCGCTGTCGTTTTTGCGGTTCCGTTTCTCCATCTCATAAGTTCAAGGTAATCACATCTCCATCTCTCTTTTTTTTATGATTTTCGAAAACCGGTTTTGATTTTTGAGAATTGAATTTGAGTCAATGGGTTTTAATTTGTACTGAAAATATTGGGATTGTCGATTTGTGGAGATGTATGGAGTTGAATTTGAGGTTTCAATTTAGGGTTTGAAATTTAGATCTATAAATTTGTATATTGCTAATCCGAGATAATGAAGGTCTGATAATTGGCATTAGGTCTGATAATTAAGGTTAATTTAAGGTTTGTGTATGATTTTGATTTTGTTTATGTTTATCTTTTGTGTATGTTTTCATCCTAATTTGTAGAAATAACTATACAAGGAGAGGATTGGCGAGGAAGAAAGGAGAAAGGATTTCAAGAGGAAGGACTACACCCAGTTCGTCGCAAAGATATGTTCTTGGTAATGTTGGGCTCTCCTTGGTAGCTGATTGTTGGATAATTGAGTATAACTAGGATAACTAGCTATGAGTTAATATAACTGTTAGTGCTTAGGATAACTAGTAATTCTAGGATAACTGTTAGTACTTAAGAAACTAATACTTTTGGGATAACTGTTAGTACACGAGATGACTAGTACTTATAGGATAACTGTTAGGTAAATGTGTGATATTGAGATTGAAGTTGTGTGTTGGATAGCAGGATATAGAGGTATCGTAGATCCAATTTATGCAGAACGAATATCACAAGTAGTCGAAGATACAAACAAGATGTAATCTGAGCAAATTCTTGAAGATCATAAAGAAGTTTGAACGAGAGTTGGAATGATTCATGACACAACCTCAGTTTCATCATGTCCTTCACATGCCTGATGAACAAAAAGAAGAACAAAGCATGAGCTGAAGTGGAGATTGAGAAGAAAAGGACGAAGAAAGATAAAGGTCAAACGGAGGATGGGATGAAAAAGGCAAGGAAGGATGAACATTAGGGAATAAATACAAGGGAGAGAACAAAGAAATGATTTAGGTAGTAAAAGAGTAGGATTGTATGTGTTTTTTGGTATGTTGAACTGATGTTTTAGATGTTTTAGGTATTTATGTGTACGTGAGATTTTATTGTAACATTAAACTTATGTTCTAGGTGAAACTTGATTTGGTACTACTGATTGATTTTGGTACTACTGGTCTTTTTATGAACAATTGTTGTTTTCAGCATTAAACATATGTTTAAAAAAAAAATATTAAACAAGTACCACATTTAGCACATGCGCCATCATATGAATTTAAAATATTAAAACTTTGCTTATAGTTATACGTAATTATCTAGTAGTACCACATTACACACAGTTATATTTTGATACTTTTCAGGTATAATCAGTTATACGGGGTTCAAATACTGATGTTTGTAGTAGTACTTCTCAAATTATTCTAATTAAATATATTTAATATAGTTTCATATATTAAATTTTTTGAAAACACAATGTTTGTTTGTTCGACATAATAATTAGGACTTCTATTCCTACATTAACTTATATGTATATGATAGTTTCAATACAAAAAATGTTTTAGTGTAAGATTAGTTTTATGTAAGATTAGTTTTTGTAAAATAGTGTATGAAGTATTACCTAAGATAGGAATTAGACACAAATGAACCAATAAGTAATAAGCACAAACGAGATGAACAATACGTAAAAGAAAAAGAACACAAATGAAGTATCATAGTTATACCCAGTAGTACTAGTAGTACCTGACACCAAGTAAACACAAATAATAAAGATAACTCATAGGTATACCCAGTAATACTAGTAATACTTGACAGAGTGATATCCATACAATATTCACATGCTTGTCTTACATTCCCATCTCCATCCACAACAGTTGATCCCTCATTATGCCTAGATTTACAAGCTTATGGTGTTTCAATAGGTCATTGTTGTGTAGAATTATCATACCATCATGTACAAGCACTTCCCTTTCCCGATCCTCTTTTGGTTGTTGCACATTTTAATCTACGATTTCTCCACATGCAATAGACTTTTAAGACCATCTCCATTCACTTACATTAGATAATTAAAAATGTCATCATCGTTTAAGATATATGATGCTTTCGGAGCATTCAAAATCATACAAAGTTTTTGCTGCGTTGTAGCTTCATTTAACATGATCTTTCTCCCAATTCTATCAACCAACACCGAATAAATGACATCTTTCGCTCCGATCCGCATTGCTAAAGTGTAAATTTCATCTCCTCCTATGTTCCATCTAAACGTATCACCTTCCGTTATGTAACATCCTCTATAATCAAAACTTATGATTGTGCAACTCTTATTCATTGTCCATTGCCAAAAAATAAGAAATATCGTAAGTGTATAATTAGACTGTTATTTAAGTAACCAGTATATTCAGTAATATCATTGTGTCTTATTAGTACCAGTTATTATAGTTATACCTCTACAGTTTCGATTTACCTCCGATTACTTCTGATTACCTCCGATTTAGTACGATTTAGCTACTGTTTTACATGATAAGTCCTTCCACCATACTAATAAACTTAGTAAAGAAGTTCATTATTCAAATAACTATACAAAAAGAACAAATTCTCAAATCTTCTAATTGAGCAAAAACTTTTACACAAAGAAGTTTTCACAACCTAATATAACCCTATATACTAAAATATTATAAAACCCAAAGATCTTACCTTAAAATTAACAAGATTCAATGGAAAACGGACGTGTAGAAGGAGGTGACCGTGGCTCTGTTTTTTGTTTCGCAAAGAAGAAGAAGGACGTGACGACCGACTCTGTTTTTGTGGCTCTGTTTTCGCTTCTCTCAACCAAAGGACACAACGAAGAAGAACCAGAATAAGAAGAAGGAAGAAGAAGAAACGTGTGAGCGTTTGTGGCTCTGTGGCTCTGTTTTTTGTTTCGCAAAGAAGAAGAAGGACGTGACGACCGACTCTGTTTTTGTGGCTCTGTTTTCGTTTCTCTCAACCAAATGACACAACGAAGAAGAACCAGAATAAGAAGAAGGAAGAAGAAGAAACGTGTGAGCGTTTGTGGCTCTGTGGCTCTGTTTTTTGTTTTGCAAAGAAGAAGAAGGACGTGACGACCGACTCTGTTTTTGTGGCTCTGTTTTCGTTTCTCTCAACCAAAGACAGAAGAAGAACCAGAATAAGAAGAAGGAAGAAGAAGAAACGTGTGAGCGTTTGTGGCTCTGTGGCTCTGTTTCGCGAAAGAAGAAGAAGAAGAAGAAGAAGAAGAAGAAGAAGAAGAAGAAGAAGAAGAGGAGGTGACGTGGAGAGAGGAGGTAGGTTTAAGGATTTAATTATTGGTTATTGACAAAATTAATTATTGTATTTAATTGGGTTTGTTTAAAAATAAATAAATAAATAATAAGAGAGGGTAAATATGAAAAATTTGTGAGTGTTGACAAAAAAATGGGTTGTTAGATTTAGATGAGGATTGTTAGATTTGAAATAGAAAAAAAGGGTTTTATTGGCAATTGATTCAAATTGCTGGCTTTTATAAGGCTTTAAATTTTCTTCATACACAATCATTAATCTAAATATCACCAAATTAGAGTATTATAAAAGGCTATTTTTTCCGGCATTTTTGTAAATCAATACATATAAGTTATATATATGAAACATTTTTTATTGAATATATTTATTTTAATTCTCAGTGCCATTCATATTTCAACGCACTATCATCGTGTTCTATATAAATTAACAATAGTAACGAAAATCAAACATTTGAAAACTAAATATTGGTCACTCTCTTGCAGATTCTGATCAACTAACTACCTAATCCCTAAATTAATTTTCTTCCCCATGTTTTCTACTTTATTTAATTGAAAAAATTATTATAATTAGGTTTTATAAACTTTTGGTCACTATCACACCCATCCCAAACGTCGAGGAATTACACAACATAAACATGTCAAGAGTGTACGTATCTGGTCGGCCATAGGCGGTGAGTCGACGGCGTGTTCAATATTATCATCTTATTGTTTTATTTAGTTTTATAAAATTAAACAAATATTAATATTATCTCTTTAACAAAAAAAAAGTATTAATATGATCTCCAATGTCTTTGTCTAACTTTATACTCAATGGAAATATAGAAAGAAAAAAAAATCCTTATTCAAATACAGCAGTATTCAAATTTATCATGAAAGTAGTGCAGCACGAGATCGAAATGGTTCAATTCCCAAATAAAACTCTTAGTCGGTTATCAAAAATAATACTACTTTAGCTGATAATAAATAAACTTCATAAATTTATTAAACGATTACATTTTTTGACTTACCACTTTAGATACATATAATCATTTTGGTCCGATCGAACCATTGATTACAATAAAATTCTGTGAAAATATTATTTCTTATTTTCAAAAAATATAATTATTTCATTATCTCAATCATGAGCGAAAGAGATGTCAAAAATCAGAAATCATGAGAGAAAGAAAAGAAAAAAGTAAATAAATAAAAAAGCAAAAAACAAAACTCACATGAAACATGACGAGATACGTGTCTGATTCATGAGACCAGCCAGTTGGATTAGATCTGATAAACAAGTGGGCCCCAAAATCAAGAAGATCGTCGTCAAATAAGGACTCAACAAATGGATCACATGGTTTTCGAAGTTGCCACGTGGATGTCCCTCTACACGAGGGCCCCCTTTTCTGGTCAAATTTATGTACATTTATTTGTTTTGTTTTTTTGTTGGCAAAGCAATTATTTATTTATTTATTTATAGTTTCTTTGAGAGATGTGGGTTAATTAGTTGTTGATATGATAAAAATACACGTATGAAAAGGTTGTAGACCAAAAATTTAGAACTTCCTTGATTTATCAAAAAAAGAAAACTATACTGAAACATTGTTTCTTGTAAACACTTTTTAAAATTATTTATGAGAAACAAAACTATAACATTTATTAAAATAACCATTGTATACACTTAAGGTTAAGATACTGAAGAATATTTTGGTTTATTTGGTCAAATATTTTTTTCAATTCGAAGGTTTGGGGCCCGGAATATATAAACCACGTGTATGGAGAATAAATGATTAGAGATAAAAATTAATATTCGTACTAAGACAAAATTATTTAAAAAGTGACTTTCGATCACCTCAAGAGTCGGAATTGTTCTGGTCGTTGGATCATGAGATGATCGACGAGTGTGTATGATTACACGTGTTTATATCTTATTGGTTACAAAGTTTTTTGCTGATCTGTCCGATGTAATGGCTGAGTTGTCGATTGACACTAGCCACCAGTTTAACAGGAAAGATATGGTCACTGGTCACTTAAAGGTATGATCAGATCATCATCATGGAGGATTAAGTTTTTGAGAAAAAATCTAATAAAATCGTATCAAAATCGATATCGAGTGTTGTTTAGGTTGAATCATTATCTGATGTGAATCTGTTAGGTCCAGATAAATTGTAATACGTTTGATAGAAACGAAGGAAAATTAAAGAAGATCAAGAATTTGGACACAAGCAACACAAACAAATATTTTAAATTAAATAATTTTTAAAAACTAGTCATCTAGTGCAAATTGTAGAAAATTCTATGATTTTGTATGGACAATATTTGAATACCATTAACTATATATAAAAATAGAATAAATTTTTCAACGACGCCTTAGAGATCCACATGCAACGGTCTTCATCGATGCAAAACGGAAAAGTATAGAGCGTTGGTCTGTATTTTCTAAAAAAAAAAAAGGGAAACTCATGAAAATAATTACTATAATTTTTTTGGAATTATGAATTATATATTTAACTCATCGTAGTATGAAAAGAAAAGGTGAAATGTAAGAAAATGTGAACTTTAAAATAATATATGTAAGAAAATGTGAACGAGGAACAACACTTTGAGAAACCTAGATATCCACTTTCGGTCATATAGAGAGGGAGAGAGAGTTGTCACTACACGCCCAAAGATTTTGGAACTATCCACGTAAAACTTTATGTTTGCCTCAAAAACTCTTAAAAAGGTTTTTCTTGAAAAAAAAAACTCTTAAAAAGGTTTTAGCTCAATAGTGGAGAAAAATAATTTTAGATTTATGTTCTTTCTTCAACTTACGACAAAACCACATATCGATATTTTATTTGTTTCTTTGTATCGACATAAGTATATAAATTAATACAAATAAATAGATCGATAATAGTCCATTTCTACACGCACAAAAATATATTATTTTCCCTAGTGGATAATAACAATAAAATAATTTAATATATTTTTCGTCATTTTCCAAATTACTTCAAAAAAATAAAATATTACTTTTGTTTTATGTATTATAATTACATGAAACGTGTAAAATTTTAGAATTTATTTGGTAGATAAAGTAAAATTAACAAAAACAAAACACGACAAAACTTCGGTAAATAAATGGTATAGTGTTTGCTTTTTTTTTTTTTGCTCAAAGGAGGGAGAATCTTCTCCCCATTTTTATTCAAATTAAGCGCAAACATCCTCTTGCAAAAACGACTCTATCTCAAAAGGAACACTAGATAAAGTATAAAAACCTAACGGTAAAGAAAATGTATAGTTAGTTAATCCATCGGCAAGACGATTAGCTTTTCTATACACGTGAGTCACCCGAACTATCCAGTCCTTCGATAAAAAGTCATGGCACATACATACCAGAAATGACAGCGGATAAGAATCACATATTCCTGTCTTAAAAAAATCCACTACCATCTCTGAATCAACCTCTAATTCTAATCTTGTAATTCTTCTCTCCCTGCAATATAGAACCCATAATAAACTCTCTACAGCTGATGAACAACGCTCCAATAGTGTTTGCTTTTAAAAGGGAGATTGTGTAAAATAATGTACCATAAAATAAAATACACGATATTTTAAAAAAATATACATATTAATTTCGTATTTTCTTTATTAAGTAAAACGAATGCGGTAAATGAACCACCAACGATTTAGTAAACAAACAACCAAAGTACGATTACTTAATGCTATCAATCAAAACTAAATTATATAGCAAGAAAAGAAAGTTTGAGTGTTTTGTAGGAACGTGATTCATGTGTTGTAGGTGTAGGAACGTGATTCATGTGTTGTAGGTCCCTGTGTTTTCCTTATGTAGCTAATAGCGATCTCTGTATATTAGGCAAGTAGGTCAATTACTTCTGCATACAGAGAGCTCGTACGATCATAATGACAAAGAGAGAAAAATCCTTCCATCTTGTTCTTGTGCCTCTTTGATCGTAACATGGTATCAGAGCACGAATTTATTTCTTTTTAAATCTCATAAAACAGAATCGAAACACGATGACAACCCCGAACGAAACCACCACCACCGAACGACAAGAGGTCAGGAGGACCATCTCTCCATTTGATCTCACCGCCGCCGACAATCCTGGAGCTGTGATCTCCAAACCACTCCTCCGGGGACGAAACTATGATGAATGGGCATGTGCATTCAAAACTGCTCTTTGCTCACGGAAAAAATTTGGATTTCTCGATGGATCCATATCAAGACCGGTTTCTGATTCTCCTGATTATGAGGATTGGGAACCAATCAACGCTCTCCTTGTCTCATGGATCAAGATGTCCATCGATCCTTCGCTTCTGTCCAACATCTCTCATCGTGACAATGCGAAAGATTTGTGGGATCACATTAAGAAAAGATTTGCAGTCACGAGTGGGCCAAAGAACCAACAAATCAAAACTGATCTCGCGAACTGCAAGCAACATGGAATCTCAATTGATGAGTACTTTGGAAAATTGACAAAAATATGGGATAGCGTTGCTAGTTATCGACCTCTCCGAGTGTGCAAGTGCGGGAAGTGCACTTGTGATCTTGGAGCTTTACAAGAGAAAGATCGTGATGAAGATCAAGTCCAACAGTTCCTGTATGGACTGGATGACCGTGTGTTTGCAAATGTGCGGTCTACTTTAACTGCGAGAGTTCCGCTTCCAACGCTTGAAGAGGCTTACAATCTGGTCAAACAAGAAGAAGATCTTCAGAACAACAATCGTGTTCGCGAAGAGCAGCCCCAAGTCTCAGCGTTTGCTGCCCAAATCAAGACGCGATTTCCGCCGAATCAACGTTTTCGTGACTCGACTGTGGTATGCAAACATTGTAATCGAACCGGACACGTTTCAGAGAGTTGTTATGCTGTCATTGGCTATCCCGAGTGGTGGGGAGATCGTCCAAAATCTCGACCTACACAAGGCAGTGGACGTGGCCGAGGAACTCCTTCTGCTTTAGTACCAAACGCAGCTCGTATGCCAGTCTTTATCAATGCTGTGAACTCTGCTCCAACTGCTCCAACTTCTTCGGTGGCACATGTTAATCGTGTTGTGACTGCTCAAGATAGAGATGCAGTTAGCGGTTTGAGCGATGAACAATGGAGCGCTGTCCTTCGTCTTCTTAATGCGAATCATAGTGGTGCAACCGAAACTCTTACGGGTATGATTTCTAAACCCTCTTGGATTCTTGATTCCGGTGCATCGCACCATATGACTGGCAAGCTTGAGATTTTGTCGGAACTTCGTGATATGCCTCCGGTTCTAGTTATATTAGCTGATGGAACAGAACGAATTTCGATTAAAGAAGGCACAGTATATCTCGGCTCGCATCTGGTTATGCGTTCTGTCTTCTATGTTGAGGAAATGAAATCTGACTTGATAGCTGTTGGTCAATTGATGGATGAGAATCGTTGTGTGATGCAACTTGCTGACAACTTCATTGTGATCCAGGACCGTACTACGAGGATGGTGACTGGAGTGGGTAAACGGGACAATGGAACCTTCTATTTTCGAGGAATGGAGACAGTGGCTGCAGTTCGGACCAACGGAGATAGCTCTTTCGATCTTTGGCATAGTCGTATGGGTCATGCTTCCCCAAAAGTAGTTGGTTCTCTTCCCGGTGTTGTTGTATCTTCCATTTCGAATAAAGCTTGCGATACATGTTTTCGCGCTAAACAGTCAAGAGAGTCTTTTCCTTTGAGCAATAATAAAAGTTCGAAAGTTTTTGAATTAATCCATTGTGATGTGTGGGGACCGTATCGTACACCTTCATTCTCGGGAGCTAGATATTTTCTCACGATTGTCGATGACTACTCACGTAGTGTATGGATTTATCTTATGGCTGAGAAAAGAGAAACACAAACTCATTTGATGAGCTTTGTAGCTATCATTGAACGACAATTTCAAACTCTCGTAAAGACGATACGAAGTGATAACGGGTCTGAGTTTATGTGTCTTACAAATCAGTTTCGCGAAAAGGGAATTCATCACGAGACATCATGTGTTGGGACACCAAATCAGAATGGGCGAGTCGAACGAAAGCACCGTCATATCTTGAATGTTGCTCGGGCTCTTCGCTTCCAAGCAAATTTGCCCATAGAGTTTTGGGGCGAGTGTATTCTCACGGCGGGATATTTGATTAATCGCACACCATCTTCGATATTAGATGGGAAGACGCCATATCAACTTATCCACAATACCGAACCCCAATATAATCATCTTCGAGTCTTTGGAGCATTGTGTTACGCACATAATCAACAAAACAGTGGGGATAAATTTGCGTCAAAATCACGACGGTGTATATTTGTTGGGTACCCTCATGGTCAGAAAGGTTGGAGACTTTTTGATTTGGAGAAACGTGTGTTCTTCGTCTCACGAGACGTTGTGTTTTGTGAAGATGAATTTCCATTCTCTGTTATTACAGAGAAAACGATGGAGAAAGAGAAATCTCCCGACTTGTGGGCTCCTCATATTGAAACATATGGGCTTCTGGATGTTGTCAGCCCATTGGAAAATTCTACTAGGCCCATTTCATCACCAATAGACACGGCCCAATCCAACCATCAAGAACCAATCACGAATGTGGAACACCCCTCGCCATCTGTGGTTTCATCTTCACATCGTGCCATCGCAACGGACACTGTTTCGTCATCGTCATCGTCCTCCTCACCGGCAAACACTGGTCCGTTGCCGGAATCGACCAATTCGGATGCACCACCATCTCCACCACCGGAAATCTTAGGTCGTGGGCAAAGAAAGAAAATTCCTGCTGTAAATTTACGAGAATATGTCACAAACACGGTTAGTGCTGGGCAACTTCAGTTGAAATCTAAATATCCTCTTGATTCTTATATAAATTGTGCACGATTCTCTGCACAACATCGAGCTTTTAAAGTTGCTATAGTCTCGGCTGTGGAACCTACATCTTACAAACAAGCAGTTCGTGATCAGTTTTGGAGAGACGCAATGGGTAAGGAAATAAAGGCTCAGGAACTCAACCGTACTTGGTCTATTACTACATTGCCTCCAGGGAAAAAGGCATTGGGTAGTAAGTGGGTTTACAAACTGAAGTACAAAGCTGATGGTACACTAGAAAGACATAAAGCTCGGCTTGTCATCTTGGGTAATCGTCAAATTGAAGGAGTTGATTATGGAGAAACGTTTGCTCCCGTCGCTAAGATGGATACGGTCCGATTGTTTCTAAGAGTCGCAGCTGGTCGTAATTATGAAGTACATCAAATGGATGTCCATAATGCGTTTCTACACGGAGATTTGGAGGAAGAAGTGTATATGACTCTTCCACAAGGTTTTCAATCGTCAACGAAAAATAAGGTACTTCGTCTTCACAAATCTCTCTATGGATTGAAGCAAGCGCCTCGATGTTGGTTTGCCAAATTATCTACGGCGCTTGAACAATACGGGTTTAAGAAATCTCTATCCGACTACTCGCTCTTCACGTTTGATTCGAATGGAACAGAATTAAGGGTCCTTGTTTACGTTGATGATCTGGTTATTGCTGGTAACTCTCAAGAATCCATTGCCAAATTCAAGGAATATCTATCATCATGTTTCCACATGAAAGATCTTGGGCCCCTCAAATATTTTCTCGGCATTGAGGTAGCACGCAACTCGACTGGATTTTATCTCTGCCAACGAAAATACGCATTGGATATCATCGCAGAAACTGGTTTACTTGGTGCTAAACCAGCGACGTTCCCTCTTCCACAAAATCATCGACTTGCCTTGTCAGAAACTCCATTGTTGCTTGATCCGGAACCATATCGACGTCTTATTGGGAGACTAATTTATCTCCACGTTACCCGACCAGATTTATCTTATGCGGTTCACACGCTGGCCCAGTTCATGCAAGCACCCCGCCAAGAACATTGGGATGCTGCAACACGGGTTGTTCGGTACTTGAAAAACAGCCCAGGACAAGGGATACTCATACAATCTGATCCTGATATGCGTTTATACGGTTGGTGCGACTCGGATTGGGCAAGTTGTCCTTTGTCTCGTCGCTCCGTCACTGGTTACTTTGTACAACTAGGCACTTCTCCTATTGCATGGAAAACAAAGAAGCAACAAACAGTTAGTCGCTCGTCCGCGGAAGCAGAATACAGAGCCATGGCGTATCTCACTTCTGAACTAAAGTGGCTGAAACGTGTTCTTCAAGACTTGGGCGTTCCACATACAGGTCCTATGTTGATGTTTTCTGACAGCAAATCGGCTATTCACATAGGCACAAATCCGGTCTTCCACGAGAGAACAAAACATATTGAAGTCGACTGTCATTTCGTAAGAGATGAGATACTTTCCGGTAATATTGTCGCATCTCACGTCCCTACGAAAACTCAGCTCGCAGACATCTTTACAAAGGCTTTAGGCAAACAAGAATTTGAGTTCTTTATCGACAAGTTGGGCATTACCAACCTACATGCTCCAACTTGAGGGAGGGTGTAGGAACGTGATTCATGTGTTGTAGGTGTAGGAACGTGATTCATGTGTTGTAGGTCCCTGTGTTTTCCTTATGTAGCTAATAGCGATCTCTGTATATTAGGCAAGTAGGTCAATTACTTCTGCATACAGAGAGCTCGTACGATCATAATGACAAAGAGAGAAAAATCCTTCCATCTTGTTCTTGTGCCTCTTTGATCGTAACATGTTTCTAGTATTTTGCTCTTTTTCTAGTGGTATTTCTCTTTTTAAATTTCTGTTATTTAAATTGTATCGATGGTTTAGTTTGAATCTTTCGTGAGTTTTTTTGTTTGTTGTCGGCTTAATTTTTACTATTGTGGATTTTTGGTTTTGGTATCGTTTACGTTGATAGCCAGCTTGTGGTTCTTTATATGGCTTTCGTTTTGTGTTTCAACTGATTTTAATATTACAATCAGATGAAAAAAAACTAGGAAAGAAAATAGATTTATGCACAACAAATTTGGGTTACAAATTTCTTCCATGTTCTCAACTAACGTCAAATCAATAATGGATTTTATAAATTTTACTGTATTCAGGTTGAAACATTAGCTAAAGAATAGTAGGTTCCTATAAAAAAAATACATTCTTTAACCCCAACATATTCCGTAATTTGTCTTTCCTTCTTCTTTTTATTATAATTATAATATATATAGTAGGTAATATTTTATAGGCCAATGATCGTCTTATCTTTAGTGAGAAAACGCATATGGCACCCATCCACCCACTGTTACTCCTCACAACAAATAAATTCAAATTAAATGTTATGTGTTACATATACATACAAATATGTGTATATACATGCATGCATGTATGTGTCTATATGTAGAGAGATCTATAAAAGTACTTCCTCTAGAAGAAACGACAAAACAAGCAGAGAAATCAAAACCAAAAAAGTGGTTTTGTAATTGTAACAAATAAAAAGCTCTTGAAGATCCAACCAAAACCTACTTTTGTTCTTCTTCCTTCTTCTTCTAAGTGGTCCTATATTGTTTCTTGGATCATTGATTAAAGATAGAGAGAGTTAGAGATGGAAGAAGATGGAAATTTGCAGATTGGTAATAGTAATTACAATGGAGAAGAAGGAGATCCAGAGAGTAACACTATGAATCAACCTCTTCTTAAGAGACATAGAACTCTTTCTTCAACTCCTCTTGCTTTGGTTGGTACCAAAGTTTCACACATCGAGAGCTTAGATTATGAGTATGTTTTCGTTATCTTCACGTAAATAGATTTTCAGGTCTCCATCTCTATATATAAAGTTTTGATCCTTTTTCAGAAAAAATTTCGATATTTTTTAGAATTATTTGTTTGGATTCTTGTTTTTCAGTCTCTTTGTATTAAGTTTTCTCATATATTCTGGGTCTCAATATATTTCTCTAAAGTTTAATATTTATCCTGATTTTCAGAACAAAATTTATTTTTTCAAAAATTGGATGAATATAGTAGTGATTGAGACATATCTTCAAGCAATCATCAGCCAAATCTTGAAAAGTATCAAGATCAAGAAATTGGGTTACTTTTTGTTTTAGTTGCATGATAAGTCTTGGTCTCAATCTCTTTTCTACTACTTTACTCTGTTTTCAAATAATCTTCATTTTTTATCAAAACCAAAAAAAAAAACAATAGGAAAATATTCAGTGTTGGAGGCTTATATGGTATGTACTGGTGTAATAATTCTGTAGAAATTTAAATGTTAAATTTGTGAATTTTTTTTGCAGAATAAACGAGAATGATCTGTTCAAGCATGACTGGAGAAGCAGATCAAAGGCACAAGTTTTTCAATACATATTTGCAAAATGGACATTAGCTTGTCTTGTTGGTCTCTTAACTGGTCTCATTGCTACTCTCATCAACCTCGCCGTCGAAAATATCGCCGGTTACAAACTTCTCGCTGTCGGCTACTACATCGGTCAAGATAGGTACTGAACTCACATTCCAAATCTTTAAAAAAACATAAAAGATCAAGAAGTTGAGTTACCTTGTATGATAAGTCTATATTCAAATAGGTTTATGACAGGTTTGATGGTCTTTACCGGGGCGAATTTGGGTCTGACTTTGGTGGCGACAGTACTTGTTGTTTACTTTGCTCCTACGGCGGCTGGTCCCGGGATTCCCGAGATTAAAGCTTATCTTAATGGCGTCGACACTCCCAATATGTTTGGTGCCACCACCATGCTCGTTAAGGTTTGTTCTTTAAACTCAAAACCAATTGGCAATAACTGGATTAGTCCATATCTTTTATATATATAGGTTAGTGTCTGTTCTAATTTCCGATGTGAGATTCATAAAAAAAAAACAGTTTCATGTAAAAAGATATGATATTTTGTTTAACTCATAGATTTTGTGGTTTATTGGATTAGATCGTTGGAAGTATTGGAGCTGTTGCAGCTGGACTTGATCTTGGTAAAGAAGGCCCTTTGGTTCACATTGGAAGTTGCATAGCTTCTTTGCTTGGTCAAGGTGGTCCAGATAACCATAGAATCAAATGGAGATGGCTTCGTTACTTTAACAACGATAGAGATCGAAGAGATCTTATTACATGTGGATCTGCCTCTGGAGTATGTGCAGCTTTCAGATCACCAGTAGGAGGAGTGCTTTTCGCTCTTGAGGAAGTCGCTACATGGTGGAGAAGTGCTCTCTTGTGGAGGACTTTCTTCAGTACAGCTGTTGTTGTGGTTGTATTGAGAGCGTTCATCGAGATTTGCAATTCGGGGAAATGTGGACTTTTCGGTAAAGGAGGACTCATAATGTTTGATGTGAGTCATGTAGAAGTTAGGTACCACGCGGTGGATATAATCCCGGTCACATTGATTGGAGTCTTTGGTGGCATTCTTGGAAGCTTGTACAATCACTTTCTTCATAAAGTTCTCAGGCTTTACAATCTAATCAACCAGTAAGTGCGCGCTTACGAGTAGTAAAGAAAGAACACAAAAGAATTTCACTTTTAGTTAACATTTTGTTTGATCATTTTCTTGTGTAGGAAGGGTAAGATTCACAAGGTGCTTCTAAGTCTTTCGGTATCTCTATTCACATCGGTTTGCTTGTACGGTCTTCCTTTCTTAGCGGAATGCAAGCCTTGTAATCCTTCGATAGACGAGACATGTCCAACAAATGGAAGATCAGGAAACTTCAAACAATTCAACTGTCCAAATGGTTATTACAACGATCTAGCGACTCTGTTTCTCACAACAAATGATGATGCAGTTAGAAACGTTTTCTCTTCAAACACTCCTAATGAGTTTAGTATGGTATCTCTATGGATATTCTTTGGCCTCTACTGCATTTTGGGGCTTATCACATTCGGTATAGCGACACCGTCTGGTCTCTTCTTACCGATCATCCTCATGGGTTCTGCTTACGGTCGGATGCTAGGCCAAGCAATGGGATCTTACACAAAGATTGATCAAGGGCTTTACGCGGTTCTTGGTGCAGCTTCACTCATGGCTGGTTCAATGAGAATGACTGTTTCACTTTGTGTTATATTCCTCGAACTCACCAACAACCTTCTTTTGTTACCCATTACAATGTTTGTGCTTCTGATTGCTAAAACAGTTGGAGACAGCTTCAATCTAAGTATCTACGAAATCATTCTTCACTTAAAGGGCTTACCTTTCTTGGAAGCAAATCCAGAGCCATGGATGAGGAATCTCACTGTAGGTGAGCTTGGTGATGCTAAGCCTCCGGTTGTAACACTCCGAGGAGTAGAGAAAGTGGCGAATATAGTCGATGTATTAAGGAACACAACGCATAACGCCTTCCCGGTATTAGATGGAGAAGATTCAGTCACAGGTGCTGCTACAGAGCTTCATGGATTGATCTTAAGAGCACATCTTGTTAAAGTTTTGAAAAAGAGATGGTTCTTGAATGAGAAAAGAAGAACAGAAGAATGGGAAGTTAGAGAAAAGTTTACACCGGTCGAATTAGCAGAGAGAGAAGACAATTTCGATGAGGTTGCAATCACAAGCTCAGAGATGCAATTGTATGTTGATCTTCATCCTTTGACCAACACTACACCTTACACAGTGGTGCAGAGTATGTCAGTGGCCAAGGCTTTGGTGCTTTTCCGATCGGTCGGTCTTAGACATTTGTTGGTTGTTCCAAAGATTCAAGCTTCAGGAGTAAGTAATTTGGTTCATTTTTCTTTACTATCTTGAATGTAACAATATTTCAAGAACACTAACTAAGCTTGTATTATTATGTCTCTTTGTGTTTTTGCAGATGAGTCCTGTGATAGGGATCTTAACAAGGCAAGATCTAAGAGCTTATAACATTCTACAAGCATTTCCTCATTTGGATAAACACAAAAGTGAAAAACTTCGATGAATGAAGCTATGAGCAAAAGCAAAAAAGTTTTACTATTGCTTGTGTGAGTGATTGAATCAGCTCTGGATTTGTGTTTCATTCTCCATTCTTACTGATATTTATTCTATCCAGTTTTGCTTGCATTCTTTTTTTTTTTCAAGACCAGAAAAATATATATACTATTTCATAGATTTGTCATTTGTGTTTTCTACTTGTAAATCTCTATTTTTTGCAACATTATCATTTTCCCAAGAAGGAAGAAAATAAGAATAAAAGCAATTTGAATACAAGAACAAAACTTGAAAGCTTAACTGTGAAGCTTCTATGGAGTATACAACTTTTAAGAATCAATAACTATATTGAAATTTTGCACTTAACTCATTTGAACCACGAATGTGTATATACATCTTAAATCAAAATTCTTTTGCGACCAAGAAACAGAAGACTTTGGTCGAAAGTTGCAAGAAAATAGCTAAACTTTGGTAGCAGCTAAGCTCCATACACGCAGCTTCCCACTCTTGTCTCCACTGAATAACAATCCTTCAGGGCCAATTGTGATTGTGCCGATTGTGTTCGTTGAGAACATCTTTCCTCTTTCTTCAAATCTGTACGTATAACACAAAACAGAATTAATGAACAATTCCTTATGATTAAAAGTACAATATAAAGTAGAAAGGCTCTCGGATTAAAAGCTTCACTTACGATGGTAGATCGACTATGCTGACTGTTCCGTTTAGGTAAGAGCAGAACATGATCGGTTTGGCCTCTGCGTCGTGCATCCCACAAAGAGCATGTACACTCTGGTTCAAATCAGAAAACAAACGAAAAATGCTTTTTGTTAAATCCAAGTTGTGTTTGTTGTTATGAGGAGAATAGGGCTAAAGTGTAAACAAAAACTTTACCTGTTCCTGTCTGCGAGTATTAGTAACTTTCAAGCTGCCATTTTCAGAACAAGCCCAAACTCTTATCGTTCCATCCAAGGAGGACGATATCAGAAACTGATCCCAACATAAGAGCGAGGTGACAGTGTCCGTGTGTTGCCTCAGGGTCATTGTACATTGCAGGGTATTGAGATCCCACACCTGCGAATTACAACAAACAGAATTGATTAAAAGACACTCTATAATGTTCTCGGGTTTTACTTGTTTAAAGATGGAATCAAATTAAGTAGCAGAAACCACTTCTTACCTTTATTGTTTTATCGACAGAACCAGAGTATAGTCGCTGACCACCAACGATAAAACATGTGACCTGACCACTATGATGTCCCTCGAGAGATGTGAGGTGCGTGAAAGGCTCAGACTCGGTGTCAGTAGCTTTCCAGACTGATATACTACCAGACTGCAATCGAAAAAAAACCCAAAAAGAACTTACTTTAGTTCCGAAAACAATAACAAGTACGCAGAGAACTAAATACAAGTAGAGATCTGAGTTATAATGCTTACACTTGTTCCAGCAAAAAGCATTCCATTTGCAATGGTCATAGCATGCACCTGACCAACCACCCCACTAAGATGCAAATCTTTACTGGTTTGAACATTAAAAGCCTACAAGATTGTATAAACAAAAGCGTTGAGACCAGAAACCAATACAACAATCCCCAGTTAGTTTAGCAGATAACAGAGAATGTAAGTAAAGAGAGGCCTTAAACTAACCTTAACCGCATTTGGCAAGCCAAGGAAAACCCAAGGGCCTTCGCTCATTAGAGACCCTGCTTCTGCCTGGAGGTTGATTGTATGAACACATTGACCAGTATTGCAGTCCCATATGCACAATGTACCATCAATACTTGCTGAAAATAGTTTATCTGAACCCTGAGGAAGCGCAATCCCCTTTATATCCTGTAGGCAAAACATTATGTTTCCAATTAGTCAATAGTAAAGAGTAAAACAGAAATGGATTACAATAGACTACCGGAAACGTACCTTCTTGTGACCTTCAAGAGAAGCTACCATGGCCAATCCAGGGAAGCAAGACCAAGAGTGTAAAAACTGGCACTGCTCGCCCTTCTTGCAGTTTCCAGCCTTCCAAAACTTACACACACACTCCTTAGTCTTGTTGGGACTGACTTTACCACTAGACCCCCAACCTCTGGTCTCTGAAACAGATGAGCTTCTTGGCCCATACGCAGCATTCTTCCTCGGCTGGTTCGACACATTATATCCCGTGCCTATAACTGGTGGTTTAATCGTTGCTGAGCCATTGGTGTTATTCATCCTAGGCCTGTTGCCTTCTGATGCTTGGAACTCTTTCGATGTCCAAACCAGATTCCTTGACCACTTATTTGATCCTTTCTTCATTCTGTTGTCATAAGGAGCATAGGGTCTTCTCGGAACTATATCTGCTGCAAAATCTTGTTGTCTATCGACTCCGAAATTCCTTCCTTGTGAGTACCTCCTTGGCGCGTTATGATTCATCACTCTATAAAACATTGAGAAGACACCAACTTTAGAAGACTGAACCACAGAGTCGTGCATTGTTGCTTCATCCATGATGATCCAATACAGAAATTTTCAGAAGCAGAACAAATCCAGAAGTACAGAGTTTACGAAATTCCCCCAATTTCGCTAGAAGAGAATCCAAAGCTCCAATTCTCTCAATACCCCCCAAACTTCACTCTGAAAATCCAAGTATCGTACAACACAAATTCCACAGAAAAAAAAAAACCATATAAATCTAATTAAAACCTAATCGAACGATTCCTTCCAATTCCAGATCGATCTTCAGAGTTTCAAAAAAAAATCTACATGATTCGATGAATTCGTAACCCTAATTACAACAACAAATAAAACCCAAGAAGAGAGAGAGACTCGAAACCATCAATCCTTATCGGTGGAAAACCCTAGCTTCCTGGGTAATCGATGCGAATAGGAAGACGAAGATCGAGAAGAAGCAGAAACCGTAACCGAAAGCACGAAGACATCAACATAGTCGCGGAGAATCGTAGACGAAGTAGAAGCAAACCTGAGAGATCAAACGTACGTAGGATCTTAGATCTTCGATTCGGGCTCTAACTCCAGAGGGGAAGAAAAAAAGGAAATTTTGATGCGGAGGAAGAAGAATGAGTTTAACTCTTTGCCTTCGTCGAGGAATGATGTATTTATAGATGCTGATAATCGTGGAGGTTACGCTACATTCGTGGCTTAATTTAATATTGGGCTTAGCTTAGGCCCATCATTACGTGGGTTACAAATGTTTTTTTTTTTTTAAAGAAAAATTATGAAAATGTTATAAATTAAGAAAATATATCAAATTCTAAATCCATGTATCATACGAACTATCAAAATTTGTTCAAATCTAAATCGTTAACTCTAAGAAGTAAGGAAAATGATAAAATATTTTTGCTAGTTTTGAAAATTTTAGCATTTTTTTAGATTAAGAATATATTTTGGAGTTTTTCCTCGATTATCCAAAAAAAAATAATCATGTCTTGCGTTTCATAGCAAAAACATTGGCAACGAGCATTCCAGTTTACCCTTTTACTTCGATTTGAGTTTTTTTTTCTTTTTTTCCTGTTTTTGGTGCATCTATTTTACAAAAAAAAAATATATATATCAAAATCATATCAAAATCAAATGTAATTCGGATCAAGCAGTTATAAAACATTTTTTATAATTCAGAAAATTAGCATTTAACAACAAAAATTCGAGTAAGCAAAGAGAGCTTCGTAAAAACGAAAGAGAACTATAGGCTCTTAAAGAACAAAGACATACCAACAACTCCCTCCCTCTAGTGTTTAGTCATAGATTTAAACACGCACTAATGCGTCCAATTTTCCTCGAACCGGCGTGGTTTGGTAACTTACTATTTTTACTCGTCAGTGCCGAAGTAACGATCACCAAACTCGCCTAAGCCTGGTATAACACGGAACTCTTGGTTCAGACACTGGTCTATCTCAGACGTCACTATCTTCAATGCCGGAAAACGTTTGCAGACACAATGGATTCCCTCTGGTGCCTGTCAAAAGCCAAGGTTATGATTAGGGAGAGATAAACAGCGAGAGAGAAAAAAAAAAAAAGAGATCTCTTTAGCTTCTACACTCACCGAGAGAGAAAGAAAGAAGTATAGAGAGAGAGAGAGAGAGAGAGAGAGAGAGATATTTGGCTTATACACTCACCGAGATAAGGTTGAGGAATATAATGTGAGATTCAGGAACTCCTTTCTGTATGAGTAGTTCAATGGCCTGATTAGCAGAGTTACCTTCCAAAAAAAAAAAGCAACAATTATGAAGATATGAATTTTTTTGTAGAAACAAAAATCCATCAAAAAGGACAGAGTGTGCAATGTAAAGAGACCAAGTACCTGTGGCTAAGACAGGGTCTAGAAGCAGAACATGGCGTTCAGATATGTCGTGGGGAAGTTTCTCATATATAAGCTGATTCACATAAGAAGAGAAACTTTAATTTTCTTGTTAATAAAAAGAGATTATACTTGAAATTTTAAAAAGGAGCAAAAAAATTATTAGCAGACCTGTTTTCCATTGTCGCCATCACGGTGGATGAGAATCTTCCCTATTTTAATTCCTTTGCAGCAAGCGCGTAATGCATTCTCCATGCTTTCACCACTAAGAAAAAATACAAAACGAAAAACTTTTAGGGCAAGATAAACTCATCGCAAACAAGTAACAATTGGTTCCAAGATGTTAAACAATTGGAGGAATAAAAATCTTATCAAACAAAACTTAACTAAATACAATACCTTTCAAGGCTCACCTTCTAATAATTGAGACACCGCAAAGTTTCTTGCAGAAATCAACGCCGGTATACACAGCTCCTGGCAAGGGAAAGATAAGAAATTTATATCAGTTGAATAAGCTAACTCTTAACTAATCTGTGTGGTATCGATATAGGGATCACTAATTGTCTCACGGGGGATGAGGCTTTCATTTCGATTTCCACTAGGCACAAAAAAAAATTCTAGATCCATATGAAGGAGACAGACATCTGATGACCAAGTTGGTGCATATTTAGACACTACCGCTTTATCTAAGAAAAGAGTAAAAAGTATTGTTAGAGCTCACACATTCTCCTCTCATACCTGTTGGAGTAACTACTTGTTTCTCAGTGAACGGCAAATGACCAAGACCATGCTCCACCACCTGATATAAAACCGACAAATAGTTACAATACAAAACCCTGAAAGCTGAGTGTAAGAGAAGACACGAGGCAGAGAAATACCAGACGGATAAGTCGATCTGAATAAAACACAAAGTCATGCTTTGATATGTCCTTCTCCCGAATAAGTGTATGCATGCCTCTTATCTGCAATCATGATCCTATAGTAAGACCATTGAGACAAGCACTTGCCGTCTAAATCAGGCATCAACGAGGGCAAGAAAGCGAGAGAAAGTACCTGAAATGTTGATTGGATTACGTAAACATTTGGGTAGATTTTGCAGAGATCATGCTGCCCAAGTTTTGTGTGAATATGTTGTGTAATCAAATCAACGGCAACATGATTATCACCTCCTCGAGGAATGATAACGTCAGCATATTTCTTTGAGGGAAGCACAAAGTCATCAAATGCCGGCTTCACAAATTTTGCATACTGTAAATGAACATAGCATCCTCAGACAACTAAAGTTAAGCACATGGGGAGATCAGGAGAAAATAAATGTTTTGCAGAGTAGTAGAAATACAACAGTAGAAAGAAGAAGAAACCAGAGTAGAGACACAATGAGATGTTCACGAGAGCATAATTTACCATGTGTTATTAATTCCATATCTCATATTCACAGACATTATCAAGTGACTCAACTAGGATAGATGAACAAATGCTAACCAATCCTACACCATAAATTGAAAGGAAGACTAACCTGTTCGAGCACAGAATTGATATCCCTGCCCCTCTCAACTGTGTCACGCCTGATTCTGCGAGCAAGCCTCACATCAGCATCTGAAACCATTTAATAGCTTAATATGAGCTTTAAAGAGATGTGAAATAGATTTCAAACTGGCAAGTGCATAGCTTCAAAAGCATTCAGTCTATCTGTAGTGCTTAGAAAATGATATAAATGGAAAAAGTAATAAAACCCATCAAGGCAACAGCTACAGAGTAAGAGAAGGACAAATTTTATCACACTATCATTTGCAGTTGTACAGAACTAATAAGGTTAACCAAAGAGTGAAAAATGATGAGTAGCGCAAGACACACACATTTCTTTGGGGAAAAGAAATAGACATTGCGGTTGATAATTGCAGGTAAGGTTGGTCTTTACCTGTGTCAACGAAGATCTTCAAATTCATCAGATTTCGAACTCTTGAGTCATGGAAAACTAGAATTCCTTCCAAAATTATAACATCAGAAGCATTGACCTGATAGAGGATCCCAAATGATAAATTAACACAATTCTCAATGACTGCAAGCAAGAAATAAAGTCATTCTTTCTAATGAAGAAACCGGAATAGGAACACATCTAACGCCACTAATAAGAAGATTCAAATCAAACGAGCACAATAATGGTCTTGGACATAAGAGTACGCGCCTGTCGGAAAGTGTCAGATCTACGTTGATGGGTCTTAAAGTCATAGATTGGAATTTGATATGGCTGCCCACTCTTGAGAGTCTCAGCACAATGCAAAAGCTGTTCGGTGTCAAACGCATCTACAGAAGAAACAAGAGCAGAAAGTGGAAGATTAACCAAAATGCTACAAGCTCAAGCACAGAGAAAACTCAAAACTCAAGGAGAACCCTTTAAGATAGTGAACCTGGATGATCAAAGTTGTACTCTTGCACACGCTGCAATTCTTCAGACGTCAAACCACGGTAAAAGGAATCCTTATCAACAAAGAAGATCAAATTAAAAGCTTTATATGATATGAATCTCAAGCCAATCAAAATACAATAGTAGATCAATAGTATCAAAACCTGATTAACTAGAACAACACGATGATCATGAAGTTGCTGGATTATCATGTCGCAGACTGTTGTCTTACCAGAGGCAGTACCACCAGAAACCCCTGTCAATAGGCAAAAAATCAAACAAAATGCAACCATAGTGAGAGGTTTTATCAACAAAGATAATGCAGTAGAAACTCCATAGATCTCAAAATCAAGAGACGAAACCCAATTATCCAACCCAGGAAGGCAAATGGAACCAAAGGGGGATAGAGAATCACCAATAACGAAGGGCTGTTTGGGAGCTTCGGGATCGGAAGAAGAAGAAGAAGAAACGGTCGATCGGAGATGAGAAGGAGAAGAGACGGAGGAATTTGGTGGTGAAGAAGAGAGAAGGCCATCGAAGCGAAGACCGGAGAAGTGAGGCCCTGATGCCTTCTCCATCTCGTAATCTATCGAAGAAGAATTATCCGGCATTGGATTCCGATGAATCGGTGGTTGATGAATTAGGTTTTGAGATTCTCCGGCGAAGAATCAAGCGTAGGTGAAGACTGACGCAGTGACAAAACGGTTCTCTGTTCAACGCAAAGTTTCACCTTTTTCTCTCTCTCTCACTTCCCTCGGGTATTTATTCGTTTTAAATTGGTTAAAAGAAAATTAGTAAAATACCACCAATTATAAATTTTTAAACTCTATTTTTTAAAATTTTAAACAATAAAAAATGTTTTGATCTCTAAACCCTCTTAAACCCTGGTAACTAAACCATAATTGAACATAATTAATCCAAATATAAATAAAAAATAATTTTAAAAAGTGGTATTTTTGTAAAGATTTTAAAAGTGTGGCATTTTTGTAAAGTGGTATTTTTAAAAAAAATTTAATATTAAATTGATTTTATTTTTATTTTGGATAAACTATATTTATTAAAGGGTTAATTATTAGTTCAATAACATGTTTGAACATAAATTAATAAACTAATATGTGTAATTTTTTAATTTAGTAACTAATAAAACGAAATTAATTTTGACTAATTTAACTTTGCAATAAATTCAATTAAGGTTGTCATCTTAATGCACATGAATGCAAATTTATTTCTTAATTAAAAAATAATAATAGTTTTTTCTAAAAATAAACTTAAAATTGACATATATAAAAACACATTTCTTTTTCTTCTTCTTTTCCTCTAGTTTTCGTTTTTTTTTAACTGATTATTGTTTGAAAGTTTGAATATATAAATTATATAGTGAACTATATCACAAGTTAAATATCATTGAAATAAATAGTGAACTATTTCACATAAATAATGAACTATTTCTCTATTTAAATAAAAATAGTGAATTTTATTTTAATATAATTAACTACTTATTTGATATAATGAATTATAAGTTTCATACATTGAAAATGTATAATAGTAAACTTTTTGTGAATATATTTAGGGGCAATTACAAAAATACCACTTTTTGTTTGCACATTTGCAATAATGCCATTTAGGGATGCTCATTTGCAAAAATACCATTAATTATAGATTTATAAAGCCTATATCTTAAAATTTTAAACCCTAAAAAATGTTGTGACCCCTAAAACCCCATAAACCATCATAACTAAACCCTAATAGAACATAATTAACTCAAACATAAATGATATAAAAAAAAAAAATTTGAAAAAGTGGCATTTTTGTAAATAATTCAAAAGTGTGGCATTTTTGTAAAGTGACACTTGAAAAGTGACATTTTTTGAAATTTCTCATATATTTAACTATATATAGAATAATGAACTATTTGTATATATAACAAATATAGTTGATTGTTTGTGAATAAAATTAACTATATAGACAACTCTATGTTTATATATAGCTAACTATACGTCAATATATAACTAACTATATTTAATATATCTATTTATATTTCTGACAATCTAGATAATAGTGAACAATTCGTGAATATAACTAGTATAGTTGACTATTTGTGAACATAATTAACTCTATAAATAATTATATGTGGGTATATAGTTAACTACACATAAATGTATATAAATAATTATATTTAAAAATAATTAGTTATATATCTAACTATATACTCATTTACACACACAAAAAGAAGAAGTAGATAATAGTGAACTATTCGTAAATATAACAAGTATAGTCGACTGTTTATGAAAAAAATTAAGGACGGAAAATTAAGTATATATTTGGGTATATAGTTAACTACATAGTTAATAAAAAAAAAAAAAAAAATGCCACTTTTCAAGTGCTACTTTACAAAAATGCCACACTTTTGAAATCTTTACAAAAATGTCACTTTTTCAAAATTATTTTTTCTTTATATCATTTATGTTTGAGTTAATTATGTTCTATTAGGGTTTAGTTATGAGGGTTTAGGGGGTTTTAGGGGTCAAAACATTTTTTAGGGTTTAGAATTTTAAGATATAAGCTTTATAAATCTATAATTAGTGGCATTTTTGCAAATGACCACCCCTAAGTGACATTTTTGCAAATGTGCACACAAAAAATGACATTTTTGTAATTGTCCATAATAAAAATGAAAAGTCTAGATAAATATATTTAAATACATAGTTAACTACGTATATAAATATATAATTAGATAACTAATAGAAATAAAAAGTTTATACGTTTTTTTGTTGTTAATAAGTCTATAGGTTTATGATGTTGGTTTTTTTTTTTTTTAATAATGCAAAAAATAAAAATATTATATATCTTTAATCATTTTTGGATATGAGAAATAAGAAAGTTGATATGGAAAAATGTATTAAATGATAAAATAATGAAAATGAGATATGAGATTACTTACCATAACTACATTAAGGGTAAAATTGGAATCTTATGTAATTGAAATGTTATTTACTAAATTTTATTTTATTTGATGTTAGATAATTAAATATGGAGTCAATGAGTATATATAGTCCAATTTCCCTTTATTAAAATATTTAAATTTTGGATTCATAAATTTAATTGATATTTTTATGATAATTAGATTCGTATCTTTACCTAATTGTGATGATGATAATTTAAATAATAAAATAAATTAGAGATTTTACACTAAGTAAAAATTAATGGGCATGTGAAAAGAAGAATAAGGGATATTCCATTTTATACCAGTCAAGTAAGCCCCACTATTATGAGATATGTTGCAACCAAATAGTCCAAAAGTAGATTACTTTTTTGGGTGTATTTTGTAGTTTTGTCCCTCAATCTATGAATTTTGATTAGAATTGGCAAGCGACACTAATCTAATTATCTAAACAAAGAGTCTTTAACCAATACAAATGTATTAAAAAACAATGTCATATTCTTCAAATTTCCCCAGCAAATTATCCAAAAACTAACAGTTTTTGCTGTGTTTTTAATTACAGCAAAACCAATAAGTAAAACCTGCAAAAAATTACCAAAGCTGAAAGTTTTCATATTTTTCATAACAAAATATCCAAAAACTTTCAAATATTATTTCATATGAATTTTCTTCTTCTTCTTTCTCTTCTCCAATAAACTTCCTTTAAATGATGAAAATCTAGGAAGACACCGATGATGATAATTCAAAGATTTAAGATTCCTCTTCTCTTTAACATGATTTTCAATCACCTTGAGCTCACCGGAATTATCACCTGATGATTTTTTACTCTTTTCGCTTTGACTTTCCGATGGTTCTTCGAAAATTACCGTTCGTTCTTCTCTTATACTATCTCTAAAGAGCTCGCCAAGTTTCTTCCTCCGCGGTGCTGGAGATTGCGAAAACGATACTCGAGGCTTCTCAATTTCGAATAAAGGGTTTTGAAAACGAGGAAGTTTCTCTGAGAAACTACACTTTGGAGTATTACCAAGTGATGGGGTGAAATCTGCATAATCAAGGTCTCAAATTTTTAGTTTATTACATAAATTCATTAATCAAAATAAGCGTCGTTTTCACATTTTGCATGCGAACTAAAACTCAAAGAACTGAACTTTATAAAGTCTTAGCCAAAAAATAATAATATGCTAAAAAAGAAGAGACTAGTTTTAGACTTTTAGTAGATTAATGACATTTCATTTATTTGTTATATTTTTAACATGTTCGTGATATATAGTGGAATCACTTTTCAAAAATATGAAAGCATGAAAGCAATTTCAAAAAAAATGAAAAAATAAAAATAAAAAAAAATATGAAAGCATGAAAATTTAATGAATGCTCCAAGTAGTGAAAAATCGCAAAATCACATTTTCAAAACATGAGAAGATGGTATATTATCATCAACAATAATTCTATACCAGTCGACATTTATATAATAATAAAAAAAAAACATTTATATGTGAAACAGAGAAAACATTACTTTACAAATTCGAAGGTACATACCGCCATTGACGCTGAAGAAATCGTCTTCGGAATCAGATTGTAGCCATGGATGTGAATCAAAGAAGGTTTCATCTTTACTACTTCCTGTTACATTGGAACAATTTACACATTTTCAAGACTTCAAAAACAAAAAGAAGAAAACCAAAAATTCAAGTGTAGAAATTTAAACGTATAGAAATTACTCTTTAGAGCTCTCACTCCTTGAAACACAAATCTTACATCACTATGAATTCTCCAATTCACAGGGGAAAAGTAATATAACTTTCTTGAGTCCATCAAATAAAAACCGGAAACAATGACACACCAAATTATAATAAACATTATAAATGGTTTTGAGAACTTGATACACTACTTAAGCAGGCGTTAATTAGTGTAAAAAATCCAATTAGGAAGCTTAAAAAATCTCTCTATTTTGACATGATCGGATATAACCAGCCAAGAGATTGATAAAAAAAAAAAAAAAATTGGGCATATTATTAATGGAAGAAAACCAATTAAAGACTATTTTTTTTTTAAGAATTAAGGATATTATCTTACCATATACAGCTCAATGAAGATATTCTCAGACAATTAACCGTATCAATTCGAGATAGTCATCAACGAATAAAACTGTTCTGTATCAATCAGATCAATTTCACGATCAAATTAAAAAGAAATTGAAAAAAGTACCGAAGCTTTTCTTAGAAGAAGAAAAAGACCACCGAGATTTCATTTGACTTAAACCATTATCCACCGTCGTCGTCGGAGTAGCCGCCGGAGCCAAATTCTCCTTTATCGGCGATTCTGAAATTATTATTTAAATCAGCACATACGTTTTATACGAAATTGTGTACACATATGCATAATGTAATTTACATTTTCTAATGAAAAATAAACTTTTTCTTTTATTTTAACCTATGCAAAAATTTAAGATTCATTAGACACAAAGAAAAATAAAACTAATTTTGGTTAACTATATATATAAACAACTTGTACATGATTCTTGCTCAATGTGATAAACCATATAAATAACCGGATATAACCGGATCAAATGTGCATATACTAAAAACTAATACCGGAAATTCTCTTGGTAGAGGGAGACGAAAAGCTAGGTTTCTCCAAAACACCACCGTTTTCCTCCGCCGTCTCCGGTGGATTAGTCACCGGAATTACCATAACGGGCGATTTCACTAGCTTCTTCTTCTTCTTCTTCGAGGGACCAGTCAAAGTTTACTCACTGATGGGCACGTTCCCATTCGATTAAAAACGCAAACTTTTAAGAGAGAGAAGAAGAAGATTTGATTCTGAAATTGACGTTTGATATTTACTGCTTCGCACGCACACGAAGAAGAATTGGCCGGCCGATTGTGTTATGGGTCCCACAAAGACATGGAGCCCCACTCAGATTTTTTCGTGACTTTTACGGTGTCGTTTTGTTGTCGTCGGACAATGGTGGAGCCCATTGGCTTGGTTTTGGAATGACGTGGCGATTGTAAACTAGCTACTACAACGTTGAGAACTTTGATTGTTTGGTATGATATTTCCTAATTATCAGCTTTTTAGTATTTAATTTTCTAGTATACAACGTTGGCTATCCATTGCTTTATTGGTTCGGTTGATTTATATTATGCAGAGATTAGTTCTTGTCATTTTAACATATATATATATATTACTTAAAATTGTAAGTAAGATTAGAAAACACAATAGATTTTTCTGTTCACTCAATAAATAAAATGTGATTACACTATCACATTTTTTTTCCTTTTATGATTTGGAAATCAATTTTTTATGTTCACTCAATTTTGCTATAATTTACAAAGATTCATACGAAAACGATGAAAAAAATAAGAATGATGTAATATGCTTCTTAGAGATTGGAACTGGAAGGGTTTATCGAGAATTTTTCTTTTGATTGATATAATCTTCAATCATCAACACAAATTTTAAGAGGTTTTCACGTTTTCTTCCAGTTTATCAAATGGCTTAAAGAAAACAATGTACAATATTGGATATGAGAAAAAAAAAAAACTAATGAGATATAAAGCAACATAAAACAATCGAGAGAAATGTCATACTTTGGGATCGTCAAGGGTCAGTTTAACATCTTTAATCGAATCCTAAAGTTAACATAGCACTACAACAAGGTCAAGACCTGCAGTAGTGAAAAGTTGAATTTCAATAGATGTGTAGCAATTTTTCGGTTAAGTTCAACGATTTTAACCCCAAATTGAGTATGTTGTCATATTCATGTGATGTTGGGGTCGAAATAGACGAAATGAGCATGGAATGAAAAAGAGAACCAAGAAAAAGGTATTTATAAAAGTGTCTTTCTATTTTTTTATCGTATTATCATATGTATCAAGTTGTGTTGTATTTTTTTCAACAATCACCATATATTAAATCAAGTGCGACCGATTGGATGGTTTCTCTGATTACGGAAAACATCAAATGGAAATGTATGACAGTTGTGTTGTACTATGTGTTTATTTTGCAAGTAAAAAACATTTTCTAAAAAAATACAAATGCACAAATTTTGTCCAATCAAATGCATTTTGGTTATTCTAATCAAAATAATTTTGTGTTCATGTGTTCTCGAGTAGAAGTGTGAACGACAAAGATCATTTGAATAATCTTGAGAAAAAAACAAAAGAATCTCATGAAAAAAAAACTTTTCAATAAAAGTCTCCAACGGCTAAACTCTGTTTCTGCTTTTGAAAAAGAGGAGTACAATGGCTAAGATATAACTGTCAAGTCTCGTATGTTTTGGACTGATTCCGACCAAAAATCGATTAGTTGTTGAGTGACGCGTGTTTGGTGGTGGAATTCAGCCTCCTATTGCAACACTTGATGAAGTGGTAGCTTTACTCCGTGACGCAATCAAAGACTTCAAACTCCTCATTGGCGATCCCAATGTATGAGATTTCTCTCGTTTCATGGTTGTTTATACCTTACTTTGGCGCTCATATCCTAATGTTTATTTTTCCAACATGATCCTTTGAAAAAAACTAGAGAAGAAATGTGAGAACCTATCCATGTTCGTCTTGTTCATCGGAGGTCTCACCAGTCTCTTGTCTCCTCCAGGTGGTCTTGACAACTTCGGCGTAATCCACTTCCGTTATGTCAAAGAGTTTCTTATCTACTTTATCTTCACCGAGGTTAATTTTGCGCTATCGACGATCAATTACTCGATTCTCAGCAACGAACCCCACGAGGACCTCAACAACGAGCAAAAGATCAACTTCTGGAAGAGAAAAATGACCTTAAGATGGATTCTTCTCTGGATCACCGCGGCCTGCTTCCTTGGACTCCGTGGATCTTGGAATCCAAAGAAAATTTGTGTCAAAGTAACTCATTCACAAATCATTTCTAACTTGAATATATTCCGCCATTTTCCAGGTAAAATGTGATTTTAAAGTTTTGGGCGGAAAACATATAGTTTCATGTTTTACGGTTTTAGAGGAGAAACACAAATTTTTACGGTTTTGGCGGAAAAACATAATCTCACAATTTTATAATTTTGGCGGAAAAAATAATTTTTTGCAGGAAAAATGATAATTTGTTAATTACGGTTTTTAGAAAAAAAAAAATTTGCGTGTAAATCTATGATTTTTATTTATAAAACAAAAATATATAGAAAACTAATATTTTTGAATTATAATTGTAAATGAGAGTAGTTTAGATATTTACAATCTTTGGATAAGTCATCTATATTTAGATGCACCACTTAAACTCATCTAGATGTAGCATCTACATCTACAATTTTTTACAAGAGTTTTAGAAGTACATCTAGATGCTCGATGATGTGTTTTATTACCTTAAAACGAATATCATTTGACAATTACACCTAGATGGAACATCCAGATGAGGAAACGAACGGCACCCTAATGAAGAATATATTGTTGTGTATAATTGTATTATACCACATATCCCAATAACTATGAGAAAGGAAATAATATTCGAGAAAAGACAGATAAAGTCAACATATTATTCTCGAGGTTGACCTCACTAGAAAAGTTGGATGGAGCTCACTTATAAGGTCGACTTGAGCTTGTCAAGGAAAACATATTTGAAAACGAGCGTCAACAACAAGAGAGAGATTATAAGTAGCTAATATCTCATCATAAACTAGAGTTGATAAATTGATTGTCAAACGTCTTGATTCTTGGTGTCTGGCTACCCATTTTTTTAAATCAACAAAAGGCTATTCATCTTCCACTCTATTTTCCATTGTCTTTATCGAATCGATTATTGTTTGCCTAAACAATTACATGAGATGACATGTCACAATACCGATGATACGAGGACAAAAAATGCGTCTGGTGATGTTCTCGCACAACTAAAAAACATGAAAAATCAAATAAACGAAAATGTTTATAAAGCTTGCACGATTAGAGGCTGCTAGATTGAAGGAAGAGAACTAAATCTTTCAAAAAAAAAAAAACTAAAATATAGTTGTGCATTAATTAACGTTGATATTGAATTTATAAATTAACAAAAATACAGCCATAAACGTCACTAATTTGGTTATGCTAAAATATTACCAAATAAACTATAAAAATGTTTTCTTATACGAAAATTTGAATATAGATATGATCGTATTTTATAAAAGAAACACGATTTTCTATAAACATTTATATATTAACATAAATATTGATAAAAAAAAATTTTAAAAGCAACGAATCGGTATGTGCTATGTGGTAAACAAAGTAAATTATGAACCTCATGAGAAGAAGAAACAATTTCGGTTACCATTCCACGATCTTAAATCTCAGCGAAAGTTCTTTTCATATTAAAGTCTCATAAGCGCATCTCTTAAAAATCTTTAATATTAGATGTGGATGTGGATATAATGTAGCCCCACATTAAATGTGAATGTGTCAAATATGAACTATTATTTCCTTCAAAAGATGAATGAAGTACTCATGATGTCACAGTGAGTTTTGTTATAACGATTTATCAATCACAGCAATGCAGCGTGCGATAAGATCTTCTATCCAATCATGAATTTTTCTATCCCATTTCACATATCACGTTTACATGGTGAAACAAATTAGCTCGATCTTAAACCTAATAACCAGATCCAATAATACATGTCATAGATTTTATGAGAACTAATTTATTTAAGACGGTGAATGCGATCTAAAATATTTAATGTTAGTCTTGTGCATACATCTTTCCGAAATTTAGTCAAATTATCTTCGAACACCTTTTCACTAACATTTATTTCGTAATATTCTGATACAAATTCATGTCTCCCTATCACCAATAAAATATTATAATTTTTTTATTCTATATTTTTTACTTTTTTTTTAGTGATTAAAGAGCAAGGCACAAGTAGAGTAAGATTAGGAATATTATTATTGAAATAACGTGTTAAAAAAAAGGATCATTACAAGTCCTAGTTAGATTAGGAAATAGGGTTTTGTTAGATTACTATTGGGCTATATATGTTTAGGTTGTATAGTTATATTGTATGGGCTTTAAGTTAAGCGGTAAGCCGTCTGATTACCTTGTATAAATACATTGCTTCGTAAGATAAAACATTTAAGTCAATAGAACATCAATATCTACATGGTTTAGCTTAAACACAGAATTTAGCTTTCTCTTTCGTTTGTGAGTTCGTCAAAAACGTCACCATGTTCGGCGAAAAGTCTGTGGCTAAAGGAGAAGAGAAAGAGGGAGATGGCGTGTTCATCTCGCCGTATACGCTGTATGCGTCTGATAATCCCGGTTCGATGATAATCTCGGTGCGCTTGAATGGAGAAAATTACAACGAGTGGTCTTCAGAGATGCTCAATGCCCTTCAGGCCAAACGCAAGATGGGATTTATTAATGGAACACTAAAGAAACCGATGGAGTCAAGTCCAGATTTAGAGAATTGGTTGGTTGTTAACTCGATGATTGTTGGATGGATCCGAGCTTCCATCGAACCGAAAGTGAAATCTACGGTAACTTATATCTCGGATGCTCATCAACTTTGGGAGAACTTGAAGCAGCGATTCTCGGTTGGAAATAAGGTTAGAGTGCATCTTATCAAAACCAAACTTGCCTCGTGTAGACAAGATGGGCTATCCGTGTTGGATTACTTTGGAAAGCTTTCTTCTTTGTGGGAAGAGTTGCAGATGTATCAACCGATTCATGTGTGTTCGTATGGTGCTACGGTTGCTATGGCTAATGAAAGAGAGGAGGAAAAGATACATCAGTTCGTTATGGGTCTTGATGACTCAAGATTCGGAGGGATTTGTACAAACATAATCGGTACTGATCCTCTCCCATTTCTCGGTGAGATTTACAACAAAATAATAAGGGAAGAGCAGAGACTTGCTTCGACTCGTGGACGAGATCAGCAAGATGCAGTGGGTTTGTAGCTCGACAAGATGCAGTGGGTTCTCGGTGTGAACATCAACCTGAAGCGTCGAGCAGAAGTGATGCTCACATTCGGTCCGAGAACACCATTCTTCGGTCTCGGATGTTGTGCTCTCATTGTGGCAGAACAGGGCATGACAAGCGTGATTGTTGACTGATTGTCGGGTATCCTGAGTGGTATTCGGAACGCAATGCTGGATGTGGACAGAGTGTTAGTAATCGTGGAAGAGGCGGAAGAGGTTTTGGCGGTCGTGGTCGTGGCCAAGCAGTTGTAGCTCATGCGCATGCTACCAGTTCAGACCCGTCACCTGTCCCTGAGCTCACATCCGATCAATGGAAAGTCCTTACTCAAATGATTCAAGAGAAGTCTGGAACCAATGCTCCAGATAAGTTGTCTGGTAAGAATGTACTTGGTGATGTTATTCTCGACACAGGTGCTTCTCACCACATGACCGGATTTTCGTCATTGTTGACAAATATGGAGGAGATGCAGCCATGTTCCGTGGCTTTTGCTGATGGTGGCAAGTCGTTTGCTGCGAACATGGGCTCTTTTAAGCTCTCCGACAAGATTGTATTGCCAAATATGCTTTATGTGCCTGATTTGAATTGCACGTTGATTTCTGTTGCAAAGTTGTTAAAGCAAGTCAATTGTTTTGTAATGTTCACTGATACGATATGCGTTTTGCAGGACCATTTTTCGAGGACTTTGATTGGAGCCGGTGAGGAGCGTGATGGTGTGTATTACTTCACGGATTTGGTTTCAGCGAAGAGTCATCGAGTGGTTGGTCCTTCTGATCATGTCTTGTGGCGTCAGCGTTTGGGGCATCCATCTTTTTTAGTGCTTTCTGATTTGTCTTTAGTTTCAAAATCATCAAAAACAGCTAGCTCTAGTCCGTGTGACATTTGTTTTAGAGCCAAGCAGACTCGCGAATCTTTTAATGATAGTTATAATAAAGCATCAGAGTGTTTTTCTCTTATACATGTTGATGTTTGGGGACCATATCGTGTGTCTTCTTCTTGCGGTGCAGTGTATTTTTTTACCATTGTCGACGATTTTTTTACCATATCTCTTGCTCGAAAAATCTGAAGTCAAAGAGGTTCTAAAGAAGTTTTTTGCATATACGGAAAGACAGTTTGGAAAGCTAGTTACGACAGTGCGTAGTGACAATGGTACTGAATTTATGGTCCTTTCCTCTTATTTCAAAGATCATGGGATCATTCATCAAACCTCTTGTGTTGCAACACCACAACAAAATGGAAGGGTAGAAAGAAAACATCGGCATATTCTCAATGTTTCTCGAGCACTTATGATTCAAGCTAGTCTTCCAATCAAGTTTTGGGGTGAAGCTGTTTTGACTGCTGCGTATTTAATAAATAGAACTCCAACTTCGATTTACCAGGGAAAATCCCCATACGAGATTCTTTATGGTGTTAAACCAGATTATAAGCAATTGCGAGTTTTCGGTTCAGCTTGTTATGCACATCGAATGGCTCGAGATAAGGATAAGTTCGGTCAGAGAAGTAGGTTGTGTATTTTTTGTTGGATATCCCTTTGGGAAGAAGGGCTGGAAAGTTTATGATATAGAAAGGAATGAGTTTTGGGTTTCAAGAGACGTTGTGTTTCAAGAAGATGTTTTTCCGTTTGCCGAACCCACTCTCTCAACGTCTATCTCTCCAACATTCTCACCATTGCAGACTTGGGATGATGATTGGTTGCCCACGCCGATCGAAAGGGGGAGCAATGATGTGCCTTCCTCTGTCTCTGTATCTCCTCCTGAGGTCGATACACTAGAAGAGGCGCCGAATTTGGTTTCAGTCACCGATCATATGCCATCTTTCGAAGAGCCAGTCATGACTTTGACAGACCAAGATGCTTCAACCGAAACAGTACAACCACATTCTCCTACGGTTGAGAACATCGATCCTGCTCCGGTTGTGGAGCCGTCCGAACCTCTTGGACGAGGTCATAGGCAAAAGACTAAGTCTGTAGTCTTGACCGATTATGTACTCTACAATGTCACCGCTGACTCTAATACACATCACGCTCCTCCACCCTCCGCTTCTTTGTCTTCGTCAAACGATCCAGGTAATTCTTTATATCCTTTGTCCGACTTCATATCGGATGAACATTTCTCTTCAGGACATCGAGCATACTTGACAGCAATTACCAAAGAAACGGAACCAAAGCGTTTTCAAGACATTATGGGTATAAAAGTTTGGGAAGATGCTGTGACCACTGAGGTTGTAGCTCTCGAGGATACTCACACATGGGATATTACTAATCTTCCCGCCGGAAAGGAAGCGATTGGTTGTCAATGGGTGTTCCGAATCAAGCGGTATTCCGATGGTTCCATAGAACGACATAAGGCGAGGCTTGTTGTTCAAGGTAATAATCAAGTTGAGGGTGAATATTATGGTGAAACTTTTGCTCCCGTAGTTAAAATGACTACGGTTCGCGCTGTCTTGCGTCTCGTTGCAGCAAAACAATGGGACGTTTATCAAATGGATGTTCAAAATGCCTTCTTCCATGGTGATTTAGAAGAAGAAGTCTACATGAAACTACCTCCAGGATTTCGTCATACACATCCTGGCAAAGTGTATCGCCTAAAGAAATCTTTGTATGGTCTTAAACAAGCCCCACGTTGTTGGTTCAAGAAGCTTTCAGATTCATTACTCAAGTTTGGATTTGTTCAGTCTTATGATGACTACTCACTCTTCTCCTACTCTTGTAAGGGCATCGAGTTACGCGTCTTGATATATGTTGATGATCTTCTCATTTGTGGAAATGATCCTCATATCTCGCTAAATTCAAAGAGTATCTCGGAAAGTGTTTCGCTATGAAAGATTTGGGAAAATTGAAATATTTTCTTGGCATAGAAGTAAGTCGAGGATCCGAAGGTATCTTCTTGAATCAACGGAAGTATGCACTTGATATTGTGACAGAGACAAGTAATCTTGGGTCTAAACCAGCGGACATTCCTCTTGAGAAAAATCATCAACTTGCTATGGTGAAAAGTCCGGTGCTTAAGGATCCAAAGCAGTATCGGCGACTTGTTGGAAGGCTTATATATCTTCTCAATACTCGGCCAGATTTGTGCTACTCGGTACACATATTATCACAGTTTATGCAGGTTCCTAAGGAAGTTCATTGGTTGGCAGCTCTCCGTGTTGTCAGATTTTTAAAAGGGACTTTAGGACAAGGAATTTTGCTGCGCTCTGACCCTGATCTCTCACTTTCAGTATATTGTGATGCTGACTGGTCAGCATGTTCATTGACGCGGCGGTCACTAACTGCCTATGTAGTTATGCTTGGTGGCTCGCCTATCTTATGGAAAACTAAGAAGCAAGACACAGTTTCACATTCTTCAGCTGAAGCGGAATATCGGTCTATGTCAACTGCTCTTTGAGAAACAAAATGGGTTCGTAAGCTACTCACTACTCTTGGCATTGACCAATCTACTCCAGCTCACTTCTTCTGTGATAGTCAGGCCGCCATCCATATTGCAGCTAATCCAGTTTTCCATGAGCGTACGAAGCACATAGAGAACGATTGTCATTCTGTACGTGATGCAGTGCAAGCAGGGATCATTACTACTAAACATATTCGTACAGATTCACAGATCGCGGACATCTTAACTAAAGCTCTCGGCCGTGTTCCTTTTCAGAGACTAGTGTCCAAGTTGGGCATTCAGAATCCTCATGCTCCACCTTGAGGGGGAGTATTGGGCTATATATGTTTAGGTTGTATAGTTATATTGCATGGGATTTAAGTTAAGAGGGTGAATTAGGTTAAGCGGTAAGCCGTCTGATTACCTTGTATAAATACATTGCTTTGTAAGATAAAACATTCAAGTCAATAGAACATCAATTTTATATAAAAACAGAACAAAGGTGCGGATAAATAAAATCAGAAAGGTGTATCGAAGATGGACTCCGAAGTTTTCTATGTTCTGATCATCATTCTTGCTTGTGCGATTTTAAGGATAAGGAAAGCACCGTGACCAATCAATTTCAAGACCCGAGTAATAATAATGTTGATCAAGTGGTTGTTACTATCGACGTGGTCGTCACTCGTTATAACCATTAATCATAACCATACAAAGAACCGAATGCATTCTTTTTTTTTTTTTTTATAATGAACTTCCTCTATTATGAATTATTGGATGTTTTAGGTTTTTCAGGCATATTACAAATCTAGTCTTATTTTTAGACAACCACTTAAGAGTCTCCTCATGTGATTTGCGAGCGATACGATATAGAGGAAAATCATATCAGTGGAGTAATAGGCACTGGATTAAAATCCTAAGGATTGAACACTTGGTTAAAAAAAAAAAAAGATAGGATTTAAAATAAAATAATAGTTACACATCAAATTTTAGTAACTTAATATGATATTTTTCTGTTGGTTTGGTTGATCATTAGAGAACAACCAAAGATTCTGTAGAATTCGAAACAACATATATATATAAGCCGCTTTCGAAAGAAAGGGATTGCAAAATCACCACCACATCTCATGACGGCGATCATCAAATTTAACGAATTTTGGACAATTGATATATAGTTACGTTGAGATAAAAGTAAAAGTAGAATTTGGGTAGTACTTGAAATTTACCACTCCAAGTCGTAAATTGTCATGGCCATGTCCCGATCGACATTTAAATTGTGAAATTTTTTATTCCTACTAAGATTAGGCTATAGGGTTTGTTTGTAAGTAATCTATTACATAAAAGATATAAGCAAATGTGAGAAGCATTGAGAAGGTGTACTTGACTATTGAGAATGGACCCCGTTTTGGTCTTTGCGATACTTTGGTCGAGCTTTCTGCTTTTCGTTGTTATGCTGCTTATGCTTGCCGAATCTGAGGGATGTTGTGTTGACTTACATGTCGACTTCACCAGCTCCAAAGAGGACAACCATGGCCGTGACAAGGCCGCGGATAAAGTGGTTAAGAAAAGCACCGTGACGAATCAATTTCAAGGCCGGAGAAGTAGCAATGCTGATCAACTGGTTATCAACATCGATGCGGTCGTCTCTTGTAACCATTAATCACAACCAGAAGAATCATTGTTTATTTTTCTACTTTGATTTCAATATTATGTATTAGCACTATCTATTCTAAGATTGATAATCTTCACTTCAACATTAACTCTATATGAAGCTTGTTTATTACATCAACATTGACACTATCCCAAAACAATCGAAGAAAACGAACACGGTCACATCTGTCAACCTTCATACCTCCTAAAAAGTTCATTGTAATGTCGATTGAAGCCACTTTACCCATAAAATAAGAATGAGGAAAAAATCTAACGGGTCTCTACAAGGCAGGAGGATTCTTTCGTGCAATGTGGCCATAAAGGCGAGAGCTCGACTACTTTCCCTATTATGATGAGCGTTGGTGAAATCAAACCAGCTGACTGAATCTCACTTGCGAAATCTTTCAGCTCGGCGAAAACCTACACATCACCCCAACAAAACCTTTAGAAAATCACACGCTGGAAAATTCTCGGAGAAAGAGTAAATGGTTTGGTTACTTACGGTACGCTGTAGAGGAGTGGTTCCACGTTCAACCGCAACAGCTGGTGTATCACAAGGAAGACCGTGGTCCATGAGTTTCTGTGCAAGAGAAGGTAATGTTCCTAAACCCATATAAACAACAAGTGTTGTATCCGGGTCAGCTGCATTCTCCGCAACAAACAAAGGATCGGTCCCTCCTTTCCTAGAATGACCAGTGAGAAACCTCACACTAGTTGCAACACCTCGATGTGTTAACGGTATCCCCAGCTCTGCTGCTATCCCTGACGCCGCAGTAATCCCTACATTCGTAATCATAGATCGCAATAGTTCAGTCGCCACAATCTTACAAGTTCCCAAAGAATCCAAAATACCCACATTGATCAAAAACAGCTATATGCCAGAGAATCGCAACTCAAATCACTTATATCCGAAATTGAAAAACCGGTTGCATAACGACGTTTACCTGGGATAACTTGAACTCTAATCCCTTGCTGTTGCAGAAAGTCCATTTCTTCGCCGCCTCGTCCAAAAACCTGAAAACACCAAAATCAAAAGTTGAAGCCAAACAAGAAAAAGAATCAAAGAGAGTATCATAAAGAATCCAGAATTATCATACTTACCAAAGGATCTCCACCTTTAAGCCTCACAACAGTAGCACCAGCTTCAGCAAAACTTAGTAGTAGCTCATGTATCTCTTCCTATAACAACAACAACAACAATCAAAACTGCTTATTACTTCTCCATCAAATTCAGACCAATCTATAGACTTCAGATCATCAATTCCTATACCTGAGTTCTACTATGATAACCAGCAGTTTTACCAACATAGAGAAGTCTAGCATCAGGAGCAACCAATTCCAAAACATCATTAGAGACAAGCCTATCATAAAGCAAAAGATGAGCACTTTGAATAACTCTAACGGCTTTCAATGTCAAAAGCTCAGGATCTCCTGGTCCTGTCCCGACCAAAAACACATCTCCTGGTCCACAATCACTTTCTCTGCAACCATTCACTCTCTTCTCTCTCAACACAGACAAAAGCTTCTTCAGCTCCGGTAACTGTGATTCGATGTCGTTTTCTCTAACAAAGACTTCATCTTTACCTTCATAAGACGATGGAGATGGAGTTGACGATGATTCCTTGTATAGCCATTGATCTCTCTGGTATCTCTCTACAGAGTGCTTCTCTGTGAATGGCGAAGAAGAAGAAGAAGAAGTTGAGGTTTTGTAATGGAGAGAACAAATGGGGTTAGGGTTACGCGAATTGGTTTTGGTTTGTGACCAAATTCGTAAATTGGATGAGAAATTGGGAATTCGCTGGACAAGAGCCATTGAAGCAACAACAAAGACGAGATTCAGATTGAACACGAGATGTGTAAGAAGAAGAAGATCGTTGACACCAACTTGTGTTTCTGCAACGTGTGTTTTATAATCGAGAATGGTTTTTGGGTACTTTTTTTGCTGATGACGAAAGGGCACTTGAAGGAAAAAGGTTAGCAAGTAACCCTTTGATGCGTTGAAGGGGAGTGGCTTTGTGGACTCTCTCGGAGCTCAAGCCGAGGGTAAATCCGTCATTTACATCAGTCGCCATCTCAGACCCTTGAAACTATGTTTTTTTTTTTTTTTTTACTAAAATTTATGAAAATGTGACGTTTTATCATGAGTTATCAAGTTCGAGTTATTCAAATTTGGTTTTTACCTCTACGAGTCAATCAAAAATTTTGATAGAGCAGCAACAGCCAAACAAACGCACACGATTCGACAAAATTGAGAACAAAATTTTAAACAATCAAGCATTGATAAACTCTATATATACATTGATAAAAGGATTAATTGCATGAATAACCAAAAAAAATTAATAACTAAAAAAATAGCAAAAACTAGCATATGTGGCAAAATACTAAGCATTAGATTTAGGTTAATTAGTTAGGAATTTTATTATAATTTTGTTTTTATGGTTATTAGATGCAATTTTGCTTGATAACGAAAAAAAGTTTTCAAAAAAAAACTTAAGCAAAAACAAAAAATACATGGGCTTCAAAAACCGAGAGGCTAATTGGACCTTTACATAAATTCTTGAGAACGGCCCACTTTATTCTACAACACAGATGAATTAGAAAGAGCCACGATTGTTTTTTTCACAAATCAATAATTTCATTTTCGACAAGTCGGAGCTCCCATGAGAGTCCCGGGTAGTGCCACGTCGGATAAATGATCTATGAAATCTATGATATGTCGCTATCATAAGACGTCACGTAGACTTTTAACTAGACACGTGTTATTACCGAGCGGTGGAAAACTTTTTTTTACAGCCGTTATGTATGAAGAGTGCCAGCTCACCGTCGTTATCTTCAATTTACTTTTTTTTTTTGTTTTTTTTTTCCTTTGTATGATCTACAAAAGGTAAATGAAAGTACAGATATTAGTGTTAATAATTATTACCATATCACAGATATATTTTCTTTTTTTGGCCAGCATTATCATATTGCAAAATGGTATGGAAAAAGGCACAATAAAAAGGAAAAGGAAATATTTAAATTTGCACAATTAAGAAAGTTTGATTTGATGTCACCACATAATTAAGAAGATTGTATGGCTTACAATGACACCTAATTCAAATAACAAGGTACACTACGTCTTTTTCTTTTGATTAGATATAATAAAAATGTACATTTTACATTTCGTAAAATAAATTGTCAATATACTTTAAAAAAAATTATCAATCTAAGAAATTTTAAATTACGATTTGCTATTAGTTTAAAGTTTAAAACGAATTAAAAACAGATTAAGCGTGACTTAACAAGAAAATAAAATAAAATTTTAATTTAATAAAAAAAGTTTTCTCGGTTTTTAAGAAGCTTGTTCCGTACACTGCATGACTGTTTCTCCCATTTTCTTTTTTTGTTAATTTATTCAATTTCTTCTCTCCCTCGCTTCAGTATCTACGAAGCTTTTGCTCTCTGCACTTAAAAACCCCAACTTTTGTTGACTAAAAAATCCCAGAAATCTGGGTAGTGAATAAGGAATCAAAGCCAAAATGTTTTACTCACAATGTCTCGTGTCGAGAAATGGACCTTTAGGAGCGATTTGGGTCGCTGCGTATTTCTTCAAAAAGCTAAAGAAAGCTCAAGTCAAAGATACTCATATTCCTTCTTCCGTTGGTTCGTCTTCTTCTTCGTCTTCTTAATCTTCTTCACATTGTTCTACTGATGGATTTTGCTCAAGGTTTAAGACTTGGAAAAATGATTTAATGGGTGAAAGTTTGCAACTTTTAATTGGGATTTTGTTTTTGTTTTTACCTGAAAAGGAAAATTTAGGGTTTCGCTTTCCGGGATTTGAATCGTTGATTCCTTCTCTCATTCATTGGAGTATTATTAACTTTGTTTCTTATTTCCTCTCATTTTTGTTTGCATCCATTGGTAGATCAAATCGAGATCACTGTTGAGTTGGGATTTTTCTATGTTGGTTGTTTTTTTTGTTGCTCATGATTTTACTACTAAAATCTTCTGAAGTTAACCTCATCAGTCACTGTTCATATACTTATACAACTACACTCTGATGAAACAGAAGGAGGTTGGGAAACAGAGAGCATGGACCAGTACTCGATGGAAAGGGTATGGCTTCTCACCTGATAGACTACTGAGTGTGTAATTACTCGGTTTTACTACAACGTATATTGACGTTGTTGCTTGAATCTATTTCTCTTGTATCACTTGTTCTTATCCCGGTATTTTAGTGAAAATATATGTAATGAAGATACTATTTTGTTGGAGTTGCAGTTCGACATGGAGGAGGACCTGTTTATGTCTCATGAAACTTTCTTTGCCGTTCACAAGAAAACCAAACAGTGAGTATTTTATTTTTTTTGGCTACGTTTACATGTACTCAACAGACACAAGCCCAACTTTCTGAAATTGTTGTTGCAGTGAGAATTCCGCTCATGATATGGACGTAGATGCAGAAAATTTCAGAGATACTACTAAAGAAACATCAGTCAGATTCGTTGAAGTGGAACCACTGAATTCTAATGAATATTCCAGAGATCATGAAAATGCATCTAGGCACAGGGAGGATCCAGAATCTGATGGTATGCTTGTGGAACTGCAAATGTCTGAAGATATCAGAAGAGCTCAAGAAGAAGACACAGTTAGAGAAACCATATGCACCATTGTGCAGAGACTCGTGGATCATCATGGATTTACAGGAGATAACCAACACAGAGATGGGCACAGGGAGCATTCAGAATCAGAGAAAACCTCGGTGGAAACAAGTTTGGAAAAGATGCAGCATGACGGTTCCCGCCTATCTGAATGCGGTAGGCATGAAGTGAATGACGGGATTGAGGAACAAGCTTCTGGTGCCACAAGAACTGATGGGGAGCAGGAAAACTCGAAGATGAGTACTCAAGAAGAATCAGAACCAGCAGCTGCGACTGATTCTAGAGATTTGCTAGAAGGCGTGGAGAAATGTCAAGGCCATAGTGAAGTAGAAATACCAGACATCGAGATGTTTCACGGGTCTCAGAAAGAGCAATCTGAGACTTTTGAAATGAATCAAGGTGACGAAGCTCCTGGTGCCACAAGAATTGATGGTGAGCAGGAGATCCCGAAGATGAGTACTCTAGAAGAATCAGAACCAGCATCTGCGACTGATTCTAGAGACTTGCTAGAAGGCGCTGAGAAATGTCGAGGCCATAGTGAAGTGGAAATGCCAGACATTGAGAAGTTTCACGGGTCTCATAAAGAGCAGTCTGAGACTTCTGAAATGCATCAAGGTGGATTTCAAAATGCTTCTGAGAAAGGTTTTCTCTCTGACATGTCTGTCTCAAAAAATGGAAGTGGAGGGTTTAATACAACAGATACTCCAGTTGCGGTCACTCCCAAAGGACCTTCGCGGCTTAGAATTTCTGAAGGTGCACAATTTTTAGAAATAAGAGCTCTAGAAAATATACTTAGTTGTGTTTTTTAACTGTTAATCTATACTTTGAAATTCAGGGGAAACAAGCCCTCAGTTCTCGATCATTCCTACGCCGGCTGCCAAGGAATCTTCTCGAGTTTTACGGAAAAGAAAATGTCTGATAGATGATGATGTGATAATTCCGAACAAGTAAGAAAACTTTATGTAACCTGGATTAATTTTGTCGGCAGATTTCAGTATAAGTATGGTATATTTGTTACTTCTGTTATTGTAGAGTTATGAAGAAAATGATAGAGGACTCAAGTAATTTGATTTCAAAACGGAAAAACGTTCTTCATACTGACCATCCTGCGAAGAGAATCAAACGTTTGGCCAATCCCTCACAAAGTTTCTTGGACCCTTTGTTTCCTTGTAAGTAAAACTTCATAACTACCTGTATATATGATTGTATTGTTGAGTTGCTAATTGTTATAATCCTGTCACAGATGAATCTATGCACCTCCGGTCACTTTTTTGTCAAACCATTAAGCTCAAGAGAAGGGACACCACAGGAACTCCTAGAGATGCTCAAACTGCTGGGCGAACTAGAAATTCTTCTCTTGGCACCGTCAGAATTCCTGTGGATGCTTTATCTTCAGATGAGACTGAGAATGCTCAAGAAATTATGGTGACTCCTCAGGCTGCTTCTCTTGCTGGACTGAAAGTGACAGTGGGAAACAGTAGCGAGGTTTCCGCTGCAATGGAAGCTAGTCACATAACTTCTGGAATTGCTCATCAAACAGAAATTGCCCCAGAGATACCAGTGAAGCCTGCAGATATTGCTCCAGAGACACCAGTGAGGAGATCAGAGCAAACAGAGATTGCTCCAGAAACACCAGTAGTCTCTGAGCAAGTAGAGATTGCTCCTGACACGCCGGTGAGGGAATCAATGTCGATAAGGTTTTTCGAGGACCCTGAGATCTGTGAGAAAGAAGCTAGACCTGCAAGTTCATTCACTTCCTTTGGTGAGCACCAATCAAAGTATTGCGCGGAGGATAGAGTTCTTGATGCGATTTTGATGAACGAGGAGGTACTGCTTAATTCCATCATTCTGACAGTAGCAAAAGAAAGTTTTTTGGGATACTTTTAGCCTATCATTTTAATTACGAGAGTGAAGATTTTTTTGTTGTTTCTTATTCAGCAGGTGAATGCACATGAAACAGAGGACTTGCAACAAGGTAAAGCACCTTATCTTCTTGTTTTAAGATTGGAAAGCACCCAAATTCTTGAAACCATTATTCAGAAATGATCTCTCATGCCAGTGCATAGTTTTTTGTTGGTTAATTTACTGAGATCTATGAAGACAATGGAACAGTAGAGTGATGGGTTTTCAAAATATATATAGCTTTTATTGAAAAAAAATTCGACCATTAAAATATTCGGAATTTATATTCGGATCCAAAATCTTATCAAAGTGTTGTTTGTCGCATGTTGATCATCATGCTGTACTGCTATGTTCTTACCATGTATGTTTTTGATTTGCAGAGACATGGTCAGCAAGAACAAGGTTGGTAGACTCACACCTTCGATCTCAACTTCTTCACTTCGCTTATAAACAGATAGTTATTCGGATTTTCTCTGACTCTGGATTGTACAGGAATGTGGCAAAATTTTTGGAAGATAGGTTTCTAGAGCAGAGGGAAAAAGAAGAAGAAGAAAAGTTGAGTTTGTTGAAGCTGTGCGGAGGAAGGACTCAGAAAGAAGGTGCAAGACTCTTCTACGAGACTTTGGTATGTCCCTCTCTTTCCACAATCTCATGTGTGTCTAGGCCTTAGGCATTAGTCCGGTTTAGATTGTTCGGGTTATAAAACTACTCTTTGAATCGATTTGATATGGGTTTGTTCCAGGTATTGAAGACGAGAGGTTATTTGGAAGTTAAGCAAGATCATCCGTATAGTGATATTCTACTCACGCGATACACCAGACAACGAGAAGCTTGTTGAAAAGCTCTACTAATTTAGGCTCTTTTACTTTTCTCAGAAGAAGTTTAGTGTTTTTAGAATCTCTAAGGAAAGAATTTAGCAACTTTGCAAGAATGATCTGAGAAAGTATATGTACATACAGTTTTTGATCCTTTTCAAGTTTCTAGAGACGATGCAATTACATGCAGCTTCGTTTAAAGCCCACATCTTTTACGATGCAATTACATGCAGCTTCGTTTAAAGCCCATAAAAGCCCAACTTAACCAATTACATATGCTTATTATAGTTTAAAGCCCACATCGGTAATCAATGTGTCGGCGATCCCACTCACATCACTAATCACTAATTAGTTTTTCACTATGCTAATCTGCTGAATCAAAAGTTCAGTCTCTGGATCTTCTTCTATTGTACGTCTCTCTCTCTCGCTTTTCTCATATTTCTTGTTTTGATTTTTTCGTTTCTGTCTCTGGAAACCACTCTCAGTTTTGATCTGATATTCTATCATTTACATTTCTCTCAATCTATTCTCCTTTGCTCTGAATCGTTTTCTTGTGATTATTCTGTATTGTAATATGTTGTTAATTTGTTTTTGCAGAGCCAATCAACGATATGGCATTTTGAGTTTTGCAAAACGACTAAAAATGGGATCCGTATCGCTAAATATCGGCGATGGAACCGCAAGATTCAAGCGATCAACGCTTTGTTCATCAGCCATCAACTTCATTATGCTTTTCTCTATAGTCACTACTAATCTCTTTGCACTATACGCCTTCTCGTCTCGATCACAATCTCACATACAACAACACCCTCTACACTCCAACAAGGTCTCTTTGGTTTCTCAACATCTCTCGCTTATCCTCAGAGAAATCGATTCTTCTCAACGACAACTCTCTCGGATGGAGAAACAAATGATTGGTTATGAAGATCTTGATTTCTCGCATACCGATATTCCTCAAGAGCTTAAAGTGTTCCTCCAACACCATCAGCTTCCTCTTGGTAAAGATTCTCGTAATGGGATCACTGAAATGGTTGCATCTATTGGACATTCTTGCGAAAAGTCTCTAGATTTGTTATCTCAGTATATGGCGTACAATGCATTCGAGAAATGTCCTGATGATTGGAGCCTAGCGCAGAGGTTGGTTCTCCGTGGTTGTGAACCATTGCCACGCCGTCGATGTTTGGCTATAACGGTACATAAGCTCGGTCTTGCGCTGTTTCCTGAGTCTTTGTGGAGACCGATTAGTAACAATAGTGTTAACTGGAGCGGTCTTGGTTGCAAAAGTTTCGAATGCTTGAAAGGTACGAAGCTGAGCAGGGATTGTGTTGGTTGCTTTGAGATAGGTACTAGTTATGAGAAAGATAGGTTTGTTAAGGTTAAAGAGAAGAATGATTTCCTGATAGATGATGTTTTGGGTTTAGGCGATGGGAAAATCCGAATGGGGTTCGATATTAGCGGCGGATCAGGAACATTTGCTGCTAAAATGGCTGAGAAAAACGTGAATATAATCAGTAATACATTGAATATAGAAGCTCCGTTTAGCGAATTCATAGCTGCGAGAGGGCTGTTTCCGTTGTTCATGAGTATGGACCAGAGATTACCGTTCTACGACAATGTTTTCGATCTCATTCATGCTTCAAACGGGTTGGATTCAGTGAGTAGTAGTAATAAACCCGAGAAGCTGGAGTTCTTGATGTTTGATCTTGATCGGATCTTGAAACCCGGTGGATTGTTCTGGTTGGATAATATCTATTGCGGTAGTGACGGGAAGAAGAGAGATCTTACGCGTTTGATAGAGCGGTTTGGGTATAAGAAGCTGAAATGGGTTGTTGGAGAGAAAGCTGATGCAGAGATTTATCTCTCTGCTGTTTTGCAGAAGCCTGCAAGGATTTGACTCAAATGTGAAGAAGAAGATTTTGATTTGCTTATTTAGTTCCATTGATTAAGATTTGGAATGCACATGAAACATAGTCTCTGAAACTTCGAGCAGTATACAAACAAAGTTTGAAGTACATGAAAGATGGGGAGACTCGTGAAGCAAATATATCATTCGACTCTGTTTTGTTTTATTGAAAAACACAATTACAAATTCATCTTAATAGAATTTGTTGAAGATATTCACGCTCAGACTAAAGATAATCTTGATAAGGCAGCCGCAAATTACATAAAAGCAGCGGATTCCGGTGACAATCTTTGAAGTAGGTGACCATCGCACGTCTACAATAAACTGAAGGCTAAGAAAATCGGTCATCGCGAAGTTATTGAACGTATAAACTGACAATGCATATTAGCTTCGTCTTCCTCCTGATGTGTCATCATGTAAGATGTTTTCAATGTTCGGTATTTGTCTCATTTCGTGCCTACAGACCTGTTTCTGATCCGAGGACGAATCTCTCTAACGGCCACTATCGGGTTTTGGTGTTATTTGGGTATTAGCGTTTTAACCAAAACATTATTTAGTTTAATGAGATTCCTAGTACCTTTATGAATTGGTTCTTTTAGTTTTGCTAATTCCCTAAGGATTGTGACCAACCTAGGGAGATCTCTATATATAAGTTGTTATCATTCTTACTTTGATATTCAGATCACAGAGGGCTTGATGGTGTAAAAGATCCTTGTTCTCCTCATTCCTAGCCAGCGAATATCTCGACTTTACGGAATACTCCCCACTTCTTGTATGCTTCTTCTTATAGTGCCTCTGTGTTGCCCTACCTCTGAACTCAGAAAATCACCCTGATCCAAACAAACAAAGATAGATGGACTAACGGTTGGTCTCTGCAAGCCAAGGCTGGTTGAAATGTACTGTTGCATTTTCATTTTCGAAGAAGAAACGTACGGGAGGAGAATCTTAGCTAGTTCGGGATCATTCGTCGTGCCATAACTGCCATTGGCTCATGTCTTGATGCACAACATAATGCGGGCAATTGAAAGCATGCAAAGCTTAAATCTGATAGTGTTGTTTTGCCATCGGAGGCTTAGGCTGTCAAATAAGCCTGTGGCTTACACGAGAGCATGGAACAAAGCGTAAAGAGTCGAGTTCAAGTGCGGCTGCCATAGCCAATACTGTTGATACTACAAAAGAATCGCTACTAATCCTATGTTTCCCTTCGTGGTTGTGCGATCTATTTAATCAAAGACCGAACCCATACCTCGGTGTAATGTGGGTCTCGTGTTTCCATCCCCTGTCCTTGAACTTCAGGTTTACTCTGTTTGGTTTTGATTTTCTCAATAAATTCTTTCAGAAGAAAAAAAGGTCTGATGAAGTTTAAATATACACAGCCGTGAAAACCACATATTTTTTTTATTGAGACCGGTTTAGGAGACAAAACAAACAAGAGAAGAATATAATCTCAAAATCATGTAATATGAGGTTTAAAAAAAAACCTTGCTTCTTTTCCCTCATTAGACTCTTTTCTAAACGATAAATAAATATTAAAAAAACATGATCTTTCCCTTCGAATATTTTGAGATACAAAAAGTGGGATTTAACCTTCTTTTTTTTTACCACTTCCAAGATAATAATGCTTATTACCCAGAGAAAAAAAGAAATAAAAGCTTTTGCTCTTCTTTCACTTAGTTCACAACGTCGAGAACAAGCTTACGGGATTTGAGAACTGACCATTTCAGTCTCCTGTAATATGCAGCTTGAAGCAGAGCCAAAGATAGTAAAAAGATCCATTTGAAACCCATCTGCACACACATCAAACCAACGTTAACAGAGACTAAAGAGTTAATTCTTTACCCGTTTTAGCGGGTTCCTTGAAGTCGGTTTAGAACTAACGTGATGGTTTCGAAAACAGGTGAAAAGGAGTTACTTAGTAGAGCAAGGGTCAATAGCACAATCAGTATAGATCAACACTATTACGCTATGGATCATGTAAGTCGTTAAGTTCATATCTGATATTAGTAGATTAGTATCTCGGCTTTTTTAATTTGGACAGCGATGAGCAAAATAAAGACAAAAGGGATGTTTTGGTCAACATAAACATGCAATCTATCCGAACCGAAAATATCCTACCTGAAAACCGAGTTGAGCTTTAGTACAGATAAAATGATAGTAATACTTTTTCTATATCCAAAAACCAAAAACTGAAGCCATACCAAACCACAATCTAATACTATGTCGGTTTTAGTTTGGTAACAATTTTCTAAAACAAAAATCCAAAAAACCGAATAACATAAACCGAAACCCGGATTGACACACCTGTTGCAATCTTGTATACCAACAGCTTAAAAAATGAAACCATTTCAAACAAAGAAACTTACCAATTTCCTCTCTTCCATTTCTGGTTCAGCTGCCCAGGACAAGAATGATACAACATCTTTACCCATCTACACCATAATAGAACAAAGCAAAGTTAAAGACTACTAATTAACTCCAGGAAATGTCAAATCCGATAGCGGTCTGTAATTCTTTTCTAAGGAGAAGAAAACTAACCTGTGCTTCAGTCGCAGGGGTTCCATCCTCATATTCCACAGCTTCATCATTGAGCATCTTTGGCATAGCGATTGCTCCACCAGGGAAATAAGGATTGTAGTGTAAACCGTCTCTGATCTGTACCGTTGTCACGTAATTTTTTCATACACTTAACAATTTTAAGTTGTAATAACACTGATGCGAATTTAGGAGGTAAGTTTACCGAAATTCCAGCTGGAGGATCACGGTAACCAGTCAAAAGAGCAAAGACATAATTTTGGCCATTGTGACGTGCCTGGCAGAAAAAAAAAAAGTAAAGCTGTTTGTTTAGATCACAGAGGATGAATTTTCAAGTATACAACTTGAGTGATATAGCACCAACCTTAGTTATAAGACTTAAATCAGGTGGATAAGCTCCTCCATTGGCAAACCTTGCAGCTGATTCATTTGAGTATGGTTCAGGAAGCCGGTCACTGAGTTTACCGGGTCGGGTGAACATCTCACCCTCATCGTTTGGTCCATCAACAACCTCGATTTCAGCTGCCATTGCCTTTGCCTCTTCCTCTGTGTAGGCAACACCCACCAAATCTCGGTACGAGATCAGAGACATTGAGTGACAAGATGCACAGACTTGCTGATAAACTTGGTGACCACGACGGATCCTGCTCATTATTAAACCAACCACAATTATTTTTTAAAAATTCAAATTTCTCCTTTTTTCTGCTATAGTGTTACAGTCTCACTATGCTGGTTAACAGGTATAAACTCCAATTATAAAAGAGGAATATATGTGACAAAGTGTAGTTTGAAAACTCACGAAGCATGGTCATATGAGCTGAGAATGCCATCATGTGGCCATGGGTAGTTTGGACACTCCAAGCCATGTTCAGCTTCATCAGCAGATGCTACTGTAGAAAAACTCAATAATCCTGTTATACCAGCACCTACGAGGGCAAATGCTCTAACACCAGCAGACCCAACATCTTCAGTAGCTTTCTTAGAAGAGAACCACGACAAGACCGGAGTTGCCTGTGGAATAAAACCGAAGAACAGTAAGAGCTAAAAATAAGTAGTTGTAAGCTTAACAAATGCACAATCAAAAGATTGCCAAGAAACAGAAGTCTACTTTGTCTAAAGCGAAGATGACCTATACTCTCTAAGCACAAATCAAAATGTCAGTGACAAGTAAAAACTCATATCTTTCACTAACAATCACCTTCTTATCCTTCCCAAAATGCTACAGATGAGCTGAAAATTCCCAAATTCTTATATTCCCAAATGTCACACGCCATGGAAATTCTACGAAAAATCTCTAACATGAATCTCTCGGATCATGAAAACGTACACACAGAACCCAGAAAACTAACAAAACATCCTAAAATTCTTCTTCTCTTCAAACAAATGCCAGATACATAGAAAGCAAAAAACAAACGAGAACCAAACAAAAATCCAAATGTTAAAGGGAGAGATAAAATCTCACTACTGATTGGGATTGAAGTTTCCTCCTCAGAAGCTGCTGGATAACTCCTCCTCCAACCATTTGAAGAACTCCTTGTACCAATCAACTCGCTGCAGAACAAAAAACAGAGTAATCAAAAGACGAAATACTGATGCAATTACACATATATGAATATCCAAAACAAAAACAAAAAAACTTAAGCCTTAGAAATTCGACTCTACAACATTACAGATCCAACAAATATATATCCAAATGAAAGAAGAAATCAAAACCAACAAATTCGAATACGATAGTATGATCGACCGGAGAAAAGAGAAAAAGCTCACCGGAAAATGAAGCAACGGGATCGGCGATTGAAGACTATTCTCAGAGACAGATGCGAACACAGAAAGAAGACGAAGTAAACAGATACCAGAGAAAATAGATATCTCTCGATGACGCGACTGTCACACACTCACGAGAGACCTTTAAGGCTTTTAAGGCCCATTGGGTCTAATATCATCATCAATTAAAGGGCCATGCCAAAAAAAAACATAACTATGTCGACGAACACTGAACCAAAAAAAAACCCTGGAACCTTAATTTATTTATTTATCATAGAATGAAAGAGACCAAAATCTCGAGAGTTATTATGAAAATGAATTTTGAGACAAAACGACGAAATATCGTGGTTTTTTTCTTTTAAGTTAGATAGTTAATAGCTCACCAACCTATGAAATAGCAATAAAATACCGATGAAAATATCAGTTAATTTTTGTTTCTTTTGAATTAAATGTAAAATAAACAGAACTTGAATAAGTAAACTATAGTCATCTTTTCTTCGTCTTTTTTTTGCTAAAAAAACAAAAAACTATAGTCATCTTGAAGGGGAAGAAATATCCTATGTCAACTTACGAAACAAAGAAAACACCTTATTGGCTTACGCTTCCATATATCTAAAGAGACACAAAATACATGCATATTTGATAGATACAGTCTTACAGATAGATATTTATACGTATATATTTCCAAATGTGTACTGACATGACAGATTTTTCAAATTTGAAATGGAGGACACTTCATACAATTCGATTGGTTGGGAGGAGATGGACCACAAGAGTCTTGAAATAAGGTAAAAACAACTGATGCTGTTTTAGACTGATCCTGGGACCCACACACCACATTTGTATCATATACTAATATAAAACCACATTATCAATGATATTAAACAGAAATAAACCAATCAAATCCATATTCGCAGTTCCCAGAATTATTGGGTGCTTTGGATAACCATCCAATTAAACTATCATACGGACCTATGTGCATGATTGTTTGTGGAGAGATATATAATACGCTTATAATCTAATTAATTAATGGACAGATTTCGACCATACATAAATTTTGAATTTAATTTTTTATAAAGTACCATACATATTTCTTTGTTTTCTTTATACGGAGAGCGAATTAAAATGTATCTCGTATCTCAATACGTTTATAGAGGATTCGAGTCCAAGATATTTTTGAAGATTTTACAGTCATATTTTATATAAATATCTGCTGCTCGAAGTCTACCATGCCATTTATAGCTGCTAGAAGTAGAATTTATATATTTCATGTAAAACCATCGTAATTAAGCTGAACAGTTTATATATTTAGATATTACAGTCCGTACAGTTTATATATTTCATAATTAAGCTGAACAATAAATAAAAAGTATCGGAATCAAAAGAGAATAATAAAAGTGGGACGAACACCATCGTTTATACAATTTTGCTCATAAATCTAATTAAGATTATGTATTTAATTTCATAATACATAATGTTTGAAAACGAATATGAAGCACGAATATATAATGTTACATGTATTCATTAGATAATTATGATAAATTGTATCTATTAATAACAATAAAGTTTCTATCACTGTTTAAAAATAATTTAATCAACTGTATATTGTACTTTTAATTAATTCAAATGCACATAGATAGTATAGATAAATATTTATATTATAATATATGTATTAGTTTTATGATGGTCTTAATCTTATTTCGTGTTTCTATATTGGATTTATTCACTCACGCATGTATGAACTAGATAAAGCAAACCCACATAAGAAAAAAACATTCTTGATTTAATTTTTGCAAACTTAATATGAACCCTAATTAAGTCTATCTAGTTTATGGAATACTAGAATTTTGACATGCATCAAACGCGAGATTAAAATATTTGAAAAAAAAATCCAAAAATTTAAATATATTGAAGAAATTATAAATAGCAAATATGAAATGATTTCCATATAGATAAATATATTTGACCATACTAATTTTAATTTGCATATAGATAAATATATAAGTATTTTTTGTGTAAATCGATTATTGATTTTTTAAAATTTATTTGAGTTCACCAAACCCAAAAAAATATCGCGTTAGTATGTAAAAATCTTTTAAAACTAAAAAAAAACAAAGAATTAATAAATAGTAAACCCGATGATTTTTCGAAATTCAAATATTATTTTTTTCAAATTATCTCGTATATTGTTTGGATTTCACCAATATCAATAAAACCTCTTGTGTTTTCTGTAAACATTGTAAGAATATTTTATTTTTATAAATTTATATTTTTATAACAAAAATTCAATTTTAGTTAAATTAATATGGATACAATTCAATGATATTAAAAAAATGATATGATCAAATAAATGAATTATATTTTCAATTATACAACAATATAGTGTCCCAATACAGTTCATACATATAAAAAAAAATAGTGTCTATCTTATAAAGGACAACTTAATTTAATTTATATAATAAGGTTTTTGTTGTTAGAACTCTCACATCATAAGTTGAGATGAGAACTATAATAAGATATGTACTATGTATAGGCCCATAAATACAGCTACGCGCATGTATCTGTTCTTATGAGCAAACATTTGACCTGCAATCGTTTTCTTCTATATATATTCCTTAATCCTTTCATATAGAATGTCCCATCTAGTATATAGATTAAGAAAATTTAACCATAATCCGCTAATAAATCACACGATACAATGACCCTTAGATCTTTTATCTTTAGCCCGTAGCGACACCTACTTTGATTTGACATTATTTTACTTGCTAAATGACGCTTTATTATGACAAAATGTACGACAAACAGATCTTGAGAATTCAAAAAATGTCACAATTAGAATCGTAGGATTTGCCAATAATCGTTATTGAAAAAACAAGACACTTTTTTTGTTAATCAATCCTTATCGGAAAATAAAAGTTCAAAAACAAAAAAAAAAATACATAAAATTAGTGTAAATCCACATAACCATCCACTGATTCAAGTCATGTCTTCATATGTTTGCCCTAAACACGTGGCATTCACCCTATTCCCTAATGATAATCTCTTCGGCCACGGAGAAACAAGAGAGAGAGAGAGAGAGAGTGAGAAGAGCTAAAGAGGTGAGAGAAACAGGAGAGAGAGATGGATCAAGATCATGAGCTATGGCGGACGCTAAGATGCGCCGGTAAAGCGCAAAATAAAACCTCCGACGTTGATACTCTCATGCTTAAGTTCCGTCCGATCGCTCCAAAGCCGACGACGACTAGTCAACCATTCGTCGGAGATACGAGCACAATGAGGAGGACCAAGAGAAAATACGTTAGGGTTTCAAAAAACAACAAAGCCACGTGTCGATCAAAGAACAGTGTTAGATCTAACTCAACAGATCTAGAGAACGGTCGTGAACGAGAAGATCTCGTGACGTTACAGCTCTTGCCGGAGAGATCTACACCGTTGAGTTTGGATCATAATAATCTCAACGTTCCGACGGTGAAAACAATTATCGTCGGAGATGCAACCTGTAAAACCGACACTTGGCTACCGTTTAAAGGCGGTGAGGAACCGGTGCATCGGGTTCTAGTGGAGACGTGGGTGACGGTGGAGTCAATTACCGGTGGCTCCGTTTCCCATGCGGTAAGGTGTACCGACGAAGAGATGGCGGAAGCTTTAGATAAAGACACGTGTCCTGGTTTTGTATCGGACGGTTCGAATCGTGTGATGATGGTGAATGAGGCTTACCGGAGGATTGTGACCGGAGGAGACGACGACGACGGTGGAATCGAAAGCGAAGTGATTGTGTGGTTGGTGGTTGACCAAACGGCGACGGTTTGTGACTACGGAACTTTTACGTGTAAGGTGAGACTAGAATACACGTGGCGAGAAACGAAGTATGTTAAAACGGTGCCGTGCGATGTGTGGAGGATGGAGTTTGGTGGATTTGCATGGAAGTTGGATACTACTGCAGCTTTAACTCTTTGGCTATAAGGTATAGATCGAGGGTAAGAATTAATTAAGATTAAGATGTGGTTAAGATTCATAATCTCAAACCTTATTCACTCTTTTCGTACTATGGTTAATTGGGATATTAATAAGTAATAAAAAGGAGAAACGAATTTATAATATAATGCTACAATATGTGGTTAGATTTTGAGAATCGAGGCTTTCGAAATAAATTTGTGTGTGAGAGAACTTTAATTAGATTTATATAGATTGGAAATTTGCTGAAATGTCAAATGTTGATTGGCAAAGCTTTAATCAATAGCTTTTGTGTTGATTCTTGCTATTTTCTCTCATTTCCATCGAATATAATAGAGATATATATATATAAATTTACGTGTCACGAAATATCACCAGTAATTTCAAAAATATAACAAATATATAAATTTGTATGTCATTTTTTTTTTCTCATCACTCCCCAAACGAGAGATTTTTGAGTTATCACTCCTAAGATCAGATGCAAAGATAAAGTCTAATAATTGGGGCTAAAACAGAGTCCCCTAAAAAAAAAACAAAGTTTGCAATGCAAGCTGTGATAAGTTAAACCTATAGATGTAATGTTAAGAATATGCATGCATTAATGCATATGTATGTATGAACTGTATTGGGACACTATATTGTTGTACATATATAGTTTATACATGGATTAATGCACCAACCCTACACACTACACAAATTCGTGTGTTCGATATGATGATTCTATATGTATATGTATATATATATATTGTCGTACATATATAGTTATACATGGATTCATGCACCAACCCTACACAAATTCGTGTGTTCGATATGATGATTCTATATGTATATGTGTATATATATATAATATAGATGATGTATAAGTGTCCACATGCTATATGCGCATGTTAGATATGCATATGCCCATTCTACGGTAGCCAATAATGATGATTACATCACATTTAAAAAAATCTTCGTAGGCTTTTGAATCTCAACATATGGAGAAATCTGATTGGCTAATCAAAAAGTTAGAAAGAAAAATAAAACAAAATAATATAAAAATGCCAAAAAAGATCTATCGAAGAGAGGGAATAAATAAAGTGGTTATGGAACACTCAACATGCACAGGGGAAAATCAAAATTACACGTGGCATTTCGACAGATAAAGACATCAACCAATCAGCTTCCACATATTTTTGTTTTTTCGCTTTCTGTTTAATTGTCGTTTTTTCTAATTAGTGACGTCATGCCATACCTGTGGACGTTTTTAGCTGGGTCCTATTTTACTTAATCTGAACCGCTCAAGTGATATGGTGAGAGGATTCTAACCGTACGTTGATGTCACGTGCTCGTGACGCGGCTAGTGAAGTTTGACTGTGATGGAATTTTTGGTTGACGATAAAACGAATAAGAGCCTATCACGTGTCTGTTTTTCTCGAAACAACTAAAATCTCATATATATATTGGCCCCTATAATAATTACGTACAAGTTTATTTAAAGCTTAGTAACACTGTAGTTTGTTGAGTGAAAACTGAAAAACACTGTAGTTTTCAAAATGAAAGCATCTCCAACGGAAAGTTTATTCATGAGTTTCTAGCCAAAAAAACAAATAACTAAAAATTATAAAAGAAAATGAAGAGGAGTTCTAAACCTAGAAATTCTTATATTTTTGTTTTGTAGAAATTCATATAACACTTGTCCATATATAGCTAGAAAAAAACATGCAAACACCAATTTTAACAATCCAAAACAAACTCTATTTCAGACAAAGCTAAGTGTCATCCTTCTATTGAGCCACCAAAACTTAGAATACATGTTTCGATTTCACGACAGGGTTAAAGGAGATGAAGGAGCTGTAAGCGCACTCAAGATGAAGTCACCGAGTCCCGAATCCAAAGCTAAACAAAGATGAAGTCACCGAACACATGCTTTGTTTCATTAACTTTTACGTTTTTCCTCATACTACGACATAGATAATATATATATATATATATATAAATTATATATATAATTTTATGATAAGTGATCCTCCATAATTTTATGACTCATGAAGAGCGAATGGTGTTCTATAGAACATTTGTAAACATTGTGAACAATATTATACGGAGAAATTCACGTTCATGATTAAATAATTTCCTCCTTTTCTTTTTTTCAAACAATATATAATAATAATAATAATTTCTTCCTTAACATACAAGATTACGATAAACGTATCTTCCTGCATTACACTAGAGATTTTCAACGAATCGTATATCTTACTTTTTTTTAGAAGTTTTTTTTTGTCACAATTTTTTTTTAGAAGTTTGATTGAAACTTTTAACGTAACGAATTTGATTTTAAAGATAATAGCATGTAACCATTAATTTAAGTTTCAAAAAAAAAAGATAATAGCATGGTATTTTAATGAAACACCTCTTAGGATTAGTCTCCTCTTGAGATAAAACTTTAACAACATTTGTCATTGTAACATCTGAAACATTCAACTAATTGAACTAAAAGAATTTAAGAAGTAAACCTCAAATTATATGATAGCATCTCTGTATTAACCTATCAGACAAATAGTCTATAAAATAAACTTTCTCCGTTTCAATATATTTGATGATTTAGAATTTTTTTTTGTTTTAAAATATTTTCTATTTTCTATTTTTTAATGCAGTTTTTATGAACTAATGCTGATGAATTATAAACTTCAAGACACATTAATTGATTTTATTGAGTTATTATTGGCTTAAAGTCATGGAAAATAATTTAGTACAAAAAATAATGTATTTATAGGTAAAAATTAATATATTTTTTTAATATGTGTAATTTTTTAAAACATCATTCATTTTGAGACAAAGGAAGTATGTTTAATATACGATGTGTGGTAGGGGTGGAATTATAATTTAGGATTCGAGATCTTATCCGCTATCCGTTTATATATGTTCTGAAAATTAGGATATTCTGAGAGTTTGAATCCGGATAAAAATAGTAAAATCTAGTATCCATGAAAAAAATATTCGAATCCAGATATATACCCATTAAATATATTAAAATCATATATATATTATATATACTAATAAACTATTTTTAAAAAATATATATATAAATAAATTTATTTTAGTTCTTTTTATAATATATTATATTGAATATGAAAAAATATTATTCAAAATTTTAACTAACAATTTTTTAAATTTTATTATTTATTTATTAATTATTTTTGGATTTAGATCCAAATATCCGTAGATATCTTGATTTTTAATTAAATATCTAAAATTCGAATATCCGAAGGCTACGGAGCCATATCGAGATATTTTTACCACGGATCCGGATATTTTTACCACTCGGATTGTATGGTGGGGAAGAAATGAAGAGTGACGCTATTGGTGAGAAGAAAGTCCACGTGGATTATAACTTTTTCGTAGTGGTGGAATAGATGGTTACGACTGATTGGTTCGTACCAAAACTCTCAAATCCCCATCACGACAGATACGCTTATATCTTATATCTTGTCGTTCTTTTTAAAATTCATAAAAAACTCAAAACAATCGTATTCCAATTGGTTGTGTGTTTTATATTAATTTACTTGTACTTGTTTGGCTCGATATAATCCTAAACACGTGTGTGTACTGTATATACGTATTACACAGAAAACGTATGTATATATACACATCAAATGGATGCATATAATACATAGATATTATAACTTATTATATATTATACATAAATATCTCATTCCTTTCCATTTAATTGGTATAACTTTATGAATTAGGTTAAAACTCCCAATGGGAGATAGCACCGGTGCAGCTTGGAATGGATGCGAGGCCATAACTGTATATATGTTAATATAGTCCTTTAATTTACACCAAGCACAATCGATGTTAGCTGGTTTCCGTCAGGGGCGGCTCAATATTTTGTGGGGTCCTGTGCAATTTTTTTTAAAAATTGGTCTTTTTGTTCATAAGTTTTGAAAAATTTGGCTCTTTATTCATAGTTATTTTAAAAAATTGGTCTTCTAATTTTTATTTTTCTCTTAAATAGGCTTTACAAAATTTCTAAATATTTTGGACTCTGGCATTTGCTTATCCTGCATTTGTCCAGAAACGCCCATGGTTTTTATTTACATACACCACTTCTTAAAATAATTATATTTAGTTGGTTTCGTATACATTTAGATTTTGATAAACCGTGAGAGTTTCAAACTTTTAGCTCATAATATCTTCGATACTTGAAACACAGTCTTTGTATATTCTGATTTAAAATATAGTTTTCGATGAATTATAGTTAGTATATACATATTATATATACTGATCATAATATGTATATTACACGCTTGATCGAAGATATTGTTTAGAGTAAAACCTACGATTGGTCATCTACGTTAATACATTTATAATTTTTGGTCAAACACATTAGTACTCTTTATATAAATCGAAATATGTATATGTATGAGTATATATATACAAACACGTGTGATCGTTTGTCAGTTTATAAATTTAATACGTAAATGATGCTGTTCAAGTGTTTATTTAAGTACATATTTTTGTTTCAACACATTGATACACATACGGTTTTTTTTTTTTTTTTTTTTGGAAACTTAGAAGTTTTGGACCTTACGCCTCGGACGAGGGATAAGAGCGGGTTTTAATCCCCCTCCCATTCCAGTAGAATTCGAACCTTGCACTTCTGCCCTTTCAGTCAGAGTGTTTTTGTTGTCAACATAAATATGTTGCAACGCATTGTTAATGAGGGACCCATAACACAATATATTGAACCAATCATCAAATCATTTATCTCATATGCTAAACGCTTGCCCTAGCCACGTGTTCATATTCTAACTTTCCTCTTCTATCTTGTTGATCCATAGCCTCATCTCTTAACTTCTAACTTTTTTTCTCCCTATTTTTTGTTTATCTTCCACTACCATGACCATTTTCTTATAACAAACACCATAAAAGAACACCTAAACATCTAACCATACCGGATAGAAAGTGAGATCCAGGCTGAGCCAAGACAAGATCATGGAAGAAAACGGAAAGCGACAGACAGTTGCGGTTACGGATCAGGACAAGACCGTTATTAGCAAGATAATGCAACAGTTCCGTCCGATCGCACCAAAACCAGCTCTGGTGGGATCTTCTGACGACGCAAAGAGTTGCAGATTCCTTGGAATAAACACAAGATCGAAAAGAAAGTATGTTAGGGTTCGGAAAAAGAACATTAGTACTTGTAGTAGTAGTAATGATAAGGACAGGATCATTAGTTACACGAATGGTTGCGATGGAGAGAAGATAAAGATCGATCTTGATAAAGAGATAGACGGTGGTGATAGAAACGATATCGTCACGCTTCAGTTGCTGCCGGAGAAGGAAAATAATGGAGATCAAGCTGGTGAGTTTGGCTCGGATCTGAGTAAAATGGATCCAAAAACGAGTTTGTATGGTTCGATCGTAGGGCTGTCGTCATCTTTAGATCGGAAGCTGGTGAAGTCGTGGTTGACGGTGGAGTGTGTGAGTGACACGTTTACCGACTTGGGAAGGTATCATAAGCCGGAGCTAAGCCGTATGGATCAGGAAGAGGAGAGACTGATGAGCATGCTAGAGGTTGACAAGTGTCCGTGGTTAGTTTCGGATATGTCAAACCGGGTCTATTGGGTAAACCGGGGGTACCGGAGTATGATAGGAGATCCAGATGCAGAGGTGCATATTAGAGTGTGGCTAGTTGTGGCGATGGATCTCATGGAGGAGATAGCGTGCATGGTGGAGTTATACGGTGCGGTGACGTGTAGGGTTAGGGTTAGGTATGAGCCGTCAACGTGGAGGAAGGAGAAGAGCCAATCGGAGTCGGAAGTGAAGATGACGGTGCCCTGTGATGTATGGAGGATAAGGTCAGGTGGGTTTGCTTGGAGATTGGATGTTGAATCAGCACTAAGACTTGGCAGGTAATTGAAAACGGGAATGATATATACAATAATATAAACAGAACCAATGGTAAACGACATATTACACATTTACACTATCAAAGCAACCTTTATATATTACTAAAGTAATACCCAGGTATATATACACGCGGGTTTTTATCAAACATATTTTCTTATAGTGTACATTTTCTGTATGTGCTAATATTGAGACAACTCTATTTAAGATAAACCTAAAAATCCATAGCACTTACAACAGTGAATCAAAGGCAAAAAAAAAAATATATATATATACGAAATTCAGTTTTGCTCTATTTTCAGTCTTCGAGAGATGCAGATCTTTGAACTTATGAAGGTTCTTCATGCGTTTTAAGACTCTTCTTCATTGACAAAACAGAACAACATATGATAGAGGTGGTTTTATATTCTTTGATGGGTTCTAGTTTGCATTTTTTTCACATCTTTGCCACCACCGTGCAATTATTGTAAATTATGAACAAAGATTTATGCTTCCAAGACTATAATATACTAACCACTAAGACGACACTGGGATGAGTAACAAATGCATTCATGTAAGAATCAATCTTTCGTAATCTGTTCCCAACTAAGTGGTGCTTCTTCCTCTTAAATTATTATACTCTATTTTGGAATCGGAAGCTTTCTTTTTAGTTATTCATGATTGTCGTCACCGTTGTTGTTAGACCGATAGCTTCCTAGACAAAATGGCATGTTCTAGTTATGTGAATCTTTTTCAAGGAGGGAATATTTTGTATGAAGCTATTTAAAAGAAGAATTCATGAGAAGACGAAACATGCTAATCAAATACAGTATTTTTTTACTTTCTACCTTATGCATTGGAAAAGAAAGCAAAAACAGAAAAAAAATCTTTATGACCATCGAAAATAGATGTGGTGTAATAGGTGTCTTGTTGTTGATTCAAACCGTTAATCAAAATTGCTTTTGTTTGCGTTTCTAGCCAATTCAAGTTTCAAGATTTTTGACCATTATGCGATTTGATGTGTCGATCATGATCTTCAATCACCAAATCCCAACCTATCTTTCAATCAGTAGAGTAGTTGGTATGCAGAAATTAAAACACTTTCAACATACTATCTATGGGAAAATAGCTGAATTCGTTAAACTTAAAACTAACTTCAAAGCTCAAGACTTTTTTTAAACAAGGCAAAATATCATCATTAGTAGAAGAGCGCTTATTTGGCTCACTCTTGATCTTAACAATGGAGAAAACCAATGGCTCCATTCTCATTTTGAAGTTGAAAATAGATTTTTTCATAAAAAGAAAATGAGAATGGAAAATTTTCCATAAGTCGTGCTTCTAGTTATGCTATTCTATCTAATGATGCTTGTTTTAATGCATGATGGGATTACATTCTTTAGGACCAATCATGCCATCTCATACCTTAATTCAACATCTCCTATGCGATGTCTTCTGCTTCTTCCTTTGCTTTCTCCTGATTCAATTTGTCATGCATATACCAAAAATCACAGGAAAACTAAGAGCATCATTAATGGTAACCCCATTGAAAGGGTCTTAAGTAAAATTTAAGATTAAAACCACTTTGACACTCTCAAAGCCCATTTCATTAAGCTGTTCCTATAGAATCTTTTCATGGAGAATTCTTTAAATTAAATGATTTTTTAATTACTTTTACTCTGAGACACTCTTAAAGAGGTTACCATTAATGATGCTTTAAGTGGACCATCGAGTTGGAAAAAAACAAGAAATAGAGTTCCTCATTGAGTTGCTTCACAAAATTTTCATGTCGAGCCGTGATGTTCCTCATCTACTTTTCGATTTAACAATTCAGTTCTGCCTTATCCATCGCCGCCATATCCGGATCGAAATCTGCCGTATTCTCCATCACCATCCAGGATCCAATGGTTGTAAACCTAATCTCTATCTTTCTCAAGATTGTTTTAAGAAATCATACATGTCGGCTATGAGTAGAGACATGTAAGCGATTCGTATTGATACATCACCATCGAGGATCCAGTGGTTTTGATACGCTTTGGTCTTCGTAAGAGTATTTATGTTTTTATAGGAATTGGTCGAAATGGAAGGAAAAGAGACAACTAATCCATGGAAAATTGAGTTTTATTATAAACTATATATTATATAAGATGAGATTTGTGTATATATATGTATATATATGTATTATATATATATGTGTATATATTTGTGTATATATTATATATATGTTTTACGTAAGAGAGGAAGATTGTGAGACATAAAGAAAGAGAATCAACAACTCTCATTATTGTGTCTAATATGAAACAATACATCTCTTTATATAGAAGATTAAGTCGGTAAGAATAGTGCCTCATATTACTATAATATTAATAGATATTTATATTTTATAATACTCCCCCTTAAATATCTATTTATGTTTTGATATTTTTATACTGCCTCGTTAAAAACCTTATCATGGAAAAACCCAGTGGGATAAAAACCATGACAAGGAAAAAAGAGTGCAGTCTCCCCCTGAAAAAAATATATATATAATCTTTTCTTTAGAGGTCTCGTAGATGGTGCATTCCGATACTCTGAACATGTTTCCGGAATGTTGTAGTCGGAAGCGCCTTTGTGAATAAATCTGCTACGTTGTCACTTGAACGAATATATTGAACATCAATCTCCTTTTTCTCTTCGAGTTCCCGAGTGTAGGAGAAAAATCTTGGAGGAATATGTTTCGTCCTATCACTCTTGATGTAGCCTTCTTTGATTTGGACAACACATGCAGAATTATCTTCAAATATAGTCGTCGGCTCTTTGTTGGTGGTTATTCCGCTTGCTTCTTGAATATGTTGAGTCATTGATCTGAGCCATACACACTCTCTGCATGCTTCATGAAGTGCAATGGTTTCGGCATGATTCGAAGAAGTAGCTACCAAAGTCTGTTTCTGAGACCGCCATGAGATTGCAGTTCCACCAATTGTAAAAACGTACCCAGTTTGCGAACGAGCTTTATGCGGATCTGATAAATAACCTGCATCTGCAAAACCAACAAGACCAACCTCGGGGTTTCTTGAATAAAATAATCCAAAATCAATCGTACCTTGAAGATAACGGAATATGTGTTTTATTCCGTTCCAATGTCTACGAGTAGGAGATGAACTATATCTTGCAAGTAGATTAGTAGCAAAAGCTATATCTGGTCGAGTACAATTAGCAAGATACATAAGTCCACCAATAGCGCTCATATAAGGTACTTCAGGACCTAATATGTTCTCGCCATTTTCACAAGGTCGAAATGGATCCTTGAAAACATCAAGCGATCTATTAACCATTGGAGTACTCAAAGGAGTCGCTTTATCCATATTAAAGCGTTTTAACACTCTTTTGGTGTAATTTGATTGATGCACAAAAATTTCATTTTTGAGGTGTTCAATTTGAAGCCCTAGACAAAATTTTGTCTTTCCAAGATCTTTCATTTCGAACTCCTCTTTCATATGAGTTCTTGCATCATCAATTTCCTTTTGAGTTCCAATTATGTTCAGGTCATCTACGTATACTGCAATGATCACAAATCCTGATGAGGATTTCTTAATAAACACGCAAGGGCATATCGCATTGTTAATGTATCCTTTACTTAACAAATATTCACTTAAGCGATTATACCACATACGTCCGGATTGCTTTAATCCATACAGTGATCGTTGTAATTTGACCGAACATATTTCCTTAGATGATACTTTTGATCCTTCTGGGATCTTTAATCCTTCTGGGATTTTCATGTATATATCAGTATCAAGTGATCCATAAAGATATGCAGTCACAACATCCATTAGGTACATTTCTAAATTCATAGATGCCGCCAAGCTCATTAAGTACCTAAATGTGATTGCATCCATAACCGGAGAATATGTCTCTTCATAATCAATTCCCGGTCGTTGAGAAAAACCTTGTGCCACAAGCCGGGCTTTATATCGTGTGACTTCGTTCTTCTCATTTCTTTTTCGCACAAAGACCCACTTATATCCGACTGGGATTACATCTTTTGGTGTAACGACTATAGGTCCAAAAACATCTCTTTTATTAAGAGAGTCTAATTCATTTCTCATGGCCATTTGCCATTTTTCCCAATCAGATCTTTCGTGGCATTCTGATACAGATTTTGGGTCTGGATCATCTTGATCAATTTCTTTAGATACAGAGAAAGAGAATATTCCATCAGTATCATCGATTTCATCTCTAACCCATATTTTCCCATTTTGGGCATAATTAATGGAAATCTCATATGTTTCTGTATCATTTTCATTTTCTTCCTCTGGTTCTTCCGGAACCCTTTCATACACATCTTCTGGATATTTTTCTTTATATGGTTCCTCTAGAACCTTCTCATTTTGTTCTCCTAATTTCTTTTTCTTTCGAGGATTTTTATCCTTTGAGCCCATCGGCCTCCCCCTCTTTAATTGAACCTTAGGTTCATTCGCTTTGTTTCCATCGATTTGTTCTTCTGGAACATTGATTCTTGATGGAACATTGGCAACGGGTATATATGATTTTGTCACCCTTTTTGTATTTGTGAACGCATCAGGTAACTGGTTTGCCAAATTTTGCAAATATACAATTTTCTGAACTTCCAACTCACGTTGTTTTGTAGGGGGATCAAGATGCACTAAAGATGGTGCACACCAAGTAATATCTTTTGGAATTTCTTTAATTCCTCCCCCTAACGCCGGAAATTCAGCTTCATTAAAATGGCAATCGGCAAAGCGTGCCGTAAACATATCACCAGTTTTTGGTTCAAGATATCGAATTATACTTGGTGACGTATACCCGACATATATCCCAAGTCTCCTTTGAGGTCCCATTTTTGTTCTTTGTGGCGGAGCTATAGGGACATAAACCGCACATCCAAAAACACGAAGATGGGATATATTGGGTTCGTGGCCAGATGTTAACTGTAATGGGGAATATTTATTATATGCACTTGGTCTAATCTGGACCAATGCCGCAGCATGCAATATAGCATGTCCCCATACATGAATTGGGAGATTTGTTCTCAAGATTAACGGCCTTGCAATGAGTTGCAACCGTTTAATTAAACTTTCAGCCATGCCATTTTGTGTATGAACATGGGGAACTGGGTGTTCAACATCAATCCCCATTGCCATACAATAATTATTGAAAGCTTGTGAAGTGAATTCACCGGCGTTATCAAGCCTAACTTTCTTTATGGCATAATCAGAAAATTGTGCTCTTAATCTGATTATTTGGGTAATGAATTTTGCGAAAGCCGTATTCCGTGTTGTCAAAAGACACACGTGTGACCATCTACTCGATGCATCAATTAATACCATAAAATAGCGAAACGGCCCGCATGGTGGATGTATAGGTCCACATATATCACCATGTATTCTCTCTAAGAATACTGGGTTTTCATTCCCAACTTTAGCCGGTGATGGCCGAGTTATTAATTTTCCTTGAGAACATGCGGAACATGAAAAATCTCTAGATTGAAAAATCCTTTGGTTTTTCAATGGATGTCCGCTAGAGTTTTGCATAATCCTTCTCATCATGACTGATCCCGGATGCCCTAACCTTTCATGCCATATTTTAAATATATTAGTAAACTGCTGGTTTACTACAGCATAGGACTCAGTCATATATATCTTTGTGCAATATAATCCAGAAGACATCATTGGTAATTTTTCCAATATATGATTCTTTTCTGACGTAATGCAAAGATATTCAATGCCATTCTTATTCTTCGTCTCGATATGATATCCATTTTTTTCGGATATCTTTGAAACTTAATAAATTTCTGTATGAACTGGGGGAATATAATGCATCATTTATCTCAAACTTTGTTCCCCTTGGCATTGAAAACCTGGCTTTTCCTGAGCCCATAATAATATTTGCATTACCAGATACAGTACTCACGCTTCCGGCGGAGTCTTTTAAATTAAGAACGGAGAAATACTTTTTATCTCTAAGTATTGTGTGCGTTGTCGCACTATCTGCCAGACATGTATCTCCGTCCATAATCTCAAGTTCTGACATCGTCTGGTATAACAATATTAATCAGAGATGCATTAAAGAAACGAAATGTTATGTAACATGAGATTATAAAATTATTTTTAAAAATATTTTACAAAAATTATTTTAAAACTATTTTACAAAATTGTTTAAAAACTATTTTAACATCATACTGCAAAATAAAAGCATATAATACAAAATGTTTAAAACTAAACGCATATTATACAAAGTACATAAAAATACTAGCATCATGTCTTATAGATTTAGTTATCATTTCTTTCTGTTGATACTTCAGGATCAACAAGAAAATCAGCAACATCGAAATGAGCATCATCATTGAGACCGTTAAAGGAAGGTCCAGCTTCATCAGTGATGAAATTTGTTTCGACATTCGTATGCTTTGCCTTTTGTGACTCTTGATACAGATCGGCCAAATGTTTTGGTACACGACATGTTCGTGCCCAATGGCCTTTCATGCCACATCTGTAACAAGCACTCTCCGTTTTTCTTTTATTTATGCGGCCAACAACATTTCCCTGAGAATTTTGGTTGGCTGTCAATGTGCCGGAGTTATCTGACTGGAATCCTCTTCCTTGTCCTCGGCCTCGTCCACCACTTCTGCCACGTCCGCGTCCACGGCCTCTACCGCGACCACGCCATCGTCCTCGAAAATTATATGTATTGGATGCTACCACATTCGCTTCTGGGAATGGAGCCGATCCAGTTGGACGAGATTCATGATTCATTATAACAATTTCATTATTTTGTTCAGCAACAAGAAGAACTTGCATTAAATCCGAGTATCGGGTAAATTCCCTTGCCCGATATTGTTGCTGGAGGACTACGTTTCCTGGATGAAATGTTTGGAGAGTTTTTTCGATCATATCAAAATCACTTATACTTTCTCCACATAACATCATCCTCGAAGTAATTCCGAACAAAGCGGAATTATATTCGCTTACACTTTTGTAATCCTCAAACCGCAGATTCAGCCACTCATGTCTTGCCTTTGGTAAGATCACATATTTCTGGTGATCAAACCTATCTTTGAGTGACAGCCAAAGATCTGCGGGATTATCTTTCATAATATATTCATCTTTTAATATATCATGAATATGATGGCGGAGGAATATCATGGCCTTTGCCTTTTCCTCATCGGACGTGACCTTCCATTTATCAATGGTGTCAAGAAGTCCACTTGCTCTTAGATGCGTCTTTGCACCTACTGCCCATGTCAAATAATTTTTCCCAGATAAATCAAGGGCAGCGATCTCAAGTTTTGCCAAGTTTGACATGATCACTATATAACAAAATTTTAAACATTATATTAAAATTCAATTTTAAATAATTATGATAAAATAGGTGCAATAATAATAACAACATAATTTTAAAATAAAATAAAAAAAAATAGGAGGCAAAGCCTTCCATATAAATGATAAATAAATAACAGAACATAAATAAATAACAGAAAAATAAATAACGGTAAGAAAATAATAAAAAATAATAGGCATAATTCTCAACATAATCAAGGAGGCAGAGCCTACCATGGGATTATAGAGACATAAAATTTTAATTGATCAAGGAGGCAGCGCCTACCATAATAATGATCAATTCTGAAAAAGACATAGCCTATTATATGCCTTTTCCACTGATAATGCGGAGGCAGAGCCTACCATAATATTATGAGGAGGAGGCAGAGCCTACCACTCCATAAATAATAAATAAATTAAAAGTAAATTGAATAACACAAAAATTAAAATCTTACCCCTTTGGTATGGCAGAAGATATGATTTAACGACTCAATTGGTTAGAACCTCGTGCTGATAACGTATTATAAACTATATATTATATAAGATGAGATTTGTGTATATATATGTATATATATGTATTATATATATATGTGTATATATTTGTGTATATATTATATATATGTTTTACGTAAGAGAGGAAGATTGTGAGACATAAAGAAAGAGAATCAACAACTCTCATTATTGTGTCTAATATGAAACAATACATCTCTTTATATAGAAGATTAAGTCGGTAAGAATAGTGCCTCATATTACTATAATATTAATAGATATTTATATTTTATAATAAGTTTATTATTATTATTATTTTTTTATATTTTAAAGGATAATGTGTCTAGAGAAAAATGCTGATATGTTATTTTTTATGAGAGAAAATTATCTATTATATATAGGATTGTACACATATATAATCAATATACATGTCATTCTTTTCTCGGTCAGGCAATATACATGTCATTCTATACACACTAATGGAGTATTGTTTTATAATTATTTTGTACAAACTGAAACTCCATTTATCTAAATGTTTCTGTTATTTGTTCTCGAATATTCTGCTATTGCATTAATTTACCTGTGATATATTAGTGATATTTCATTTTAATTACCATTTGGCATGATCAAAGTGTATAACAGGAACGACTAATAAAAACGAGAATTTTGATGAGTGTTTAAACTAGTAAGAAAATAGCAAAATTATGGTTTTCACGTAAAAAATCTACAATCTAATGTAACGTACATCTTTTATTTTTATTGACAAATATATTAATTAAAAATTTTGGAAAACCAAACTGAGGAAACAAAATTTACAAAATTAGAAGAACAAGAACTAGTTATAAAAAAAGAACACGCCGCAGCGTACTTAAAGCATTTCCATTAAAAATATTTCAATGGGTTTCTCATAATACTATAAAATATTAATAGTGTTATAATAGCATAAAAATATTGATATCTTAAAATTTGAGAAACCCACTCAAGAATTTCTCAAATGATATACTTTTGAGTGAATTTCACAAGTTTTGCGATACTAAAACATATTTTATTACTATATTTACAATAGATTAGTAGTATTATTATTTTATAGTATTTTGAGAACCCCATTAAAATACCTTCAATGGGATGTTGTTAGGGGTTTTTAATAATACTTTCAGAACCAAACACGTTTTAGAATTTCTTTTGAATTTCAATTTCTTTTCTTCCAAACATACTACATTTATATTTATTTTAGTTAGATAAGTTTTATTAAAAAAATTCATAGTGGGTTCTGGAGTCATCTCTTTATCGGGAACTTGCTTTTGTTTTTGACTACAAAATTCTATCATTCAATGAACCAAAGAACTTAGAAGTTTATCACATTCATGCTCCGTAACATCATTCATATATACTGCCATTATAGGTCCGCATTTGGTTATCAACATATCTATGTTTGTTTATGAATCAATTTTCTTGTTTAATAAGAGGTCCGCATTTCAATCATTTCGTTTTCCTCTTTAATGTTCATGTGAGTACATATAGTACAAGATTTATAAAAAAATAATAATGGAAGAGTAGTGAAGAAATCATAAGTAAACAGATGGCATTTTTATAGTTGGAAGAGAGGCCATAGAAAGGGATGTCTTGGTTGGTCCTTGTCTATAAATAAGCTTATTTCTTTCTCTTCTTTTAACGACAAAACCCCATGATTAATGGACTAACCTTACAGCTCACACATGCATATAGCATACATATCACTGGATCTAGTCCTTAATTAAGTATATTATTTAATACATGCTCGTTTTATATGTAACTTTGTTCGATGCATGGTGGAATCAAAACTCGCTTATTGGTACGACAATCAAAATCAAAATATCCTATGTTATGTACTCCATTTATATAGAGTCAATACTCAAAACTACAACTTAAATAAGTTAATAATTTATCGTCACATCATTACGGATTCTCCCTATGGTGGAATCAAAACTCGCTTATTGGTACGGCGGTCTACAAATTTTTGCTTTTGGTAGTTTATAATTAACTTTTAAATTACTTCCTTTAAACTAGTTCCTTTGCACCACTAATTTTCCTCGTACGACAATTGCAAAAATGCCACATTGAGTTGTTCATTTGCAATGTTATAGATTTTTAAAGCTGAAAAAATGTTTTGACCTCTAACAAACCCTAATACAACATATTTAACATAAAAATAAATAATATAGTGAATAAATAAGTTTTAAAAAGTGGCATTTTTCAAAATTTCTTATTTCTCGTATACTTTTTCATAATATTTTGTTAAGACTATTCCTTCTCTAATACAATTATAATTTTCTCATGTATCTAATAATAATATTATAATTATAATTTATATATAAAGTAATTTCTTACATCATTTTGATAATTTCTTACATGTTTTTTTACATGACGTAGATGTTGATTTGAGAAGTTTCATATAGATTAATGAATTTTTGGTTCAATTAAAGTTATACTAGCATTTATTTATAACTGTTCAAGTTATTGTTGGTGACTATTTGTTGTAAATTATTTTAATTTTGAGCTTTTAATTTTATTTTTTTTCGCCTTGTAACTATCTAGATGTTAACAACTTGTTTAAACAATGTAGGAGAAAGATATTTCCCATGTGTTTGGTTAAGACTAAATGATTGTAGAGTAGATATCTGATTTTTGAGAAATTTAAAAATATGTCACTTTTGAGATGTCATACTTTTGAAATTTTTACAAAATGCCATTTTTTCAATTTTTTTTTTATATTATTTATGTTTGGGTTAATTATGTTCTATTAGGGTTTACTTTTGAGTGTTTAGAGGGTTTTAGATGTCAAAACATCTTTTAGGGTTTAGAATTTTAAAATATAGGCTTTATAAATCTATAATTAGTGGCATTTTTGTAAATGGACACCTCTAAATGACATTGTTGCAAATGTGCACACAAAAAGTGGTATTTTGTAATTGCCCCCTGATTTTTTTATGTACTATATCCTTACATTTTAGTAATTTGATTTTTGGGTTCTAGATCATTTATTTGATCAGCTATGTCTACTAATTTCTATATATGAATTATATATATATATATATATATATTTTAGTGATTATATTTGTTGTTAATTCATACCATCTGAGTAATTATGAGTATCTTAATTCATATGATAATTCAATTTTGTCTTCTATAATATCTAAGCACTACCATATTCATCAAATTTTCTCTTTCTGGTATAAGTAGGTTTCTATTTCTTCTCTAATCTCTTGACGTAGAAAATCTCCCTTATCGGACATTTACAATTCCAACATATGATTTTTTCTTTCTCAAAATTTTATGGTTTTTATTATTCTTCATGCAGTAGGGTTAGAAAATTTTGTTGAATTTTTTTTTTTTTTTTCTTATAGGGACATAAATATGTAAAGTTAATATGTTTATGAGTTCTTTTTTTCGAAAAGTGTATACAAGTTTGTTATTTATTTTATGTTCTTGACAAATTTATAGTCTTTTTTTTTTTTAAAACAAAGGCAAACAACTGACCATAGGTTATTGAATCCCATAGTATTGGGTTGTCCTTCGGCAAAATCTTTCAGTTTCAAAAATGTTGGGTCACACTCTTTTGTTTGTTTATTTGCAGTTTTAGTACAAGTCAAATCATGTAACATCCACTGTTTTGGAAAGCTGATATGAGACTCTAATTTTTCTGTACTTTTAATGAACGAATTGACACAGATATGCAAGACATATCGGAGAAGAGAGGACGAATGATTATGGAAGGGTTGTCATGGGATTCAAGGCAACCACTATACTGAACTCCCTTGAGATATTAAGGTTTGTCCTAAACTACTTACTTTTGGAACATTTAATATGAGCGCCTAAACTTATTTGTCTTAACTGCTGATGTCTTAGCAACTTCTGGAAACAAATCCCAACAGATTCGATCAGTACATTACTGCAAAGTTCCCACATATGGAGATTGAAGTTTACGTAGACGTCTTGATGTACTCTAGTGATGAAATAGCGTTCCAAAAGTATTTCTAATCAACCTTCAAAGTAAGTATAGTACACTAAATTATTTTTTAAACTAAACAATTTTCTATAATTTTAAGCCAATAAAAATTCAAAAAAAACCAATTAATATATTTTACAATTCATTATTATTACATATAAAAACTGCATAGAAAATTTTAAAAATGAATTTTTATGAAATCAATTGTTTTCTAGAATATCAAAGAATTTGAAACGGAGAGAATAAATGTTTTCATTATAAAATGTTGTGTATGCAAAGACTTGTAGTGTTACTCTGTGTTTAAGCTTGGATATTGTTGCCTACCGAATTTCTAAAGCTAGATCCATTAGTTGATGGAATTTCATAAGTTTCAACTTTCAAGTCATTAGCTCTATCTCAATTTTGTCATTACACTAAGCTTCTTTCTTATAAAAATTTGTTATGAAGTTCCCAACCCAAGTAACCAAACTTGAATCGAACCTAAACCGAACAGAACCAAAACCAAATCAAATAAACCTTGGTTTAGTGTTCAAACCGAATTTACTTCTTCTTCTTCTTCCTCCTCGAGAAATTGCCTCCGATCTTCTCACTGAAAAAATGGCGAGCGTTTACAAAACCAAACTCAGAGTCAAAACAAAAATGGACTTTTATGAGTCAAAAAGGCACTCTTAGAATCCCTAATCAAATTTAGAATCCCTAATCCAAATGCACCTCTACATTCCCTAATCAAATTCCGGATTACCAATCAGTAAGTGTAGTTTACAAGTTCTCGATCATAGCGTTTGCTTTGAACATGTATAGTGTGTGTGTATATATAGGGTGTGTGAATATGATGATAGGAAATGTTTATGTGAGGGTGTGTGCGTGCGCATGTAGATGTATGCATAAAGATGTGAATGTGAATGTGAATGTGAATGTGAATGTGGGTATAGATGTATGTGTCTGAATAGGCGATGTGCAAGCATAATAAGTAGACAAACCACAAATGTGAAAACAAAATGTAGACGAAACGTCAATCAAAGATTAAAAAAAAACATAAACGAAACGCGAATGGAGTATAAACACCAAATGCAATTCACAAAGTGCAATGTATCTTGTTCTCAATGCAAAGGCAACACAAACGCTTCAAATTAATTTGGGTACTAAAAAAGCTTTATCTAATTGATTTAACATTCATACAAAAAAAAAAAGCTTTATCTAATTGTTTTTTTCTCTTTTCATACTTTTGTTTAATATTGTAAAAAAGAAAAACAAAATCAAAAACTACTACAAAATTGCAATGTCTTATAGCCCAAACTAGTTTTGGTAAAGCTAAACAGAGGTCCAAAAATTGTATAGCACCTTAGTCCCCCATAAAGAGATAAGTAGGATATATGGGTCATTTTTTTTTTTTTTTGGTAGAATACATGGGTCACTCCTTATGAGGGATTGGATCGTACTCGCTCCTTGTCTCTACTATACAGATCCGATCGAGATCTGGTCCGTTCATTATATCTTCTATCTAGGCGTTTAAAGTCTCGTTTGTTGACATCGTCGTATGTGAGAGAAAATTTTTTGTTAAACTTGTTCGTCTTGTTGGATTATGAAGATTAGGAAATCTGGATTTGGGAGGTATATCTTTATCACTATAGGAGGTCTCTGATTGATTTCTCTTGGTTTTGGTCTTGTGATTTAGTTTCAATTTTATCTATTGCTAGCTTTTAAGTTTCCGTTCATGTAATTTGCTCCCCATGTTTGGGCTCGCTCCCTATGTTTGGGTTCTGTTTTGAAATTTCGCTTTGTAATCTCAGTTAACGTTGGTATCAATAAAAATCTTTCAGACGGCAAAAAAAAAATACATGGATCACTTTGACGAGAACTCTTTTTCCAGGAGCAAATACATTTTCACATAGTTGTCGACCTTAAAAAAATATTAATTGATTTACTTTGGATTACTTGGTAAAGAACATCTTTGACCGATCTGCGAGCATATGATCTTGTAGTTGTTAGTACATCGCTTGAATGAAATGAGATCATTTGCGCCTAGCGATATTGGGTATTATCGCAATCAAGGTCCATTGACTTGTCGGAGAAAGTAGTCTAGTCCGAGGTGAGAAGAAAAACTCATTGATAGTCGTTGTAGTGGTTTTACCAGTTTCTGCCCAAGTTGTAAACAAAAATCAAAGTTTCTTCTTTCATGTATGTCCTTTATATATCAGATTGCATTGAATCGTATTACTTGTTTTATCAACACTTTTATATCGTTCTAAACTTTTAGTCAAGTTAAACAAATCCAATTTTAGAAATCCAGCTAAATATACTAAATTTAAAATCGTTGTTTAGTATGATTTTGAATCAAGTTTATTGAACAAATTTTTTTGTTTGAATTAGGCCTTATAGTCATCGAACTTTTTCATGTATATAATTTCTTCATGTATCTAGTAACTAGTTTTGGAATGGGTGATGTAATATAAGTTTCAGGTCTAGTCCATAATCTCTTCGAGCCAAAAATTATAACTTGTTCAATTTGTTAGTTCAGTTTCTGAGTTTTTCAGTCTTTTGTTTCAATTTGTATGAAATCTCAACCGTCTCATTTTAATAAATTTTGCTGAACATGGATTCTAGAAGTGAAATATCTATCATTTTTTTTTTTTGACAACACAAAGAATCAAAACTCAAATATAACCTACTAGAATATAACAAAAGATATTGTTTTATATAAAAATATATAAACACTCACAAAATACAACCCTAAAAGCTACATTTTAAATTCAGACCAGACCCTTGATTCTTCTATATATGTCTCGTGTTGATCTTATAAAATCTTCTTCACACATATATTATTATGTTTCTTAATTAGTCGTATTACATAGCATTTACGAGTAAAACTTGTATCCCTTCGATTGAATAACGATTGTCCTTAGCCCTCCAATTGGCGATAGAACCATTAAGCAAATACCAAACACGATACATACCTGAAATCCAAAACAAACCAAATTTAAATTTTATCGGAAAACAGTTTAACAAAATGCAACCACTTATTGCAAACGCTAGAAAAAATAAATAATAATAATGTTACTTACCCAATTGGCCCACCAAGATAAGCCGAATTTCTTTGGTTTGTAAATGGCTAGCCAAATTATGCAAGGAAGCTGAAAAAAATAAGCATTTTTGAATTAGACAAATTTCAATTCATTTGAAGTGAAAAAAGCGTTTAGAAATCGCGGTCTTACGAAATATGTTGTTGGGGCAAATGCGAATCCACCAAAGAACGCCAAAAGCCCACCGAAGAACGGAAAGGTCATACCAACAAACATCGTTGCGGCTACAGAAAACAAATTCCCAAAATCAGATCTATGGATCAAGTAACACTTTAATTTAAAAGTTTCTTAAAATGTAAATAAACTTAGATAGTTATGAATTTAATAAATACGAATTTTCAATAAATTTTCTTACCAACGTAGAAATTGCGGACACAGAACCGAAGGATCGTGGTCGGTCTGAAATTTAGCTTCTTAACCAATAACGTCTCCATCATATCGAAAACCGGCATCGCGTATATCTGCATCAAAACCAAGATTTGGTTAAATTATGTTTTTTTATACCAAAAGATAGGCATGTACATTTCAAATTGAATAGAATTGGCTACGAATGAGGTTATATAGTTTTAGTTAAGTTTTAAACTTTTAATTAACCCAACTGATAAGTATCCTAAGAAACTATTCAACTCGTATCCTTATCCGACTCAAAATGCATATACCTACCAAAAGAAGAAAGTATAAAATTACCGGTTAAGAGAAAGTGAAAAACTAACCTGGTAGCTACCAATGACATGGATCACGACGAAGATATTAGCCGTGGCGATTAACCAAGCCGGTTTCTTGAGTGACATGAGAATGTTATCCTCAACATCATTCCCAAAGATATAATATCCGACAAGACCAACCGGAAAGTAACAAAGCGCGACTACGATGTAAGCAACGATGACTCCTCTCCACATCGGACCTTTCGAAGGTTTCTCTGGAGTCGAAGGGATCGTTGCTTGGATCTCAAGAACCACGTTGTGACCAGCATAAGCAAACGCAACGTCACCTAAACCGCTGAAGAAATTGAAAACCGTACCGGCCGTTGATTTTGCTTTATAACCGTATTGAACATCTTCTTGAACACCTTTGCTCACCGAAGCTCCCCATGCGATTGTTGAGTAGCTATAGAATCACAAGGAAATAAATTTAGAACCGGTTAACAGATTGGTTACATCAAACCAATTTCTCAAATTCTACCGATTTTTTATATCGGTTTATACTTAACCAACACATCAACCAAATTAAAAGAACCGGTTTAAAGTATAATTTACCTGAGAGACATAACCGCGGCGGCGAGAGAAACGCCGGAGATGGAATTGAAATTGGGAAGATGAGAGAGAACGAAGTGAACAGAGGCAAAGATCATGATGAAATAAGTAAGTTTGATCGGTTTGCAATCCTCACAAACAAGCTCATGAAATTTCTTTAAAGATTTGCCTCCAGTAACCATATAAACAATGCAAACGCCAATCTCCACGATCAGCTGTTGCGGCACAACTATATAAAGACCGAGCTTTTCTCCAAACGCGTGTTGTCCGAGCTCGTGGTAACGGTCGAAACGCTTTCCCGGAACCATTTCATGCATTTCCACCATTTGCCATAAGGTGTATAATGTTATGATCCATGACAAAACCAATACTGCAACTCCTGGTCCCCTGCAAAAAAAACAAAAATTGAAAACCGGTTAAAGTTTTGATATATTCAGTTTAAGGTTAATAACCGGTTTAATGTTTTGATAGACCCGGTTTAGGGTTAATAACCGGTTTGGATTGGAAATTTTACCAGCCGAGTTGAGACATGGCGTAAGGGAGGCCAAGAACTCCGGCACCGACCATGGCGGTGACATTGTGGAAAGCAGAGTACCACCATTTTGCATTTCTTGATGAAGTAATTGGTAACCAATCATCGATTTGTTTCTGTCTTGCTAATTCTTTATCATCCTGTATATTCCAATTGGACGAAAAGTCAGTGATTTTGATCAAATCATAATTCTTGAGCTGAGAAATTAGATATCATAACTTATTGGGCATAAAGAAAAATAAACTAAAAGTACAAGGGTGGATTTTTAAAGATCTCTTGGTCTAAATTGGTTTAGGTTGGTAGACCAAATTTGGAGATAAGATTTTTTTTTTTTTGTCATCAGAGATAAGATCTAAAAGTCTAAACTACGCACAAAAAAAAGAAAAGAACAAGTTGGTTCTGCTTATTCCACAAAATCGATGGAAGCAAAAGTCAGCAATTTTGTCTCGGTTGCTCAATTCATGATTTTTTGGACTGAAAAGTTACATATAATAACTTTTGGGGGTAAAATGAGAACTAAAGTAAAAGTATAATAGTGGATTCAGGAATATCTATTGGCCGTAGAAGTGTTCCCTAAACTCTGGAAAAGTCAGAAACTGACCCATACCTTAAAAATCTAAACTTCGGGCAAAAAGTTGATTATTTTGGGTATATAGAGTTAGATATAATAAGTTCTGGGGCAAAGAAAAAATAAAGTAAAAGCATAAGGGTATATTTTGAAAGATATGTTGGCCTTTTGTGACGGAGGTTTAGGTTGGTAGAGAAGTAGAAGTTCCCTAAACTTTGGAAAAGTCAGAAACTGACTCGTACGGTACCTAAAAGTTGAGATCTAAACTTACGAACAAAAGGTAAATAACAAACAAGTCGTTTTTTTTTTTGTCCTTTTAACTTGTAATAATTCAATGACATAATTTGAAGAAAAAGAAAAACACAATGGAACCATGGAATTATATTCTTATACCTCGGAAATATGTTTAAAAGAAAAATGTATAGGTCAGCAAGTCAATATCTTATCTTTACTTAAACTAGTCTTGTCTTTGAGTTCTTAAATTTTCTCTCCATCAACCTCTAAGCACCACCATTTATTTGTTTTCATACTTTTTTTTTCTACAAAATCTAAAGGACTAAAAGAAAGGTCAGTCTTTGAGGGGAAAAAAAAAAGCTGACAAAGAAATCTATGAAAGAAGAAAAAGAGATCATAAGAAATTCAGTGGGTGTTCTTCAAAAAAAAAAAAAAAAAAAAATCAGTGGGCGAGGCGAAAAACATTGGTTATCATTTGTAAGGGTTTAATGGTTATCATCTGAAAAAATAAAGATACAATTTGCATCTTTAGTTTTCTCATAAGAAAATAACTCAAATCTAGTCCATTTTGGTTTAAATTTTGGTTCACAAAATTCAAGATCTTAATCACAATGAGGCAGTAACAAAAAGAGAAGGACAGAGAGAGAGAGACTAACATGTTCATCATGAGGGGCTTGAGATACCATTATGTTACTCAGATAATTTAGGGAGAGAGAAAGAAAGAGGAGAGAAGAAGAGCTTAACAAGTTCTCACACAATTTGAGAGAGAGATATTATGCTAAATATATAGATCTCCTCATGATGACTATATACACTGATACATATGTATATTTTAATATATGCACCTAGTTGAATATTATGTGTGAGAGAGAGATAATAGAAAAGTGGAAGTTTTTGTTTGACTTCACAAACTACTTGTGGAGATGGGCACAAGATTTGTGAGCTGGAATCTGCTAATATTTTTCAACCAACTAACAAAAAGAATCTTAAATAATTAATATTAATCAAGCAATTAAATATTACTCACCAGTAATTCATCTACTAAAATTGAATTATTCTATGAATTCATAAATTCATATAGTTTCACCTAGTTTCGTTACTTTAAATAGGGTTGGCTAAAAAGAGGAGCGTTTGCTTTGTTTCATATACTGAATCAGCTTTGTAGTAACTATATAGATGCTATTATTTGACAAGTGAAGTTTCCTATACATTATCTATTCGAATTTTATAGTGTGTTCGGCAAACGTGAAAATTTTAAATATTTTTAAACTTACATTTAAATTGGTCACGTAGTATTTGTTTGAAATATTTTTGCAGGTACATTATCTATGTATGTTTTTGCTTTATAAGTTATCTTTTATTGACTGAAAATATAAAGTGGGAGGAGAAAGCCGTTCTCTCTGTTCACACCTCAATTCATTCGTCTTAATTGTCGTCTTAAAATATAGTACTAGTTAGCTTTTATATCTAGCGGAAATGCTTACGTTTTAGTAAAGAATTTTGCGTTGACGGCCACCAGTTTGTAAACAAACAGGCCATTACTAATATTTTGTGAAATTTAAAAACGTTATATATGTCAAATTGTTTTGCTTTCTGTCAACATGGAATATATTATTATATATCTTTGTTCAGACTTATGAGTCTTCACACCAAACCATTTCCTTATAACATATCAGTTGTTTTCTTTGATTGTAATTATGAGAGAAACACATAATCTCATATCTTTTGTTATGGTTGTAATGGGTGTTAGCTGAATTGAAGAATTGTGCAGACTGTAACTGAATTTTATTTGAATGTTACCAGTTGCATTTTAAAAAACTATGCTGAACTTGAGGAATTATTGGTGGAACAAAAAGGTAGTGGATCAGTTTTCACTAATATTACATAATTGCCACTTTGATGTAAAAGAGAGATGAAAAATGGTGTGACACGTGTTCTTTACCACTTGATTTTGTTAAATCATATAGATGACTTGATTTATCTTTACTGGATTGAATCATCTTCACCGTTGATTCTTAACAAATTCATGCGAGTGATTTTGTAGAATTTCGTATATTTTAAAAAAAAAATGTTTAATATTAATAATATTTAAAAAAGCCAACCGTTGATTATAATTAAAAAAGATTCATAACTTTTTGTGATGTTTATGAGATAATTTATTATGGATTATCATATACTCCCTCCGTTCTATGAAGATTGATGTTCTACTAGTTTCACATAAATTAAGAAACAATAAATTATATTTATTTATTAGTACACTTAAACATTTTCCAACAACTAAGAACCAATAGTTATTTTATAAATTCAAATATCTTCATTTAATATATCTTGAAGTTTACAATTTGTTAATACTAATCAATAAAAAATGTTAGAACATCAATCTTTGTGGAACAACAAAAAAAGCTAGGACATCAATCTTCATGGAACGGAGGAAGTATATAATATATGGGTGTGATTGTTTGGCATTAATATAATAATAAAGTTGGAGTAATATGGAGTAAATCTTCTCATTTCATTTATGTAGAAGGAGATTTCTCGCTGGAAAAAAAAATTATTTAATAACAATAACATTTTTACTCTAATATGGTGGAACCCAATTTTCAACCTGTTTACTTCGAAAACATATCAATCATTAAGTTTATGAGATAATTTAACAAGTATATAGGACAAATTTATAATATATATATATATATTAACAAACATTCAAGTATGTAAACCAAAAAACACATACAATTAAATTTTTATGTAAACCAAATTTGTAATATAGATATATATATATATATATTAAACTTATACAACTAAAAAAATATTAAATGTTATTTTGATAAATTTAATAACTTTACTAAACTTCAAATTTAATAGTATTTAATTAGTTTATTTATCTAAGTTTGATAAAAAAATTAAATTTTTTTAAAGTTTATTTAACTAGTCTATCTTAAAAATTCAGTCACATTCAGTCGTAACCATTTAAGTTTTAAATTATTCCCTCAGATTCTACAAAAAATTAATAAAAATTTAGTCAGTAACTGTAATTCAGCCAGATTGAGGCGGTACCATTTAGAACATATATTTCTGGATATCTCCACAAAACTACAAGTGTATAGTACAATAAAAAAACACTTATTTACATATATTAAACAATTATACCAAATATCTCAACATATAAAGTTATATACAACTTAGCAAATCAAAAAATTTAGAAAGTATATATTTTTACATCTTTTTTTTAATTCCGAATATATTAATTTAAAATAAAAATAATTCTTGAACAATAGCTTTTATAATAATGAAACAGTAAATACTTTAACCGTTAATTTAGTGGATGTGATTGATTATGTTTCTAGTTTGAACTTCGAAGCATAAAGAAAGAAATAAGAAATAATATATCACTGGATCCTGCTGTTTTTTTTTTCATATAGTCAGTATAAAGTGAAATAAAAACACCATCTCACCCATGAGAAGATGATCAAATCTTTGATCTATTTATTTAGTCTATTTATTTCATAATGCTATTGGATTCTGCTGCTTTTTTAGTCTATTTATTTCTAATCTAATTGATTCTCTTTCTCTTTGTACACTAATAATTTTGATATGTGTGGTTTAAAGGTAATAGTATTTTATGTGTTTTTATTTTTAGTGAGAAAGACAAGATGTTTAATTATAATATTCTCACATATCTCAATATTTTATATCATCAAATTTGTATTTTTATCCGTATAATTAATTTCATCTATTTAGTTTTTTGGCTAGAAAAATTCATCTATTTAGTTGATATTGACATTCTACTAACTTCCAGCTAGATATGTATATATGGTTCTACAATCTACACAAAATTGGGTGCCTGCTTGGTAAAATCGGGTATCAATTTTCCTCTATCTTGAGAAAAAAAGAAGAAGAAAATGTTGGTGTTGGAGCCAAGTATCACAATGCTACAAAAGTCACACTTGAAAAACTAAAATTTACCAAAGATTTAAGCATTTTATATGGTAAATTCTCACAATTTGTTTAGTTATCTATTAAAGACTGTCAAATTAATACATGAGATCTGACCAGAGATGTTTATGGTGTAGACTGAGGCAAAAACAATACATCATCTTTTATTTGAATGTTTCCAATCAATTTATGCTTGGGTTCTTTCACATATACCCACTCATCCGATAGTCTTCCCAAGTAAATCTTCTTATCGGATGTAGAGAAGAGAGATTGACGAGTTCTTAAACCATTGAAAATTTTTATTCTACCCAAATATAGTGAAAATTAGGGGTAGGCATAATTCCTGTCCTGTCCCGAACCATCCCATACCGTTCCATTTCCGGTTCCAAATTCCCGTTCCGTATTGGACCATATTCTCATATGGTACAAGCTATCGATTCCTGTTTGAGAATGAGACGGGATGGAAACGGAAATTTTCGAAATTCCATTTGTCTCGAAGTATATATATATATATATATTTATATATGAGTTTCATAATTTTTCATATATGTTAGTATTTTTTTTGGTATGGTACCAAAATTATTAATTAATATTATATTATATGTAAAATTCTAATTTGTCTTTGTTGTAAACACGATTATATGTTAGTAACTTCATTTTGATTTATTTCGATTTTATTATGACTTTAGTTTATTCAATTGCATTTTGTAAGTACCATGGATTTGAAGTTTGAACGTTATTTTGATATGTTGGATTTCTTATGATTCTTATTTCATTTCATTTTGCTATTGTCATGGGTTTATATTTTTCTCCGAAATGTGATGGACGACGTGATTTAGATTTTACAATTTTCGTTTGCCATATTTTTTTCGGGAATTCTTGTTCCGTCCCTGTCACATTCCGTACTGTACATGTCTCGTCCCAAATTGTATATTGGACATGAATGGGACAAATATTTCAATTTTCAAATTTCCGTCCCATTTCCGTTCTCGAACATTCTCGTTCCGAATTTCCGTTTGTCCACCCCTAGTGAAAATCCTCACTTAATCATTTTAATTTTCGACAAAAAATTTTTTCCTAAAATAAATGTAGAAGAGTCTCGTAAACCAATAAAAGAATAACAAATTACTTGGTTTTCTTTAACAAAAATTAGTTAATTTATTATTGAGAAATTTCAAAAAAATGCCATTTTTCAAGTGCCACTTTACAAAAATGCCACACTTTTGAAATCTTTACAAAAATGCCACTTTTTAAAAATTATTTTTTCTTTATATTATTTATATTTGAGTTAATTATGTTCTATTAGGGTTTAGTTTTGAATGTTTAGGGGGTTTTAGGTGTCAAAACATTTTTTTAGGGTTTAGAATTTTAAGATATAGGCTTTATATTTATAATTAGTAACATTTTTGTAAATAGACACCCTTAAATGGCACTATTGCAAAAATGCACACAAAAGTGGCATTTTTGTAATTTTTCCTTATTATTATACACTTTACAAATTATTTGGAAATTTTTTAAAATTAGTCTTTACGCGCTAAAAATAGATTGTTATTATTTTACATGAAATTATTATTTATTTTAGGTAAATTTGAACAAAGTTAGATATTTCCGTCCTTTGTTGGCAATTTTTTTCTGTAAAAATCAAGTATTTATTCATATTTCTACTTTTAATCTTCTTTTTTTTCCCCAAAATTACTCTATTAATTTGAACTATTGTCTTTACCAAAAAATAAAATAAAATAAACTGAACTGAACTATCGTTTTTAGTGTTTACAATGCGAAGGAAGATTTTATATATATATAAAAAAAAGGCGAAGGAAGAAAGTTCATAGAAGTATGATAGAGAGTGGTTATAGAGAGGAAGACTTATTAAAAGAAAATGATAGAGTCAACGAAAAGAAGAGATAACGAAGTGTATGGTTCACTTTGAACAATCTCTATTAAATTATTTTCCCATTTCGTAGAGTGTCATGTTCTTGCTTTTTTTCCGGTCAAGTGGGTTTCTCTATTGACTTTTGTGTGTGTGTGTGTGTGTGTGTGTGTGTGTGTGTGTGTGTGTGTGTTGTGTGTGTGACAATTTGTTGGAAATTTTGTTTTACGGCACGATGCCCATTTCAGTTCGTAGATTTTTCACAGTTTTGTATAAAAAACTGTAATAGTTTTTTGTAAAATAAAAGTTTATCTATGGAACAATCAAACTATTATCAGTACATATTATTTAGTTGGAATGTCGAGGCAAAATCGGAATTAAGCGTGTGATTAACATTTTTTTATAAGAGTTTAACACGGATTTTTGACGTGTATTTAATGGATGATATATTATTTGGTTATTTATCAAATCACTAAATTTTATGCACCATTTACAAATTTTGATTTGCATTTTAACTAAAAAATATACAAATATCTACTGCAAACCAATTGTAAACTTTTTCTCAAAAAAAAAAACCAATTGTAAACTGTGTTATGTTTTTATTTTTCATTTAATGTTTTATATTGTTGTCAATATACCAAAGAATAATCCAAATATTTATACATATAATTCCACTGATAATAAAACTATTTTATCGTTAACATAATTAAAATATATAAGTTTATCTAGTTGTTTGTATAAGTTTTTGTTATCACTATACAAATTCAAATCCGCATAATATATAGTTTTGAAAAAAAAAAGCTAACTGGTTATTTTGAGGGTCATTTGCAATAATAACCAAAAAAAATCTATAATTAGGAATCTAAAAAAACCTTTGAGAGAGATAGGAAGAGATAGTGAGAGAAAAATAGGGATTTTGGTTAGTTTGTATATTATAGTTTTTTTGTTATATTTCTAACAAATAATCCCATTATTTGAAGTGTAGGATAATTGTCAAATTTGACCAAAAAAAAACGACAATCTGATCTATAAAATCGATAGATCGTATCATTTCTATTGAAATCGAATGTCAAATTATACGCATGTATATCGAATTGGGCCCGAATCTAGCAGCATTCAGAAGGTTTGTTAGTGAAAGTTGCACAGCGAAAGCCAGTATGACACAATCCTTAGAGTTATATAGTTGCTGATTGTGGGGACCTTCCAGACTCGTTCCTCTAATTGATCGTGATTGTTACCGACGTTGGATCTTTTTCGACTAGAGATTACTAGTGAACAAGTAACCAACCATAATGACGAGAAGAAAGCGCATTCTTTCTAGCATGCGATGTCTTCGGTATTGGCATCTTTCCCGGAAAACAGAAGGTTATAGAGTATTTCTACAAGTCTATTATAGTGAAGTCATCTCATCGCTATGCATGTGAGCATTTATGGACTACATGGCATGAAACATGTTAATGGCATGAAAGTTGTTTTCACAATTTATATTGCGGTGAACAAGATAATTCAACATTATTATGCCTTTTTTTATATTATGCTTTCTAAATCATAGAAAACTAGTTAACCTAACCTGGATCATTCACATCTAAATCATAAAAATATCCAGGTATTGTTTTCTTTTCACATAAGAATCTGACCTGATCTATCATGAGTCGTATATAAGTTTGAGGCAGACAACATTAAATAGCAAAAGAAATACTTTATAATTTTCGTATTGTACCATGTTTTTTCGTTTTTGACTTCTCGTTGAGTGGCTTCCTCTTTTCTTATTTGAAAAAAAAATATTTGATTAAAAACGTACGATCGAGAGCTACAAAAACATTGGCTAAAAAAAAGATAGAGAGTATTGGTGGAGATAACACTTTATTGGAGAAGCCGACGGACCACCAAATTTTTGGAGTCTAAGCCAAAATTTTCCGAGTCTAAATTTTGTAAATGAGAAACAAAAATTAACCAAAAAACAAAATCAAGATTTAGGAGTTGTTATTGGATACTGTATTTTAACAGAATTAGATGGATTTTAAATCTACCGTGAAATCATGTGTTATTCAATTGTGTATTTTTTAAAATACTTAAAATCCACCATTATTAGATGCGGTTTTGTTTACTGTATTTTGAAAAACATTAAAAACATATGTTATTCAATGTCCCTTTGATTTTAGGAGATTTTAGTGGTAGTAGATTTTAATAGATTATTTTGCCTAAAACATGAGTGAACCAAATACAAGCTTTTATCCTCGGATTTGTGATTCCAAAAAATATTCCTACAGTTTTTTTTTTCTATTTCGTTAATAACAGCAGATACATTTTTTTTAATTACAACAAAAAAACAGATCCAACTAAAAAATCATTAAAACAGTATTATTACGTGAACTGGATTTTTTTATTAAATATTTTCTCTAATAAATGGTTGACTATGACAAACAATTTGTTACTTTGATTTTCTATCGTAATATCAAAGATAATCTCATAATATCCAAGATACTATCTTTTGATTGTTCACTTTTGACCTCCCTTAAAAAATTAACAAACGTCTTTATATATAACACGAAAACAATTTAAAAAGTAGAAAATAAACAAAATACATACAATCATGGGGTCATTGTGAATTCATCAAAATCCATCAAAATGCTTTCAAATACAATTGCAACAAAATACATTAAAAACCAATTCAAAGTAGTGGATCACTGTGAATTTATCAAAACCCAACAAAATATTTCAAAATACATTTACTATAAAAATACATTAAAAACACCAATCCAATACCACCTCCTTAAAGAGAATTTTAGTTCCAAGCATAACAACTAGAAACCACAACTAAAATTCGAACTTGTTTACAACAAACTTTGCTGGAAAACTACCTAAACCTTAAAAGATCAACCATGAAAGTATACGAAATAGACATAGAAACCCAACCAAACGATGATATGCGTCTTCTTTTATACCAGAGCAGTGATATTTTTTTTTGGTGTGTTGATTATTTTGAACTGTTTTTATTATTTGAATAAAAGTCTAAGCTGTTTAAAAAAAAAATTTAATTATAGTTTTTGATTGTGAGACTTATAACGTAATTCTTTTAGCAATTGATAATTTTCATAAGAATTTGACAGTAATACATGTTACGTCTTATGTATTAGTGGATGATTAGTCATTTAATTTGGTTTTAATCAATGAACTTACAGTTGTTTATTTTTTCTGTAACTTAATAATGTGTAACGTAAACAACAAAAATCTAGTAGCAATCGTTTTACAAAATAGAATAAATGTTTCTTTATTGAAGTTATTTCATCGCCGATAGCAGTAGTCAACGAAACTGTTAGATTAGTATCAATCGATAATATAATTTGTAGAGAGACATGTAATTCATTTCACAATTAGAGTTTCGATACATAGTATATTCCTATATTCTATGAATCTGAACATCTATCATAGATGATCTATGTGGTAATTGACTTACATATATTACAATAATTTGTAACAATGATGACCACTACGGAATGTAGTTTAGTGGCGGAAAATTATCTGCAGTAAACGACAAATGTCAAGCATCTTTTTCAAACGATAAAATAAACGGCCGAAATTTCGAACCGTTTATAAACCGTATAAAACAAATAAATAAAACAAACCATGCTTCTTTTTTTTTCTGAACCAATAAATCAACTCTACAATTTTGAGTTTGAGAATTAACACAATATTTAAAAGAAATAAATAAACTTGTAGAACTGTGAAAAGATCTATATAATGGTGAAGTGGGGACGTGATCTTTAGGAGTTTTGAACATTTTTGTTTCGAATAAATCGGTATAATAGTTTTTGGACGTGATCTCCAAAAAGGCATTCTTTAGTTTTTTTTCTTTTGAGAAAAAGAAAAAAAAGAAGGCATTCCCTCTACATCCAAAAAGAACTTTTAATTCTGCGTTTAAATGGATAATGTTTTTATCCCGATGACGCTTTACTCCTACTATTAGGGATATCGTCGGAAGAAATACAATTCCAACTAAATTATTTTGTTTTTAAAAGGAAATTTTATTCATCGAGTAAAGTTTAATGAACAAGAACTTGAAATAGTGAGTAACCAAATTTTTCGCTTCAACGGTAGTAACAGAAACATTGCAATGTATAAACCTAACTTTTTTTCGCGGTCACAATTTTCATGACCACTCGCAACTAATTGCCATTCCATTTTTTATATTTTGGCAGGCGGTCTGACCTCCTTGAAAAAGCTATCAGACTTTCTGTTAACATTGTATATATTGGTTTAGTGTCGCCGGTTTTGTTTATGATGTAAATCAATTTTGGTAGAGTAGATAGGTTTAGTATACTTGTATATATACTTTGTATCTGATACATTCGGTGATTAATGAAGTAATAAGAAAACATATTCAATACACAAAATGTGTTTCGCTCTCTAAACTTCATCTTCCTGATACTTTCCACTATCCATTCGTGAATTATTATTTTGAAAGCTTAAGTATTTTTTTTATGTGAAATTTATAGATCTCAATTGTATAGTTTTGATAAAATCGACTAATATTTGTTTTTTTATCAAGAGATAATAAGTCACTAACCATAACAATATAGTTGGTGATCAAAAGGAAAAAAACACTTTCTTTAGTTTAGTTTTATAATCTTTTTCTTGTTTTATAATCTAACTGATAAAAAATTATAAACATTCATCTATATTGTAGAAAGAGAAATGGTACACGGCTTCACTACACAACAAGAAAATCGAGTCAACTTGGATGTACAAGATTACTTAAAGAAAACATAATAAATTAAACTTTCTGTTGAATTTTTTTTTCGTGTTTAAATTGTAAAAAATTGCAACAATCAAACTTCGTCACTTATTTGGATAATTTTCTCATATTGATAAGCACAAATCCGGCTCGACTTAAAATGTTGAAAAGAATTGGATTTAAATTCGATCTTGAAATTTAACGTTTTGTTTTAAATAAAATGAATTTTCTGGGGTATTGGAATTTCAATTAAAAAATGGAAGGATTTTCCTGCAACATATAATAGTTTTTTCATATAAATATAATTTCAAACTTGTAAAAGATTCGACACCGAAACATTTGACATTGTCAAGAGCGGGTGCTGAAGTCACAGTTGTGACTTTCTTAGTAAAACTCTCTTCATCATTTTCATAGTAAGTTTTTTAAAAAATAAATCATTTTGCATAGTATTCGAGACGACTTAGTTGAGTCTTCATATTCTATTTATTAGTTTGATACGTAATCATTTTCAAGGATATAAATATTTGGGATTATAGTGTGCTTTTTTATTTTTATTTTTGTAAATCGTTGGAGTTCCGAATCTGTAACTCATAATCTTTTTGGTATCCGGAGGTAATATTTGGATATTTAATTTAAAAAATAACCCTCTGTACCAAAAGGAGTTTGAACCCAGGACACAAAAGAACCAACCTCTTTGCGTTAAACGCATTTAATAACTTTAACAATTAATTATAACAATTTAGTAGATAATTCTTATGTAAATTAATTCTAACAAATTACAACTAAGTGTTTTGTGTACATTTATAAAATTTTTATGTAAATTACTAAATAATAATATATTTTTATATAAATTTTTGTATATAAAAAAAATAATTATGTAGGTAATTTTGATTTTAAATAAATAAATCACAAAAGAACACACGAACACAAAAACACATAAAATTAATATTATATATTTTGAACGCGATTGGAGAAATTATGGATTTTTGTCCAAAATTTTCTGATAATTTAAAAAATAGAAAACGCATTTATGTTTTTCTAATTCAAATCCCACCAAAGCCAGATTAACTCGTAAAAATCAAACTGACTCATATGCTAACTCTTTCTTATCTAAAGTTGTAAGAAAAAGGGTTGGTGCTCAAAACAGTTACACACGATTTCTATTGACATTTAAGTTTAACTCCTTTTATTAATTAAATAATGTTTTCAACATTGTTAACGAAAAGAAAAAAAGTGTTTCTCCTGCCGTAATATTTGAAAAGTAATATGCTTTTTGAGAATATGTAGATGTTTTATATCATGCGACTCAAGTCATACTCAATATTCATACTTGTACCAATTTATTGATATCTAATTTGATCTGTTCTATTCAATTATTTAAATCACATGGATAAATTGACAAAGTAAAACAAAGATTAAAATTTGATATCTTTACACACCAAAATAAATCACAAATAATAAAAATATAAAAGTTGGACTATTTATTTCTGTTTTTATAAAAACCCATTGTTAGTGGAGAAAACATATTTATGGGCCTATTATTGATACTCGTTTAAACCTTTAATGGGTTCTTAATAAGCTAATAGTGTGTAATACAATTGGGCTTTATACTTGGCCCATTAAAGCATTTCACCGTCGTAGCTTCGAGAAACATTTCATAAACCCTAGCAAAAACTCTTTCTTCCTCTTCATCACAATCTTCTCTCTCTTCGTTTCAAGGCAAAAATCAGAGGCCAATAAAATGGGTAGCCAACAAGCGGCGGTTTCGTTCCTTTCCAATTTGGCTAAGGCAGCTTTCGGTCTTGGTACGGCGGCGACGGTGCTGAACACTTCGCTTTTCACCGTTGACGGCGGAGAAAGAGCGGTTCTGTTCGATCGATTCAGAGGAGTTATGGATAAGACTGTTGGTGAAGGGACTCATTTCTTGATCCCTTGGCTCCAGAGGCCTTACATCTTCGATATCCGCACAAAGCCTCACACTTTCTCTTCAATTTCCGGTACGAAAGATCTCCAGATGGTTAATCTCACCCTTCGTGTTCTCTCTCGCCCTGAGGTATATAATATCGTATACCTTCTTGATTTATGAACTCGATTCGTTTGATTTGGGAATTGGATTTAGGGTTTAGGGTTTTCTTGATCTATTGATTGCACCATGAATTTTGGGGTTTAGGATTTTCTTGATCTATTTGATTTAGGGTTTAGGGTTTTCTTGATCTATTGATTTCTTTATCTATCTGTGTATATACATTTGTAACTCAAGCTTGATTCATCTGAAGATAGATCTTATGGGTACACTCTTAGTGTCTTTGTTGCTTTAATCATATAAGATTTTGAGTATTTGACTTGTTTATGTGATGTAGTCATGCCTTAAGGCTTCATGTATGATGAATTATTTGTGTCTATGCTGCTTTTAATCATATGAGATGTTTTGAGTTATTGACTTGTTTATGTGATGTTGTTATGTGTTAAGTTGACTTGTTTAGAGTATGAATAATTGGTAGTATCTATGCTGCTCTTAATCATATGAGGTTTTTGAGTGATTGACTTGTTTATGTGATGTAAATCGTGCGATAAGGTGACGCGTCTCCCGACGATTTTCCAAACCTTGGGTCTAGAGTATGACGAGAAGGTTCTTCCTTCGATTGGAAACGAGGTTTTGAAAGCCGTGGTTGCACAGTTCAACGCTGACCAGCTCCTCACTGAGCGTCCTCACGTCTCAGCACTTGTTCGTGATTCACTGGTCAAACGTGCCAAAGATTTCAACATTGTGCTTGACGATGTAGCCATCACGCACTTGTCGTATGGTGTTGAGTTCTCAAGGGCGGTTGAGCAGAAACAAGTGGCTCAACAAGAGGCAGAGAGGTCTAAGTTTGTGGTGATGAAGGCTGATCAAGAGAGGAGAGCTGCGGTTATAAGAGCTGAGGGTGAGAGTGAAGCTGCTCAGTTGATCTCTGATGCTACGGCTAAAGCAGGTATGGGACTTATCGAGCTTAGGAGGATTGAAGCTTCAAGGGAGATTGCAGCTACACTTGCTCGGTCTCCTAATGTGGCTTACTTGCCCGGTGGACAGAACATGCTCCTTGCTCTGAACCGTTGATTTTGATCAGACGGGTAAAATGGTAAGTAAAAATTTCAATTTGAAACCATAGAACTAAGAGATTTATTGTTGTGTGTTTTGTCTGAATACTTTGTCTTTGTTGTTGTATATGCCAGGTTATATGAGGAACCATTGGCGATATTTTACGATCAAGTTGTGAATCTGGATTGAATCAAAATGGTGAAATGCTCTTTTGTTTTGTGATGAACTCTGAAGAAGAAAAAAAGTACACTAGTTGCTTGAGTTATCAAAAATGTTCTTGGGATTATATTTGCCATGTTTGAGATATCTAACTTTCAAAAATAATTCTGCTTTTGTTATGATTAAATTGAAAAAAAAAAATATTTTCTACCAAATACTATTATAATATTGTAGTTTCTGATTTTAATTCGAATTGTGAGAAAAGCGTATACTCCATCCGATTTACTGTAGAAGTTTTAATTGATTTTGGGACATCGTAATCTCGATTTGTCCTAGTCCAACAATCTACTGTATGAACCTTGAAATGATGATATCTCGATCAATTTACATTCTAATCATATGGTCATTCTCTCAATTTGTACACAATGTTATTTTCAAATTCCCATTCTAAACATTGAACCGTTTATTAATCTTCTTGACCAAAATAAATTAATTAGGGTTGAGGAGAAAACCACCAAAGAACTGAACTGAATCCGAGCCAAAATTATATGAACCGGATTCGGTTTATAATCGATAAAATGAAGGTTAAATTTGGTGAATAACCAACAAAAAAAATTATAATTCAATAACTAAGAAAATGTGTATAAGTGGCAAACTCTAAGCCATTGAATTTTAAGAAATTAGTTAGTTATTAAATTATAATTTTTTTTTCGGTTGGTTATTAGTGCTAATTTCTCTAAAAAAATGAATATGTAGACAGTAACCGAATCGAATCGAATCCGATCTTCGGATCCGAACCGATAATCGAAAGGGTACCAAAATTCAAAGCAAATAAAGGTTATCACTTATCCCAGTTTAATTTACAATTATTTGTGGCCCATTGTGGAAAGGGAAAAAAAAAGGAAAATCAAAGTGATTGGACGTAAGATACACAATTATACGCCGGTCTTAGGGTTTTTATCACAGCCTCGAGCAGCCGCACTTTTCTCATGGGCAAGAAATCCGTCTCCAAACTAATCATCATCTCCTTTATGTCATCTTTACTCTTCCTCTGACCTCTATACTAAATTGTGTTTCGGATTTTATCAGATGGAAACTGTGGTTGAGAGGAAGAAGAGGGAGAGAGAACCACCTCAAGATGAAGTGCAAAGGAAAATCGAAAAAGAAAAGAAAATCACACGACAAGGTATTATATTTCACATGCCTGCTTGCTTGCCTAAGAATAAGACAAGAGTTAATGTGTGTAAGTGTTTTGTTGTTTATATGTCTCAGGCAGAATCTACTCGAGCTGCCATTAAAGCCTCGAAACATGGTTTTGCTCGCCCCCTTGGAAGAAAAAGTTAATGTTCAATAAGATCTCTCTGGTTAGAATTCAAATGAGGTTTTGTTTTTTGATTGTGACTTTCTTCTTCTTCTTCAGGTAAAGTAAGCGATCTTCCACCGGAAGTGGTAGAGGTGAAGATATTCAGGAGGATTCCCATAACATCTTTGAGTGCAGTGCGATTTACTTGCAAATTATGGAACTCTTTATCCAGAGATTGGATCTTGGGTGAAGCAGCAGCAAGTGAGCAGTTTCTTGGGTTCATGACCATGGATTCCAAGGTTTGTTCAGTGAGATTCGATCTCTTCAAGGACAAGGACAAGGGCGACCGTGGCGTGGTTGATCTGTCTATAAAGCAGGTGGATGTACTTGGTCAAGTCGAGATATCTTAAGTCTATTACTGCAAAGGCTTGTTGTTATGCGTCCTCAAGGACTACTACTCCAGTCTCGTCTTGTGGAACCCGTATTTGGGGCAAACAAGGTGGATCAAGCCCAGAGTTAATTTCCATAGTTTTGACAGGTATGCTCTAGGTTACCACAAGAATACGTTTCAGTCTTACATCGACGAGGCTGTGACACTCGCTTGTGTCAAAGAAGAGCATTGTTTTTCTACAAAGCTAGTTTGCAATTAGTGGAACCAATGACCACAAAAGCAAACAAGAGAGAAATACAAGTCTCAAAGTGAACAGCACACGTAATTAACTTAGAGGTTCACATACAAACACCAAATCTCGGGAATCATTATTGGACAAGATGTCTAGTAGTCTACTTACCGTATACATTATACATATGCATGTGCATGCATGTATTGTGTATATATGTATGTGTTTATAGTGTAGGAGGGATCCAGATATAGCCATGGGTTTGAAGGTAACCAGCTTTCTCTAGTAGCTGATCAGCTTCCTTCGGTCCTCGGCTTCCTGGTTTGTATGGGATTGACTTCACTTCTCCTTTGTCAATCCTGTGAAGCAACGGCGTAAAGATCTCCCACGCTACCTGTAATCATTCAAAATAGACACCAACTTAGCTCCTAAATCGTATAATTCAAAAAGTTTCTATGTTTCGATTGTGACTAAAGATTTGAGATGAAGCAAAATTTGATACTTGTAGTGTAGCAAAAGAGATCTCTAAGATTGCTTTGGTTTTAAGGGTGGTGAAAGAAAATGTTTCTACCTTCAATTCGTCTCTGCGAACGAAATGTTGTTGATCGCCTTTGATTCTGCAGAAAGATGGGAAGAAAAAAAGTTGAAGATTACAGTAACATGGAGAAAGAGAATAAGCCAATTGGATATATTTTCAAAAGGCAGTTGTGACGGTATATAGACGCATATAATTCAGACAAGTTCTTTCTTACGTGTCAAGAATTAAGCGCTCGTATGCCTCTGGTATCGAGACACCTTGATATCGTTGCCCATACGACAAGTCTAGTTCACTTTGTACGGTTTGCATCTCTAGACCCGGTTGCTTAACCTGCGTAGCAAAAAAAAAAGCCAAGAGAGTCGTTGTTCAATGTAATGGTTCAAGGTTAGAGCGTAAAGTATGTTTGTTTGTTCATCATTATATACTTACAGTTAGTTTCATGTACATTGCCTCGGAAGGTTGTAAGCGTATCACAAACTCATTCCTCCCTTGCTTCTGACCTGTTTGCATGAAAGTCTCATCAGTACATAAATTCAATTCGAAAAGCTAAAAGAAGAACTTAAGCCTCAGCTAAAAGAAAGTGTCAGGGTAAGAAAATACATCTGAATATGTCCCCTGGAACATCCTTGAACTGAATTCGGATTTCTGCCTTCCTTGAGTTCAACGCTTTGCCGGCCTTAAGTATAAATGGAACACCTGAAAGATATATATCAATCAGTATGTCAATACGCACCAACAACACCTGAAGAGAATAGTTACTCAGTTGATGTAACAAAGAGTTGATTTTGTGTTAAACGTGCATAAAGCCACGTATATATGATCATGAAAATATTCTACAATTTTTCTCATCTTCGTAGTGATTGTTATATACAGTTGGATAGACATACACCGACTATGCATACTCCATTGACTATAATAAGATTGGTGCCATATACGATCATGTTGATCCATTAAACCTCCTTTTCTCATGTTTATGTTGATTTACAGATGGTTTTCTCAAGTTGAAGTGATAAAGAGTGAAATGGGACAGGGTACCTTCCCATCTTTCGTTGTGTATGCGAAGAATCGTTGTGGCAAACGTTGGAGTATTTGAGTCATTCGGAACAGTGGGATCATCTCTATACCCTTCGTATTGTCCAAGAACCACCTCTTCATCTTTTACTGGAACCACAGATTGAAGCACCTGAAGTTCATTAAAATAATCAGTAACTTTGAACTAATTGGCTGAAAAGGCAAATCAAAATATAAATCAATCCAAGTAAACCAGCCGTGGAGATTGCTAGATGAAAGTGTAACTAAATCAGACAGAGATGTTCCAAAGCATATGAATTAAGAAAAAAATAGGCAGAGAAAGTCCAAACGAACAGCTATAAGTGGTTAAAAAAAAATATTGATCACCTTCACTTTCTCATCCCGGATGTGCTCGGGTTTAAGAGATATTGGCTTCTCCATGGCAACAAGGCAAAGAACCTACAGTACTCTAAACTCAGTTAGTTAATACATGAAAGCATTTGCATTTACAGAGAAACACGGAGAGAAACAATCACAGGTATACTTGCCTGGAGTAAATGGTTTTGAATGATATCACGGATAATTCTGTAATGGAGGAAGTGAACATTTCATTAGAAACGCACTGGTTTTATCTCATTAACATCCTATAAGAAGAACAAGACGACACCAAAGAAAGTATTACCCGTATTCATCAAAATATCCACCACGCCCTTCAGTTCCAAAATCTTCCCTGAAAACGATCTGCCAGAAAAGCATTTAAGTTTATCTGCACTTGACTCTAAATAACAGTTTGACTATTTCTGTCTTAGCTATGCAGCTCTTACCTGCACGTTCTCGATATTGTCACGGTTCCAAAGCGGCAAAAAAAAGCGATTTGCAAATCGGAGGACCAACTGCAAGTGATGCACGGAGTTAAAATTATCATTGATTTTCCAAGGAAATAACTTGATGGATAGACTCTAATAGCCCGGCATGTTACCAGCTTACCATGTTTTGGACCAATTCCTTTCCAAGATAATGATCAATACGATAAATCTGTTGTTCATCAAACAACTCTCCAATCTGAGAACTCAGTTGCTCTGCAGATTCCAGGTCCTTGCCAAATGGCTTCTCAACAACAATCCGTGTCCATCCACCGAGATCAGCTGGAATTCATGAGACGATAAAAATACATAAATTGCAAAGAGACGGTAACTTGTATCGTTTCCAACCTGTCTCGTGATATGAAGACAAATTCGTTGATGAAATATGGATCCTAGGTGCAAGTAGGTTAATCTTTGGTATCTAAGAAAGAAAGACCAAAGTTCAAGGGACTCACATTTGTTCATGCAGCATGTCTTGATCATCTTGCATACAGAAGGATAAACAGACGGTGGAAGTGCAAGGTAAAACAGTCTCCTAGAGGACCCTTCAGAACTATTTTTTGAGATTTCGTGCTCTGAAATTGCCTTGTCCAATCTCTTAAACCCCTCCTCAGAATCATAAGGGCCACTCACATACTTAATCTACATAGATTTGAATCAGAGACTCCTACTTTCAGTATGGAGAAATGGGACATTATTCGGGGAATTAACATCCTGAAAAGAATAGACTAACCAGCTGTAGAAACTTTGACAAAGCTTCTGCTTGCTCGGCATTCTTCTCATCAACAAGATATCTGCATAACACTATTCAATATGAACTTGGACTATAGCCAAAAATCAACTGTAGCAAGGTATCAAAGTTAAATCTTTTCAAAGAAAACAACTTGGTGCAACAGAAGCAAAAGGCCTTTTAGCTCACCCACGGATCCGATCTCTAAGCTCATCATCAGAAATCTTAGTCCTTGCATACCCAAATATGTGAACTTCATCTGGATTGAGAAATCCCTGCTCATGCAAACCAAAAAAATCATTATAATACCCCCCAAAAAAGCGGATTCTACGCTTTCACTAGCCAATAAACGTCTTAAGCTGATACGAACTAACCTGGCGGTATAGGTTGAAAAGCGCAGGAAAAGTCTTCTTCTTAGCAAGATCACCAGACGCACCGAGCACTACGATTGAAAGACAACCAGTTTCTGAAACTGAACCATCCTCCTTTGCAAACGAATCATTCCTGGAAGTAGACCTTTTCTCAACGTGCCATTGACCAGATCCCATCTTGGAAATGCTTAAAATTCCACACACAAGACAAAAACGTCAGTCTCACAGTCAACGAGGCCAATACACAGAACACTCAGCTTTAAGCTACTGGAAAAAAAAACTTCTAATATGCAAAGGTCACTGCCTCAGTTTCCATGTAGCCAACATAGAGATCAAATTTCAGAGTAGAAGAATTTCATGAGCGAAACTGGGAAATCAAAAACGAGAACTGACTCGAATTTGACTGTTTTGAGTTTCATCTAGCCAACAGATAGATTGGAATTCGAGTAGGAATCTGATTAGTGAAACAGGGAATCAAACAGAGAACCGACACTAACTATAAGCATGAACCGAATTTCACAGAACTACAAAATCAAAGCTCAGTTAGCACAGAACTACGATCATGAAAACGAGGATGAGATCTGAGTAGGAAGAATGGAGAAATCAACCTGGGAAGAAGCAATTCCGGCGAGAGAGAAGCACGGAGAATCAGATTCCGGAGAGAGAGGAAGAAAGGATTAGGTGAAGAAGGAAGGTACCTGCTCAAGTCTCAACTACTAGTGCAATGGAGGGGGTTGGTGGTGGTTTCGTCAGATGATTTCATTTTCTTTTTGGCATTTTCAGATTTTTTTATTTATGTACGGACGGAGTCAGAGGCCAATTTGTTGTTTTCTTCATATTTTTCTTTCTTTTTTTTAAATCTTCATTTTTCATATTTTCCTTTTTAATAATGTACTTATATTTTTAAGAAAGATATGTATAACCAAAATTAGGGACTGTCATGTCATAAATTTGGCTTATTACTACAAAATATGTATACTAAAATTAGGGCATGCAAAATATTTGTTACAAGAATGAAAATTACATCATCTGAAGATTGAAAACTAAACATTCTTATTCATTTCTAATACTTTTTTACTATTTATATGTAATAAAGATTTCATGTCATTTATTTTCATTCTTAATAGTATTAGCGAATATAGAACAAAAGTATTTTCCATTTAATTTGACAAAGAACAAAAGTAATGGATATTTATTCTTTTTTTGTTACTATTTACAATGACAATTTGTTTCATTCCCCCTCTACAATAATTTCTTTTAATTTGTTCCATACAAACTTTTCCATTCTTTTTTCCCTTCATTCCTATTATTTCTCGATCACCAGTTAGAGTCTAAGTTTTTTTTTCTTGTTCCAAGATTAAAAAGAGTAAATATATTTTATGAGTGTATCTTTTTTTTTTTGCTAAAACAAATTTTATATGTTTGCAAATGTTCAAATACAATCTAAAAAAGTAAAAATCATCGAGTTGAAGACTAAAAATGAATACAGTTTTGGTCAGTTCAGACAAATCTTCTAAAGGTTTCAAAATGATCACAACTTGAATCTTTTGGTTATGTTGGATTTTTCTCCAATGATTTGGACTTATAGAGTTTAGGATGGTTTGTACATAGCAAGAATGGTCGTGTCTACCTTTAGCGATGGCTAGTTGGCTAATCCGGTTGTGCCCGTGACATCTACATTTTTCAAGGATAAGATTTCTTCAATTTGAAAAAGATTTGAATTTGGTCTAAACCAATATCATCTGCAAAAGACCATCCTCTTTGCAGAAACGTTTAGAGTTCATTCAATCTAAACCGAATCGACCCAAATATATTTTTAAAAACAGAAAAAAACAAAATAAATTGGTCTAAATGATTTTAGATTATATTTAAAAAAAAATGAGAAAAACTTCTAGATGAGATCAAATCCTAAACAACTAGCCCCTGCTTTGTTGGAACCTTGTTCAAATGACTCACCCACATGTTAGAACTTAGAAGCATGATTTGGCACAAAATCTTTGAACCATATAGATTTAGTCCACTGCTTCTCATCTTGCTTAGGTCTTAGAGATTCCCATGTTAGGGCTGAGGAGAACCCCGTGGAGTCTATGCCATTTTGTCCACATAGACTCATTGTTTGAGAAAAAAAATTCAAACAAGTCTTAGAAATTTTCCTAAGCCCCACATCACCTTCCCTTTTAGGCAAACAAACACTTTGCCAAAATATTTTAGATAGAAAAAAAAAAAGAAGAGCTAATTTACATGGTTAGATCGACTAAACTACCAAATGTAATGTGTAACAAAACTGAAACTAATGTCTCTCCCTTTTTTTGGTTTTGATAATAATTATATTGACATTTTGTTGATTGATTCCTTGATTTGCTTCTAAGTTACACTGTGAATTATTAATCAATGAAAAGCAGTGTGAGAAGTGAGAACTGAGAAGAATTATATGCCAAGGCCTTTAAAATACATGGCCGGCTTTGCAGTTTAGAAGGCTAAACTAAATCAAACCTATAAAATATACATTACAGAAACACTACAAGAAAAATCGTCATTCTTAGCACACGAAAAACGTTATAATATGGTTTTAATAGCGTTTTTACAAACGCTATGTATACCAGTGTGATAATAGGGTGACCAGATACGATAGCATTTATGGATGTGCTATTAAATGTTACTGTATCATAGCATATAACTAATGCTATAATTTTAATGATTGTAGCACATTTTAATGCTATACTAATTTATTTTGTAACTCTTTTTATGGGACAATTTTCACGCATTTATAAGAACAAACCTGTTTTTTTGCAAATAATTCAATATATATATAAAAAATCCATAGAAGCCTCAATTGTCAACATACGCTACAAGTATCAGTTCAAGTCTTAACTAACAGTACAACAACAAGTCTTAAACTAACATCATAAATCAAAACACACAAAAACATATCTTATGTCATTTAGTATCGCCAAAACCAAAACTACAAACTTGAGGAGTAAGTTGATCTCACACGTTCAGCTTGGGATTACATACTTCTAAAATCTTGCGCCTTTGCAGCAAACTCAGCTCGCCTAGTCTCTTCTCGTGTCTTAAGACTTTGAAAGACCTACCAGGAAAATTTAGCCATTAGGTATGCAACAATCAAACAAAGAGAGTAACCAATTACATGGTAAACTCAACTCAAATCTTATTATGATTCAGTTAAAAATGGCCAATCAATAACCTAACAGAGACACCAAAGCAATCATCAGCTCTACATTATATGATTAGCTAATCAAAACTACTTACATACTTAGCAAACTCCAAATATCTTCTCAGACTCAGACATTAATCGATTATTGTCCACCACCTGGTCAGATATTCAAAACATAAAAAGTCAAAGAAGGTAAAAACGCTCAAGATGACCACCAAAAATCCATGTGGAGGACACAAGTCACACTCTCTGTCCAAATTATTCTCAAAGTAAGTAATGAAAAATATTTAAATCAAACAAACCAATGTGCAGCACTAAGTTTAAGGAGACAAGATACTCATAAACAACTCTAACAATCCAAATGTACTCAATTCCATTCCCTAACATTGGTGGATATGTTAAGAGAAACTTACGTGACCTTGGAAGAAAACTTAAATTGATGAAATGAAGTAAATGAGAAAGCATCTCTATAGATCATCAAAGAACGGGTGTGCACATGCTTTAACCTGAGATCAGAGTAAGTAAAGGAGTAACTAGCTATTAAAGTGGTAATAACCAAACATATATAAATTCACGAAAACCAATTAATATAAACCAAGAGATTAGGTTTGGTGAATACAGGAGGAATCTAGAGGCAAGGTCTAAAGCTTTTGGAGTTACCTCTCTATGGAATATCTGTAAACCAAGAGATTTTAGATTAGACAGAGAGATTAAATGAGTGACTAGAAGTGTAAAATTTACGTGTAATGACTCAAAGCTTATATATCAAGCTTGATGAGAAATTTCTTCATACCGAAAACTAATATGATTATCCAAAATTACCAAAGGTTGAATCGTTAGGCTCTGCTTCTTTATCTTCATTTTCCTCACCATGACCCACAACCATTAGCTCTTCCAATTTCCTTCGCAAAGCAAAATTACCAAATTCATAACAATAAGAAATCATATGAGAGCTCGAGACCAAGAATCAAAATCCACATAACACGCAAATGATTGAACATTAACAATCTCTCTAACATATCATCAACTTTCAATAAGTCATGCATCATTGAATCTATCAAAGGACAATAGGAGCATTACATTATGAGAGATGTAAAACTGAATAAATATGTACAATCGAAACAAAAGAAACACTTAAATGCCCATCAAAACGAATGAGAACAAGTTCATTAACTATAACCCATAGATGATGAACAACAAAATCACAAATCAGAACAAAGAAACACTCAAACATCCATCCTCACCTCCTAGAGCTATATCAAGGTTGAGTGAACTCGTAGATACCACATAAACTCTCTATGATATGTAAACAAAACAGAACAATTTGAAAATCAACAAAGACAAGTCAAAGAACATAAACAAATAAATGACATGCTCACCCAATAATCTCGATACGGAGACACTCCCACCAGACGATGTTACAAGAAGAAGAGATTTTCGAACCTAAATGATGGGAATTCCATGGCTGTTCGATTTCAGAGACAAATTAGACTCAATATCTCATCTAGAATCTGAACCGAAGGGTTGTTTTCGGGCTGAAGCTTTGACGGGAAGTTTGGGGGGTTTTCTTCTTTGTCTTCTTCTTCGGATGAAAAAATTATCATATTTTTCTTCCTCTTCTTCCCCAGCAGAAGTCTCGACTTCATCACCGTCGCTTAAAGCTGGTTGAAAGAAGTACTCGCCGCGACGGTAGATTCCTTATCCTCAACAAGCTTCGATATGGCTCTATCACTTGGGGAAGTAGACGATGCGCCACCGCGAGGACGAAGGGGAGGAGGAAGCTTCTTCGAGGTTAATCGGTAGGAATCGAAGCGGTGAAGAGGCGGAGAAACGAGGGGATTAACGGAGGAAGTTACGGTTTCGGCGGACGAGAAAAATGTTTGTGCTTCAAAGTGCGAATTCAGATTTGAGAAAGATAGAGAGAGGAATTAGGGCAAAATAAGAAGTGTTTAGGGTTTGAGTGAGAGAGCAAGTCGAGTTTCGAAGAATAAAGATTTTCTTTCATCTTTTTTTTTTTTTAGTTTATGTTTATTTTTTGGCTAAGTGTTGGAGAAATATTTTTGGTTTGCCGCTAAGTGAATTTGGTTTTAGCGGTCAAGTGAATTTAACTAGGTATAGACTAAAAACAGTGATTTTAGCTTCCCAGCTTAGTTATTTTATTTTTTAGCGTAATTAAAATGCTATCATATGGTTCCAAATCCAGAACACAAGTTTTCATAGCAGTTACGAAAACCGAACTATTATAATGTGTTATCAATACCCATATTTTTTGTAGTGAAAAGTGCATTAAAATAATGCAAAAGGAACACGTTGAAAAAAAAGAAAAAAAAAAACAAATCTTTAAAATCATCATCATTAGTACACAATCAACTCTAGAAGACATATAAAGCATTGGAGATATCTATTGCAATTATGGATCGCATAGAACTCTATTGTAATCCCTCTCTTATGTAATTTTGTTTCTAAACGTTTTTTTGACATGGTTGCATATTTTAGGTAGAACTATCTTGTAATACCTCAAACTTTCATTTTCGATAATAGTATTTACATTTTTAACCGAAAAAAAAAAAAACAACGCCAAAGATACCTAACAAAATACATCGGAGGCTACATCATTTAGTTATGAAATCATATGCATAATAGTCATAGATGAAGTATTGTGGTTAATGGTTAACTTATAAGTAAACTATACAGAAAAGAAAATTCACGACAATGTATATTTAAGCAATGGTCCTACAAATGTGTTGCTTTAGTTCAAATTCAAATGATAATGCAGATAAAATATATAAATGCACTATACAAATCATAAAAGCCGACCGTTGGACCGATAATGCAATTTAATAACAACAAAAATACTTGCATTGTCTATTTAAAATCCACAAGGTTCCGTTGTACCAATAAAAACATATCTCATATTGCAACTGGCATAATTTGTAGTCTTTCAAATAATCAAAATGTTAGCTCGCTGCAATTAAACAGAATGTATACATGTTTTGGTCTTTTTACGTATTTACAAAACTGTCAACAGTGTTTGTAACCACTTTTTATAATATGGTCAAAATTGTTATTTTGGCATTTTTATTTTAAGGTCCACATTCAAATAGCTTAATTTTAAAAAACGAAGGCTTACTTCTACAGAAACTGTCAATCTATATAATTTAAATGTGATATACAATAGTATTAGATGTAGGACAAAAGATGTAAATTCGTTACGGCTTCATATTCGATTTTACTGTGTGTTTTTTCAAACACTATACATTTTAATCATTTGTACATTCGAGTTTCGGTCCGAATGTTTTATCGGTGAAAGATTTACGGACAATTCTTTATCGAAAAATATGTTCTCTTCTAAAATTGGTAAAATGTTTCGATGAAACCCGATTCTCCAGTGCAAAAAAATTCAAAAACACTATTAATCCATTTAGGAAAACTAGAATATGACCCGCGCATTCACGCAATTTTTTGTTATACAATTTATTTAATTTAATAATTATTTACTTATTCATTTAGTATTTATGTAATGATAAAAACAACAAAGTTTTTGTAGATATAAAATAATATTTGGTTTGAAATAAAATAATTTTAATACTGCATGAAAATATCAAAGTTAATGTTTAAAATTTATTCGTTTAAAATTTTGTTATGTACATATATTTGGTCATTAGATAAATCATATTATCTAAATAACCGACTACGATTTTGAAATTAAAATTTATCAATCATTTTCTTATTTAGATTTATAGTATGATTTATTAATCATAGGTGGTTTTCATATGTCTTCACAATGTTTATTTGATATTCTCTTATACTTCGCACTTCACAATGTCTTTAGTATTGTGGCATATGGAAGATAATGAACAACGTCTTGTTTGCTTGTTGTTTACAGTTTTTTTCAATCGCGGAATGAAAAAACTTATTTCTTCATCAGTAAGGTGTAAGTTTTCTTCTTCAAGTTTGATTTAGGGTTTTGCTAGCTAGAGTTAAAGGAATTTGTAGATTTTTTTGAAATGGCTTTTTGATGGATAAAAAATAGTTTAATGCATTTTTTCATTTATCTTCGTCTTGTAAATTTTGATTTTTGTTCATCGTAGAAAAATAATTAAAATTTAAAAATACTATTTCTTAAACGTTGATCTTTCTAATGTGTGACTAAATGTAAGTTTTTTTTTTAATTGACCTACAAACTTTTTAATAAAAAAACCTTTTATATTTCATAGGATATATAACTTTTAAAAATAATATAGAAAATATTTTTTTTTTAACATTTTACTACGTCAATTGATTTTTATTAATTGTTTCAATTATAAAATTCATAAACACATTTTTTATTTTTCTTTATATGTGTAGTATATATTTGTGGTAAAACAAATTCATATTATCATGACTAATAAAATCATATATAGTTTTGTATTTATTAATATTCATTTTCAATATTTTTATTTAGTCTTTCACGTGTTTTAATCTATTTTTTATTATTTATAAAAAAACAATAAATATGATTTAGTGTGTAGTAAATGATTATTTTAAAATTTATATGTTTTTGAAAATATTTTTATTTATATAAAAATAAAACTCTCTAATTATATAATAGATTTGAGCTTCCACGGCTATTTCCCATTTCATTTCCGTTATTATCCAACCCGTGAGATTTTTGTTTTTTTTCATTAGAAAAAAAGAAAGAAATACGGCAGAAATGAGACCTTCACTTGTTGTGATTTGTTGTCTTCACTTTGAAAACGCATTTAATTAACTGACGTGTCGTCGGGATAAAGTCCAAAATAATTTACAAAACTAGCACTCTTTCCTTTACGGCTCACGTTATAGGCCCACAATTCTAGTTTACCATATATCGATCAATGGATGGTTTCCCATCTTGTTATATATTTTTGGGTAAATCTTGTCTTATGACCCAGTTTTTGAAATCTCAAAATCTAATTGTCAAATCTAGATTGCGCTGTCAAAAGTTTGTTTAAGTTGTGAATGACAAGTGACAACCTGATATACTGCAAACCAACATATAGTAGTCTAGTAATTAAAAAAATTCATCACAAATTAAAAAATTACTCACTTTTTCTATTATTATTAAGGACGTTTCAAATAATAAAATATCTGAATTTTTATGAGTTATGTGATTATTTTGGATTTCATTTATTTGATTAATTTGGACTATAGTTCGAAATTCTCAACTACTACAATTTTTTTTTTGGGATATAATGCAATTTACCCATAATTTTTAAATTCATTGGTTTATGTCGCCGTTTATCAAAACAAATAAGTTACAATAATATTTTTGAAAACGCATCTAAAAAAAGAAAAATACTATTTTAATTTTTTGTTTACACTAACCAGCATGAGCTACACTAACCTAGAAACATGATCGATACATACGTAGAAACATGATCGATACATACGTGACTATAAATACACCTTATTTATAGCCTATCCATATGTAAGGTGATGAACTAGTTAGATCTACCTTCATAGAGCATTTGTTACAATAGCCAACATGAGCTACACTAACCTAGAAACATGATCGATACATACGTAGAAACATGTTCGAGAGCAACACTAACATAAGGATCAATACATGCCTAGAAACAGGATCAAGAGCTACACTAACATAAGGATCAATACATGTATACATATAGAACTAGAAGAAAAAATAAAAAATCTCAACTGGTTGGATAATAGCGAAAATGAAATCGGAAATAATTGTGGAAGCTCAAATTTCTTAAATGGATTAATAGTGTTTTTGGATTATTTTTTTTTTTTTTTGCTAAAATGTTTTTGGATTTTTTTGCACCGAAGGTTCGGGTTTTATCGAAACGTTTTACCAATTTTAGAAAATAGTATGTTCTTCGATAAAGAGTTGTCCATAAATCTATTAGGGATAAAACATTCAGACCGAAATTCGAATGAACAAATGGTTAAAATGTACACAATAAAATCAAATAGGAAGCCATGGCGAATTTACATATTTTGTCCTACATCTAGAGCTACACTAAGTATCTTTTGTCCTAAAACTTTTTTCCAATGTTTTTTTTTTTGTTTTCAAAATTCATTAATTGAGAAATTAAACATTCGGGTTCATCTCCGATGCCATCGAAAGGGCATGGAGAGATTGTTTTGCCAGAGAATCCGCCACTAAATTGGCTTCTCTCGGAATAAAGATAAAAACAACATCAAGAAATTGAGAGGAAAGTTTGTAGACATCGTGAAAAATCCCAAAGATTTTCGATCGGTTTTGTCCAAGGTTTAAAACTTGGATTATTTCGTGTGCATCAGATGCGATGCAGATGGTTTCCAATCCCAGTTCGAGGGCATGATTGAGGGCAAAGCGGATTGCAAGGGTTTCCGCCATCAAGGGGGATTTCACAAAATCCATAGCTTTTGATCCCTATCCCACAAAGATCTTGCGATTCGACTCGATTCTCCAACCCATGCATGCGGCTAGTCGATCTTCCCTCCATGCTCCATCTGTTCATGTGAGATGGGAACTCTGGTCTCCAATTCATGCGGCGTGAGATCTTTTCCTTAGTCGGTTGGGTCCATTGCCATTCTCTTGCCCTCCGAATTGAATTTGCGATTGTTTCTTCTGCAGAGAAAATTCTCCCACTGAAAATCCCATTGTTCCTAGCTGTCCACAGATCCACAACACCCAGGGGAATAGGAGTCCATTTCCCACATCCGAAGAGGGTAAGTAAGTCAGTGATTTGAGTACCGAGTTTTTGCACGTTTTCCGATGTTTTAAATCTAGTTTTTTAATGATTATTAAATGAAATCTATACCACGCTTATTGTGGTCACAATTTAACATTTGTTCCATTTACTCCATACTAGTCAGATTTATTCAGCCGGTTCGATCCGATCAGTTGGTTACGAACCGCTTCTTTTGTCACCACTACTAAAACTTAGAGACATTTCTTGTAAATTATATATATTTGAGGGACTGATTTTTAAAAAGTCGCCGGAAACATCACATTTTCGATCGAGATTCAATTAAAAGGGGAAAAACAAAAATCGAAAAGGAAAAAAAAAAAAAAACTATTGAAGAAAGAGAGAGGAAGATCGGAGACGACGACGGTGATGACGATGGACAGAGAAAAGGAGAGAGAACTTGAGCTTGAGAGTGCAATGTACACAAACTGTTTGTTATTAGGTTTGGATCCGAACGTGATCGGACTCGGAGCATCCAATGGTACGCCTCGGGTCGGGTTATTCCGTCATTCTAACCCGAAGCTTGGAGAACAGCTTCTCTACTTCATCCTCTCTTCTCTTCGAGGTCCTGCTCAGTCTTCAAAGGTACGATTTATACGAATTTTCTAACCACTGTTTCTTCTGTTCATCTCTCTCTCTCTCTCACTCGTACGAAATCGGTTTTGGAATTCTAGGTTTTGGAACATAGTCATTGTCTCTCTTGTAATTTTCTAGTTTTGGAATCACTCTTAGGGTTTTTGTTTGTCTTGATCTCTCAGGATTTCGATAAGGTCTGGCCAATTTTCGATTCGGCTCAATCTCGCGATTTTCGTAAGGTAAAATGGCTTGAGAACTCTGAATTTATATATCAATCGTTTGATTTATTGAATTCATGGTTTACTTGACACTGAATTATGCCTGTGAAGGTTGTTCAAGGGATTATAAGCGAGCTTGAATCACAAGGGGCATTACCAAGGAGTAACTCAAGGGTTTCATCACTGGCTACTTGTTGTGGACCAAGGTTAGTTCCTATGTTTATGTTCATTAGGGTTTCTAGTGCTTGATGATGAGTAACTACTTAGCCATTTCTGCTTCCTATACGTTAGGGGTTTTAATTTTTCTGCTTAAAATGTTAAGCTTTTGTTCCAAGAGCGTGCTCCTAGGTGGGTTTGAGCGGCCTTAGATGATGTGATATGTAAATGTGGAACCTCCTGTTTTGATTGCAGATTTGTGGAGCTCTTATGGCAACTTTCACTGCATGCGTTAAGGGAAGTTCATAGGCGGACATTTCCTGCTGATGTGGCTTCCAATCCTCTGCCTTCTTCTCTAACAGACGTATCCTTCTCACATGCAGCTACTTTGCTTCCTGTAACCAAGGTAGTATGCATATTATTTCCCTTCAAGATTGTGTGAACCCTTTTGAGTATTGCACTTGCACAGAATAACGTACAAATGCTCATTTCTATCTTTGCAGGCCCGGATAGTGCTTGAGCGCCGTCGATTTCTTAAAAATGCCGAAACTGTGGTACAAAGACAGGCCATGTGGTCTAATTTAGCCCATGAGATGACTGCAGAGTTCCGTGGTCTCTGTGCTGAAGAGGTAAGATGTGTTCTTCGTTGGTGAGAGGTACAGATCTGTTATGTCTTATTATATTGGCTTTTATTGATATTTCATTTTATGTTTCATTGGCATCAGGCTTACTTGCAGCAGGAACTAGAAAAACTTAATGATTTAAGAAACAAAGTAAAGCAGGAAGGAGAAGTGTGGGATGACCTTGTGTCTAGCTCCAGTCAGAATTCTCATCTAGTCTCAAAGTCCACTCGGTTATGGGATTCTATAATGGCTCGAAAAAGTAAGGTTTTTATTTATGCTGTTGTATTTATTCTTTTGAGTTTATACAGCAAAAAGTAATTGGAATCTAGAATTATGCAAGAGTTATATAGTTTTTTTTGTTTGTCACTATCTCTAGGTCAGCATGAAGTTCTTGCGTCGGGTCCCATTGAGGATTTGATAGCTCACAGAGAGCATAGGTAACTAACCTCTTGTAAGACGTACGACCAGGATTACACTTACCCATTTACTGACATCTGGTTTCTTTGATCTGTAGATACCGAATTTCAGGATCAGCCCTTCTTGCAGCGATGGATCAGAGTTCTCAAGTTCCTCGTGCAGAATTAGTCTCTGCCCATTCGGATGATTCAGCTTTTTCACTTGCAGATGACAAAGAACTAAGTGATGGATCGTACGCAAACATGCACGAGCATTCTCTAGGAGACAGTTTTGAAACCACCTCACAAGCAAGTGACGAAACACCTTCTCGAGTTGATGATAGAGGTGGAAGGATCAACCAGACAGTTGATGTAGCGGAAATCATAAGGCGCTGGACACACGCATTACAGCGTATTCATAAACAATCTCTTCTTCTGGTATGTCTTATCATATCTCGTTGTGGGGAATTCACTGAAGTGCTTATAAGCATTCTGGCTAATTATACGCTGTACTTCACTGCTTAATCCTCCATGCTCTTTTTTTTTGTGAGGAATTCTGTTCGAGGGATCTATTACTTATTTTTCATCTGTGCATGTTTAGGTTAAAGCAAACGACGGGGATGGTCCAGATATTTTGCGCACTGCAAATGATGGTGGTACAAGTGGGCATGTTGAATCATTGTCTGCAACTTTGACTGAACATCAACAACATTTAGCTAGCTTTCAGGTAAATGTCTTGCTTGTTTTTTCCCTTAGGTAGAAGTTTCTTTTGGTCAACTGTGGAAGCAAATGCACAATGTCGAAACGTAAGCTGCTTTTGTTGAGGGCCTTAATAAGAATGCCAAGGAATCCAATCTTATAGATGGTATCCACTTCAGTATCAAAAAAAAAAACATCCGCTTTTCTTAGCAGTTCTTCTGTTTATTTTTAAAAGGCAGTATTTTTTTTTATTGGAGATTCGCGGAGCTCCATTAATAATTGTGAATATTCTGATTCACCTTCCTTTGGGAGTGTATCAAAAGTTCTTAGATCGATTGAGTAATTAGATTTTTTTATTACCGTACCATTTATAGGACCTTTGGAGCATGCGTACAAAAACTTTCTTAGGCTCATATTTATTACTGGTTAAATCTCTACTATGTTCTTACTGCTGATGGCACACTATATACAGGTACTCATCAACCAATTAAAAGAAGTTTCTCCAGCCATACAAAAGTCCATATCAGAATGTATGGAGAAGGTTAATAGTCTTCCCCCGACCTTACCTCCAGCTACGAGAAGTAACGGGCAAACAACTTCAGTTCTACAATCTCAGGGCAGTGGGAGAATTATGGTAACAATGGGATGATTTAATTTTAATTCTCTTGGGGTGCATATTTGATTGAGACGCTCACTTACCTTTTCATTCACCTTGTAATACAGGAAGGTGTATCCAATGATGTAGCTGAGCTGACCTCGGCAATGTCTAATGTTCAGCTCGAGAAGGTCTCAGCTAGTCCTACGTTAAAGCTTCCACAGTTATTTAGCTCCACTCCTACTTCTTCTGGTAAAGGTGGAAATGCACAAAACCGACAGCCAATGGCTTCTCAGGTCAACAAAATGGAAAGCTTGTCTGAGAAAAACTCTACAGACCAACCACTGTCAAATACTCGAGTAGACAACTTGCCAACTGGTTTGTTGCATAGTTCCTTGTCTATTAAAACGGAACATATATATCGACTGTGATATGTCAATACCAAATCACCCATAATTTTGGTTTCAGATACCAACAGCTCTTTTGTCCAGAACCTGAAGAAATCTGTAAGGGAAGCGGCTCTATTGATTCCTTCTTCAGCAGGATCATCACGGGACAGTCAATCCGATGAGGGATCCGAGCATTATTTCGTACCACTTTCAGCTCCCGGGGTTTCCCGATATCCAACAGAAACGAAAGGCCTGACTCTCAGAGGGTCGAGGTTACTTACGTCTCTGAGCGAGCCTTCGTTTCTTGAACCCAATGTTCCTGATAGCCTCGCGCCAAGCAAGTACAGCGATATACCTGACACGTTTGATGATCTTGATTCATTCAAAGATTACGATAACGGCAACGGATTTCTCTCAGTCGCTGGATCAAATAGTGTAGCTTCTGATCCACAACAATCGTTTTACGACGTTGAAGATCAAGTATTCTCCCCGCCTTTACTAATGGACTCATCACTATTATCAGATGCCTATGAAGACTTGTTAGGTACGTTCACTGCCCTCTTAGTGTTTATATGACATAGTCTCATTATATTATCTAGTAGTCTAATAATCTATCGAAATACAAGTTATGCGTAGATCGCACAATAAAGTTTGTTACACATTTCACTTTCCTTTTTGCAGCTCCTCTGTCAGAAACCGAAGCGGCCTTAATGGAGCATTAGGAAATAGAAGAAGCAGTGAATCAGACACTTGTGTTCTTCCAACAATCGTTCTCTCATGTGATCTCTCTCTCTCACACAGGTGTTTGAGTTATTTACCATTTAACAAGGTTTTCTTTATTTATCTTGGATTTGTTTGGTAATGAGATGATATGACTATTTGTTTGTGTGTAAAAAAACCTCTAGCTCAGGTAGAAAGAAGCATTTCTCTCTAATATTTTGCTTTTCCAAAAAAAAAAAATCGACGGTTTGATTATTTTATTGAAATTTTAGATGTAAAGAAAATATAGAACAAGAGTTTGGCCTGAAATTCCTCTTGCTCTCTTTTAAATCTTCATTAAAATGTTTGTCATTTTTGTATTAACTACTACTTCCGTTTCAATCTAATAACACACTGTTTAAGGCAAAACTTTCTACCACACCCATAAAAACATCATTGATTTTAATAGTTTCATTGATTTTAATACTGGTTCCTAAAATCGAAATACCAAATAGAGAGCCCAAGTCAAAATGAATTTGGTTTAAACATAGAACTAAGACAACCAAATAAGTTATTCTGCGGTTATTTATGTAGGAGAGTTATACAAAATTGCAAAATATTCTTTTATTTTGGAGGAACTGAGAATATTTTTCTTTTGGATTTAATACATTTCCTCACATCTTTTATATATACCGTAGAATGCATATATATATATATATATATAATTAATTTTTGAGATGTTTTTTTTTTTTTTTTTTTACGGGTTCTATTACATGAACTCAATATTCACGTGTTTTTTGTTTGTTTTTGTTTTGCTAAACTTCAATATTCACGTGTTATATCTAGCAGATACACGTTAGGTGAAATTTACCACAACCAATTTTTTTGTTTTTTTAAATTAATTTTATGTATGATTATACTACCATTTTTTTATTTTGCCAAATGTTACTTATATTTAACTTACCCAACCATAATTAATGTAATCTAAAGTATATATAAGAAAGGACGATGATGAAGATCATATTTTGGAGAGTTCACCGTGGATTCGACATCCACGTGCTGACATTTGGTTGGTCGATGAAATTTACCACGATAACTACGAATTTCATTTATTTAATTTATCGTAATCTTAAAAACCTTATCCAAAAAAATCTGAACAAAAGATATTAACCACATTTGTTGGATATGAAATTTAACGAATATCACACTTATTTTTTGTATTTAAAAGACGAGATTATGGTGTTAAAAATTTCATAAAGATTAGAGGTTTTTTGAAAAATAGACCGATTAAGTTTGAAATTTGAAAAATACATCTTTTTTTTTTTTTTTTGAAAAATACCTCTTTTCATAGTTGAAAAGATTTTTTTATCCACATTTGATTTTAATACTAATTAATCCGTTTATATAATTATTATTAATATTAATTTTCGTTTTATTTATGATAAAGTTGAATTATTGATTAAAAATTAGTTGATTCGTATATAAAATTATCACTAATATTTTTATTTTTTATTTTGAGATAAAATTGTATGTTGATTTAAAATTTAAAATTTACTATTAAATATAAAAAAAAAGATAAATCACTTGTTATACATGATATTTATCTTCAACATTTAATATATTATATCTTCGTGTATTTGCATGATTTACGTGTACAATATTTTTTGTTTAAGTTGTGAAGGTTATAAAATGATGTATAATATGCATGCTCTTTTTTTCTCTTTTTTTTTTTGTTAATTCATCGATTTTGTAGATTACTCTTAAAGATCTGGCATACAAAGTCTAAAAAAAAAAAGATTTGGCGTACAAAAACAAACAGTTAGAATTGAAGGATAGAGACTTGATTTTTTCGTGTTGAATAGCTAATGTAATCGTGCTCTGTTATTTAATAACATAGTGAAGCATTTCCTTGTTAAGTTATCTTAAAAATGAGTGTAGTTTTTTTTGTTTCTAATAAAAAAAAAACAAGAATAGATATTATAGTATCGTCGGAAATGTGGCTAATTTATTTCAGCATAACTATATTGTTTTTGGGATTGATGTGATACTTGCATGATTTACGTGTACAATAGAGTAAAATGTACAATTTTTTTTAAAAAGATATGATCGCCCTAAAATATAGGCTATATATATTAATTTCTCACAACAAATTAATTCAATTTTAAATATATAATTTATTATTTGTTGTTCAATTTTTTTTAGGATATTTTTATAATTTCATATTTAATAAAGTGTATTTTTCAAAAAAAAAATAAAAAAGGTATTTCTCAAATTTAAAAAGCCAAAAAAGTATTTTTTCAAATTTCCAGTAAAGATTATCCATTGGAAGAACTGACCACAAAATGACGAATACACAATCTCTAGATTCATTACCTACAGATCTTGTGGTCGAGATCTTCAAGAGATTTCCCGCAAAATATGTGGCTAAGCTTCTCCTCCTACTTAGCAGGTGTTTCAGAGATGAATCGGGACTTAATCATGGAACAGTTTCCTTTCGCTGAGGGTACACTCCCGGTACGTTACTTGGGACTACCACTGCTGACCAAAAGAATGAGATCTGCAGATTATGAACCCTTGATTGAAAAGATACGCATTCGAATGAGCTCATGGAAAGCGCGTCATCTCTCCTATGCGGGTAGACTACAACTACTACAATCGGTTATTGTAAGTCTTGTCAACTTCTGGATTCAAGCATTTCGTCTACCGAACCAATGTATAAAGAAGATTGAAGGATTATGTGCAGCATTTTTATGGTCGGGTCCAGAGTTAAATACAAGAAAGTCAAAGGTGGCGTGGGCTGATGTTTGTCGCCCAAAAAAGGAAGGAGGGCTTGGGATTAAATCCATCAAAGAGGCAAATGTGGTGAGTTGTTTGAAGTTAATATGGCGCATTGTATCCCACTCCAATTCACTTTGGGTGAATTGGACAAAGAAAACACTGCTTCGCCATGGTTGTTTATGGACGGTCAGTGATTCAACAACTAATGGGACATGGATGTGGAGAAAGTTACTCAAGTATCGATACTTGGCCCAAACTTTCCATCGAAGTGAGATTGGTAATGGCGAGGAAACGTCTTTTTGGCATGATACTTGGTGTAAATTGGGAAAATTATCTATCATTGCAGGAACTCGAGGGCCAATCGACATGGGAATCTCAAGCAATGCCACGGTAGCAGATGCAATGAGGGATCATCGGCAAAGACGACATAGGGTGGGAGTGTTGAATCAAATAGTAGAGGAGTTGAACCTGGTACGCAGAGATAAATCAGAGAGTGTTGACATCGCCTTATGGAGAAAGGGAGAAGAAAAGTTCATAAAAAAGTTTGTAACAAGCGCAACATGGGATCAAATAAGAATCAAAAGCCCAATCAAGAGTTGGTACATCGGTGTGTGGTTTACCCACGCAACACCAAAGTACTCGTTCTTGACATGGCTTGCGATGCTTAATCGTCTTTCAACAGGGGATCGAACGAAAACTTGGGCAGGACCGAGCCATTGTGTGTTCTGTAACACGATGGAGGAGTCTCGAAACCACCTATTTTTTAAATGCAGCTACACATCAACGGTTTGGAAGGGCCTCACATACCATCTGCTCAAAAATAAATACACAATCGTATAGGAGGATCTTCTAGCACTACTCACAAACGGGAATTTCAGCGGCACGAGATTTTTTCTCATCAGGTACACGTTTCAAGCAACCATATATCAACTATGGCGTGAACGAAACAACCGCCGTCATGGAGAGAAACATCTTCCCACGGACACCCTCATTCGTACCGTCGACAAACTTGTACGAAATAGATTGAGCTCAATTCGACAAGTAGAAGGGAAAAACCATATGGAAGGCCTCTTGGAATGGTTTGCAACACGACAACCGTAACAGCGTGATCGGACATTTGTGTAATTCGTAATATCGAAAGAAAACCATTTTAAATTTCAATAATCTGTAACACTTGTTGTAAAAACGTTTTTTTGGGTTTGAATAATAATTTAACATTCAATTCAAAAAAAAAAATCATGGGAAGCAATAATCCGTAGTCGTGATTTCATCAGATCGTTTTCTCTTCGATCTTCCTCGTCGTGTCTCCTCTTAGCTTATAGCCAAAAGTATGACGGAACCAATAGTCAAAAGTGGTTATTCTTCTCCTCTACCGGAATCAAGCAGGACGTTCCTGATCTCATATCACATACATCATTCCATGTTCCGAAGCTCCTCGACACTCACCAATATGCACATGGTTTCATGCTTTTGGTATATGGACAAGACCAATTCATAACTAACCCTAGTATTGGTAAGTCCATTACTCTACCGAGACTGATACCTAGAAAATTATTTGTGAAAATATTTTTGGGATATGATCCAGTAGATGGTCACTATTAAGTATTGTGTATTGTTCTGGAAATGTATGGAAGTGAAACACGAGAGCCGCCTAGCGGAGATAAAATTTTGACATTAGGATCATCATCCAAATGGCGAAATATCGATTTTAGCAATCCTCATCGTCCTATATCTAAAGGTCTATGCACAGATGGAGTCTTGTGCTATCTTGCTTACATGGGAAATAATGATCGGGATCGTCTTAGCTTGGCGAGATTTGAGGTGAAGTCTGAAAAGTTGAGTTTTGCATTACAATATCAAGGATTTACATGAACCTTATTTGGTACGTTTCATGGCTAAAATAGCCATAACCAATCAAACTAGTTGGTATAAGTTTGAATTGTGGGTTTTAGAAGATGCAAAGAAACACAAATGGTCCAATATATGTTTATCCATTCATCATTGGAACACCATGGATTACGCTTATTCTTTAAGCATTATGGACACTGCTTCTACTGGTGAGATTATCTTGACGTATTATGATAAGCATCGTGAGTTACATTTAATTTATCATGATATCAAAAATAATAGTCAAAGAATTCAAAAAGTTGAGATTCAAGGTATCACTAACTATAATGTTAGACTACATATGACACCACTTTTTGTCGTGGATCATATAGAAAGTGTAATGTTGTTGTAGAAGAAACTAAAGAGAGAGTTTGTATTTTCGATTTAAGTTTTGTTAAATTTGCGATTTGAATAGTATAAAAGTTAACTATTAGATTCTTGTTCAGTTAGTACAACTTTTTTTCATTTTCTTTAACGTCAGCATGATCATAATGTTATGATATAATTTTGTTAGTGATTTCTCACTAAGGGTACGCTTCTCAACAATCGTTTTACGACATTGAATTAGATCAAATATTATCTCCACCTTTGCTGATGGAGTAGTATGAATTTGTTTAAGATAAGTTACTCAAATTATGTGTACGGTTTAACATATATAGAATCAGGGATTGCTTATTCATTTTGCTCTATTTTTCTTCTCTTATAGCCAAAATCATGTTTATTATAGTCCCGCGGCGAAAAATGGATGGAATTCTTACATTAAAGTCGGTCTTGCGTATGTGATCGCTTAAATACATCCCTTCAAAAAATCATATTTTGTTCCATGTACGATCTCAAAAGGTACAACAAATATGGAGACGATTCGACACATGATCTCTTGAAAATATTCAAAGAGGAATGAAAATGGACGAAATTCTCTAAAATATTGTTAGGAGTCGGATTTGAGATCCCTAAATTTTTATAGAAAAAAACACACGTCCAATTAATATAAATTTACTTTATTCACGAAATCAAATAAACAAAGAGAGAGAGAGAGTTAAACAAAAGTTAAAAACTTTTTTCATAACAAGAAAATATTAATGCTCAAGAGAACAATTCATTGAAACTGGAAAAAAAAAAAAAACGAAGCTTAGTGGTTTAAGCCAGCGACGAGAGCCACAACGACAAAAGCCAAACCGGTGAACATATTGGTGGATGCAACGACGGCTGAGCTAGCTGCCGGTCCTGGTGCCGGAGCCGGAGCATGGTGGTGACCTTCGTGGCCGGAGACGACGGCGATCGTCGCCAATAGACAAACCACAGCGATCTGAACAAACATCTTCTTCATCATCATTGTGTTTGGCTTCTTGGTTTTGATGAATGTGAAAAAGATTTGTGTCTTGTTTGTTGTGTAAAATGGATTGCAAGATTTGTTTATATAGAGAGAAAACTATTGAATTAAGAAATATTGAAATATCTTATATTTAGATTTTTTTTATCTTTTGAGTCTAAAAATAAAGATTTGTTTCTATTTCTTTTTGTTGAATTGGCCGGCTTTGATGCATTGATCAAGACAGCTGTTTAAAAGTATATTTGATTCTGTCCTTCACGTTCCCCTATAATTGGTCAATAATTTGGATTAAGAAACAAAAAGACATAGTGAAAATATTTTGCAGAATTAGAATTAGTTTATCACAATTAATTAGTGAATTTTTATATATGCCATAAAGTAAATTATTGTTTAATTATTGCCTCTTACGGATAGTATAGAGCTTATAGTATTTATTATTTGTAATTTAATTAAATAAATAATGGATTTGAATAACTTTAATGTGTTCTAAAAATAGACGTGGGGCCAATTCATTTTTATGGTTAAGAATTTTTTTGAAATTTTATAAAAAAAATTCTATATACACGAACGTAATCTGCAGATATAATTAGCGAATAATATTACTCATATCTCAAAAAGTGGAATAGAAAAAGAGAAAACAAAAATATCATTTTAAAAAGTGAGTATAGAATTTTTTTTTTTTTTTTTTTTTGGAAAAAGGATTTTCTATTTAATGCATAAAACTGAAAAGCCTACAAATCCATTAAAGATTAGCGTTTTTTGGAAGACCAGTGAGCGTTGGACGAGACCCAAATATTAAATCTAAAGAAACCCAATTTTGGCCGATTACAAGTTTGTCAAAATAGGAGTAGCCGTCAACCTCCGACTTGAATCGACAACGAGGAAATTGTGTAGTTTCACTGCAGTTCAACTCTCCAACCATCTCTGCATCATGAGCGTACGAAGTATAGAATTGATGTAATTTGGCTAAAGGATCTGAAGATAATCATGTTCGTTGCGGATTTACAGTAGTAAACGCTATTGAATAACTCACTAAATTATGCGTAACAAATGTTAGTATTTAGTTTTGACCAAAAAAAAATGTTAGTAATTTAGTAAAATACTATATAGCCAACAATTAAAACCTGTAATATAGCTTAGCCATGTGGGAAACAAAACGCCGAATTGATGATTATGGTGATAGGACTGATGATTGGTGACTGTAAACATACAATGATACAATGATCCCTTATGATAATGATAATTATAATCATCATTTAGTTTCTTCTTAATAACACTACAATTACGAAACAAATTTGTATTGAAGCATTTTTTTTTATTAACTTATTCACTAAGAGAGTATACATTTGTTTCTTCTTCTTTTTTGGCGGGGAAGCAAACAATATTTACAAATCGGACGTATCTACATTATTTTCACCATGGCCAATTTCACAAACGAAAAGTATAACTATTCGGCTTTTAATTGCTTTTTCCTCTTCCGACCAACTCTTTTATAACCCCACGAACCCATTTGAGCTATAACTTCATCTTCCACTCTCCTCCCTTCTCTCTCCCACACTAAACGCTGCGTTTTACGGTCCATATAATTCTCCAAAACCCAATCTCTAAGCCCAATATCTTTCACCTCGCAAAACCTCTCGGCCCAGTCAGATGGTTCAACGGGTCGGGTCCCTAATCCAGGTGCCCGATCTTTCGACCCGACATTCTCTTCGTTTTGCCAATCCGCCACGTAAGCCGATACTCTTCTTTGAAACTTCTCTTTGAAAACATCCCAAACTTGATACTTATAATGGTTAATTACCATCGTATTTTTATCCACGTCAGCAAACGCAAAACCGTCTTTTAGCTCAAAATGGTGCACCACATTTATCAGATTTGCGTTTAGCGTTTCCGGTCTAATTATGCTCTTGTGTCTCTCCGGTAACGCCATACGACACGTGTATGACGCCGTGACACCGTCTCGAGGTGGATCTCTAAGTCCTGACGGTCCAAAACTGTGACACGGCGTACGAATTTCACCGATTTCACGTGATGATGTTGTATGGTTTCGAATTATATCGGTTAAAGTTTGACCAGACGGGACGTAGAAGAACTCGTCGACGTCGATAAACGCAACCCATTCGCAATCTTTTTTAGCTCGAATCGCGCAATTTGCGAATCCAGCTTCTTGAGTTTTGATCCACGGCCAAAAATGTCTCGAAACGTTATAACCGCTATTTTCTAGATGTTTGATCTCGGAAACCATATCGTCGTCGCTATTGTTATCGTATATAAACCACCGTTGAACACCGATTCCAGCGTGATACATCACCCATTCTCTCAAAACGTTTGCTGCATTTCGCGTCATGGTGCAAACGCACGTTTCAAACGGTTTTCGCGTCGAGTCTTTGACCCGACCCGGTTGATTAATCGGATGGGCCACAGAAGGAAGCATCCCATTCTCAACACCTTTGATTCTCACGGACACTTTTAACGGTAAAGATTGGGCCGATTTTGGGCCGTCCAATACCGTTAGCGGCGTTTTGCACCGTACGATCTCTTGGGCCGCAGAGATAACTTCTGATCTAAACAAAAGCTTAGGCTTCGTTAAATCCCAACCATACACGCACTCATATCTTGACACGTCAGCGACTTTTCCTGGCCGTAGATTTAATCCCTTGACGAAAACCACCGTGGAGTTATCGTAGTCGATCACAGCGTCGTAAACTAGCCAATCCCACCGGTGCATGGGTCCTACAACGAGGTCGTGATTGAGCGATACGGTGCTACCACGTGGCAAGGCGGAGCACCGTACGATCTGACGATCGGAGTCGTCGATCTCCACGGCGAACGGAATCTCTTTAAACAGCGATTTTTTTGCGTCCGAGAAAACGCAGAGGAGGTCCTCTTTTGTAAATAAACGAGAGTACGGAGGGTATTTTAGTAAAATCAATGTTTGGTCAGGAAACTTAACCGCTTCATGGATCGTGACCACCGTAACCGCCGGTATAGAGCCTCCGATAACCGCCTTAACCGATGACCGAACCACCGGTCGAAATTTTCCTAATAATTTTTAAATCAGTTTACGATTAATTTATAATTTAAAGGTCGAGATTAATTAAATTTGATTGATTTACCTAAGAAGATGAACAAAGCAGAGAAGAGAACGAAAGAGAAGACGAACAAAGCAACAAATCGGAAAAATCTTCTCCACGAAACAACGACGTCGCCGCCGCTTAAACCGCCGCGTTTTCGACGGTTTTTCATCTTTAACCGTAAACGGCGGCGACGGCTGAAAATAAAATCCAAAACTTGATTTTACGAGAAAGAAAATTCGACGAAGCAAAAATGTTTTATTTTTTTTTATTTTTGGGTTCTTACTCTCTCTGTGTCTCAGGGTTACGAGAATTTTAGTTCGATGAAGAAATAGAATTATCTATTTTTTTTTTTGTTAGCTTTTTTTTATTCTCTGATGAAGAAAGAAGACAAATAAATATGGGGTTTAGGTTTTGCTTGTTTTTTTTCTTTCCAAATGTGTAACTTTCTTCTTCGGTGCTCAAAGACGTTCATGGAAATTTACGAACTTGATGTTGAAGGTTCATGAAAAAGACCGCTTATTGCTATATTACCAACCGGTTCGACCGGTTTATTTATCTTCAATTTCCTTTTAAAAACCAATAAAATATCTACAAGTTTTGGTTTTATTGTCACAAATACTTGCAAGCTTTACAATAATAACATATAGTTTGTCCACGATTTTTTTGTCAATGATATACGTACCGTGGAATAATATTAATTTTCTGTATCTTGAAGCATTAAAGATCTTTTATTTTTAGCGAAAATGACTAACAATGTCCCCATTATAAAAAAAAAAAAATTGATTAATAATATATATACTCTTTATTTTATTGTATGTATTAATTAATTTAGTTTTAATTATTTTCCCTAAAAATGTATGTTATAGCTTATAATATATCATCCTAAATACACCAAAAGAACAAAAAAAAGTAGTGGCATATGTACAAATAATGTATTAAATAAATGTTTGTTTTGTAGTAATATTTTAGTGAATATTTCAGTTCTTCTTGAGAGGAGGGGTATTCTCAAAAAGAGTAGACTAAAGACCGATTCCGTACCCACGAAAATTAGAGTTTTGGTCTGAATTTCGATGTTATAAAAAAAAAAAAACTTTTAGTGAACTAAAAAACGAAAATCAAATCCTTTTGATGATTTTTTAAATGTCGTGCTAAAATAATATATAGATGATAGCCATTTTCTTTCTTGTGTCGTCGTAATTCACATTCGATAGGTTTTTATAATATCCAAAAACAAATAAGTTGTAATTGCCAAAAGAAGGAAAAAAGAAGAAGCAAATTTATATTCGAAGAGTGTTGATTTATAATATGGAGAAACAGATAAAAGATTTGCCAAAAATAAGAAAAAAGCAAATATAAAGTTCGGATACCTTGCTTGCTAATTAGATATTTGGCGTCATTATTTTATTTATCTATATGTATCAGCTTCCAATAACATTTTTGTTTTCATTTCGATTGAGTTTGAAAGAGACGAGACCATGATTCGATTAGTGTCATTGACTTTTAAGTCATTTGTATTGGACTCATACCGGGAAAGAGTGGGACCCACTTATCTTTCTTCACGTCATCTCTAACGTATATCCCACGTCCTCGTTTTGGGTTCTTCGAAGGCTTTATTAAACGGCCCAATATAGAAATTGATGACTTGAAAGCCAAGTCTTACTTGGTTAAGAGCCCTAAATTGGAAGACACGGTACTATATTAATCGTGTGGACAAACCCTAAATCGAGCAAAAGCATATCTGAGGGAGACGATGACGAGCCATGGAGAAGCGAACGCGATCTCGGAGCGAGAGCTTTCAGACGATGAATCTATCTATCTACCGAGGAGTATCGAACTTTTCGGACTGCAATTGATGAAAATTCCATTGGCGTATTGGCTTCGAGGTGCTTAATTGCTAAACCTAGAGGTAACAAATTATTCTTGTTGTAGGTTTTCTTTATATACATTACTAAACTCATCTCTCTCACTTAATTGCTCATTTTGTATGTATGTAGACGAGCCCATGATACTTACCAGAAACTTATCCTTCTTTAACCGTAGCAAGGCTGAGTCCCCAACAGAGAATCCTTTCACAAACACAAAGCGATTTCGCGTGGTAAGATAATTAAAGACACAATGAGTTTTTTTTTTTTCCTGCTCTCATATGATCAACAACTAGTTAGTAGTAGTTATATGTTTTGCTTCTTTTTGCAGCTGAAGAAATCAGAGCTGAAAGACAATGATGACTTGATTCATCTGTATTTGGAACTCTTAATTGGCACATCTGGTTGGAGAAATACGGATCAGCTTCTGTCCAGCTTGACGATTGTGAAAGTGGCAATGGAAAATGCTAATGGGGAGGGACTCAATGACAAAAATGTGACCTTCTACATAAATTACTTGTGTCAGGCTCCTGTTGGTGAGGATGATGATCGCACAGCTATAGTCAGAAGAGCCTACAATGAGCAGTCCGGATGCTTCAGTCTCGAGGGTCGGAATCTGAGCACAAAAGCTTTACCCCCATAGGATTCGGTTCGGTTCGGTTTGGTACGTCGTCAACCATAACGTTAGTATGGTGTATTAGAGATTTAACACATTAGTTAAATTCAAAATTTGACATTAAAGAGCTACAAAGAAGAAGGCAAGATTAATTAGAAATGCAAGTATATTTTAAACATCTACACAAATTTTATTCTTTAAACAATTTCAATTATTATTAACTTATCGATATATATATATATATACAAAAATCGACATTGGCCCATGCATAAACTTGGAGATCACCCCAATGTTGTTCTGAATGATGATGTCTCCATCTCTTTGGGCATTAATTGTTTGCCATTTTGTTGTACTAGAACATGACCCGCGCATTCGCGCGAGTTTTTGTTATACAATTTATTCAATTTAATAATTATTTACTTATTCATTTAGTATTTGTGTTATGATAAAAACAACAAAGTTTTTGTAGATATAAAATAATATTTGATTTGAAATAAAATAAATTTAATGCTGCATGAAAATACCTAAGTTACTGTTTAAAATTTACTTGTTTAAAAATTTGTTATATACATATATTTGGTCATTAGATAAATCATATTATCAAAATAACCGACTACAAATTTGAAAATAAAATTTATCAATCATTTTCTTATTTAGATTTATAGTATGATTTATCAATCATAGGTGGTTTCCATATGTCTTCACAATGTTTCTTTGTTATTCTCTTATACTTCGCACTTCACAATGTCTTTAGTATTGTAGCATATGGAAGATACTAAACAACGTCTTGTTTGCTTATTGTTTAAAAAAATTTTCAATCGCGGAATGGAAAAACTTATCTCTTCATCAGTAAGGTGTAAGTTTTATTCTTTAAGTTTGATTTAGGATTTTGCTAGCTAGAGTTGAAGAAATTTGTAGATCTTTTTGAAATGGCTTTTTAATGGATAAAAGTAGTTTAATGCATTTTTTTCATTTATTTTCGTCTCGTAAGTTTTGATTTTTGTTCATCGTAGAAAAATAATTAAGATTTAAGGATATTATTTCTTAAACGTTGGTCTTTGTGTGATTGAATGTAAGATTTTTTAATTGAACTACAAACTTTTTAATAAGAAAAAACCTTTCATATTTCATATGATATATAACTTTTAAAAATAATATAGAAAATATTTGTTTTTTCTTAACATTTAACTACGTCAGTTGATTTTTACTAATTGTTTCAATTATAAAATTTATAAACATATTTTTTAGTTTTCTTTATATGTGTAATATATATTTTTGGTAAAACAAATTCATATTATCATGACTAATAAAATCATGTATAGTTTTGTATTTATTAATTTTCATTTTCATTATTTTTATTTAGTCCTTCACGTTTTTAATCTATTTTTTATTATTTATAAAAAACATTAAAAATATGATTTATTGTGTAGACATTTTAAAACTTAAATGTTTTAGAAAATATTTTTGTCTATGTAGACACCCTAGATGGAGAGAAAACTCCATAATTATATAATAGATTTGGCGAGATGCTTCGACTATTTAGCTAGTTTCTTTGAGATTTATTAATACAAATATCTAATCTTCTTGATATTCCATGGATCTCTTATGAATTATGATTGGTGAAAATATAGGGAATTGCATCTAAATTTTGTATAAATATAGGAAATTCACATTGCCTATTCGCATATTTCTCAAATTCGTTTAATAAGTAAATCCTTTTTTTTTTTTTTGGGGTCACATACTTGAAAATAGTAAATCCTAGTATTTGTAATAACATACATAAAAAGAAAAATCATAAAAAATAAAGTTGTATTTTCTTAGGAGTATGAAATGGTGAAACTGTCAATAGCGCGATTGTACAGCTCTAATTGCAGTATTAGTATTGTGACCAAAAAAAAAAATTGCAGTATTAGTACAACTCACTAACATGTTAAAACAATTCAAACATAATATAGTTATAAGGAATGTTGCAAAATGCACTATAATCTGATCCTTGTTCTAATCATCTTGCAATTAAAGGATAAAGCTTGAATATACTTTAAGAAGGGTTTCTTCTTAAGATCATTGCGTCTAATACGTTTTAGTTCTTGAGCTCCATTCTTTAATCCTCCGCAAATCAATAAGATGTAAGAACAATGAGTTTCACTTTGGGATTTTACGGATTTACGATTGTCTAAGATATGTAAAAAAAAAAACTGAATCAGTGAAACTAATTTATGTTGTTACCTTTGGCACAAATAGACAAAGGTGTAAAAGAGAAGAAGCAATAGCAACGTGATGATGGAGATAATAATGTAGGGCATACTCCTCTTATTCAAAACAATTTATCATTGATTAAATGTAAAACAAGATAAAATTTGAACAAAAATGTTTATTAGTACCTTTGGGTTTTTCGATGAGGGTCTTGAACATCCTGAACATGTAAGCATCGCAAAACTGGCGCAAGAAGAATTCTACAGTTTCAAAGTTAAACAAAAACCCAAAAAAGGATGAATCTTTATGGATCAATACAGTAAAATCATTTGCAATAAAGAAAAGGTTTCATCTTTTTGTATCCAGGAAGGTTATTATACCGTGAAGACGGTTGGCTGATGGACCATTGTTTACCGGAAAACAAGTATTAGCCAAACTCTGGAACGCAACAAACAGATCAGATAAGCCTTGGAATCAAGAAACAGAACAAAGAGAACAGGGTTAGAAACAAGAATTCTTTCAATGAAATGTTCTTTGTAATTGTCAAATTGTCAAAAGTTATACGGGTTTTATGTGTGTTTAGAGTCCATACTTGTCACGACATTGATCGTATCATAACCGGAAAACCACTTTAGTACTATAGACTATGCTGATAGATAAAAAGTCATACCTCACATAAGAGCCGGTTTCTTGCAGCAGCTGCAGGATTACACTTAGACTTGAGCCGAGCCGTATCTATAACAAGATCACAATGCAACGCTCCTCAAAGATCCGCCAGACATTTACCATGACTCTGGATTCAATTTTCAAAACGCACAAAAAAAATGAGATTCAAAAAGACTTATTTATTTATAGCAGGTGAACCGCTAATGACTCCAAACAATATGAATTGTCACAAAAATGTATATAATCAAAATCCGTGATCACAATTCTTACAAGTTCTCTTAAAAGAAGAAGAAAAAAAAACAAAACAAAACGATTACTTTTCGATTCATACCTCTTGAACGATTTCCCAAGCAATTCTGCTACGTTCTCTTGAACAATGAGTTTCATGAAAACCGTCTTCTCTCGGTTTTGACACACTGAATTATATCTATACAAGTATCAGAATTGGGCATTGATTCATATGCACACAAAAACAAAAACAAAAACACTTTTTAAAACTTTATCAATCCTTTAAAATTCACAATACCTGTTATCTTCAGGATATTCCAAAACCTGTAGATACAAACACCATTAACAATGAACAAACCAAAAAGCTTAAGAATTTGAACAAACTAAAAAGGGTAAATCAGATCTCCAAATATGTCTGATCAAAACTAAGCCAGATCGAGTACATACATTCCTTATACGAAATTGTTACACTCGAGAATTTGTTCAAGTAGCGAATTGTGATCTGGAAATCCCCAAAACTCAGAAGAAATCACGAAGCAGAGGAAAATCAAAGGTAAAGGGTATCTCCAATTCCATCCTCCCATCTTCGCTCACGACTCATCAAAGGTAGAAAAACGATCAAACAAAGAGAATTTAGGATCACTGGAAGATTTCGACTTTCGTGTATAAATAATAAAGTTGAAACCTTGAAATGCGACCAATTTGGGATTTTTGGGGTTTTGACTATACGACAGCGTTTTATCAAGTTTTTCTTCCAAAGCTTAAGACTTTGCATCTTGATGATGGTGCTTCATTAGAGAATGTTGCTGCATTTGCCAAAGCTGATTTCTGCTTGTCCCGCTTTTAAAGAGTTAGTTATGAATGATGTCGTTTTTCGTTATACTCGTGAACGTTTCTTGGTTTCTAACCATAACCTCAAGAGACTGAATATTTGTTTTGATGATTTATGTTGGTGAGGATCCAAAGAGTGTTTCATTTGATACTCCAAATCTTGTCTGCTTAGAATATACTGATACTGTTGCGATCAAGTATCCAAAAGTGAATTTTGATTCGCTTGTTGAAGCGAGACTCGGATCTTTAAATGAGACCTTATACACTAAATTATGAGTTAAATCACTTCAAAAATTTTAGTAAAAATAACTAAAATAGTTTTAAAACGCGTTACTATACCTAAAAAATTAAAAATACTCATAATTTAGTTTAGATTACAGAGTTTACGAATTTCTCTTTCCCAATAACAACATCACATTTTAATTTTTATCACCAGAAATTTTCGTTTCCCTTTTTTTATTTCAATTCTCAACCACTTCATGTCAACAACTATAACAGAAATAATTTATGTTTGTTACACTTCTTAGGCTCATAATCTATTCACAGTTTTTCCAATTTTCTATCAAAAACCTCATATAAACTCAAAATAGACTCTATTTTTAATCTCAGTTCAAAAAAAAAAAAAACAGAGAGAGTCTATTTTAATATAATAATAAAAAAAATTCTGGGTTTCTAATTTTTTAAATTTATTTTCTGTTTTGTGGGGCCCAGATTGCAACAAAACTCCTTCAAGATCGTCTTCTAAAACATGTGTTTGGCTTGAGAGAAACTAAAAAAACGACAAAAGGAATAATTTGTTTTTTTTTTCTTTTTGAAATTTTCGAATTCTATAGCCGTTTGGCTGACAAAAAGAGAAAACAGTTTCAGAGAAAAGATTTCTTATTAGAGCTAAGAAAAAAAAAATTGTCATTTTCATCGAAGAAATTCTCGTTTTGGCTATGGGTGAATCTGCTGTTCTGTTTCATTCATATTCGTTCACAGCTCCTCTCTCTCGTACTGAATCTCATGAGGTTAGTTTCATTCATTTCTATGATTAATTTTGATTTCTCCGAAATTGAGTAATTTTCCAGGAAAATTCGATTGTTTTCTGGGGAAAATCCGTAATTAAAGTTCTAAACTTTAGAGTTTTGGTTGATATTTGAGAGCAAAATTTTCTACCTTTGATCTCAATTTTGGTGAAATCATCAATGAGTTTGTATGAATTTGGGTTTGTGATTTGATTGTAAAAAATTGCATTTTTATTAGTATCAGAAAACAGAAAATGTTCTCTGTTATATAAATTCTTACCATTTCCGTTAAAAGTATATACTTTGATTCATGAGAAAGTTTATAAATTTGGTTTTTAAGATAATTGAGATTCTGATTTGTTGGTGGTATGCAGGATAATACGAATCATGCGCTTAGCCAATCAGTGTCATTTGGTAGGTTTATGAGTGAGAATCTTGAATGGGGGAAATGGTCAAGTTTCTCACACAAGAAATATGTCGATGAAGCCGAGAAATTCTCTCAGCCTGGATCTGTTGCTCAGAAGAAAGCTTTCTTTGAAGCTCATTACAAGAAAATAGCCGAAGCCAAGAAAGCAAAAGATGAATCATCTGATCCAAAAGAACAAGAACCAGAAAGTGTTGCTGTGTTGCTAAACACTTTGGAGACATTAACTAAGAATGAGGTTAAGGAAGAAAAAGAGTTGGTCTTGAGTAGTGAAGAGTTGGTCTTGAGTATTGAGAAAGATGAAGAAAACGGAAGAAAAAGTGTTGCGGTTTTGGAGCAAGAAGAGTCTCTTCTTGTGGATGACTCGTTAGCGAAACCCGTGACTGCGGATGATTTAGAGGCTGTTTTTGAAGTGCTTGATGAAATGGAAAAGAAAGAGAATCACATAGAGGCTGTTGGAGAGAAAGAAGAAGAAAAGAGAAGCTCCGTAACTAAGAACTCTTCGGTGTTTAGACCGTCAATGGAGAAATCAGAAACTCCGGACAAAACAATGGAGCTTGTTTGCTCACAGAAAATAAGGTAACCAAAAGCAAGAATTTGATTGTTTTCTCTAAGAAAGTTTGTCCTCTTATCTGATTTGTTTTGTGGTATAATCTTACAGTGAAAATCCGATAGCTCATAGTTCGATGAAGAAGAGCGAAAAACCAGCTCCTCCGCGATTCAGTTTCTTGAAGTAAGGCGGATTTGTTTTCTCCTCTCCTCTTGATTCAGTTTGCATTTGAGTTGATGTTTTTATCCTAACTTGTATATGTTTGTTTTGATGTAGCTTTTTGATGGGAAACACTAAAACTCAAGATCAAAACCAGACTAGGAAGAAGGTAAGATTTCAGTTTCAACAAATCATTAGAAAGAAGACATTTCTCATTTCTATTAGTAATATGAAGACTGACACTAGCTGCTTTTTCCCTTCAGAGTAAGGCGGATAAGAAACCGAACAAACCGTTTCTGTGTCTTTGCTTCCAACCTGAGATGGTTGGGGAAACAGAAGTGTCAACCAAAACACAGAGGAGGAACCTCTGAAGAAACACACTTGCGAATAGAAAGCGAGGTTGTCTTCTTCGCCATGGACTTGAGAGAAATAAAAGATAGATCTCTTCTCTGTTTTGGCTTCAATAAAGGTTTTTAGAAAGATCTGTCCTCAGATTCTGTTACTCATGTAAAATTAGATCTTTGGGTGCACAGTAGCAAAAATAAAGTTTGTTTTCTTTTTTCTTCTTCTTCTTGTACCTCTATGAAATAATGAACATTTTGTGGTATGTTTTGTATCTTCATCTTCAATGAAGACAAGTTTCTTTCTTTCTTTCACAATCTTATTCGCAATTAGATATACTTGTATGCGTTATTGTTGGTCATTTAGATTTGATTGCAGGAACCTCTGTTCTGATTTGGAATGGAATGAGTATTTTTATTTAAGAAACAAATCACATTTTGCATAAATATATTAATCATATGCCAAAGTTGTTTAAAATGATTAAATTTACAAAGCAAAAATGAAGGAGTTGTTGAGTAAAGGTTTTCAACGTAACATAATTAAAATGATCAATCACAGTTTTGATTTAAGAATCAAATCACATTTACAATAGATAATAAATCAGTCATCATCCCCAAAAGTTATTAAAAATGATGAAAATTTACAAAGCAAAAGGAAAAGACAAATTATTGAGGGGAATAATCAAAGAGATCATCAATTAAGTCATATCATTTCTTCAACCAAACACCAACCTTCTTCATCATATTCTTCAACATGATCCATCATCATTATCACCATCCCCACATCACAATAACCCATCATTTCAGCATCATCATGAGGCCCATCTTCTTCTTTTTCACCATCAACATCAATATCCCTATATATATTCACAATTTCCTCTACCATAGTATTTCCACTGTATTCTTCTTCTACTTCCTCTTCGTCTTCATCAGATTCATAATCATGATCATAACCATAATCATCATTCATAAGATCAAGAAGTCCGGTAGCCGAGAACCCGGAAAGCTTCAAACCGGGTCTAGGCCCACCATCAGCAACCTGCCAAGTCAGCATCTTGTAAGTAACATCATTGGACCTAACCTTTGAAGAGCCTTTAGTTTTGACTTTGGATTTGCTGATCGGATGCATATGACACTCAAGGCACCTTGCTTGACCACATTTTCCGGTGAATTTCGAATGATTGGTCGGCTTGGATGGCACTTTGGTGAATAATCCAGCGGTTGGGCGACAAGTCAAACCGTTGACCAATTTCGATTCCGGCCTTGGATTAAGCGACGGAGGCAGAACCCGATAGGTTCTTACCATACCGTGTTGTTTGCCTTCTCGCTTCATCTCGAACCGACGATTGATTGCAGAAGAAGAAGAAGAAGGAGAAAGATGTGAAATGATAAAGAGGTTGCTTGAAGGATATAATAAAGAAGAGGAACTTAAGAATATGCTTGCGGGACACGGAATAGTTAAAAGTCAAGATAATACTCCAAAAGTGTAGCTTGTGGACCAAATCAATTGAGTTGTTGTGTAGATAACTTCCTCTTTACGATTATTGGAAATTTTTTTTTTTTTTTTTTTTAGTTTTTATTCCTTCTTGGAGGAAAAGATAAAAAACAATTAAAAAGGAAAGAACCAAACTACACGCCAATTACATAAATAAATAAAAAAGTTTTTTGTTTTCTAATCTCAATTGAACAATTAACAAAGTTAGTTAAGATATATATATGACGACAAAAAAGATTAAGATAATGTAACATATTCACACTCAACACTTTTGTCTTTCTTCCCTGAAGCTCATAAATTACTAGATTCTACCGAAAAAGAAGTTGAGTGTCGTCCCTAGTAAAATCTCTAGTGTTAATAGATTAGTAGACAAAGCCAAACTCCAATAGTATGACATTGATAATATAGTTTTTATATAAGAAAATCAACTGCACCAACTCATTAAAGGTAAAATTCATTTTGAAAAATTCAAGATTGATCATTGTAGTATACATGCGTTGTTTCTATGATAATAATACATGAAATTGATAACAAGACAATAACATAATGGGATGAACTAAATGAGTAAATGAGTATGAATTAAGAGTTCATACAACTCTTGCTACCATAGAAGGTTGAATACCAATTAGTTTCAAGCAGAACAAGATGCTAGTTTTGATAGCTAACTTGATATAAATAAAGAGAAAGATCCGTGTCTTGCACTATACTACTGACATGTAACGTCATTATGCCCACTAAAAATTTCTACTAAAAATCGGAGTATTAGTCTTTCACATGTCGCCACATGGATTCCATAAAAGAATCGGCCATGAAGATTGTCGATTCTAGTTTTCTAGTGAACATTGAAATGATTATATGAATGGTATTATTGTGTGGACGCTAGTATCTGAATGTAGTGGATGTCATAATGTGGATTGTTATATATGGATAAAATGATATAGTCATATGTTGTAGATGATCATGTATGTTCATAATAAGAAACTCTTTGAGATTTCATCTATTAGAGTTACGACTTCGGTTTGGTGGATAAGTTAGCGTGGACATGTATGTTCATAATAAGAAACTCTTTGGAATGTATGAGTTTCAATGTTGAATCATTTGTTTGGGTTATCGATTTGATTGTTTGGTTCATGAATTTAGAGTATGTATTTAATTGTTTCGTTTGAATGTTTGAGACAGACGTCTTCATTGAGAAGGTATATGGATCATGATTGGCGATCTGTGGATGAACACCTGAGAAGAGCCGAAAGGTGTGGACGAAGACATGTCAATTTACGAGAAAGAGTGTTGCGTGGATAATTTGTCGTTGACAACACATGTTATCAAATTCATGGTTTTGTGATGTTATTTCTTTTGTTTGTTATGTTTTAGAGTGTTTTATAAATTTTTGTGTGTTTGTGTTTTTATTCGAATTTCGTTCAACAAAGTCATGTTAATAGTAGAGTTGTTAAACGTGTTGGTAATGTAAACCGAGAATTTTTTATTTGAAGGATAATTTTTTTATGAAATGTTGGAAAAACGATTTCGTGGATAACTGTTACGTGAACGAACACAAAAAAACCCACATTAACTCAAAAATCTATAAGAAAAGTGTGCTAGATGTGGAGAAAAGGAAGGAGAAAACTTCATTAAAGGGTATTTTAGTCTTATTCTTAAGAAAAAGAAGGAAGAAAAAGTAGAAAGTATGCCTAAAACAAAAGTGTCTTATAGTGTAAACTTTTATCAATAAAGTGTGATAGAGTGTAAATAATCCGATTTGAATTTGATTTTTTTATTGTAATTGGATTCAATAAACATAAACAAAAAGATGTAATCGAAAGTCTAAGTAACAAAAAAATCTTGACATTACTAAATCCTAAAAGTATTCATTCACATTAAATGCCCGAAAGTCTGATAATAAAGTGTGATGTTATTTCTTTTGTTTGTTATGTTTTAGATTGTTTTATAAGTTTTTGTTTGTTTGTGTTTTTATTCGATTTTCGTTCGACAAGTCATGTTAATAGTAGAGTTATTAAACGTGTTGGTAATGTAAACCGAAAATTTGTTATTTGAAGGATAGTTTTTTATGAAATGTTGGAAAAACGATTTCGTGGATAACTGTTCGTGGACGAACACAAGTCTGATACACAAGAACCACACACGAACTCAAAAATCTGTAAAAGCATGTATTTAAATTTCGTTCAATCTCAGCTATTCGTTTTAAACCTTCATCTAATGGTCACGATTGAAAGTAAAAAATAGATGTGGAGAAAATGAAGAAGAAAACTTTATTAATGTTATTTTAGTCTTATTCTTTAGAAAAAGAAAGAAAAAGAGGTAGAAAGTGTACCTAAAAACAAAAGTGTCTTCTAGCGTAAACTTTTATCAATAAAGTGTGATAGAGTGTAAATAATCCGATTTGAATTTGATTTTTTATTGTAATTGGATTCAATAAACATAAACAAAAAGATGTAATCGAAAGTCTAAGTAACAAAAAAATCTTGATATTACAAAAGAAAAGTAAAAGTATTCATTCACATTAAATGCCCCAAAGTCTGGCAATAAAGTGTGATGTTATTTCTTTTGTTTGTTATGTTTTAGATTGTTTTATAAGTTTTTGTGTGTTTGTGTTTTTATTCGAATTCCGTTCAACAAAGTCGTGCTAATAGTAAAGTTGTTAAACGTGTTGGTAATGTAAACCGAGAACTTGTTATTTGAAGGATAGTTTTTTATGAAATGTTGGAAAAACGATTTCGTGGATAACGGTTCGTAGACGAACACAAGTCTGATACACAAGAACCACACATGAACTCAATAAAGTGTCTTACAGTGTAAACTTTTATCAATAAAGTGTGCTATATTGTAAATAAGATCATTGAACATCTTCTGCCTAAAGACAAGAAAGCAGAAACTAGCAATTTTAAAGAAATGTGAAACGCAAGTTACTATCCGAATGAAAATAAATCGCTTGCCTTTGTTCATCTTAATAAAAAAACAGAGCAATTTCCCTGTGGAAAGATTCAAACAAGATTAAACAGCCCAATTCAAGTTTTTGCAAACCACTGAATGAACAAACGAAGTGATGTATATAGTATACTGTGCTTTAATCAAAAACTATTGGAACCTCATTGATGTATACAGTATATTTGGGCTCTAATCAAAACCTATTTTGTAACCTCATTAATGTTCACAGTATAAAGTTGTTGCCCTTGGAAGCCTACCATAAGTATATACACAGATTCATAAGGATTCTCTGACCTGTTTCGACAAGCATCCGAACATTGCTTTTAATCCGAAACAGATAGACATTGCTGCATTCTATAGCCACGAGGTACAATCCCGAGAAGTCGAGACGGTTCTGAAGTCCCATGAATCCCTTCTTCACTCCTAACCAAACCAATCATTCTACACCAAATCTCCTTAGTTTCACTACTAACATCACAAGATTCTTCCCACAAAAACGCCAACTTTCCATAGTATTCCGCCATTCCAACAGATCCAACACTCTTGAGAACATCCAAACCATAAACCACTCTCCATAACATGAGCTCAAAATCATACCACATCAACCCGAATCTCGCGTAATAAACGTATAACACATTGTCCATCACACACACACCAGTTCTCCACCATTTATCCTTAATCAACTCAAAACTCCCACAAGAACCATCTCTAGTATCATAGTGAAGAGCTATATCACCATAAGAGGTTAAAGCATAAACCTTCTTGTCTAATGACACATTAGCAGACGAAATCCACTCTTCTTCCTCCTCAGGATTCGGTGCTAGTTCCCAAGTTTGTGTCTTTAAGTCGAACGTTTCCGCTTGAACTTTATAGTCTCTATCGCCTCCGATCACATATACCTTATCGCCGACTAATCCCACGCTTTTGTAAGATCGATCCACTTGCATATTAGGTCCTCGACGAAACCTTTGAGATCGAGTATCAAAGATCCATAATCTTGAAGAAAGAATGTAAGATCCGCAGATAAAGAAAATCTCTGGACCAATTGCGATAATCGAAGGGTTTGGTTCGGAACGGTAATCGAATGGGATAGAGACGGAGACGAATTGGTTCTGGGTCGGATTGTTTTCGATTCTGCGGAGAGTGAACCAATTTCGGGTCGGGTCGTTTTTGGTTTCGTCGGTGAAGGAGATGTAGAGAGAATCTGTGTCCAGAAGAGACCGGATCTTGTGAATCTCCGGCGAAAGAAGAGTAGAACGGAAGTTTTTGGAGACGCAAGAGAGGATTGGGTATGAGCGTCGAGAGACTCGGGCGGTGATTGTCCAGATGAGTTCAATCGGCAGTGAGTTGAGCAGTGACGGCGACGTTGCTCGGTTGAGTTTTCGCGGTGGCTCGTCGGCGATTGAAGAAGACATGTCGATGTTTAGCGACGAATAAGAAGACCAAAACAGTCAAATTTATACGATTTTAAACCATATATATATATTTGTTCGGGTTTAAACCAAAAACTCGAAAACTGAATAATTCTGAATTGAACCGAACTGATATAGATATATGACCATACCGACTACTACGAAATCCAAACAAACCGAACCGAACCGAACCGAAATCAATATAAAATCCGGATTGGAAACCATTAGTTTTTTTTTTTTTTCCCCCTATTACCATTTTCCAAACGTTCACCTTTTTTTTTGTTTACATCTTCCAAACGTTCACTTTTCCTGGTAGTATAAAATTGATATTGGTATAAAACTGAATGACATTGTAGTATACAATCGTTGTTTCCATGATAAGGATACATGACATTGATATTATAAGACAAATAACATGGGATAAACTACTACGGTTCTGAAGAGTGCTTACTTTTGTACAAAGGGAAGGTTGGGAACTAAAGGATTTTGTTTATCTGAGAGTTGGAATCTCATCTTTAAACATGTTCATGAGAAGAATCAATGAGAGGTTCGTTTGATTCCTGACCAGTTTCCACAGATTTTTTTGATGCTTTCTTCTCTGGGTATAACACATAGTGTTGAAACATGAAGAGGATATCGAAAAATACCGAGATCTGTAAAAAAGTTACCAGATAGATTTGATTAGAGACAGAGAGAAGAACATTCAAAGGAAAAAAATTGAAAAAATCGGTCTTACGAGTGATAGAAGAGTCTTTCCAATGTTTCCATAGAAATTCACCCAAGAATCTGGAAGGAACCAAAAAAAGAAGACAAGTTTTAGTTTTTGTGTTCCAAATGTTATCAGAGTAAACAAAGGGTAATGATATGGTAAAGAAGAGATTGTTACTTTGGTCAATAGATTGTATAACCATTTGCATATAATTAGCGAGTCCTCCAGCAAAATCGAGCAATATATTCCCGATACTCCACCCGACTGTGCTCTTCCTAGTGAAGTTCATCTTTGCCTGTGGAATGTACTTGACACATGTCATGACGACCTGAATCGAGCTATAAGAACGAACCATACAAAACATTATCATCAAAAGTGTCAGATTTACCATTAGAAGAATTGGTTTTTAACAACAAACAACTTACTTGAAGATCGAAATGAGCCAGAGCCACGATTGTGTAGGTATTGCTATGAAGAAACATATAGCTGCAAATGCCCACACAACAACCACAATACCAGCAGCAAGTCTGGAGACTTTTTGAAGTCCTCGCTGAGAGAGTAAGTCACTAGAAATCATCAGGAAAAAAAGATAAAGAAGCAACGCAAACATTTCAGATAACGGAAAAAAAAAACTTTCATTACTCACTTCATAGATAAAGATCTGAAAGAGTGTAAGAGCTGTCATTACAACTGCATGGATTGAGAATGCAACATCATTTGCAGCCACAGGTATCATCTGAAAAAATTAGGACAAAAACGATAACAAAATGAATCATAAGAATGCCAAAAACTAAACCAGCTCGATCAACTCCAACAACAAACCCATATATTCATGAATCGAACAACATACTGAAAGAAACAATATTTTCTGTCACAGCATTCAACATTGACCTCATACAAGAATATGTTAACTTTGCAAAGGAACAGACTTGTATTTTCATTTGACTTCATTAACTAAGAATTGAAGAGAAGCAAAGAACCTCTCTTAACTCTAAAATCAAGTTCATAGATGACAAATCTGGGGATACGAGTCACCAAAAGCAAAACGTCAATCATCCATTTTAGAACAGAAACAAGACTAATCTCCAAGATTCCAGACTAAAACAGACTGCTCGATGGAAACTTCCCTTCTATTTTCATTTTTGACTTCATTAGCTAAGAATTGGAAAGAATCAAGGAAGTCAACTCTAAAATGAAGTTGAATAATTCCACAAGACTGGAAGAAGAGACAATCTGGGCATTATGAGTCACTAAGAACCAACTCTAATCATCCATCTCACAACACAAACAAGACTAATTTCCACACTAATCCAGACCCCTCAATACTAAAATGCTTGGAGAATAAGACCAAATGCAATATGAATAGCAGAGAGGAGGAAGAAGGAAGAAGAAAGAGACCTCTTTATCGCCATAAGTGTCAAAGTACTGCTTCTGAATAACTGGACTAAAGTAGAGGCAGACGTTGTAGATCATATACGACGAGTGCTTTGTCAAATTCAACAACACGAAGTCGAAATTCAATCCAACAACACTTTCACACAAAACAAAAAGCAATCAATTCCAGCTTCCAACACAAAGAAACCCAAAAAAAAAAAAGGTACCTTTTTCTGCGGAAATTCAAAATCAGCTGCGGGTAAAAGCTAATCGACCAAGAAACAAACGCGATCCATCCAACGATTTCGTATGAGATCTCGAGCGGAATCGAATTCCACGAAGCCATTTTTTTTATCTCCGTTTTTTCTCGATCGATCGAATTTTTTGGATCCTTTTTTCTATAAAAAAAAAAAAAAAAAAATTTGTTTGGAGATTGACGACGAAGAAGAGAGGCTTAAAACAGAATACTATTGGGAAATGGAATATGAGGAAGTCAGTTTCAAAATATGGGACCCATATGATGACGTGTCATGATCCTATGACTCGAGCATTCAAAGATAGTGGATTATTAATGAGACTTTCTCTGAACCTAGCCGTCTTTACGGGTCCGTTCGTGTTTATGTCGGCGACCGGGAAAACGGCGGCGTTTTAGTGGTTCCTATAGATCTATCACTTACTTCAACGTTGTTTGGATTTATCATATTCTTTTGCTGTCATTTTTCTCCTACTTATGTTTGTGCGGTGACTGACTTGATATCAATGCGTTGATCCTGTGTAGCTAGCAAAAGGGATAAATGAAACTAGCATGTACTGCTGCTGCACTCGAGAGAGTTCCTCTTACGCGTACAAAGATCATTGCACCAAGGTCAAAGACAAAGATGTACAAAGGTCATTGACTATATACATCTTACTTCAACCATGCTCAGAGGCAATAACAGCAGCAATGGGTTTGTCGATGGTTTTGGCAACATTGAGACCAGCAATAACATCGGTATCCTTGCTTGCTTGCCTCTGTATCGTTTTTCCTCCAATTTTTCTTCATGTGGAGATTGTGAACCAAGCCGTGGCAGAGAAATGATTTACATCATTATGGGTTGGTCGGTAATTTCCAAGAGACCATATTTGGAAGGAAAAAAAATCAAGGGTTTATATTCACAAACATATAGCCAAAGTGTCCTTAATTTCATATCTCTTGTCTGGTCAAAGACGCAAAATAATTGAGATTCTATCTCTTCTTTGGTCAAAATCATTAAGATCATATCTCTTTTTTGATCATATATATATATATATATATATATATACATACAAACTTCTTAATGAACATATATTATACACAAAAAATGAGTATGAAGAAATGCATTGTATTGATGATTGTGGTGGCAGTAGTTATGGTGGCTATGGTAGGAGAAGTAGAAGGACTTTCATGCATGGACAAGTGCTTGTTCTTGTGTGGATTTTTATTTAAACATCCTGTATCCTGTGAAGACCAATGTGAGCGCAAATGTCACCCACCATCTACATCTAGTCTTCCATCTCAATCATCCCAGTAATAATCTCTTCACTTATTTTATTGAGTTTGATTATTCCTTTTTTGTGTTTGTGTTTAAATGTTAAACTATTATGGTCACCTCTAAAAAAATTTCTACCAAACAGTTTTAAAAACCTCAACATAATTCAACACACGACGTCAATTGTGTGTTTTTTTTTTATGCGCAGATCTTCGATAGATAAAAATGTTATGGTTTGAAAAAATATTTCAACAAAAAATACAAGTACTTAATTACTTGAATATTTGAATTTGAAACAAACATATTTCAAATACATTTTTTTTTTTGGACAAATACAAATATTTATTGTGTTGTGTATAGAGAAATTGACATGATTTATATATATATGAAAATTTGCAGGATGAAGACTACAGGAATGAGAAACATAAAATGGTAGATATGTCCACAAAATAGTTGATATATTTTTGTAAGCTTGATAATTTATAAAATAATACTCACAATTTGATCTTTGCAATAAACTTTCACTGTGACACTTTCTTATGTTGATCCCGGAGCTTGCAATCACAACTTTCTCTACTTTTTTCCGGCCACATTTTTGTCATGTGATACGCCACAAATCCACCGTAGCTTCTTCCAACCACATTAAACTTCTCTATACCTATTTTCTCCATTAGCTTTGCCATACATTCCGCCTAATTATTTACTTTTGTGATTTATATTTAGATATGTGTTTAGTATATACCAAAAATAAGTTCAAATCTTTTAGATATAAAAATGGATAACATATCAATGTCTAGTGAAATTTTATATCTGTTACTGAAAAACATATGTAAGTAATCATATCTTCTATTTTTATTAATAACAAAGCTTAACAAAAATACTAATTAAACGACAAAAAATAATACTGATCAATAACGACTAACGAGATAAGGTTCTACTATAGTTCAAATCTGATCATCCTTAAGATGATGTCATTTTGTTTTGTGATCCGGATTTAAAAGCAGTATCAAAATATTCAATTTTAAGAATAGTTATAGGGAGCAAAATGGATTGTAGGATTCTAATATACTATTCACAATTTCGAGCTTAAGATATTAAAAATACAATTTTAAAGAAAATCAAATGAATATATATACCATTTCTTGAATAAAATTTCACACTATGGTTACTATCCCAATCCAAAATTGAAACTAAGGATTTTTTGTTCTGACTTTGATCCTTCTGAAAATCCAATCTTTAAATATGTTCGTATGAAGAGTCAATGAGAGGTTCGTTCGACTCCTGACCAGTTTCCAGAACTTTTGAGGTGTTCTTCTCTGGATATAACACATAGTGTTGACACATGAAGAGGATATCGAAAAATATCGAGATCTATCGAAAGGTACGAGAAATGATTTGTTAGAGAGACAGAGAAGTTTTTCGAAAGAAGACGAAAAATTCAGATTTTCTTACGAGTGATAGAAGAGTCTTTCCAATGTTCCCATAGAAATTCACCCAAGAATCTGAAAGGAACCAAGAAAAGAAGACAAGTTTTAGTTTTTTTTTTGTGTGGCAAACAAAAGCTATTAATGTGATGGAGAAGAGATTTGTCTACTTTGGTCAATAGATTGTATAACCATTTGCATATAATTAGTGACTCCTCCAGTAAAATCGAGAAGAGTATTCTCAATGCTCCAACCATCTGTACTCTTCCTAGTGAAATTCATTTTTGCCTATGAAGAACAGTACACATGAATAATATATTTTCTGATCTGATTCTTCAAATCAAATTAAGGTTTTGAATCGTTTCTCACCTGAGGAATGTACTTGACGCATGTCATAAACACCTGAATCGAACTATAACAAACAAACAAAAATACATTATAACCAAAAGTTGTCAAGAGTGTACATACAAAAATAATTGGATCATCAATTTACTTGAAGATCGAAATGAGCCAAAGCCAAGATTGTGTAGGCAATGCTATGAAGAAATATATAGCTGCAAATGTCCACACAACAATCACAATAGCAGCAGCAAGTCTGGATACTTTTTGAGATCCTCGCTGAGAATATATACAAAAAAACGCGCGAACGGGATAAAGAAAGAAAACAAAAACAAGATATCAAGATAAAAGGAGAAATTCCATTACTAACTTCATAGATAAAGATCTGGAAGAGTAAAACGGCAGTCATTACAACTGCATGGATTGAGAATGCAACATCATTTGCAGCCACAGGTATCATCTGAAAAATTAGGACAAAAACGATAACCAAATGTTGAAAATGAAAGTGTGGAAGCATATTAAAGAGAAAATGTTGTCACACCTTTCACAGCAAGAAAAAACACTCTTTACATTTTAATTAAGAAACTATCACAAACAAATTAAATCCTCGTTTTAAAAAAAAAAAAAAAATATCTACTCATTCATTAACCCAAAACAAGAATATGTTTAAACATTTTTTTTTTTTTTTTTTGCTAAGAGAATATGTTTAACATTGTATCCCTTGAGTTTGCATATACCCGTGAGATTAATCGGGTTCTCGGGTGACAATTCCTTTCCACAATAAAACAAAACGTCAATCTTGAAGAAAGAAGAGATATAGACCTCTTTATCGCCATAAGTGTCGAAATACTGCTTCTGAATAACTGGACTAAAGTAGAGGCAGACGTTGTAGATCATATACGATGAGTGCTTAGTCAAATTCAAGACCACAAAGTCGAAGCTCAATCCAACAACACTTTGACACACCAATCAAATAAATTAGTTTCACAGAAGTTGAAAAACGAATCTTGAGAAGTAAACAAACAAACAAAAAAAGTGTGTATACCATTTCCTGCGGAAATTCAAAATAACTTGTAGGTAAAAACTGATCGACCACGAAGCAAACGCGATCCATCCAGCGATTTCGTATGAAATTTCGAGCGGTATGGAATTCCAAGATGCCATTCTACCTTTATAAAAATTTGTTCTTGGAGTTGATGGATGATGAGCATATAAAGGTTTAGGAAAATATCAAAAGGGCTTGTGAGATATGAAATGTGAGGAAGCAAAGCAGTTGCAACTTGCAACATCAAGGCCCCATATCATGACGTCTCCATGAATTGAGTGTATATTTATTTAGTTTATGCATTCCACTGACTATTAGGTTCTATAGTATTTAAAATTTTTCATTTAGTTAGAGATAAGTGAGATCATTTTTTATGGTTATGAAATATCGCTTTTGCATGCCCGACTTTTTGGAAAGTTCCCTCTAACCCATCGAGGGTGAGGTCTGATTCCGACCGTTGGAAATGCTCGGCAAGCCATGTTCGGTGGTGGTCGGATTAAGACTGTGAGGACAATCCTCGCAAGCGATTTTGCTAAGTTTTGTTTTCTGTATTTCCGGTTTTATTTAACTCAATTTTGTAATTTTTCGATTCAGGATTGGTTTTAAAAGAAAAATCGCTTCAACAAATTTTATGTACGTCAATAAAAACATCAGATATTTCTCTATCTATTTCTAACGATCTTTTGAAGTTTCTGTGTGTTCTGCTTCCAAAACTCTGTTTAGTGCTCACTTGATTTAGGATTTAGAGAAGTTTATAATAATTAAATAATATTTTAACGATAAAAGTATCGACCAAATCCGTTGTAGCACACCGGCCAATTTGAATCTTGTTTGCTTCAAATCCGGGTTCAATACCCGGCAGCGGAACTATTTTTTTTTCTTTTTTAATTTTATGAATGTAATCTCTCTTCTAATCTATGGAATCCAACAAACCAGACGGTTTTCAATTAGACCAAACCAAACCAAGTATTTTCCACAACCGTATCGAACCGAACTGATTTTTGAAAATAAATGTTTTTGATTGAAGCATCGAAATTGGGCTTATGAATCTTCGTTATTGCTTCCGCTCAACAACTCTTTGCGACTTTACTGCAGCTCCGATTTCTACAAACACGTATTGATGTTTGGATTATCAAAACTGGGTTCGACACAAATACTTGTCGTTCCAATTTTATCGTCGAGGAGCTTCTCCGGAAAGGTCAAGTTTTTGCTGCACGCAAGGTGTTCGATGAAATGCCTCACAAGAACACCGTGTCTTTCATGGGCTGTATATTGAGTTTCCTGACTTTGTATTTACATACTGTCTGTTTCAAATTGCTTATAGATGTAAATTAACGTTTGGTTTCAATGTTAACTTGGATCTCACCTTTTTGTCTGTTTCAAATTGCTTATAGATCGTAAATTAAGTTTGGTTTCAATGTTATTATGTGCAGCTGAAATCACACTGTTGGACTTTCACTTGTTTGTCACTAGAGGTGAAAATGAAAACGAGCTCATCTTATCTTCCTGTTCTTCACATCTTCTGAGGTATTTACTCGACTTAAGAGCAAAAAAATCTTTCTTAATTGATCAACAGTCTCTGTAAATATCCTTTGTAAAAAACATATTTACAAAATAGGTTTTGCCACTTTGTTGCATAGATACTCTAAAATACTACTCTGTTCTTGTTGTTGATAAGAACATTGTAAAGAATACTTAGCACTGGAAACAAGACTTGTTAGAGCAACTAGAAAGACCAAACTCACAAGATAGATAGTAAAGCAAAGCTAGGTCCATAGGTTTTTCCAACTGCTCCTGCAACGTGTTCTTTCCCAGTTCTATGTGTGCCGATTTAGAGATTCATAATGATGTTTTAGACATGATTTTCACCAAAAGCCATTATATATAATTATAATTCATAACACTCAAAAAGATCCACTGCAGCACAAAGGCTAAAGCAAAAAGATCCTACGAATTCCGGGTTCAAAGCCCGGTTGCGGAATATATTTTTGTGATTTTTTTCGATTTCTTAAAAAAGATTTGCAAACATCTCAACTGATGATACTTTTTGTTGAGTCATGGATGCTGACGAGCTGATATAGCTTTGTAGGAGTTTGGCCGATCTTTCTTTTTGAGTTCCCTGCTTCGCTTTTCTCCTGGAACTTGAATACTGACTGTCCAATTTACTTTGAATAGGATTCATGTCCGTTGGTAAAGAACATTCTTCTTCTAGACTCTGAAGGAAAGCGTGTGGCTGTCAAGTATTACTCGGATGACTGGTAAACTAATGCTGCCAGGTTAAGTTTTGACAAATATGTTTTCCCGAAGACCTCAAAAACCAATGCTCGCACAGAAGGTAAGACTACACAAGTTATTCATCTTCACAATTTCTTTCATGGGATGTATATTGGGTTTCCTGACGGTATTTATATACTTTCTGTTTCACTTTAATTATGTCATTTCGCCCAGGACCGAGTTCATCTTATCTTTCTATTTTTAAAGGCTTTTCGATGCTGTTGCGCTTCTTCTGAGGTATTTGCTTGACTTAACAACCGAAAAATCCTAATAAACCTCCACGACTAATGGTTGATGCAACAATGTGGAAAAGATGGAAGCCCTTGAGAACTAGGATCTCATCTTTTTGTGCCTTGATGAAATGGTTGATCAGGGGTACACAAGTCTAATATTTTATCCCTACACGACTGTTATATGCAATTCTTAAAGCATTTTAAACATTTGCTGAGCTTTGTTTTTAGCTTGTCCTTACATATCTTAGCATATAGCTATGGTTTCATTACAGCTTGTGGAATATGTGTTCAGGGTGGTTCTTGAAACGGACTGGAACCAAATGTCATTGCGGAGATAGCAATGCAGAGCACAAAAGCTAGCGGTTCATCCTCTGAACAGGTGATGTTACTTTTGAGTTTTGACTATTACATCTTCCTTTTGGATCATTTTTGTTCAATCTAGTTCGGTTATATTTGCTCACTACATAAAAGGAATTGATTAGTTGGTTTATTCCGTTAAGCCTAGAACCTTCTAATTGAGTCGGTTTCTTACAGATTTTCCATTTATTTTAGATTTCCTATTTCCTTTTATAAATTTTTAAATCGCGCCACTATATAAGGAGAGTTCTTCCTCTCGTTTGTAATTCATTCAACTCTTGCTCTCTCGCAAAACCCTACGCTTTGCTAAACTCTCCTGAAATTCTCTCTCAAGTCTCAAGGTATGTGTTTCTCCGATTTCTTTTGTTTTGCGTCCTGATCTCTGATCATTGTTCTCTGTTTTCAGAGATTTCTGTTCTTTACTTTGAAGGGCTAATTATTGTGTTCAAGAGACTGATGTTATTGTGTGGTTCTCTAGTTTTGTAATGTGTGTGCGCTAACGAAGTTGTGCTTTCGTTTCCAGATGATGATGCAAATCTACGCAAGGACTCTTTCAGAAAAGACCATACCACTTGACGTTGAAAGCTCTGACACCATCAATAATGTGAAGGCAAAGATCCAGGACAAAGAAGGCATTCCTCTCGACCAGCAAAGACTCATCTGGATGGTCTTACCTTGGCGGATTACAACATTCAGAAGGAGTTAACCCTGCATTTGACTCTCAGGTTGAGAGGAGGTATGCAGATATTTGTCAAGACTTTGACGGGAAAGACGATCACTCTTGAGGTCGAAAGCTCTGATACGATTGACAATGTGAAGGCGAAGGTTCAGGACAAGGAAGGGATACCACCTGACCAGCAGAGACTCATCTTTGCCGGTAAACAGCTCGAAGATGGTCGGACATTAGCGGACTACAACATTCAGAAAGAGTCAACTCTTCACCTTGTTGTCCGTCTCCGTGGCGGAACCTTCTGAACAAGAAACTATCAATGGTGGCTCGAACATTGACCACCACTTGAGTCCTTTCACTATTTAGTGCTTTGGTTTTCTTTTGTTGAACTTTTGATGAGCCGTAAATAAGGCTTTTTACCAATTTTGACTTTCACTTTGTATTCAAATTTTTAGTCTGGATTCGGTTTGGCTTCTCTTATTTTACAAACCATACCGACTTTTCGAGATTATCACTCCCAATACTGCGACGTCGTTTCAGGGTTCGATCTACATCTCTAGAAGACTAGAACCCTTAGCAGAGTGTTCCATTTACGTCTGGTCAAAACCACCGGAAAAGGGAGGTTTGATGGCGGCGATGTTAATCGGAAGAGCTTTCAAATCGGCTAAAAACTCTCACTTGGTACTTCGTTCTCGATCCTTCTGTACAACATCCGCCGCTCGTGAACCCGATTCCGATGGCCAATCATCGGATTCTTCATCTTCGTCGTCGTCGTTCACGTTTGACAAAGAGAATGAAAAACCCATCTTCGTGAAAGCTCCGAACGCTCGTCGGAACAACGATTCGGATTCGGTGACGATGCCGACGTCTTTCATGACGGGTTCGATCGTAGGGAAGAGATTTTACAAGAAAGTGACGACGAGAGAAGCAGATGATGGAAATGGATGGACTGTGATGCTTGATTACAGAACCCTTAAAACACCTTCCAAAAGACCTCTCAAGCTTCGTTCTTTGGCACTTGCTAAAGCCATTGCAATTGAATGGGAGTATCAGGTTTTGTTCTATTCAAGTCTCAACATTTTCCTCTTTTCAAATTGGATATGTTGTGCTTGGTAAATTCACTACTTTGAGCAAAACACCTAGTGCTCTTAAGCTGATAATTTAGCTGCAATCCATGTAACTGGATTTGTTCATTGTCTATTCAAGCTAAAGCTGAGAGCTTGTCATTTTGTTAGTTTATATCAATATGAACATCTGATCAGATCTTCTTAGAGTCCCTCTTGTGGTTGATCAATAATGACTTTGATTATATTTAGCTATATATGTTCATTGTTTATACAACGTAAAGCTGAGAAGTTGCTCTTGTTTATATCATTGAATATCTAATCTATTGTTCTTTAGAGTCCTTAATGTTTTATCGGTTTTTGTATTTTATTATCTGAGTTCTAATGTGATCAATTGGTTGTTAATTCGATTTGTGGAATCTTCGTCTGTGTAAAATCCTTGTAATTGGAACCGTTTCGTTGTTTAATTTAATGTAAAGCTTGGAATGTGCTGTTGTTTGTACCGATGAACATCTAATATACTGTTCATTAGAGTATCCAATGTTTGATCGATTTCTGGTTTGCCATCTGAGTTCGATAATGTGATCACTAGGTTGATAATTTATGTTATTCGGTGTCCCTAGTGTTTGATCGGTTTCTAGGCTTAACAAATCTGAGTTCTAATGTGATCCAATAGGTTGATATATCGATTAGTGGAAGGGAGATGATGTAAAGCACTAGACTTGGCTTTCTCTACTCATATTCTTTCGTTATTCTATCTCTCCTACTTATGTCATAGAGATAGAGATGACTGACTTGGTATCAATGGGATGATGCTGTGTAGCTAACAGAAGGGATCAGACCATTCACAATGCCACTCATGAAACTAGCGTGTACTGCACTCGAGAGAGTTCCTCTTACGCGTTCAAAGATTATTGAACATCTATCAAGAAAGTTACATCAAGATCTCGTCTTTTTCCGAGCGCCTGAAGATGACGACCTAACCACTGATGTCCATGGTATTTACGCTTTCTCTTTCAATTCCACTGTCTCATAGATTTTACGATTAATTGGGGTGTGCCCTTTGCAGATGTTCAGGTAGAGAGGATTGATCCTCTACTTCAGTGGGTAGAGTCAGAGTTTGGGGTCAAACCGAAATTGTATTCTAGCATCTTCGGAGGTAAACAAGACGACAAGCTAGTGAAAGCAGTAGAAGATCTGCTCAAGAAGACAAATGATGGTGAACTGGCTAGCATCGATGCACTAGAGGCATCAGCTCACTCGGTAGTTATCGCTCTTGGCATCTTCTGCGGGAAATTGCAGATCGATGATGCTATCCAATTGATTAGACTTGAAGAAGATTTACAGGTCCGGTTCTTCACTCAACTTCACTATCATTTATACGTTTTGCTTATATAGTTTTATGTATGATGTATCTAATCTTCATTACATGTTCAGGTGGACAAATGGGGACTAGTCGAAGGCGGGCACGATATTGATATTGCTGATCTCAAAGTTCAGATCTCAGCTGCTACTGTTTTTCTTGCTCTATCCCGTGAAAACTGATCGTCAGTCTCTTTTTGCTCAATCACATTTCTCAGTTATTCCAAAAAAATAAAGCTTATCTGTTTGTATAATAGACCAGTACGTTCCAAGAGGTAAGGGTAAACAATTTTTCTCTTGTATTCACCAATAAAGCAAAACACAAAAACCAAATAACTTAGTCGACCATTGATAGTTAGTTTATTATTATTATCTGATCCACATTTTCAAATGGATCTTGTCTTGTGCGGACGACGACTACGAGCCAAGCCCAAGCCACTGTTTTTGAATACCTTGTGCAGTCTATGACTAGAGAACCGCCACGGTTTGCAGACGCCGAGACGTAGAGCACTCCGAATCTTGCGCTTTGTTGGTATAGTTTCTGAACTCAGAAAACAACTCTTTGGTATAGTTTCTGATCTCAGACCAAATTTCAGAAAACAATTCTTGCGCTTCCGACCAACGAGACTGAAGCATCCCGTCTGCTCATCGAAGGCTCTTCTGACTATAGCTATGCGATCAACATCCTCTGAGTCCACGTATCTTATGTAGAAAATGGCTTTTTTGGCGTTGAGTCCCTCCCCATTCGCATCTTCCGTAGTATCCATGGCTACTTCCACTATATTCAAGGTAGACATATATTCTGGACTCATACCGCCCCTCTTAGATGTGCCAATTGCAAGTTCCACATACAGATGAATCCAGTCATAATTGTCTTGCAGCTCTGATTCCGTCAGCTGCAAAAGGAATCAAAACATCACTACTAACTAACTTGTTGATCATACCATACCATAATGAGAGAAAGAAAGAAAAAACTCTATCTTACCATGTGAAATGGCTTTGTATTTTGGAAAGGATTCTCTGTTGGGAACTCAGGCAAGTCATCTTCGAAGAATGCATAGTTGGGCGATATCTTCGGATCCTCTATATACATACAAGATGATCGAGCAATTAAGTGAGAGATGATGATTTAGTGTATACAAAATTAACCACAACACGTCACATTATTATTATTATTATTTTTTTTGATAAATTGTGGGAGTTCCGGATCTTTGATCCATAATTTCTTTCGGTTAACCGTTGATAATACCACATTTAAAGCGTAAATCACTCCTCCCAAATGGAGTTGACCTAGTGACACTGAATTTGAGTTTTTACTCTCAACGAATTTGAGTTTTTACTCTCACATAAATTAGTTACCTCGAAGTCTAGCAATATGGCACGTCAACATAAATTGGCCAAGTGCTTCTTCATCAACTCTAGTCTGAAAAGTTTTATGCACATCAGTAGCAGCATCCTTTGCAACCAAAGTGATGAAGTAAAAGCCAGCAGCCAAATGCGTGGTCTTATTGTATTTCTCTACGCGAACCAACTTACGGTTTCTCTCCCTGAGAAAATTGTAACGGTGAAGACCCATCCTAGCATAAAGGGTCACTAAGAGAGAACAACGTTCATTACATATATGACTTCCACCAGTCCAGTATGTCCGAAATTTGGTGTATAACCCTTGGCATCGAACGGCTAATTAGATCCATACAACATATTAGCTATGAAGAAGCTAGATAATTGGACCCAATTAAGTTTAAGATTGGCTTGTGACTTTTACACCAAAAAAGAAAAGAAAAAAGATTGGCTTGTGACTTGCATCCAAATTACGCTCTCGCTTCGGCTTCGTGAGGACCATCGCTTCTCTTCGGAATCCTAGGGTCAGCATCGTCTCCCTCCGACCGCCTGATATGCTTTTGGTCGATCTAAGGTTTGTACACACGATTAATATAGTACCGTGTCTTCCAATTTAGGGTTTTCAACAATAGTACCAGTTGATCATGTGGCAAACATGTGTCTTATTCTTTTTAAATTTATATATAAACTAGGCAGGTACCCGCGCCTTGCGCGGAACAACAATATCGAGAAATTAATAGTTTAAAATTGTAATTTTAAGTTTTACATTCAATACAAAACTAATAACTTATTGTAAGTAGCGAACACATAATTTTTATATATTATACATCTAATTTTGATGATGTTCCTACAATTTTGAATGTTGCCTCCACTATCATTGTTATACTATTTTCTAGTATTCATATTTATTCTTTTTAATTAATGCAAATGACATCTTTTAATGTTTTATTTCTACTTTTGATTAATGTTTTTTTTTTAAAACGCTTAAAATTATTTATTAACATTAAATCATCAATTTGTTTTAGAAAGTTAAGAGGTAATAAACCTTAACGATGGAGCCTAAATCCTTACAAATACAAGTATTTATTGAAAACAATAAATATATCCTAAAAACTAATTTCTAGTATATTAATACAAACGCCTAAAATATGATGTTTGTTTTTTGTAACCTTACGCTATCAATTTTTTTATTATGGATGGAAAACCCTAGCATTAATATCTAAACCTTAACAATACACATTTGATGTTTTAAAAAATATCCACTTGCTAGAGTTAAATAATTCGATTCATTGATTCGTTATAGGCCAAATGGCCTTTGCTCTTGCAACAATAAGATCTCATCTACATTGTCATTTCATAGAATAATTTGATCAATGAGGTTTCACTTGATTTTGTTCGCTTGTTTCTACATAAAATATGTGAAAACTATCACCTAACTGTTTGAATTTAAACAAAACCTACCAGATTTTGCGTATTAAGATTTTTTTTTTTTTTTAAGTTTATGATTATTTGTGTTTTCTTTAAGTGGAGTGCATAGTTTTTTCCTTCTTTAGCCTTAATTGTTTGGATTGGATTTCAGATTTTTCGTTCCATATTCACTACTTGTAGCCACTTGTCTCTGGCCTATATGTTGGCTACCATTCTTTATTTGCTTTTAGATATCAAACCATAAAATCGATTTTTTTTTTGTTTAAAGAGGAAAGTTTCAAAAGTATTTTCTTTGTATTAGTTTATTAATGTCAAGACTATATAGCATAAACTCACATCTACATATGTCTCAAACATTGATCCTTGAAAACAATAAACGAAGAATTTTAAAAACACCACTAAAGGTTTATTGTTCTAAAATTACCATTAAAAATTTTGGTTTTCCAAAAAACCAAAAATTCAGTTATGAAATTTATGAATTTCCCACATTTTGGTTTTATCATTAAGCGGGGTATTCAATCTTTAACATGTTTTGTTCGTTTAGTTAACTATTTTAAATTCAGGATTTATTTTTGTAGGTTTAGTTATGAAAGTTTAATTTTAATTTTGTGGTATTTTCGGAAAATCAAAACTTTAATTAGTATTTTTAGAACATTAAAGAAATGGTGGTATATTATGAAACAAAGTTTAAATGTGTGGTATTTTCATGAATTTCTCATATTTATATTTACATCCGATATTATTTCAATTTTTTTTTTGAAAAAATCTTTGTATCTATCATGCATATAAAGAAATTTCTGTATCAGCTGTAAACGTGTGAATCCACGAAACCAAGATGACAACGATTTATGTAAATACTAGTCCAGTACCCGCGCTTTGCGCGGGAATAAGTTTTTGTTAATAATTTATTATTACAAAATTGTTAGTCATTAAAATATGATTTAGGTTTTTAAATATGTATTATTTCAATTTAAATTAAAATTAAAATCATAGTAGACACATGTCTAATATACTTTTCGTACTGATATAACTAATCATGTCACTATAAGCGTTTTAGGTTGTTACAACATGTAAACGATATTACATATTAGGAACATGATGTCACTTATACCATATTAATAATTTTTAATTTATTAATAAAATTTTAGATCTCATTTTATAAATCAGTATTTATTTATTATTTTCATTACTTTTTTTAGCCAAACGTTTGCAATTATTCATTAACATTACACCATCATTGTTTTTGGAAATTTAAGGGGTAACATACTCTAACATGTAATTTACGGGGTGCAATACTCTAAATAAACCTCTTCACAAACATAATTGAATGTGAAAGATTATCCGCAAACAACAATGGATCAAGATCTTCTGCACAACCTTGTAATGCAAGATGAGATTTCTGGCCTGGAGTTCTCTCCTATCTCCTCATCTTTTCGAACGTCGCTAAGGCTCTCTTTCGACCATTTCTTTCCATGTGCCTCTTTGGTAGTTTCACAACCAGCTATGTCCCTTTTCGCTTTCTTCTCTTGTATACTCATGTTATTTAATCTCAATTTTCCGATATTTTTGATTTTCTATATGTTTCTTTATATTTTTTTTCTAGTCAATATAATTTTTTCATCTTCTCTCAGTCTCTCTTTTTCTTCTCCAAAGTTTTTTATCTTTGCGCGAGATATGAATAACTATAACAATATTTTAAGATTGTAACTTAATCCAATCAATTATTTATTTCAATTAACAAACACAGTTGGTTTCCTCAGCCCATGTGTGTCTCTCTTATCCGCATCCCGTCTCAACCCTTACTCATCCCGTTCCAACCCTTACTCGTCCAGCTCCAGCCCTTACCCGCGTCCCATCCCAGTTTTACCCGTCCCACCCCTTATCCATAAGAACATTTCATAGAAAATAAGTTTTGAGTCAAATTTTTAATAATGTATACATATACCATTTATGTTCGTAGGAAATTAAAAATTCAACAAATAAATATATGAAATTAAACAATTAAAACTATATTCAAAAAAATATCAAGAGATCAATTTTCTTTTTTTACAAATTAAAAGGAACTAAACCTAGCCCTAAATGTGGTGAGTCTTAATCCCAGGAAAGCCTTAATCCTAGAAAAATCTTAACCGTAACAAACCAAAAAACTGGTTTGATTTAGCTAAGCTATAGTGAAATCTAGCTCGTATATGTAATGTTCGGTTTGTTTTGGCGAGTAGTTTTATACTCACGTTGCACTGATCATTCTCATATAACTTTCGACATGAGAGTTGATCCTTCTTTGTATAGTTCAATATTTTGATTTATACGATCTTATATTCAAACTTTATAGACTCACCTCTCTTGCAAAAATCATTTTTTTACAAATTCAAAAGAATTGAACCCTAAAATGAGAGCCTTAACTATATGGGAGCCTTAACTCTGACAAATTAAACAAAACTATGGTTTTATCTAGTTCACCTATAGTAAAATCTGGGTTAACTTTGATGTTGTGGTATGAGGGTTAAGCATATGGTGCCCTAGTTTTGAAGTGTTCTTTTATTATCACGTCGCGTCTATCCTTATCATATAACTTTGTACCATCATTTATATCTTGTTATAGCCTACCATTATTTTGATTTATACGATTTTATATTCAAATTTTATAGATTCACCATTCTTAACCTGAGGCGAATTTTATAAACTCAGTTTGACTATTAAAAGAAATTATTCTGATGTAACGCTGAAAAAAAAGAAGGTATTAGTTTCATTCGGGTTTTAATAAAAATTATTACAATAACCATGGTATGATTACTACATACAAAAATAAAAAGTGACAAACCAAACTCTTTATATGCTAATACCTTATATATTTTTATAAACATTTATACATATATATATTACAAATACTTCTTTTTAAGCAAATAAAAATTAATAAACTCTAAGAGAGTAGAGTTTTAACCTTAGGGGAACCTTAATCCTAACAAAGTAAACAAAAGTATAGTTCGATATAATTAAGATATTGTAAAATCTTATAGTGAAATCTTAACTCGTATAAGTAGAGTTTGGTTAGTTTTGACGGATAGTTTTTTGCTCATGTCGTAATTATCGTTCTCATATAATTTTCAATCAGCATTTCTATCATATGATCGCTTATCACTATTTTAAATTATTTCGATCAATACTTGGGTTTCATAAAAAAGTAAGTTTTCAATCATATTTTTTTATAATTTATACATATACTATTTATATTTTTTTAGCAAATTATGAATTTTTCAAAAAACCAAATTTGCAAACTAATAAAAAAGCTAAACTCTAAGGGTGGGGAACCTTAACCGTAGGGAAGCCTAAATCCTAACAAACAAAACAAAACTATTGTTCGATGTAGCTCAGCTATAGTGAAATCTACCTCGTATGTGTAGTGTTCGGATAGGTTTTGGAAGGTGGTTAAACACATTACACATCTCACTTTTCTTTCAAAAATAATTAAACCCTAAGATTGGAGAGTCTTAACCCTACAGAAGCTTTAACCCTAACAAATTAAACAAAACTATGGTTCGATTTAGCTCAGTTATAGTTAAATCTAGCTCGTATGTAGTGTTCGATTAGTCGGCGACTGGTTTTATTCTCACGTCGCACTTCTCTTTCGAAAAGAATTAAACCTTAAGAGTGAGGAGTCTTAACCTCAGAAAAGCACTACCCTTAAAAAACTACACATATTTATAGTTTTGAAAGATTTTCACCCGTAAATTTGGCTATATCTAAATATGGAAGATTTCCATTCAAAAATTTATAATGGAAAATTACCACTAAATTTTGAATATATATATTTATTTAATAAATATATAAGGCCCTTATAAATATAAATTCGTTTTTCTTTAAATAAAAAAAAAATTTCAAAAATCACTCTCAAGCCCTCACGTATGATTTTTGAATATATATTTATTTAATAAATATATAAGGCCCTTATAAATATAAATTCGTTTTTCTTTAAATAAAAAAAAAATTTCAAAAATCACTCTCAAGCCCTCACGTATGATTTTTCACCCCACAATTATAGAATAAGATAAAAAAAAAAGTTAGAGTCTCAATTTGAGAATGATATCTCATCCACTAAAAAAATAAAAAATATTTTCTATATATGATTAGATATTAACTGAAAATTATCATAAAAATTTATTAGATCATATAATAATATATTAACAAATATTTACTAAAGTAATGGGCCTTACAAAAATATTATTTTCGTAATTCATTTTTTTTATAAAAAAAAACCCAACCACTAATAAAATGAAAAAATATTTCCTATCTATGATTAGATATTAACTGAAAATTACCATAAATTATTACCATAAATTTTTATTATATCATATAATAATATATCTCCTTCCTATTAAAAGAGAAATACAATTAGTTAGAATGATTATTTGTTTTAATTTTATTGGCTCAAAACTATGACTTGTCATGGAAAAATTATGACATGTCTATAGAAAATGATGACATGGCTTAATATCTAACTACTCTTTTAACACAACTTTTATCACAAATTAAATTAAAATAATAAATATTTCGAAAATTAAAATAATAAATTTCAAAAATTAAAATTTATATTTCGAAAATTTGTTTATAACAACCATTCCGAAATTCTTCTAAAAACTATTACTTTATGGTTATAGTTTCTTCTTTCAAATAATAAGTAATAATAATAAAAATCTCACGATTAAATCTCCCGATTAAACATAAGAAATTAACAAAATAAAATGAAAAAAGAACACTGAAATTTGAATGTTGGCCAAAAATTTGAATGAGTATGAAAAAATTTGAATGAGTTTGAGAAACACTGAAAAATGGTATGTGGAAAAAAATTTCTTGTGTCTATTTTCGATTTCTTACCATCAAATCTTCTTCTTGATATGTCATAATGTGGAACATGAACCTAATTAAAAAGCTAATTGCTAATAAAAATTTTACAATAATGAATCATAATTTTTATTTTTACAAAATACATTTACATCAATCATTATGTAACACATATCTCCACATCAATATCACAATTATTGATAATAACAAATTATAATTTTATTCTTACAAAATATATTTGAACCCGCACACGGTGCGGGAAATCATCTAGTTAACAAATATTTACTAAAGTAATGGACCTTTAAAAAATATTATTTTCGTAATTTATTATTTTTTTATAAAAAATTCCTAAGTCTAATAATAACAAAAATGTTTTAGTGTTATTTTGAACCCAAAAAATAACTCAATGGCAAAAGAAGTAAATAAATCAATCATTAATGGTATTTTCGGCAAAGCAAGTCTTAAACTCGCTGTGAGGTCGCCACATAGGATTTTTGACCTCACAATTATATATAACCCAGAACCATCTCAATATGTCCTCCATCTCGATACCTTTTTGTCCAGAGTTTCAAGATATTGACCCTTATTTGGATACCGAACAACGATGGTTTTAGATCTTTAACTGTGACCATAGAGGAGGTATGCTTTTTAACAAAAGACATATTTGTAGAAGAAGAAGGTGTTAGGTCTACAACAAAACTTAGAAGCGTACTTAGAAGGGTACTTAGAAGCGTATATATAGCACTTTAAGTATTTAGCAAACCTTAAATTCCTTGAACGTAAGCTTCGGAATATCTTCGGGATATATTCTTTTTTTTTTTGTTTTTGTGAATAAGGATATAGTTTTAGAAAAGAAAATATAACGGAACAATAAAATAAGGAAAAAGAAAAATATAATTCTCAGATAAGGAAAGGAAGGAAAAAATCTTTAAAAAAAAAGAAGTAAGAAAACAGAATAATAAAATATGATACATATTACAAAGATATGTAAAGTTTACAAAAAACAAAAAACATAGTCGTTGTATAGAAAACGGGAATATATATGAACTTATAAATAAATACATTCCATATTGCGTTGTTGATTTTATTATATATAAACTTATAAAGAAATACATATATATTGCGTTATTGAGTTTTAATCAAGATAAAGGCGAATCTATAATTATTATCGAAAAAAAAATTGCAAGAGATTCTACGTCAAGTAAACTTGGGGACGAAGTTAAATATGATGGCCTTTTACTCGACAATTGACAATTCAAATATGATGGGCTATATTCAAGAATTAAAATAAGATGGATCCACGATCTATGTAACTCGACAATTCTCTCCTTTACAATAAAGATGTATGATGGCAGAGGAGTAATACAACAAACAAATTAAGGGTAATATCGACATTTCAAAGCTGAAACGCAGTGTGAGGCCGCCACCTCAGCTTTTTCACCTCACAATTATAAGTATAGATCCTCTAAAAGAAAGAAATATATGTTTTTATATGTAGTATAGAAACCATTTTGCTTTGTAAATCTCTAAATACAACACTAAAGCTTTTAGTATGTTTCTACTTCACAATCATATCTCAACGAATATACTAACCTTCGATAAACATGTGGTTATAGTTATATTTGTTATTAAAATGAGATGCTCACCTAGCTATTAATACGAAACCTTTAAAAAAGAACAAAAAATAGATAATGTATCATATAAAAAAAAATAGTACATTTGGAACTATAATAGGGAAAAACAACAACGAATGATATAGAACAAATTAAATTTTCTGAAAAACCTCATTGTAAACAATAGTTTTTTTTGTCTTTGTAAGAAGTTTTTCATCTTTGTTTGTGATAAAGAATCTTCAAACCGAGTCTCGATGTTAGCTTAGAAACTGCAACATATAATATATATAAGTAAATACCATTCTAGATTGGTTTTCTATTGTTTCTTTTAACTCTTGTTAATGGGTACTGCGAAAACAACTGCAAAATAAAATTTCTATGTCTCATTCTACGAACGTCCTAACCTTGCCACCAACATTATAACACGAACTTTAATAATATGGTTAGCCAATTGAATATGAAGAAAGTGATTACCAGGTACAGTTTCTCTCAAGCCAAATCAACATGTTATGAGAGTTACCAAAACTGCAAGAATTCTCCGTGGAACAAAGACAACGCTAACATTATCCCAAATATTACAGAATACTATAAAACAGGAGACATCAAATGTTTAATGTTAATATCAAGAACAACTCACAAAATGCTACCTGGTTTTGGCTAGGGTTTTATGTAAAATAGATTTAGTGAATGAGTATGTTACAGATTTTGTTTATGGGCCACGGTAGAAAAATAACTCAAACCCAATAATAATAATCAATAAACGAATAAGATGTAAATATGTCGATGGCAAAAAAAGTAAACATGGAGCTATGGCATGTATACGTAATTATATTGATTCATTAAGGGTAATATAGGTAAACCAAGTCTTAAACTCACTCTGAAGACGACACGTAGGATTTTAGACTTCACAATTATAAGTATAGATATATATATATTTTTCTTTATCAAATAGATTATAAAATCAAGATTTTTCAATTAATTTATAATTAATGATTTATTAAAATAATTAGTTGATAAACATAATTTATTTCTTTAAATACACGTGTAGAACAATTTTGAGTTCATATAGAATTTGGTTACATACCCAACTCTTCAAAGATTATCATATTTTGTCGTTATATAACAAGTTTTTGTGCTATCTCAATCTTCTCACCAACACTTTTTAAACTTTAAGAAGGTTTTTCATTAGACAAGAACATTAATTCCTGATTTGTTTAATAGGTGAGATAGATTACGACGATCTATTTTAGATTAAGAGATTAATAAGAAATTTCCAATTCAATTTTTTGTTATTTACAATATAGATACCATCACATAAACAATTATTTTATTTCTAATTAAATTTTGATACATGTCAAACAAAATTTTTTTAAAAATCTTTTGAGTTTGAATAGACTTAGGTTAGCATACCCAAATCTTCAAAGATTATAATATTTCACATTTATTCAAATACTTTTGTGCTCTCTCCATCTTCCCACCAAGCAATTTAAAACTTCAATAATCTCTTCCAAACATTTTGTTTCGGCTTTTTCACGAGGAAATCAATAGTATTTAGATTATTCATTATTAAGATGTGAAATCGAAAGATTACTTCCATCTGCAATGGCTGAATCATTTATCCTACATATGTGTATTCTTTGTTATTTCTTCAGTTTTTTGCTTTTTAAAAAGAATGAATCGAAACTCAATCTAATCCAAAAAAATTGCGGAACATAATAGAACAAGTTTGAAGTAGCCTAGTCTGATTCAAGCTCCAACATATGTGACCATCATTGAAGTAAGCTGCACATAGTCAGAACAATCAACCAAACTGATACAAAAATATAAACATCTCCAAATGTAACAGAACTAACAACGCAAACATGGAATAATGACAACAACATCTATGTTCTTTTTCTTATGGCTAGCTTCACATGTGTCCTTCTTCTTAGTCAGAACAATAGATTTTGTGGAATTTACCTTTAGCTGCCACATTATGACATGCAAGTAAGTAAAGTAAAAAGACTACCTTGGAATTTTATAACAGCTCCTAATATGCTAAAACATAAGGAGGACTAAACTGAAAACAAATGAGTGATATACCTTTGCATGCTCATGCTCATGCTCATGCTCAAGTTCTTCCAAAAGAAGAATTCCATGCTCCTTCTTCCTCGAATAGAAACTACTACATATTCTAATATGACAAGCAACTTAAAACACATAAACTACTTTTTTTATCATCTTAGTCACCTCTCAATATCATCTTTTTAAAGCAAATTCAAAAAATACTTGTCACCTCTCAATATCATCTTCTTGTTCCATCATAAAACTTGAAACGATGCTTACTTGCGTAACACGTAGTGCTTTATCTTCAAATATTCCTCCTCACAATCTTTTAAATCTTTAAGATTATTCTTGGCTTGATCTTACCAAATATACCTTTTGCTTATATACTTTTATGTATGATGTATCTAATCTTCATTACACGTTCAGGTGGACAAATGGGGACTAGTCGAAGGCGGGCACGATATTGATATTGCTGATCTCAGCTGCTACTGTTTTTCTTGCTCTATCCCGTGAAAATTGATAATGAGTCTCTTTTTTCAAACACATTTCTCAGTTATTTCAAGAAAAAACTTATCTCTGAGCTTATCTGTTTGTAGAATAACATTACGTTCCAAGAGGTAAGGGTAAACAATTTTTTTCTTGTATTCACCAATAAAGCATAACACAAAAACCAAAATGTTTATATAAAAGGCAATGCAGAGGGAAAAGTTTTAAATTTTCAGAGGTTCATTGTCTGTCATAGGCAATAAAACTTGAGCAAGATATACCACAAAACTCATCTATTCGTAATAGCAACACAAGAATGAATCAAATATGGGTGTTTCTTGCGTGATTGAGTTGTTATTGAACCAGAATGCTGAAGTTGCTTGATACGTGTGATCTGTTTCCCTGGGTTCAATCCCTTTGGACAGGCACGAGCACAGTTCAAGATTGTGGCATCGATACAGCTTGAACTCATCGTTAATGGCTTCGAGTTTTTCCTTAGTGTACTCATCTCGGCTATCGCTTATCCACCTGCATATGTGAACACGCCGTAAAGAGTGAGTTTCTTTTGTTATGCCTTTTATGGGGAAAGCATACTTGGACTTGGTTATTGTTGTTGTTATTTTGATCTTTGAAAAAATTGACCCTAGTGATGAAAATTTAGTTGTAAATGGTCGTTCTTTCATGACAACATGTGTATTACTATTACCCAATGTTCATGACAACGTTCTTTAGGCGGCGAAGGAGGATTTAGCGCCTAACCCTATACGCGGGAATATAGGCGGAGCCTAGGCGAATATTTATTTTTTAGATATATATACCTATAAAGATGAATATTTTTTTTGTTACCTCGAAGTCTAGCAATATAGCACGTCAACATAAAACAGCAAAGTGCTTCTTCATCAACTCTAGTCTGAAAAGTTTTATGCACATAGGTAGCAGCATCCTTTGCAACCAAAGTGATGAAGTAAAAGGCAGCAGCAGCACTTATATTGCTTCTTCCATCGTCTGATGTCTAGTTGACTTTTTGATCCTGAAACATTTTTCTCCTTTACCAAGAACGCATGGCTCCTTGCACTCAAACCTCATCTTCTTCGGTTCTTTTTTTTTGGAATGCCTATAATTCTCGCACACTCAAATCCTTCTTCTGTCGTTGCGGTAAAGCACATATGCGTCTTCGCATCCTCTTTTTTAAATACATCTATTGAAGATCCGTGGATTCATCTGTTGAATCAGGTACCTTGTGCAGAGGGCACAAATTCGTTGTCCAACTCATTCAACACTCTTTCGGGGCTCAACATGTCACATACCACTTATGCATGACACATGTCATGCTGAAGTTGATCGCGAATCGGACCTCCAGCTTTAATAAGCTCGTAATTTATGTGATGGCACAAAAAAAAAATGACGGAAAAAAATACTGGGATTTCATAATATGTGAAAAAAAATACTTTTTGTTCAGGATCTTCCTTCATCTTGTTAGACATGGCACAAAACTGTCACACAAAGAGAGTTTAAATAAAATATAAGTGCAGTGATTCTGGTGAACTTAAAGCTTACTTTTCTAGTAGCTTGTTCTTCATTTCAAAAGATACATCATCAATTCCAAAAGATATATTATCAATATATATCATCAATAAAATTCCAAAAGATTTTTTTTTTTTTTTTTGATCAAAAAATTCCAAAAGATATATCATCAATATATAGAATGAAATTCCTCTCACATTATTTGTTAATTGATGAAGGTTCAGAGAAAGCTAAACTAAATTTGGAATTTGGAATCTCTTTTGCTACACGTTCTTTATACACATGTAACCATACACATTAAGCATCAAAAATGATTAAACTGTGACAAAAAGAGAACGAAATTAAGTGAGTTCAATTAAAAGCATTGTAGTTAATTCAAAGCATTCACGAAAGTTCAAGAGATTACATATTCGGCTGCAGCTAGTAGTGTACAATTGTCTCCCCAAATTCCATCTCTTGGCATTGTTGTTAAGTGGCATTGTCATACCAACCATGAAGTTCCTTGGCTTGTTACTCATCTGGACAAATAATACGATAGTCAACAAATACAGCAATAATCCCATAAAAAGTAAAATAAAAGAAAATCAGAGAGGACTCACATATTGAATTAGTTCACGTCTGATATGCATTTCCAAAGAGATGATATGCAAGTAATCGAAATTGGCAATTGCCATCACCTGCAACTTTAATTTCCGACCTTCCATGGAGTTTGTTAAGCACTATAATATGTAGTTTTTTTACCTTTCATTGTTGCCTGGAGTTTTTTGTTAGCTTTACCTCCAATACCTCCAACCTTTACCCTCTTCTTTACGTTTACCCTGTTCTTTGCACCTTTCTATTTCCATGCACGTTTCTGGCCCACAGAAAGAAACTCTCTCCGGTTGTCCCATACCATGTCTCCAATGGATGTAAGTTCACTTGAATCTTCTCCAGTCCTATCACTCCTTTTTTGAAAAGCTATCAGTATTTTGTGACCGGCTTGTTTTACCTTCTTCAGAATATTGGCAAACCCATTATCGCCTGATATTAGCATAATGTTTTGGGGTTGATAACCCATTTTAAGCCATACTTTTATCCTATGTTTAATATACCAATCTGCTACTTGATCACCAACTTCTCTTTTCTTTTTTTTTGGATGTGGTGGTCCTGAACAAAGAAAAAATGGTAAACTTAGTTAGACTAAATAGTTACAATTCTTAAACCATATACCACAGTAAACTAAATAGTTAATTTACTAAATACTTACTTGTGAAAGGCATGGAAGAGGTTATGGTGATAGCTTTGTCTAAACGGTTTTGTATATGCTGTCTTATCGAATTTGTATAACCTCCCACCATTAGGTAATGTATTTGACCAGTAAAACCTTATTGTTTTAGCTTTTTCTTGAATGAATTGTAAAAATCCTCTGGTAGAAGACCAGAGGGTATTTTACAATTCTCATAATCATGCCAAACATTCATTTGTTAAGAAAAAACAAATATAGATCATTATCATTATAATGACCTAATTGTATATAATGATAATGAAAATCAATATCAAATCTAAAATACTTACTTTTCTAGCTTTCCAATCAGTAGCTTCTTCATTATCATTTCCATTTCTTTTTGGTTGTTTTACCATTTGTTGTTGATTTCCATATGTATTTTTTCTTTTTAGTTTTGTTTCTTTTACCAAGACTTCCACCTTGAAATTCCAAAACATATATCATCATAACCAGATTTGCTGATGAGAACATAAGCTAAGCTAGTTGAAATTTGGAATTTGGGTGGAGTTTGGAATTTGGAATTTCTACATCAGAATTTCTTTTGATACACATTATTCGTAAACATACACATCTAACAAACTGTGACACGAAGAAGGGAAGGAAATTAAACTAGTTCAATTAAAATATGGGCACTAAAAATTAAAATGTCCTCTAGCTTTTTACCATTGTCCTCGGGAAGTATAGAGTTTTCTGGTGCATGTACTTTCCAACAAACTTTCAACGTTTACATATCCTTGGAACTACTTGATTGTAGCATTAGAGGACCTTCTTTCTTCCTTGTTTTCTCTATGTATTCAAATCACTTCTTAGACAAACACATCTTTGTAGTTTCATCGTCAATATCCAGAGCCACTGCCTCCGATGATTCCAAATCTCTTCAATTGATTTGGAAGTCTACTAAGAATAGTAGATTTGCTCGGTGTTTTCATTCGGTGTGATTCATCGTTAGAATATTTGCATTTATCCCCAAGCTTACACCCTTCACCAGAAAAATAGCGGCATTTGGCTTCCCATTTTTTGCATCCCAATCTGCTACCGCTTTACCTTGTAAACTCATTACTCAGATAAAATCTCATTGATTTTCCATTTCATTTTGCACATTTTCTGCACATCTTAATGGTGGTGCTGATCTTTTTTGTCAATGTCAGCGAACATGAACATCACTTCAAGGGATATTCCTCAGAGTTTTTTATCCTTAGTTTGCGGTTGTTACTGCTTTTGCAAATTACTATCATTTCTTCTCTAACTTTTTTTACATAAAGCATAATAACCTAATGGAAACCTTCGAATTCAACCGGCGGATCTATATGGACCGCGGTAAATCGTATTACCATCCCAACCACTAAAACAAACTAGCAACCTGCTACGAAGCACTTCTATATATTGCTTCTTCCATGGTGTCATATTGGATTGAGTTTTTGTATCTTGAAAACTTCTTAACTTTCCTTAACAACCCGTAAATCCTTACACTTAAATCTCTTCTCCCATTTCATGAAGTTTTCTTACAACCGTTCGATTAAATCATTATTAGCCGTTGGATTAGCTTAAATGGAGTACATGTACATATAATATCCTTGTAACTTTTTTTTTCCCTGAACAACAATAATATCCTTGTAACTATGATCATCTTAGATACTGATTTTAAGAGTCCCATATGTTTGATCGGCTTGTGGGTTTTGTGGTCTGAGTTCTATATAATGTGGATCAATAGGTTGTAAAATTGGATTAGTGGAAGTGAACTTGGTATATGAGATATAAAGCACTACTAGATTTGGCCTTCTCTTTCTCTTGTGATTCTACTTATGCTTGTGTGGTGACTGACTTGGTATCAACGCTATGATCCTGTGTAGCTAACAGAAGGGGTCAGAGTAGACCATTCACAATGCCACTCATGAAACTAGCGTGTACTGCACTTGAAAGAATTCCATGAAACTAGCGTGTAAACATTTTTTCTCGTGTATTTACCAATAAAGAAAAACACGAAAAACAAATGTTTATATAAAGGCAATGCTGAGGGAAAAGTTTAAAATTTTCAGAGGCTTATTGCATATTATAGGCAATAAAACCTCAGCAAGATATTACCAGAAACCTCATTTATTCTGATAATTGTAATAGCAATACATGAATGAATCCAAAATCAGGGTTTCTTGCAGGTTTATTAGCATCAAAATCCATCGGCAAATGAGTTTGTGATGGGTTACTGCATGCTTGAGTTATTTGATCAACCAGATAGCTGAAGTTGCTTGATGTGTGTGATCTGTTTCCCTGGGTTCAATCCCTTTGGACAGGCACGAGCACAGTTCAGGATTGTGTGGCATCGATAAAGCTTGAACTCATCATTAATGGCTTCAAGTCTTTCCTTAGTGTACTCATCTCGGCTATCGCTTATCCACCTGCATATGCGAAGAAGCTATACAGAGTCATTGGAAGAATTATTTGCAAGATCAGAACTTTAATCTAATGACACAGATTCAATCAGATATTTGAAATTGCGGTTCTCAACAGAGAAATTCATAGAGGGATAATTAGTCCTTAGCCCCTTTAGAGCTCCTCCATTTCAGTTGAGCAAAGAACTAATCTACACTACAACTAAATGGCACAAAGAGTCATTCAAAGAAGTACTTGAAAGAGCAAAACTTTAACTTAATGGACACAGGTACAAATACGATAGTCCTTAACAACTTCCTTTAGAGGTCTGGCTTCCTCCATTTCACTTGAAGAAAGAGCTAAACTGCACTACTAGTCGTTTACATAATAAACAAATGTAAACTACCAACAAGCCATGCAATCAAATTACATACAAATTCTTAAGCAAATTCCTGAAGCAAAAGGAGCAGCTAATGAAGCATAATCAGTCATTTCAGAGCTTAAACTGCTAAAACAACTTATGTGACCATATATAATGAACTAGAGTAAACTACCAACAAGCCATACAATCAATCTGCCAAGTCTAATTCCCTAAACCTATACAATTCCTAAGCAAATAACCAAAGTAAAACGAACGCCTAAAGAAACACAATGAGTCCTTAGCACAGAGCTAAACTACACCTAAAGAAGCTAAAAAAAAACCAAAGTGACCATATATAAACTACCAACAAGCACTACACATTCTTCACAACATAATATATATTTTCTTTTTACATCAATTCACAACAACATAACCAATCTAAATGATTAAATTTAAACTATAAAAGTCTTAAACAGATTCCCCGAAACACCTTCATTAAGAAATTCCAAAAGCAGAACAAACACATTAAGAAGCACACTGAGGTCCTTCAGAGCTAAACCACAACTAAAGAAGCTAAAGCAACTTAAGTGACCATATAATAACGTACTAATGTAAACTACCAACAAGCCATACAAAACCTTCACAACGTAATCAATCTTATTACTTAAACCCATCAAATTCTTAAGCAAAGTCCCGACGCAAAAGTCCTTGATTAGGGTATTAGATTGTGAAAAACCCATATTTTGTTTACCTATTGGCATGGAGCAAAGCAGCTGGGCCAAGATAAGACTCTGGATTCCACCAATAGCTAGGGCAAGAAGTACTACAACAAGCACAGAGAATGCATTCATACATTCCATCAAGCTTAGCTCTATCTTTCTTACTCTGTAAAATCTCTTTCCCAGGAACAGAAGCTGGATTCTTCCTCTTCAACCATGGCTCAATACTCTTATACTGATTATAAAAATTCGTCATATCCACCACAAGATCCTTAATCACAAACATATGCGGCAAAGGCGTAATCGTCGTCTCCGAAGAACCAGATTCAATCTTCGTTAAACAAGCGAGACCGTTACATCCATCGATGTTCATCGCGCACGAACCGCAGATACCTTCTCGGCACGATCGACGGAAAGTGAGAGATGGATCCATTTCGTTTTTGATCTTAATCAAAGCATCTAGAACCATAGGACCACAATCCTTGAGATCGATTTTGTAATCCTGAAGCTCAGGCTTACCAGGATTATCTGGATTCCATCGATAGATCTGGAAAGTCTTTAGGTTGGATCCTCCGCCGCCGGTAGAAGCTTTTGTTTGTGCTTCTGGTCCAGATGATGCTGTCCATCTCGCCGGAATCAATCGCGCCGCCGTGGATAACCTCGACGGCTTCGTTCCAACAACTCTTCCGATCAAACCAAACGCCATAGTCTCGGAGGGAGAGAGCAAAATGAAAGTGAAATTATTGAGAAATCAGAAATAGCTTTTAGTCTATATCGTTATCATGACCGTTGATCAAAAGCTAAAACAATCCTTACCGTTCATGAATATCGAATCACAAAACTGGTAATGCATATGTTATCAAAACGCGCGTGCCCGCCTCGAGGACTGTAAAACGCGAAAAAACATCCCGTTTCGATACAATAGACAAACAATTCGTGCCGTTTTAGATATTTCTCAAACTGTCTGTTCGTGCCTGGACACATTCATTAACTCTATAATGGTCGTGAATGAATTTTCATTGATCATTTTTTTCTGAAAATATAGACACTATTAATATGAAAAAATTCGACCAAGCTACGCCTACAATAACTTAATTAATCATTGATTGTTTGGATATTAATTTAAGTCTCACGTTACAATTCAACACAAACATATAAACATAAATTGACACCAAGATTTAATGAGTTCTCTTCCGCATCTCGTGTGAGAATCTTCTCCCACAAACATCCACTATCATTGAGTAAAAAATGATAACAAAATTATCTTAACATTTAGACCCACAAAAAAAATGATACGAAAATTATGTTACAAATCTTAATTTTAATACAAATCCTAAATGTTTATGAGTACCGACTCAGGTCAGGTCCGCCCAATGGATGTGTACTGACACGTGGAAATATATTTGATGAAATCACCCAATATAGAAGGAGGAAAGCATCCCGTTTCAATATAATAAACAGACAAATCGTGCCGTTTTTAGCTATTCTCAACCTCTTTTACGTATTCTCAAAGTTTCAAAGTCAATAACACACCTCTCTATATTTAAACCTTTCAGAGAAACGCTAATCCGTTCTCAAACTTCAACTTATTTTAACGTAAAATCAAATAAATCCTTTTAGACAACAAAAACAAAAGACTAACAAATTTTCCTTTTAGACAAAACAAAAAAAACTAAATAACAACAAATTTTCTTATTGTTTGAAGATCATTATCATCTCATCTCATGTCCTGTTTGCATCTTTTACACAACAATCTTTGAATGGCATCGGTAAGATCTTTTTTTATCTTTTCCACCATTTTTTTTTTCACATTTGCTTTCAACATCTAAATCGTCAAGAAAAAAAAAACATTTCTATGAGTTTTTCATTGATTTCCTTTGGAATAAAATAGAGAAACCATTGATACATAATTGAGATTTTGTTATGTTTTGGAATTATCTCATATATTCAGAATAATCAACCGCGACAACAACAAGATCGGCCATTACCAAAATTTGGAGAATGGGATGTGAACGATCCAGCATCCGCCGAAGGATTCACCGTTATATTCGCTAAAGCTCGAGACGACAAAAAGACAAACGCTAGTGGTCGTGCCGCCTCGCAACGCCGTGATAACAACAATAACGGAGGCCAAGCAGCACCTACGGTAACATTTCTTTTCTTAGGACTAGTGTGCACAAACGGAAAACATTAGCCTTTATTCGTTATGTCTTTGAAACTATGAGGACTAAAGTGAAACAAGAAATTAAAAGCTTTTTGTTTTTGTTTTTGATTTGCTTTTTCCATTGCAGAAGAAATGGTGCTGCTGTTTCTAAGGAACATCATCAAGAAAACATTTGTAAAATCAGATTGTTGTTAGATCATTGAAACAAGTTTCATATTCACTGAATCTGTATGAATCTATCATTACAGAGCTAAGAAGAAACAAACAACAAACTTTCAATCTAATTCTGTTTCACACAACATTACTTACTTAACTACTACTTACACAATATCAATGCCTCTTAAGCCACTGTTTGGTGAATCTTGATCTGAACCATTGCTACTCGTCTTTTTCTTGAACGATTTCTGACTGAAAATCCGAGAAACAGTTTTTCCAGGACGCGGAACTGATCTTGAACCGCTTTCAAAGCGGTTATGCTTCTTGTCTAGATCATCTGATAATTTCTTGACAAGTTCCACAAAATGTCTTCTGAATGTTGGATACCTTGATATTGATTTGGTCAGTCCTTGAAGCCTAAAACCAAAACCAAACACAGATTAAAAACCGAAACATGTTTCGTTTACAGGGGAGTTTTTGTTTTGTTTTGTTTACCTGCGAGCAAAGGCGTCAAGTTCGGCTTTTCTGAGTTCGGTTAGAGGAGGAAGTTCAGAGTCAAGAATGGAGCTTTTAAGCCTCTCTGAATCTCCAAATAGTAATACCAGTTTTCCAAGATACTCTTCTTCTTCGTCGGATAAGTTGGCAGCGTTGATCTGGTCTTTAAGGATCAAAAACGGATTCAAAAACCAATCAAAAAACAAATCTTTTGGACGGTTTTTTGTAGTTATCTCCGTTACACCGTCACCTACACAAAAACGCAGAACAAAACAATTCTTGAAACAATCATTCATGAATCCAGAGATGCTCAAAGAAACGGTTTTGTTTGTCTCTTGATGATGTTCAAATGGGTGATGGAAATTACGATTTATGGAACTGAGAAAAAACTGTTGAAACATTGCAACATACCAAGTAGCAAACCGGTGGAATTGGATTTGATGGAGCGTAAAAGCTCGTGAAGAAGAGAATAAGCGGGTAAGCCAATGCTGATCACTTGACTGCCTTTGCTAGACTTAGCTTCTTCGATGTCCTTTGAATTTATAATCCCTTTCGTTACCATAATCTCTCCGTACTGCCTACATTCCACAAAAAGAGCTTCCAGAAGCTGCAAAAACCAAAACAGAATTTTGATTTTATTACAGAGATAACCAACGATATCAAAGGAAAAAATCAAGATAATGGTATTAGAGATTGTGAAGTACATCAAGTGGTTTCAGGTCAATCATTGGGCCTTTGTTTGATCCTCCTCTTGATGGAGTTGTCTTGAAAGAGTTTGGTCTTGAAAGAACACCAGTAAATGCAGTACTAGCACCCTCTTCAATTCTTCGGTACTTTGGCCTATAAAAGCAAAAACAAAAACTCGGTTGTTAGAATAAAAAGAGGGAGATAAAGATTGCTAGATAAGCCATTGGAGACAAACCTGGGAAAGCAAGAACCTTCGGGCATGTCAAGAACATCGTTGCTATACTCATCATAAATAGAAACAGAAGCAACAACATAGCAGAGACCGAAGAAGAACGATGACTCCTGTTATGACAAGAGAAACCAATTCAATATCATCAAAATCCACACATTTTGAAAATCAAAAAGAGTGATTTTTTTAATAACCTGATATGAGACTACACCACCATAAGCACCAAGGAAGACACTAGAGACAACTGATCCTAAAACCGCACCAACAACAGCTAAAGGCCAGAGTAAGATCACGAGGCCTGCGATTGGGACACACATTGTTTCCAAGAAAGGACCTTCACGTCCAATGAGATCATGAAACAAACGGCGCCAGCCTTTGAACAGCATGTACGGGCTTTTACATAAGGCTATCAGTGAAATCACCGGGAAATCAACAAGAATTCCGAGAACCGCAACAATTACAGCACCTGGAATTTGAAGTAACCTGAAAATTACAATAGTACTACAAACTGTAAGAAAGCATTGTTGAATTATAGGTATCACTAATGACTGGATTTCATAAAGATTTTGCAGACCTTATTTCATAATAATGACGATCTGCTCTAGTTGTTCTAAGATCATCCATAAACGAAAAGTAGGAGTGAAAGCAAACATCTTTAAAATCATAGACAACGGTGAAACTGCCTTGAACAGTGCTCCAAGTTCCATCCTAAAAACAATTGGAGCAACACGATTGAACAAAAACCCGCAAAAACATATAGAACACGAAAACGGAGAACACTTACATAAAAGCAATGGAATAGCGGATTAGACTTCCCTTCGCCAACAGCATCAAAGGTAGCAAATATCGGGGAAAGAAAACCATATATAGCTCCTCCGAGAACACTTCCTACGATACTAACCACAAGCCAGAGAATAACGCCGAGAGGAATACATAAACACAGAAAGATCTTCAAGATTGGTCCTAATTGTTTAGCACTGAAACCAAATTAAAAAAGATCCACTTCAATACCAAAAGAAGGTAAAAACAATAGTATTATTGTAGATACAGAGATTGTTTCAGCAAAGAACAAGTACCTCGATATCGAATATAACGTCCAAATCCCGTGTACCGGTAAAAGTCCTAAGATGATTGCAAAGTTTCCAATAGCCACAATAAGACATATAACCGGACAGAGGATGATACCTAAGCAAACAAAGAAGAAGTATATAAACGTTTAAATTGCCACAAATTAGTGACTAAATGATTCAATTGCAGGTTTATGGTATCAAAGAACCCTAAATTGGTTAGAAACACTAATGAAACAATTAAATTACTCTTAAGATGAACCCTAATGGGCCCTAAACAATTGAAGCAGCCAATCTCAGGTCAACATCACGATACTAAGTCAAATCCAAAATTGGACTTAAAAGAAAGGACTTTTAGACAAAATCATAGGAATATGTCATTCCGACAATAAAACCCATGATCGAATTCGAGTCTAGAACATGAGAATCAGAGTAAGATTTAGTGAAAGTTGTTACCTTTAATAACACCGAGAAGGAGTAATCCAGTGAAATAAGGAAGAAAGAGTATAAATTGCCAAAGAGAAGCCAAAATTCCCGTTGGAGGCTCCATTAATATATTATCTTCTTCTCTCTTCAAATTACCCAGAAACAAAAACCCATTAGTAAAAATGTCGCATTTATGAATCGATTTTCAAAAACCCTAGAATCAGAGAAACCGAATCAAAAATTAACCTTTGAAAAAGTAAAGCAGAGAAAGAGACAACTGTCACAGACACGACAAGAACACACAAGAAGTAATCTTCTTTCCGAGGATTTCGAAATATGTTTCTTTTCTTTTTTAAAAAATAAAAGATTTACATTTGAACAAGAAGACACGAAAGAGTCAAGTGAGAGAAGAAAATGTCTAACGTGGGATTTGACGGTTAAGAAACCGTCTCTAAAACCCAACTAAAAAAAATACAGATATTAATGAAACCTATTAATTTCATTTATTTTTTAAATTTTCTTCTGCTAATAATCTTCAATATTATAGTTTTCTTTACTATGTAATCTTAAATTTCATATAAATAAAAAGATCAGATGTTAAAAAAAAAAAAAAATCTTCAGTATTGAGAAGCACGAGAAAAAGGAAAAAGAGAAAACGACATGAAAAATGACACTTTACTAAACGACAGTTAAAGAATCACATTATCATTATTTAATTATGATTAAATTTAATCGGAAATAAAGCAAAAAAAAGGGGTAAGAGTAGTGCTCCTTGACAGTGAATGCTTTATATGTTTTTGAATATAAAATCGGATTAATTTGTAGATATAAAGCATTTTGAACCAAAAACATATTACAATCGGACCATGGTCAAACCAAATTTAATTACTACTTACTGTATATGCTTTTTACATAATGTAATTTGTATTTTGAACCAAAAAGTTTTTTTTTTTTTCATCTGAAACTTATTGTTAAAACTTTGAGATTACAAAACCAATGGATCTACCTAATCTCTGGAACCAAAAACACAAAGAACACAAACGAGGAAAACATAAAAACTACGAGCCTACTGCAAGAAGAAAATTAATAAACCGCAAAGGATCAAAACAAGTACATGCACGAAACAAAATTAAAAACAACAAAATCCGATATTTAGTCAGACAACGCTAACCTACAAGCAATGTAACCAAACGAGGAACCTAATAACATCTTCAATGTATTACTCTATTTTTTACTTCAAGGAGCTGATTGGCAAATACACTGTAAAAACTGTGAAGGCTTTTAAAACAAACAAAAAATCTTGAAAGTTAAAATTTATCCAATCAGACTTTTTTGAATTTAAAATTTCAAAGTCCTAAAATTTCTCCTAAAATTTCTCACAACCATTTTTTTTAGTTTTTGCCTTTGGTTCGAGAGTTCTTTTCAAAGCCTTAAAAATTGGACTTTTACTTTTTTTAAAGTCACATTCAGTTATTCAAAAGTAAAAGAAAATTATTTTTTTAAAGTTACAATCAATCACCCCCTAAATTAGAGTAACACCAAAATAGAGTTGAATTTTCCTCCAATGTATTAACACATTTTCTACAAACTTTAGTAAATCTATTGATATTAGAAATCAATCAATTTTATGAGATCTCAACTCCCAATAAGGCCCCCTAAGCTTGTAGAGAGTTGTGTGTATTTACGAAGTTTAGTTATAAGAATTCTAAGAATCCAATGATTTTCTAAAGTATTTTAGAAAGCTTGTTTAACGAGTAAATTTACAAGAAATACATCTACCAATAACACTAGATTCCATTAGATTTATAAAATCAATAAAAGCTAAACTTTTTGAATAAGAGTGGATTTTGAATGGAATTTAAAAGTCATTTAACCAATAACAAAGGATTTCAGTAAGAATGTCATAATCCATAAACAAATAACAATAGATTCTAAAAATCTTTAAGAATCAATATACCAATAACCCTTAAGTTTTTTTTTTTTAAATGACACTTACTAAACGACAATTAAAGAATCACATTTTTCTATTATAGGCACTCTTAAGGAGAAAGAACGAAAAAGCGGACACGATCGCAAGGAATGTTCGGCACAGAAAAATAATTTTTTATAATATAGGCATTTCTGTTCCCTTTTGATTCGCGGATACTTTGGTTAAGTTTATTTTGATTAAGTTATGATTAAACTTAATCGGTAATAAAGCACAAAAATGTAGGAGTAGTAGTGCTCCTTGATAGTTGATGTTTATATTTGTTTTTGGCATCTGAGTAATTTATATTGTTTGTTATGTTACAAAGTTGATTACAAAAGGCCATATAAAGCTAACTATTATGGGTACAACAAACATGACTTTGAACCATAACCAAACAACGAAGAAGGCAACAAAAAAACCAAACACAAGCAACAAAATATTAAGTCCCAAAGTCCTTAGTAACACTTTGAGTTATGATATTCATACACAAAACATTCTCAATTTTTTCTTTTAATATAAAAAAAAAACTTATTCAAATCAAAAAGCTGTTTTACATCATGAGTTACAAAAGACTGAGAGAGTGCTGTAATAAAACGTGAGACCGAATCTTAGAATTTTGAGGATTTTATGATGCGCTCTTTGATTTGAAATATTTATCCATAGTCCCATTTAGGTTTAAAGCAATGTCTCGGATAGAGGAGAGCCGGTTCCTTACTTGTTTATATATATGTTGAGTGACGTCCATTAATCTCTCGCCAAATTTCATGTATTGTTGCTTGGAAAACATACCTTAAAGAAGAAAGATTGTTTTCGTGGCTAGCTCGACAAATTACTGTTGACGCATAGCGGCATGAGAAGAAGAAATGATCACGAGATTTCAAAAAGATCATTGCAAAGATTAATGCATGAGGGGGTCTGCTATGGCGTTCCATGATAACATCCAATCTCCCGTGGATAGACGATTTGACTTAGATGACCACAATCATAAAGCAATCACATAAATTGAGATATCCACGATTAATTAGGTTCCAACATATACACACATAAGTTGGAAAGATTTGATCTAATTAGGATCAAGGATATATACTTGACGGAATCTCTAATTCTTTTTTTTTTTTTTTGGTTAATTATTTCCTCTTCTTTTTATGGTTGATGAATTCGGAGGACATGTATAGAGATATAGGACAAGCATGATGGTTGAGCAAGTGGATAGTAAGCAAAAATTGTACTGAAATTACATGGCTTCTTGCATGTCTAGAGAAGCCTAACACCTAACATTCGTCTTCTCCTTCTCATGCACCCCTGCCTATATAAAGACAAATAATGCAGCAACAAAAGAGAAAGATATACATATAGAGCATAAATTAAACAATTAACTAATGATGAGAGGAACATGGTTAGTAGTGATGTTGGTGATCATCAACGCTGTGTTAATGTCGGTGTGCCAAAGTGCAAGAATCTCTGTGGAGACAGCAACGAAGATGACTACTCAAGAAGAAGAAGCTAATGATTGGAAAGACACTGCATGCAGTTGGTGCTCCGTTACGCCGGCTCCTCGACAATGTGTCCGTGCCTGCCGTCAAGGGCTGCCTGGGTTGGCTATTTCTTAAACAGATAAAATCTCTGAGAGATTTTCAATAACGACTAAGTGCAATGTAAACTAAATAAAACTAGCTAGTCAACTAAAGTGCATGTGTGGAAATAATATCGTAAATAAAACTAAGCTTTTGTGTTTTCATCAACTCTCTCCATATATAACTCTTGTCAAATGTGGTTTTTTTGTATGCTCCCTCCGTTTGCTTAAGATGTTTTAAAATTTTTTTTTTTTTAAACTATGTGATGTTTTCAAATTTCCACGTAAAATTAATTATTTTTTTGATTGTTTAAATTCTACATATTATTTTTTATTTGGTTGAATTATGTATTTTACTATATAAAGATTGAAGTTATAAGTTTTTTAGAGTGTTCATATAAGATTTTAATCAAACAATTGTAACATTCTACGCCATCATCTAAATTATCTATGGCTAGATCAAGACAAATTCTTAAATTCTAAAATAGTTTTAGAAATAGAAAAGAGCTTCGGAGATGAGGAAATTATGTCAGGGTTTTCAATTAACAATAACAAAATAATTAACTTAATTAGATTAGGAAAATTTATCAAAATGCTTTCGCCAGGATATACAAGAAAAAGTCTTCTTACAATAAAACTAGGTTTTGAACATTTGTTAATCCTCCAAGATTAATTTTATTGATTTATAGATATATCGTAAAATCGAAACCATCTCACGATTGGAAATCGTATAAAATATATTTACCTGCGTGGTGTATCTCTCGTCATACACGTCTGTTGACCAGCAGACTTTTAGATTCAGTGCCTCTTTATTACTTTTTCTTTCTTTTAAAATTTTTCTCTTTACTTTCGTTGGGTTAACTTTCAAGACCACGATTAATTGTGTTAACCATGATATTTCAGATTAAATCTTTAAAAAAATTGAAAGTAATTAAAAGAAAACTCACACATATATGAATGTGTGGGTTGAAAAAGGACAAAATAGTTTAAATGAATTTCCCCTTGACCAGTAGATCACTTGTTAGAATAATTTATATATGAAAGGACAAAATAATTTAGTTGAATGTTTAAAATAGAAAGCAAAAAAGTTTGAGATTTTATCAGGGAAAATAATTTGTTAGAGATTTAAGATAGAAAGTCAAAGAATTCAAGATTTTAGTTGAAAAACCAAATTTTATTAAAGATTTTTTTTGTGGTAGTTTCTCATTTTTTTGCCACTCCTAAACTGAGGCCTTGATTGTAAGACCACATGCGGAGCGGATTTCATAGAAAGCGAGACGGATCAAATTCATTTCACCAATCAAGCAAAATGTGACCCACACATATTTTGTAATTAAAAAATAAATAAAAATAATGTTGCAAGTGCAACATAATCAAAATTATGTTGAACTGTAATCAAGTGCAAAAAATAAATAAAAAATATGTTTTTTTTTTTTGGTATGAAATAAATAAAAAATATGTTGCACTGTAATCAAGTGCAATAAAAGTTATGTTGCACTGTAATAAATAAACAAGAATTGCTCAACCAATTTTTACGTTCTGTTATGGAAATAACTTTTGAAGTTTGGAAAAAAACATTAGAAGATTTTTTGTAATTAACGTACAAAAGAGAGTGGTAATAGCATTATTCAAGTTGTTTTCTAAAATTATTATATAAAATATCTATTTCATATTGCTTTTGTTGTTTTTCACCAATCAAACAATTGTCTTATATCGTATGTTATTTTTTTCATCAATCAAACATTGTTTTGTCCGCTTTTTTTACACAAATCGCACTTGTTCGGCATAATGTATTTTTCCGCACGAACCGCACTTATACCATTCTCACCGCACAATTTCCCTACCCGCACTGCACAATTTTGTGACACTATTTGAACCCGGATTTTTTCCCTCGAAATCTATTATTTGTATCGATCCATTGAAAAGCAAACTTGCACAAGAACTAAGAACCAATTTTGTCAAAGAATACATTTAGGCAAAGATGCACTTTTCCTCCTTTAATCAGATTTGTTCAAATTATTTTTTCTTTCACAATTTCTTTTCTTATTTAGTTAAGTAAATGCATGATTTTTTTTTAACTTAGCTAATTATGAAATGAATCAAAATGGAATATAAATGCCAAAAAGAAAAAAAAAATTGTATTGCGGTCTCTAGTGTTCCTTGCGAACAAATTGGCTTTCACATTTTTGTTCTTGAGTTGTAGAGAAGCTCAAACTCTAGAAATGAGTTCTGTAGAATGCGGACAATTCATTCAACTCCGGTTGAAAATGTAGCATTTCAAATATTTTAATTACGCAGGATCAAAAGACGATATTTTGGATATTTTAGAGATTTGTGTTTGGGTCAGTTATATAACAAAGGACTATAATTGTAGTACTTATTTTTCTTTACAAATCATTAAACTTAATTGATTAAAAACAAAATATCAACACATGTATCCAAGTTAAAATTCTAATACTCTTAAATCTATGACATGCATGTCGACGATGTCCTACAAAATTCAGTAGATTTCCCTTACACTTGAAGGATTATAGGTTTGTGCATCTGCAATGATTTAAGCAAAAGAAAAAATCGATGTAGTTTGAAAATTATATAGAGATTTCAAATCAATCAATATAATAACAAAATCGTAATGTTTATGCCTTTTTCGACCCACATGGGTTGATACCCTAAAGGATAACCAAACCGGCCTTCTCCATCATAAAGTAAGCCTCAAGGGACATGACATCTTTAGAGACATAATATAAAAGATTTTATTCACCTAACTAACAATATCTCATAAACTAACACAAAAATCCACACGCTTTACTATGATATGACACAAAATATGGGTTTAGAAAGTATATGCAAAGTTGTGAATATTACGTTTCTCCTTTTTAACAACGAATTTGTAGAAGAATATTCAAGCTCATTTTAAAATAGTAATCATATTGCAAGTAATTCCTTTACCCGGAGTTAAAAATGTTTCATTTCCGAAATTGTTTTAGTTTACGATATTGTCTTTATTTTGATATGATCATTGCAATTGAAAACGTGAATAGTTAGCTAGAAATAAAACAACTGCCCAAAATCTAAAAGTATAACTCTTAGCTTTAGAAAAACTAGCTCGTATGCATATATTTACTCAGCGACATGGATAATTCCTTTTTTTTTTATAAACCGCCGGTGTTCCGAAACTTTGGTTTATAATTTCTTCGGTATCCGGATGCGGTTTTTGGATATTCCGATTTAAATAACAACCTTCCGTACCAAAGGAGATCTGAACCGGGATACAAGGAAACCAATCACATTGTGTTATCACTAGGCCACCACACATTTGATTGACATGGATAATTCAATGTGCTCATCGGCGCATTACCATAGTTTTACTTCAGGTCTTCTTTTGTTCTAGTTTTATAGTTAGATTTTTTCAAAAATATATGAACCGATTTTTTTAGCAAAAAATATATATAAACCGAATACCACTAAATTTGAAATAAAACATAAATATCACTTAAGTTATATATATGAATCAAAACTTATAGAAAACCCACATGTTTATAATTCTTATTATAAAATAAATTATCCAAATGAAGTTCATCAATATTTAAATATGATATGAGATCACAACATAAAAAAAGATAGTTTGATAGTCATCATTTTTCCTAGACAGTATAGATTCTACTGTGGTCCATAGAGTTTTTTTTTCTTTTTGATCAAAAGATTAGTTTTCATTCAATTAAACCGGAGATTGAACCGGGTTGTTTGGTACAAAAGTGAGAGTTGATTTAGCCATAGCATCAGCCTCTTCATTTTCGGATCTAGATACAAACACGAAAGAATTTTCTAAGGATGATGCGATTTTGATGATATCTTGTGTAATCCCATAGATCTCTAGTTGGGTCTTGTTTGTTTTGAGGAGGTTGATGAGTCGTTGGGAGTCCGATCCCATTACAAACCCGGTGATTTTCCTCGATGACGCTTGGTATAGGGCTTCTTTCATAGCTAGAGCCTCCACCATCAACGGTGAGTAGATACGGTTCTCGGTTTTGGATCCTCTCGCTACGGTGTGGCAATTCCGGTCCTTGATTATCTATCCTAGTCCTGCGGTTTTGAGATCCGGTCTCCACGCTGCATTTGAGAAAACCCGATGTTCTGATAAAATCACAGATTGTTCACAAGTTTGTCTGATCAATTTCTTCTCCTTTGTTTGAGACAGAAGCCATTCATAGGCATCGTGAGATGTTTTGGTGATCGTTTCCCTCGCTGTGAAATTTCGATTTTGGAAGATTTTTTAGTTTCGGGTTAGCCAAAGGGACCAGACTATCTAGGGGAAGAGGGATTCATCGATGATTTCCGTAAGAGGCAAATTGATCATTTGATTTGCTCCGAGTAGCCCACTGTGGTCAATAGAGTTGTTCTTGATAATAATGATGTAATAGACTAAAAAGCCAATCATAAAGATATCTGACTCATGAATTATAACAAAACCATATAATGGTAATCAAATTTCTGGAAAGAAGGTAAGCTTGAACAATATATAGACTTATAAAATAGAAAGATTTAACGGTTTGCAAGTAATTTTTGCATTTCTTTATGGGAAATTGCGCGACATTCAAACAAATACATAATTGAGTTAGTGACACTAAATTAAATCACTGATCTCTATGAATTCAAAAAAATGAAATAACCATGAGCATAATTTTTAAGAACTGGCATACAGAATTAACATAAAAAGTGTGTACTCCATTTTACATAATTCTATAATACTAATAATAATAAAACGAATGATTGTTTTCACGAAAAATGTCATCAATCGGATCCAAAAGATAAAGAATATACTGTGAGAGAGAACAAAGGAAAAGCAAACCTTGTATAAAAAAAAATATTTATATTTAAAGGCAAAAACTATTCTTTTAGAATTTAAAAAGCTCTTTTAAGCTAATTAAATCACTAAAAATGAATATACACTCTAGTTTATATATTTAATTACTTTTACATTACATATGATAATTTTGTTTATCAATATGTGTACCAAACCTTATTTTCTATAAATATAAGCCAGCACATATCTCTTCTTCTTGCAAACAAAGAAAGAGAAAGAGAGAGAGAATGGGAAAGTTAATGGCAAAGAGGTTTTGCATTGGCTTTGGGTGCGGAAGAATTGGTACGAGCAACAAAAGATCATCCTCCTCCTCATCATCATCATCTTCATCATCAACATCTTCATCATCATCATCATCATGTAATAATAACAACATAAAATGGGAGATGAGGCCTGGAGGGATGCTTGTTCAGAAGAGATCAGAAGATTCTAACACTGAAGATTTAATCAGCCTTAGAGTCTCCACTGTTTCTCAGCTTTCATATGAAATCTCCATTGATTCCAACTCCACTTTCGGTAATAGTTACATATCTTCTTTATATACATATAATTTTCTACATTGAATGAAGCACATATATATTTACATTATATAGTTTGGATTTTTTTTTACAATTGGTGCTTATGAATATATATGACTGTTTAGAGTGAAAAAAAAATGACTATTTAGATATATTTTATATGGAAACCAGCTTAGAAAACTAAACTACTCACTCAATATTACATTTTCACCTGGTAAACCTGTTTTTAAAAATTTAATACTTTATAAATCGCCCTTAATCATACATATTATAACCGGTCAAAAGGTGCCATTATTTAAATATTAGTATATTATTAATTTTTATGCATGTAACTTCTAAGAATGACAATTGGCTATGAGCCTATGACTATGAGTTATGAGAATACCCTTTATGAGACACACGCTTTAGTTAAGGTCATTGATTAATTTCACTATCATTACTATGTTAACAGACATAACTGTTCGGTGATTAATTCTCTCCAACTTTTATTATTTTTTTTAACATACATTCCATTTATCTTTAAAAGTTTGTACAATAATTCTCTTAAACTTTTATATCGTCATAATTTGGATCTACTCATAATTTGGATCTACTCCTTCTGTCCCATTTTATTAGATATTTTAGAAACTTTTATTTGTTCTATTTTATTTAATTTTTTCATGTTTCTATGTAAATTTTTTATTAATTAAATATGTTATGACTATTTATATTCTGTAGTACATTTTTCTATTAGTTGAAATGTTTTAGTTAAGTAATAAATAATATTTTTAATAGTTTCTTAATCTTTGTGAATTTAATTACAAAATGTTATAAAATGGGACAGAGGGAATAAATAGTAAAAAAAAAAAGTAAAATGTAAATTTTTTACATGTATATATTTTTTAAGCTTATAATAAATATAAATATATATCAACAAAATAGTGTATAGTCCTGTTATTTTGTTCAATGTCGAATAGTTTGGCTGGTTAATTCCGAGACAACGAACTGTATTTATTGACTGGAGCGTCTTTTGATACAAAACGATCATATATTATATAGTTTCTCATTTGATCTTATACTTATTTCCAGGTGAATTGAAAATGATGATAGCAATAGTGAGTGGAATTGAGGCTATAGAGCAGAGACTCTTGTTCAAAGGAAAGGAAAGAGAAGACAAAGAATACTTACACATGATTGGTGTTGGAGATGGAGACAAAGTCTTTTTATTACAAGATCCTTCTTTTAAGGAACTAAAACTTCTTCATCTCCCAATAACTGTCTGATATGATTCCTTTTTTTTTATTGATTAATCAATCGATTAAATTAGCTCTAATCCATCTTCAAACACTCTCTTATAGAAGTGCTATAAGTTCTTGATTTTGTAGGAGTGTATGTTTGTCAATTTATTTGATTGTCTCACATTTGATAGGGTTGAGTGAGTAGTTATTCTGGTAGTCTTATTGATTAAGTTGGAAGATCAGATTTTCTGAGTGCGAAATTCTTGCATACTCAACACTATTTTGAATTTCTGTTTTAAAATATATAAAAAATATGATTGCGTGTGATGTAGTAAATTGATTGTGCTATAAAAATCATTTGAAGACAAAAAAATATGATATGAAACACATGTGTTAGGAGATTATATGTTCCATAAAAAGACAAAAATATATTTGAAAGTTTTTTTCAAAACAGAATATATTTGAAAGTTCAAATAGTACTTACCAAATAGGTGAAGTTCGAATAGTATAAAACGGACCGTTCTAATAAAGAAAACAATAATTATTAACATTTTCGTAACTTTGGTGATTTGGATAGCATCAGACTAGCACATTTATGCCACTAGTCCTTCTATGTTGTGTTTTAAACTGAATAATCCAATATTCAATTTGTTTCGTAAAAACCGAATGACAAACCATCATTTTTGATTATTCAATGCACAATAGTTTTGTTGCAAATGGTAGTCGAAATCAGAAAAAATAAAATAAAACAAAACAAAACAAATTTACATAATGCCTCTAGACAAATACCGCGAAGCCACCACGCATTAACAACATGTATATATATATATATATCAGATGTAATGACAAAATAACCAGTTGTTAGCTTTAAAAATAGTAAAATACGTAATTTAAAATTGAGTTCAAAGCTTACATCCTCAATGTATAGATCATTATGCATGTTACAGCTGTTTACATGATTTGTAAAATGTTAGAATTGTACAAGAAAAATTTACAATAGATGAAAAAAAAAAAGTCATGTTTACACGTACGTATAACTAATTGTTTGGTTAGACGCGAGATGTATGGTTAATTAGCTTTACAACGAATTAATAACTTTTAAGTGTTACAATCATATGTCTTCTTTTGCATTATTATATATGGTTAAAGTTTAACGGTATTATTATATCGCACGCGTGCAACCCGACAACACAAAAGCAAGTGGTGTTTATAAAGTGGTGGTTGAAGTACAAAAAAGACAACTATCATTTCTTAAATTTAATTTAAAAGTTAAATAAACACACTTCATTTTTAACGACAGGCAGATTTTAAAACCAACTGACAAGCCGATAAAAATAATAATTGAAAATTCGAAAAATAAAGTAGCTGAATAAATTTCTGTGGAATATCGACCACATAATTTTACCGTTAAACGTAGCTCTTTTTTTCCCACTATTACAAAATATAGTTCTAGCCACTGATTTTGTGATGGTAAGAACTATGAATTCAGTAGAATGAACTACTAAAATTATAAAGTACAGAATATATAATCGAAATAGTAAGAGTGGCTACGACCAAAAAAAAATAATAAGAGTAGAATTAATGGAGCTTTACCAGTGAACAATAGTGTACTACAGACACTTTCACTTCTATTTATCCGGTTGAAATGGAGATTTTGGTGTATTACTTAATTGTAACAACATATGAGAGTCGCCACATCCATTTTATAATATATTATGTAGCTTCTGTCGAAAAATTTATGTTATTAATCACATGAGAGATATAAAAAACAAATAGAGTATATCTTCTTTTTTATATAAAATATTAATTCTGCTCTTACTATTTCGATAAAAAAAATGTTACCAGACTTTGTCAAAGAGCAGGATCATACATTATAAAAGAAAAAGAAAAAAGAAAACATGACCATTTTAAAGTTAACATCAAGGGCAATTCAAAGACTGCATATGCTCGTGTAGTTTTTTGTGACTGCATATCGTTACATATTTGTGTTTTGATTTGGCCCTTACGACCTTACTTAATAGTTTATACATTGGAAATAGGTTCGTCTTAGTGGGATAACGAGTTGGAGACCCATCTCAGGCCCTAAGAGCATCTCCAAAAACATTTTCATCTTTTAGGTTTGATGGTATTGTTTTCTAATGGTGAAACCTAAAAAAAAATCTTGAAAAAATATTTTGCATTTTAATATTTTCTTTTGATAAAAGTTAATAAAAATCATAAATTTTTTTTAAATAGCTTAAAAGTTAAAACATACATTAAAGAAATCATACAAAGAACATCAATTAATAAAACATTACATAAAAGTATATATAAATAATAATAAAACACACACAAAATACAAATAAATTACAATAAAATTTAATACTATATTACTCAATAAAATTATTTTTGTAATGCTCCCAAATATGATCAATCAATGCATTTCGAAGTGATAAATGAGTCTCTTTATTTTGTATATGTAGATTACGAGATAAAAATTGTTGAAATAAAATTTTCGTTAATTTTAATTTCAAAGAGATTAATTAATTTTATATGTAAAAATTCAATTTATAAAATATATGTACAAATATTTATGAGACATTAACTTGTAAGGATCAAAGTGATAAAAAAATAAATTAATAAGATAAAAATTAATGATATATAAATTGTAGGGATCAAAATGTAAAAAAAAATGAAATCCCAAAATTTGAGGTTTTGAAGTTACTCTTGGAGAGACCAAAACCTCAAAAATGAGGTTTTAGAGTGTGTCTTGGAGATGCTCTTACTTATATTTATATAGTTAACTTTACACAAACGCTAATTAATTAATCTTATCAAAGTTTTTTTGTTTTGTTTTGATATGAGTGTTAATTTCATTACAATGATAAATTGTACATACAAATTAAGGCTAGCCAGTAGAGAGTTTTCCTTCCCATAAAATAAAATGAAAAGGAAAAACTTAGGAAAATTATCTTAAGAGCAATTCCATCGGTCGGTTGCTTTTTAATGGGTTTTTAAAGAATTAAAGAATACAAAATAATCAAAAAGTATGAAAGAAAGTAAGTTGAGGTTCTCAAACAAGAACCGGTACTAAGCTTTAAAGATATATCTTTGCCACTTGTTCAAATATAACTGGTTTAAACAATTTTAAAATTATATAAATAATTAAACTGTAATAAAGTTATTAAAATCAATTATAAATAAGAGACTGTATGAGAGTATATAGACGATGGAGGTGCTCTAAGATTTATGGAGCCAGATTCGCATTAAGTCGTCGATGACTTTTCTGTTCCTTCGCATGAGAAGAGTATTGTAGATGAGACCATCGATCGGCCATATTTTTTACTCAGAATAGATGAAGAATTAATGTTGTAAATTGATTATTTCGCTCTAACTGAATGTTAGTATATATTAGCTTTCTAAAAAAAAAAAAAAAAATCTACACATGTGTATTAGAGAATTTTTTAAAGAAAATATGTTTTCAGGTTTAAGGTTCGAATCTCACTACTAATAAGAGGACTAATTAACTTTCATATAGTAGATTTATGTAACATCCATAAAAACTTTTATTGACTCGGAATTAAGTGTAAAAAAAAAAAAGATTCTGATTTGAGTAGAAATAAATAATAACCACCCATGCATTTCGATTCCGGTACAGCATTGGAATGACATTTTCTAGCTGGTTTAGCAAGTTCCAAGTTTTTTTTTTCAAGTAACCAACTCAATATAAAAATTTAATCAATTCTAAATTTATAATATCGTGTATTACAAACAATTATACTTATATATATATTTATTCTTAAACGCACTATCAGATCTAGGACCAATGCCATAAAACAATATCAAATTTTAAAACCAAAAAAAAAAAAAAATCAAATTTACGTTGCATGCATATATACTTAATGTATTTTCAGCCAGAAATGACATCGTTTATCAACCCTCAAAACAAAAACAATCCAACAGCAATGACGAAAACGGAGGAGAAAGAGTAGGAAGAAGAAGAAGCTGAGTCATTAGGCTGATTTGTTTTCTTATATGATTCACTCTCTGGTTGCGCAAGCTCATCAGCTTCTTTAGATGCATTTGGACTAATTGGCGCGTAATCTTCCACAACTTCGACTCCTCCTGGAGCTAGATCTTCCGGGACTTCATAATCGGAATAATCATGACTATCCGTTGAGTTTTTTCCGGCAGGAGGCGCCGGAGGAGATTCTTCGGTGGTGTTTGACGTCGTTGTCGGTGGAGAAGGTAAAGATTTTTCGGCGGCGTAACTTCCACCGGCTAAATCAAGAGCTATGAGAAGAAATACAAGAAAGAAGCATCTAGCCATTTTATACGTTTACTATATCTATGAATAGGCTGATATATGTTAATCCGCTTCGTGAATGTGATGAGTGCGTGAGTTGTAATTAAACGAAAAACTTGATGTAGGCTTCGATTTCGTAATGAATATATATGCCTAATTTATGATGATTATATGAGTAAATGGTATAAGCTTATGGAGAAAGAAATTCTCTTTATGTATGTAATGATTTTCTCTATGAGATTACAGAGGGAGAGAGAAAGATCAATTAAGGAAACTGAAGATGATTGAATAAAAAAGAACAGGGAAATAATTGGGAATTTAAAGCTATTAGGAGATGGATATGTTTGGTAATTAAGCCCAGGTGTTTGTTTAAAGTTGTGTGTGTTTTTGTTTTGTTAGCCAAATTTGAATCATAAGCTGTTCTTTTAGTATATTGTTTTAAAGTTTTTAGAATACGGTTTAATATTAGCTTTAGTTTTTGTTTTTGGTTAAGTGACAATTTTAAACTGTATGGGTTGTTATTCTTTTTCGCCCCTCAACCGTAGGTTGTTTATTAAGAAGTAATGGACAAATTGATTGAAAAAATTGTTAGACAAAAAAATCAGAATTATAAGATGGAAACAAACAAAATTGAAAATTTAGACAAGATAAAAACTTTCAGTTGATGACACTACATACTCGTTTTTGTTTTTGATGCTGGTCGAGAGTTTTTAGGTGTTGTATGTAAACTTTACACTTAACAAAACATGGTATATTTACTATTTTTACCGAACACAAGCATGTTTACCATTTTCAAATACTTCAATCCATGTTTTTTTGAAATTTGATGAGCCCTAATTTCAATTATTATATGTCGTGTTGGAGTTCTTTTTTTTTGTCCCATGTACACAAAGCTAACACAAAATATTTTATTTTTTGTAACATCCAAATATTACGTGAAACAACGTGTTGTGAGTCTTGTGACGGCGTTAAAGATATCTAAGAACTTAAGCAAAGATATGAAAAGGAGGGATGGAGTCAAAGAGAGAAAGGTTTGATACAAGATTTAGGAGTTAGACATAAGCTTAATAGGGAAATTTTTTAAAGAGCAGACTAATTGCAATTAGATGTAAGAGAGAATATATATTAGGTGAAGAAAAATGAGATGATTTACACGAATGGTGTGAACTTTATCTCAAGCGAAGATATGAAAAGGAGGGATGGAGTCAAAGAGAGAAAGGTTTGATCCAAGATTTAGGAATTAGACATAAACTTAACAGGAAAATTTTTTAAAGAGCAAACTAATTGCAATTGGATGTAAGAGAGAGTATATATTAAGTGAAGAAAAATGAGATGATTTACACGAACGGTTTGAATTTATCTCAACCAAAATTGAGATAAAAAAACGTAAACCAATTTGACCATTTTTTTACTCGGTGCACGAAAGTTGACCTGAAAGCTGTCTTCCCACCAGAAACAACCAATTGTGCATTTAGATACTGGTCTGCTGGTGAGTAACAACACAAAATTACTGCAGCTCTCTTGTCTGGTTTTACTTGTTTTTCTGTGTAGATACTGATATTTCTATTCATTTCTTAAAGATCCGGGTTCAAGACAAAGATATGTCAAAGTTTCCACGAAAATGATGCACGATGGCAGCGACGATCTCAAGTACATCTTCTTTCCTATAGTGGAGGAAAATCGCGAGTTTGACATATCGTGGAAGCATTTGAGGAGGGAAAGGGAAAGGACATCGAAGTGGAAATCTTGTCCGTATATATATAAAATATTCTCTATTGCGGTCAACACTCAGCTTGAAGCTTTTTCGGCACTCGAAAACAATCCTGTTTCGCTTGAATGGCATCCAACTTTAATGAATGAGATCCATAACATTGTGACAAATGGATTCGACACGAAAGAAACTCACAGTTTCGGTTACGGAATCCGCTTTCTTCTGCAATTCGCTTTCTTTCGCAATCAGATTTTCATGATCGACAAATCATTACTTTGGTAGAGATTGCGGAAGAAAGCGGATTCTGTAACCGATTTTCATTCCCTACAACGAGTTTCGTAAGCTTCTAGTTAACTTTTTCTTTCGTGTACTAATCAGTTACGAAATCCGCTTTCTTCCGCAATCTCTACCAAAGTAATGATTTGTCGATCATGCACGGAAGCCATAGAGCAATGGATTCTTGTTTGGAGCAAGTAAGATTTGAAATTCCACATAATGATGATGATGATGCTTGTTTGACTTTTGCGAGCTTTTTTACTCAAAACAAGAATATGATGATGAAAGAAATTAGAGTTGTGGCTTGCGTTGATGGATTGGTTTTGTTGCGTGTCAATTCCGATGAGATTCTGTGTTACTACATTGGGAATCATGTGCTATCACAATGGATTCAACTCCCTCCTCCTTCTCTTCCTCCCGCTTGGCCATTCAACAACACTTTTACTGATTTCGGACTTGTGACACGAATGCACAATGGTGTCCTAGTAGGTTACAAGGTGATTCGAATTCAATGATGGAGTTTTGATATTTTTTCATCAGATCCAGATGAATGGAATGTTACAAAAATATTTGATTGTCCTGATGTGGCTGCTTTTATGGCCAACGCTTCAAATCCTGTTTCCTTGAATGGCTAGATTTTTTGGCTTGATATCCGCAATGTTATTGTCTATGATTTCTTCTCTCATGAATTCCAAACCATATATGCTCACCCGCGCCTAGGATCCAAGGCACCTATAGGCGTCCATTCCATACAAATGATTGTTGCCGACCCTCTCCATGCCTAAAGATTATTTTGACCACCTCGCAAGGATATTGTGTGCTTATTGATGTTGAATTGATAAACAAGGTCGAGGGCTATAATGTTAGGGTTTGGAGACTCAAGAGTGATTGTTTGAATTGGGAAAAAGCATTTGAAATCAACATGGCATATGTGGGGCTTGGCTTTATGTTTGTTCCATTGGCAATCAACTATTTTGATATCCACATCATCTACCTATGGCACTTGGAGCAAAGATGTTTCGTTGCTTATAATCTTCGGACACATTCGAAATCTTATGGAACTCGTAAAGATGATGTCGTCTTCATCGACATGTTTAGTCGTAAGGATAGGTTGTGCTTCAAGAATCGCTCATGCCTTTCGCAATTTGTTCCCTCCTTACAAGTTGTACCTATCTAATTTTTCATGCTCTATGTTTTTCAACACCTTTTCATTTATTGATTTCTTCTTTTAGGACTTACAATATCAACTTCTTACATTGTGCTTCTAGATACGTTTATTTCTTTTGCAGTTTGTTCTCTTTACAAGTACCTAAGATACGTACGTACATGTAACTTTTCATTCTTGTGGCGGTCGAATCTCACAATTAGAATCTAAGTGATTCTTTAGGGTTTGTAAAGTTCTGTGGAAAGCAAGCAAACACAAAGATCTCAAGAGAGTTTTTATTAGCTGTGAAGAAAGCTGTTACAAGAGTTTTTTGCTAATGAATTTCGATCCCCTTTTTGGGTGATAATGAGGGACTATATATAGTACTTCTAAGTAAATGGGCCAGCTAATAAAATAGATCTGGCCCATTAAGCAATATATCTAATTTAAGCCCATTATTCAATTAAGCCCATTTTGCTTATGGATTTAATATCATTTTTGGCCTAGATTCAGACTGGGCCTTGGTAGACTTGCTTTGATTTCGTCAAGACGTTGTGGAGTTGATCTCATCGCCATATCGATCTCATAGGGGTGAAATCCGACCCCTACAGTTATCCCCCCAGCTTGGCAGTATCGAGTTAAGATGATGCCAAGGTAAAAGTTGTTGAAATCTGAGATCGATATGTTGGACTACGAAGTCGCAGGCGTGAACGTCTTATCATCAAACTCGGGAAGTTTCCGCTATTCTGTATTGAGTTGATGTCACCGTGTTTTCCTGGACTTCTCGTTGTTGCATATTCTTTTACTTAGAAGCCTAACAAAGTTGATATTCTTGTTTCGCAAGTAGGTCTTGAGTTAGCCCCCCAGCTTGGCTGTATCGAGTTAAGATGATGCCGAGATAAAAGTTGTTGAAATCTGAAATTGATATGTTGGATGGTGAAGTTGCCAGGCGTGGACGTCTAGTCATCGAACTCCGGAAGTTTCTGTTATTCCGCGTTGAACCGATGTCAGCGTGTTTTCCTGGGCTTGTAATCTTTTTTTTTTTTTTTTTGGAGGACTGATAGAGTTGATGATCTTGATGCGTTAGTTGGCCTTGATGCCTGCTGGAGAATTTCAGGAATTTTTCCCAAAAACAAAGTGATTTTAGGAAATCCTTCAAGTATAAATAAGTCTGCTTTTTCAGAGTTATTTTCTACCAATTCGCTTTTTCCATAAGCAAAAGGTAAAAAAAATCCTCTCTCTCTTTCTATCGCCTTATTTTATTGTTATTTTTTTTTGTAGATTTTTTTTTTTTTTTTGCCGCCGCCGCCGGTTCGTGACAAGAGGAGAAGCTACTCGTCGGTTCGAGATGCTCGCGTGTTGTCGTTGGTTCGAGATGCTCGCGTGTTGTCTTCGGTTCGAGCCGTTGGTTCGAGACGGTCCAGCGACGCGATCGGGATCTATGGTCTTCAACGGAGGTTTCGTGGTGGATCTACGCCGAAGAGAAGAGAGAGAGAGCGGCGACGAGCCGAGACGATGGCACGGAAAGATCCGGTGGAAGAAACGGCGGTTTTTTCAAACCTTGCGAGTTGACTCACTGAGTCAACTCACTGGGTTGACTCGTACGAGTTGACTCAGTGAGTTGACTCGCCCGAGTTGACTCACTGAGTTAACTCATTTTTTTTTTTTTTTTTTGCGACTCAGCGGCTCGACGGCTTAGTAAAAAGGCTGGCTTTGTGGAGCGACACTGACTTCGATCGTTGCTTATTGGTCCAGCGGAGAGGAGAATTGAGTTGCTTGTTCGTTGCTTTGGAGTTACTTCGTTGAATTCGTCACTAGAGATGTCAGACAATGCGAGGAAACCATCTGCTCGTGAGAGGAGAGCTGCCGAGACCAGGACAGATTTGAACACGAGAGTGTCTCAACAAGCTAGACCGTTGACGTCAGTCCCCAGAGCTGGCACTACTGGAACCCTTGCACCTAGGCCGCGTCGTCCGGAGTTAAAACGACATGTTGTTGTCATCACCGATTGTCGATCTGAATCATCGCATAGGCGTCACGATGACATGAGGGGAAGGGATGATCACTCAGGAGCAAATCGTATGCGTTCGCGAGAAGAGAAGGAGAAAGGCAGTGTTGGCAAAGAGGACTTGAACAGATCGAGGCACGCTTCAGCTCCTCGAATTGATCGTGTGGTGATGACTTCCACTATTCCTTTTGGTACGAAGGAGTCCTTTGGTGATGCTGCACGGGCGGCGTCGCATTTGTCCCAGATTGTCTTCCCAGGAACTGAGTTTCCCCCTCCAGGAGAGATGTCGAAGAAGAGATCTTACTCAAGCATGGCCTTCGATTGTATGACGGTACGACTTCGTGGCAACTCTAGTGAGATAGCGATTTGCCTTTTCCTTCTTCCTGATCTTGTAACTTGTTTTCCGTGATTTGTTCCTCGGTTTGGCAGTTCCTTTCTTCGCTTAACAAGCTCGCGATTGACTATGAAGTGACTGTGCGCTCGCTGACTCGTCAGCTTGCAAATGTTCAGAAGGCTTGTAACGATCATAAGAAGCAGAAAAGGGATGCAGAGGATCGCGTTGCTACTCTCCAAGCTGCTATGAAGGAAATCGAAGATAGACGTTGCGAGATGGATCGAACGTTCACGGAGTCTGAACCCAAGAGGAAGCGCCTTCAGAAGGAAGTCTGTGACTTTACCACCCGATTAGATGTTGCTGCCAAGCTTCAAGATACGGCTGTGCAGTGGGCTTTAAAAGAAGCAAGGCGCGAGCTGGCGGCAAGGTACGAGGCGAAGATCGATCGCGCCAAAGAGAAGATCAAAATAATCAATGACCAGCCGAGGATTGATATAATTGATTTTGCTGAAGTCCGGAGTAACATTGAGTTCATAAAGCTGCTTCAGAGTGACAAGGCGCCTGATCTCGGTGAAGAGCTCGTTGACCTTGTGAAGTAGGAGGCAGACCTATCGCTCGCGGATGGGGTATTTGCTAAGCATGTGCGCGAACTTGGAGGGATCTTTAAAGACTTACCTGCTGGCACGACTGATGATCGAGTTGTGGACTCGAACGCTGATGCCGTTGAAGAGGTGGCTGACTCATATTTGAGTTCTTCAAGTTCGTCAAGCGATGATAACTCGTCGAACTCTGTGGCGGCGATTCCTTCTGATCAAGCCGTTGAGATTGTCGATGACGTTGAGGAGATCGACCCTTAGTTGATTTTTATTTTAGTACTTTGTCGTACTTTTGATTTCAGACTTAACATTTGATTCGACTTGGATGGTGTTCATCCTTTTGTTCGTAGTTATCGTCATTTTTGCCTTACGTTGTTTGAGATAACGATTTGAGTTAGGATGATGCGTATCCTTGTTGTGAGGCAGACTGTTGTTGATTGGTTTGTTTCCAAAGATCAACTATATCGTTGTTGGGACCAGTGATAAGTTTACTGGGTTTTTTAATGATCGTTTCGGTTTACAGACGAGTCTGCATCGACACGTCCGCTCCGAAAACGACCACGTTATTACGTAATGACCAGCGAAGTTGTTGGGTTTTTGAGATGAACATTCTGGTTTACGGATATGTTCCCGTGAACAAGTCCGCTCCAGCAATGAACATAAGATTTAGACCAGCGATTTGTTGTATGCTGGGTTTCTGAGTTGAACATTCTGGTTTACGGATATGTTCCCGTGAATAAGTCCGCTATAGCAATGAACACTGAAATTAGACCAGCGATTTATTGTGTGCTAGGTTTCTGAGTTGAACATTCTGGTTTACGGATATGTTCCCGTGAACAAGTCCGCTCCAGCAATGAACACTGAATTTATATAGCGCGCTTTATCCACTGGGGATGTAAAGAGTTCGTCACTGTGGCCAACAGCGGCGAGATAACAAAGAGAAGACGTCTGTTTTAGAGAAGACTTTGAATGAGTATGCAAGTAAACATTTGGCTTTTGATAGTAATTTTTTTTATAATTTTGCAAGTGAACACTTGGCTTTCGATAGTAATTTTTTTTATAATTTTGCAAGTGAACACTTGGCTTTCGATAGTAATTTTTTTTTATAATTTTGCAAGTGAACACTTGGCTTTCGATTGATTAAGAACGGTAAGCCGTGTACGGTGAAGGGAATATACGGGTATACGTACCCATTCCCCCCTTTTTAAGGAGGGGGCAGCTGTACCCATCCGAAAATAGGTTGCCTACGTACCCTTTGCAGGGATCAAGCCGCTTCGTAGTTCAAGTGAAGTTACTTAATAGTCGTACTTCTTGAGATGCCTAGCGTTCCATGATCGTGGACTGGAACGTCTGCCATGTTGGCCAATTCGTAGACACCTGGTTTGACCACCTTGGTGACTTTGTAAGGTCCTTCCCAGTGAGCTCCAAGTTTGTCGGCTTCGAGCTTTACCGTGTTTCGGGAGACTTTCCGCAAGACTAACTCTCCTTCATGAAAACGTGTCGTTCTAACTTCGAATTTGTAGTTCTTAGTCGCATCGTGTCGGTAGTTGGTTATTCTGTTAAACGTTGTCTCAGCTTTATGAGCTTTGATTGTAGTGACGTTAAGGCACGTTGTAAGTTCCGTAATGTGTGCGCGACCCTAAAGTCGGAGGCGGCGCGCTCCAGCTGTGCTTGCATCTTGGCCATCTCGTCGTTCTGAGTTTGGAGCAGGGCCTTGCGTTCCTATTCAAGCTAAAGCTTCTTGGTCGAGTAGAGATCTCTTTCTTTGTCAGCGAGATCTTGGTCGCGCTCGATGTCCGCGCTGTTTCGACGAGCCTGGGATCTCTCCGTGCATCTGGGACTGCGCGACCCTAAAGTCGGAGGCGGCGCGCTCCAGCTGTGCTTGCATCTTGGCCATCTCGTCGTTCTGAGTTTGGAGCAGGGCCTTGCGTTCCTGTTCGAGCTCGAACTTCTTGGTCGAGTAGAGATCTCTTTCTTCGTCAGCGAGATCTTGGTCGCGCTCGATGTTCGCGCTGTTTCGACGAGCCTGGGATCGGTCTCTCCTTGCGGGTGTGCTGCATTTCCTTGAGGTGCGTGTCCTGCGGGGGTTGTCGTCCGTGCCGACCGTCTGCGCAATCCCTTCTGAAGCAGCTTGGCGTTGCTGCGCGATCCTTCGTGAAGCAGCTTGGCGTTCCTGTGCGATCCTTCCTGAAGGAGCTTGGCGTTCCTGTGCGAACCTTGCCGAAGAAGCTTGGCGTTTCTGCACAATCCTTCTTGAAGTAGCCGGTCCTGTGCTCGTTGTTCCGTTGTTTCGTTTTGGAGTTGGATCCGCCCCTTGCAGCGACGGTGGCGATGGTATGTCACTTCTGGTTTTTCGTACAGTGCGTGGCGTCGAGAAGCTGAGACCGTGCAGCTTGAACCGCCCAAGTGATCGTCGTGCTCCGCCTTTTTTGCGCACCTTACTTATTGTCATAAGAGCCTTCTGTATGTCCTCCTGCTCCACTGACTTCTTGAGAAGCGTCTTCAGCATGTCCTTCAGTTCGTCTAAGGTTGTCTGATTCGTCGGGGTGACGTCGACAGCGTCGTCGCCTGCCTGACTGCTCCTGGTGGCCGTGTTGTCTGGATGCGACGCCGAGGAGTCCTTGCTGCTGCTGCCGCTGCTGGTCATGTTGTCTGGCGATGACGCCGAAGAGTCCTCGCTGCTGCTGCCGTCGTTGCTGCTGTTGTCGACGCGGTTGTCTCTCACGAGGTTTGCTGCTGTGTCTTTGTCGCCAAGTGTGTCGCCGCGCTGGTTAGTCATCGTGCTTAGGTTGCTTGCCAAGTGATTCCTTCGAGTAAGAAGATCTCAAGTCCCCTTAGATGGCTCCAAATTGTGGCGGTCGAATCTCACAATTAGAATCTAAGTGATTCTTTAGGGTTTGTAAAGTTCTGTGGAAAGCAAGCAAACACAAAGATCTCAAGAGAGTTTTTATTAGCTGTGAAGAAAGCTGTTACAAAAGTTTTTTGTTAATGAATTTCGATCCTTTTTTTGGGTGATAATGATGGACTATATAGTACTTCTAAGTAAATGGGCCAGCTAATAAAATAGACCTGACCCATTAAACAATATATCTAATTTAGGTCTATTATTCAATTAAGCCCATTTTGCTTATGGATTTAATATCATTTTGGGTCTAGATTTAGACTGGGCCTTGGTAGACTTACTTTGATTTCGTCAAGACGTTGTGGAGTTGATCTCTTCGCCATATCGATCTCAAAGGGGTGAAATCTGACCCCCATAATCCTCTGTTATTTATTTGTTCGAAAACATCCTCTTGTTTTTCAACTGTTTTTTGTTTAGACTTCAAACATTTTAAAAGAAACGTTAACTTCTACTACTAAAACTCATTAACAAAAAGTTGTTCTTTTCGAAATTCATAATATTACTAAAACTAATTTATGGGGAAATAACCATATTAATTTTTTTGTTTGTTAAAGATAACCATATTAATTTAGAAAAATAATTAATTTCCACGTAAAATATATATATTTTAATTCATGAATTTTGTCCGTAAAAGAAGACATAAATTTAGAAAAATAATTAATTTTCAGGCAAAAAATATATATATTTTAATTCATGAATTTTGTCTGTAAAAAAAGAGATAACCATATTAATTTAGAAAAATAATTAATTTTCAGGCAAAAACAATTAATTTTAATTCAAGAATTTTGTAAAAAAAGAGAGGACGAGAAGGAACAGAGCAGATCGCCTAAAGATCCGACCATCCAAATATGGCGGCTAATAGAATTGAAGGCATTACTGTTACATTTTACACGTTCCTCTCTCTCTTTCATTCTCCATCTCCCATGCGATTCCCTTCATCATTCTCCTTCTTCTTCCTCATTTCTCATCGTCTCTCTTCTCCTCTTTCCTCTTCCTCTCGTCTCTCCTCTCTCTCCGCTATGTCTCCTTCTCTCGAGAAATCCCGACAAGGCAACAACGAATGTCGTGATGTTGGTGATTCGAAATCTAGGGTTACTGTCGTTGGTAGTGGTAATTGGGGTAGTGTTGCTGCTAAACTCATTGCTTCGAATACCCTCAAGCTTCCTTCTTTCCACGGTAACGATCTTGATTCTGCAAATTTGGTTTTGTTGTCATTGTGATCTCTCAAATGCTGTTTGGTTTTACAGATTGTTGGAAAAATCCTGCATTTTTTTGATAACCCAGAAACGAAATTACCGTTTTTTGATGATTCCAATGGTTTTGATGATTCATCTCTTGTTTCAGATGAAGTGAAGATGTGGGTGTTTGAGGAGGTTCTACCAAATGGTGAGAAGCTCACTGATGTAATCAACAAGACCAATGTGAGGATCTTTGTTTCTTGATTGGTTTTTTTTTGTTTTCGGATTATGCGTCGGTTTTTAAAGCTCTGTTCTTGGTTTATTGAGCAGGAAAATGTCAAGTATCTTCCTGGGATTAAGTTAGGAAGAAACGTTGTTGCGGATCCTGACCTTGAAAATGCAGGTCAATTATTCTCCTTTACATGGTTCAGTTAGATTGTTGAGATTTGATGGGTTTATTATACGGATGCAGTGAAGGAAGCAAACATGTTGGTTTTTGTTACGCCGCATCAGTTCATGGATGGTATATGCAAGAAACTAAGTGGAAAGATAACAACAGGTGAGGTTGAGGCTATATCTCTTGTTAAAGGAATGGAAGTGAAGAAGGAAGGTCCTCGTATGATCTCTAGTCTCATCTCTAACCAACTCGGTATCAATTGTTGTGTTCTTATGGGCGCAAACATTGCAAACGAGGTTGTTACATCGATTTTTTTTTGTATTCTCTCCTTTACATGATCCACTCCCTTTTAGTGATTTCTGATTACACACATTGCTCTGACTAATACTGTAAATACAGATCGCTTTGGAGAAGTTTAGCGAAGCAACGATTGGATATAGAGAGAGTAGAGAAATTGCTGGCACATGGGTTCAGTTGTTTAGTACTTCGTATTTTATGGTCACGCCGGTAAGAAATTCTCGGTTGTGGAATGGCCAGAATTGTTGCCATCTAGGATTTTGCATAAAGCTTGGTTAGTAACGATGCGGCTTGTGTTAAGAACAGGTCCATGATGTTGAAGGAGTAGAGTTGTGTGGGACCTTGAAGAATGTAGTGGCTATTGCAGCTGGTTTTGTTGACGGTTTGGAAATGGGTAATAATACAAAGGTAAGTTAAATGAAGTTGGTTGTTTCCTTTTAAGAGAGTTCCTATAGAGATCTCATGCTATTCACTGTCTCTAGGCTGCAATCATGAGGATTGGTTTAAGAGAGATGAAAGCGCTCTCGAAGCTTCTGTTTCCATCTGTTAAAGACAGTACTTTCTTCGAAAGTTGCGGTGTAGCAGACGTCATAACAACTTGCTGTAAGGACTGAACAAAACCCGAATGATATTTGCTTCTTTTTAATTGTCGAATGTAACATTAACTCCTTTCAATGACTATTGCAGTAGGAGGACGAAACCGAAGAGTTGCAGAAGCATTTGCCAAAAGCGGAGGAAAAAGGTTTAACCTTTGTTAATCAAATCGACCTCTGTTTCATTTCAACTGCATCTAGTTAGTGTTTTGATGGTTTTGTCTGTAAACTTCACAGGTCTTTTGATGAGCTTGAAGCAGAGATGCTACAAGGGCAAAAGCTACAGGTAGACAATTATATATATACAGAACATTGCTTAGTGATATCGCCTGAAAGAACGTACGTATACTCTTAGTTACGTTTGCTTAGTTCCAAATCTGAAATTGGTTTCTCTGTATTTGATTGCTTATTAAAGGGTGTTTCGACGGCAAGAGAGGTCTACGAGGTACTGAACCATTGCGGATGGCTCGAGATGTTTCCTCTCTTTTCGACGGTTCACCAAATCTGTACAGGTCATCTTAAACCTGAAGCCATCGTCCATTACCGTGAGTACAAAGCCTGATTTGTATCATTCATCTGCAAAGATTAATTTGAGTTGGTAAATTAAATTTTGATGTAGAGGTTCACGTTTTTCTTCTCAAGCGTGTGTCTTTGTTTGTTTACTGGTGTGAGTGAAAACCTTCTCACTGGCTTAGAGGGTCTTGATTATTCCAAGTTTTAGGCCCAATCTAAATTTAGTGGGCTTCATATCTTCTAACTCACTCGTATGTTTCAATGCTGTCTACTGAAAAAGTTGGATGGTTTTCGAACGCAGTTCACATTCAATAATCTATTTTCTTAGGATTAAGAATCAATTTTTGTAATCTATTTTCTTAGGATTAAGATTCAAATTTTTTTTTTTGAAAAAAACTTTTTATTAAAAATAAATGCAGGTGAGATTATACAACATGGGAAAATAATACATAAGAGCAACAATTCAAAATTGTGATGATGTTGGAGATCATTTTCGTCAATGTTATTCAGCATGGTCGCTTCTAATTTTTGTGTTTTTTCTTTGTTGCCACATGATTTTTTGGGTACTGTTGCAAAAATCAAAAGATTGCACTATCAACATAGTGGTGCACTATCAATATAGTGGTGCACTATCAATATAGTGTGCATAATTAATTGAAGACCTAATTTGCCATTATGTATGCTTAATGCCTATATAAGGAGATGTGTTTGTTCATCATTTACACACATTCATAACTTCAATAATAAGAAGAAACAAAAATATCATTCTCTCTCAAATCTCATTTCACATCATTCTCAATTCTCATTTCATCAAGTATCCCGTTCATCGGTTACAGAATCCGCTTTCTTCCGCAATCTCTACCAAAGTAATGATTTGTCGATCATGCACGGAAGCCATAGAGCAATGGATTCTTGTTTGGAGCAAGTAAGATTTGAAATTCCACATAATGATGATGATGATGCTTGTTTGACTTTTGCGAGCTTTTTTACTCAAAACAAGAATATGATGATGAAAGAAATTAGAGTTGTGGCTTGCGTTGATGGATTGGTTTTGTTGCGTGTCAATTCCGATGAGATTCTGTGTTACTACATTGGGAATCATGTGCTATCACAATGGATTCAACTCCCTCCTCCTTCTCTTCCTCCCGCTTGGCCATTCAACAACACTTTTACTGATTTCGGACTTGTGACACGAATGCACAATGGTGTCCTAGTAGGTTACAAGGTGATTCGAATTCAATGATGGAGTTTTGATATTTTTTCATCAGATCCAGATGAATGGAATGTTACAAAAATATTTGATTGTCCTGATGTGGCTGCTTTTATGGCCAACGCTTCAAATCCTGTTTCCTTGAATGGCTAGATTTTTTGGCTTGATATCCGCAATGTTATTGTCTATGATTTCTTCTCTCATGAATTCCAAACCATATATGCTCACCCGCGCCTAGGATCCAAGGCACCTATAGGCGTCCATTCCATACAAATGATTGTTGCCGACCCTCTCCATGCCTAAAGATTATTTTGACCACCTCGCAAGGATATTGTGTGCTTATTGATGTTGAATTGATAAACAAGGTCGAGGGCTATAATGTTAGGGTTTGGAGACTCAAGAGTGATTGTTTGAATTGGGAAAAAGCATTTGAAATCAACATGGCATATGTGGGGCTTGGCTTTATGTTTGTTCCATTGGCAATCAACTATTTTGATATCCACATCATCTACCTATGGCACTTGGAGCAAAGATGTTTCGTTGCTTATAATCTTCGGACACATTCGAAATCTTATGGAACTCGTAAAGATGATGTCGTCTTCATCGACATGTTTAGTCGTAAGGATAGGTTGTGCTTCAAGAATCGCTCATGCCTTTCGCAATTTGTTCCCTCCTTACAAGTTGTACCTATCTAATTTTTCATGCTCTATGTTTTTCAACACCTTTTCATTTATTGATTTCTTCTTTTAGGACTTACAATATCAACTTCTTACATTGTGCTTCTAGATACGTTTATTTCTTTTGCAGTTTGTTCTCTTTACAAGTACCTAAGATACGTACGTACATGTAACTTTTCATTCTTGTGGCGGTCGAATCTCACAATTAGAATCTAAGTGATTCTTTAGGGTTTGTAAAGTTCTGTGGAAAGCAAGCAAACACAAAGATCTCAAGAGAGTTTTTATTAGCTGTGAAGAAAGCTGTTACAAGAGTTTTTTGCTAATGAATTTCGATCCCCTTTTTGGGTGATAATGAGGGACTATATATAGTACTTCTAAGTAAATGGGCCAGCTAATAAAATAGATCTGGCCCATTAAGCAATATATCTAATTTAAGCCCATTATTCAATTAAGCCCATTTTGCTTATGGATTTAATATCATTTTTGGCCTAGATTCAGACTGGGCCTTGGTAGACTTGCTTTGATTTCGTCAAGACGTTGTGGAGTTGATCTCATCGCCATATCGATCTCATAGGGGTGAAATCCGACCCCTACAGTTATCCCCCCAGCTTGGCAGTATCGAGTTAAGATGATGCCAAGGTAAAAGTTGTTGAAATCTGAGATCGATATGTTGGACTACGAAGTCGCAGGCGTGAACGTCTTATCATCAAACTCGGGAAGTTTCCGCTATTCTGTATTGAGTTGATGTCACCGTGTTTTCCTGGACTTCTCGTTGTTGCATATTCTTTTACTTAGAAGCCTAACAAAGTTGATATTCTTGTTTCGCAAGTAGGTCTTGAGTTAGCCCCCCAGCTTGGCTGTATCGAGTTAAGATGATGCCGAGATAAAAGTTGTTGAAATCTGAAATTGATATGTTGGATGGTGAAGTTGCCAGGCGTGGACGTCTAGTCATCGAACTCCGGAAGTTTCTGTTATTCCGCGTTGAACCGATGTCAGCGTGTTTTCCTGGGCTTGTAATCTTTTTTTTTTTTTTTTTGGAGGACTGATAGAGTTGATGATCTTGATGCGTTAGTTGGCCTTGATGCCTGCTGGAGAATTTCAGGAATTTTTCCCAAAAACAAAGTGATTTTAGGAAATCCTTCAAGTATAAATAAGTCTGCTTTTTCAGAGTTATTTTCTACCAATTCGCTTTTTCCATAAGCAAAAGGTAAAAAAAATCCTCTCTCTCTTTCTATCGCCTTATTTTATTGTTATTTTTTTTTGTAGATTTTTTTTTTTTTTTTGCCGCCGCCGCCGGTTCGTGACAAGAGGAGAAGCTACTCGTCGGTTCGAGATGCTCGCGTGTTGTCGTTGGTTCGAGATGCTCGCGTGTTGTCTTCGGTTCGAGCCGTTGGTTCGAGACGGTCCAGCGACGCGATCGGGATCTATGGTCTTCAACGGAGGTTTCGTGGTGGATCTACGCCGAAGAGAAGAGAGAGAGAGCGGCGACGAGCCGAGACGATGGCACGGAAAGATCCGGTGGAAGAAACGGCGGTTTTTTCAAACCTTGCGAGTTGACTCACTGAGTCAACTCACTGGGTTGACTCGTACGAGTTGACTCAGTGAGTTGACTCGCCCGAGTTGACTCACTGAGTTAACTCATTTTTTTTTTTTTTTTTTGCGACTCAGCGGCTCGACGGCTTAGTAAAAAGGCTGGCTTTGTGGAGCGACACTGACTTCGATCGTTGCTTATTGGTCCAGCGGAGAGGAGAATTGAGTTGCTTGTTCGTTGCTTTGGAGTTACTTCGTTGAATTCGTCACTAGAGATGTCAGACAATGCGAGGAAACCATCTGCTCGTGAGAGGAGAGCTGCCGAGACCAGGACAGATTTGAACACGAGAGTGTCTCAACAAGCTAGACCGTTGACGTCAGTCCCCAGAGCTGGCACTACTGGAACCCTTGCACCTAGGCCGCGTCGTCCGGAGTTAAAACGACATGTTGTTGTCATCACCGATTGTCGATCTGAATCATCGCATAGGCGTCACGATGACATGAGGGGAAGGGATGATCACTCAGGAGCAAATCGTATGCGTTCGCGAGAAGAGAAGGAGAAAGGCAGTGTTGGCAAAGAGGACTTGAACAGATCGAGGCACGCTTCAGCTCCTCGAATTGATCGTGTGGTGATGACTTCCACTATTCCTTTTGGTACGAAGGAGTCCTTTGGTGATGCTGCACGGGCGGCGTCGCATTTGTCCCAGATTGTCTTCCCAGGAACTGAGTTTCCCCCTCCAGGAGAGATGTCGAAGAAGAGATCTTACTCAAGCATGGCCTTCGATTGTATGACGGTACGACTTCGTGGCAACTCTAGTGAGATAGCGATTTGCCTTTTCCTTCTTCCTGATCTTGTAACTTGTTTTCCGTGATTTGTTCCTCGGTTTGGCAGTTCCTTTCTTCGCTTAACAAGCTCGCGATTGACTATGAAGTGACTGTGCGCTCGCTGACTCGTCAGCTTGCAAATGTTCAGAAGGCTTGTGACGATCATAAGAAGCAGAAAAGGGATGCAGAGGATCGCGTTGCTACTCTCCAAGCTGCTATGAAGGAAATCGAAGATAGACGTTGCGAGATGGATCGAACGTTCACGGAGTCTGAACCCAAGAGGAAGCGCCTTCAGAAGGAAGTCTGTGACTTTACCACCCGATTAGATGTTGCTGCCAAGCTTCAAGATACGGCTGTGCAGTGGGCTTTAAAAGAAGCAAGGCGCGAGCTGGCGGCAAGGTACGAGGCGAAGATCGATCGCGCCAAAGAGAAGATCAAAATAATCAATGACCAGCCGAGGATTGATATAATTGATTTTGCTGAAGTCCGGAGTAACATTGAGTTCATAAAGCTGCTTCAGAGTGACAAGGCGCCTGATCTCGGTGAAGAGCTCGTTGACCTTGTGAAGTAGGAGGCAGACCTATCGCTCGCGGATGGGGTATTTGCTAAGCATGTGCGCGAACTTGGAGGGATCTTTAAAGACTTACCTGCTGGCACGACTGATGATCGAGTTGTGGACTCGAACGCTGATGCCGTTGAAGAGGTGGCTGACTCATATTTGAGTTCTTCAAGTTCGTCAAGCGATGATAACTCGTCGAACTCTGTGGCGGCGATTCCTTCTGATCAAGCCGTTGAGATTGTCGATGACGTTGAGGAGATCGACCCTTAGTTGATTTTTATTTTAGTACTTTGTCGTACTTTTGATTTCAGACTTAACATTTGATTCGACTTGGATGGTGTTCATCCTTTTGTTCGTAGTTATCGTCATTTTTGCCTTACGTTGTTTGAGATAACGATTTGAGTTAGGATGATGCGTATCCTTGTTGTGAGGCAGACTGTTGTTGATTGGTTTGTTTCCAAAGATCAACTATATCGTTGTTGGGACCAGTGATAAGTTTACTGGGTTTTTTAATGATCGTTTCGGTTTACAGACGAGTCTGCATCGACACGTCCGCTCCGAAAACGACCACGTTATTACGTAATGACCAGCGAAGTTGTTGGGTTTTTGAGATGAACATTCTGGTTTACGGATATGTTCCCGTGAACAAGTCCGCTCCAGCAATGAACATAAGATTTAGACCAGCGATTTGTTGTATGCTGGGTTTCTGAGTTGAACATTCTGGTTTACGGATATGTTCCCGTGAATAAGTCCGCTATAGCAATGAACACTGAAATTAGACCAGCGATTTATTGTGTGCTAGGTTTCTGAGTTGAACATTCTGGTTTACGGATATGTTCCCGTGAACAAGTCCGCTCCAGCAATGAACACTGAATTTATATAGCGCGCTTTATCCACTGGGGATGTAAAGAGTTCGTCACTGTGGCCAACAGCGGCGAGATAACAAAGAGAAGACGTCTGTTTTAGAGAAGACTTTGAATGAGTATGCAAGTAAACATTTGGCTTTTGATAGTAATTTTTTTTATAATTTTGCAAGTGAACACTTGGCTTTCGATAGTAATTTTTTTTATAATTTTGCAAGTGAACACTTGGCTTTCGATAGTAATTTTTTTTTATAATTTTGCAAGTGAACACTTGGCTTTCGATTGATTAAGAACGGTAAGCCGTGTACGGTGAAGGGAATATACGGGTATACGTACCCATTCCCCCCTTTTTAAGGAGGGGGCAGCTGTACCCATCCGAAAATAGGTTGCCTACGTACCCTTTGCAGGGATCAAGCCGCTTCGTAGTTCAAGTGAAGTTACTTAATAGTCGTACTTCTTGAGATGCCTAGCGTTCCATGATCGTGGACTGGAACGTCTGCCATGTTGGCCAATTCGTAGACACCTGGTTTGACCACCTTGGTGACTTTGTAAGGTCCTTCCCAGTGAGCTCCAAGTTTGTCGGCTTCGAGCTTTACCGTGTTTCGGGAGACTTTCCGCAAGACTAACTCTCCTTCATGAAAACGTGTCGTTCTAACTTCGAATTTGTAGTTCTTAGTCGCATCGTGTCGGTAGTTGGTTATTCTGTTAAACGTTGTCTCAGCTTTATGAGCTTTGATTGTAGTGACGTTAAGGCACGTTGTAAGTTCCGTAATGTGTGCGCGACCCTAAAGTCGGAGGCGGCGCGCTCCAGCTGTGCTTGCATCTTGGCCATCTCGTCGTTCTGAGTTTGGAGCAGGGCCTTGCGTTCCTATTCAAGCTAAAGCTTCTTGGTCGAGTAGAGATCTCTTTCTTTGTCAGCGAGATCTTGGTCGCGCTCGATGTCCGCGCTGTTTCGACGAGCCTGGGATCTCTCCGTGCATCTGGGACTGCGCGACCCTAAAGTCGGAGGCGGCGCGCTCCAGCTGTGCTTGCATCTTGGCCATCTCGTCGTTCTGAGTTTGGAGCAGGGCCTTGCGTTCCTGTTCGAGCTCGAACTTCTTGGTCGAGTAGAGATCTCTTTCTTCGTCAGCGAGATCTTGGTCGCGCTCGATGTTCGCGCTGTTTCGACGAGCCTGGGATCGGTCTCTCCTTGCGGGTGTGCTGCGTTTCCTTGAGGTGCGTGTCCTGCGGGGGTTGTCGTCCGTGCCGACCGTCTGCGCAATCCCTTCTGAAGCAGCTTGGCGTTGCTGCGCGATCCTTCGTGAAGCAGCTTGGCGTTCCTGTGCGATCCTTCCTGAAGGAGCTTGGCGTTCCTGTGCGAACCTTGCCGAAGAAGCTTGGCGTTTCTGCACAATCCTTCTTGAAGTAGCCGGTCCTGTGCTCGTTGTTCCGTTGTTTCGTTTTGGAGTTGGATCCGCCCCTTGCAGCGACGGTGGCGATGGTATGTCACTTCTGGTTTTTCGTACAGTGCGTGGCGTCGAGAAGCTGAGACCGTGCAGCTTGAACCGCCCAAGTGATCGTCGTGCTCCGCCTTTTTTGCGCACCTTACTTATTGTCATAAGAGCCTTCTGTATGTCCTCCTGCTCCACTGACTTCTTGAGAAGCGTCTTCAGCATGTCCTTCAGTTCGTCTAAGGTTGTCTGATTCGTCGGGGTGACGTCGACAGCGTCGTCGCCTGCCTGACTGCTCCTGGTGGCCGTGTTGTCTGGATGCGACGCCGAGGAGTCCTTGCTGCTGCTGCCGCTGCTGGTCATGTTGTCTGGCGATGACGCCGAAGAGTCCTCGCTGCTGCTGCCGTCGTTGCTGCTGTTGTCGACGCGGTTGTCTCTCACGAGGTTTGCTGCTGTGTCTTTGTCGCCAAGTGTGTCGCCGCGCTGGTTAGTCATCGTGCTTAGGTTGCTTGCCAAGTGATTCCTTCGAGTAAGAAGATCTCAAGTCCCCTTAGATGGCTCCAAATTGTGGCGGTCGAATCTCACAATTAGAATCTAAGTGATTCTTTAGGGTTTGTAAAGTTCTGTGGAAAGCAAGCAAACACAAAGATCTCAAGAGAGTTTTTATTAGCTGTGAAGAAAGCTGTTACAAAAGTTTTTTGTTAATGAATTTCGATCCTTTTTTTGGGTGATAATGATGGACTATATAGTACTTCTAAGTAAATGGGCCAGCTAATAAAATAGACCTGACCCATTAAACAATATATCTAATTTAGGTCTATTATTCAATTAAGCCCATTTTGCTTATGGATTTAATATCATTTTGGGTCTAGATTTAGACTGGGCCTTGGTAGACTTACTTTGATTTCGTCAAGACGTTGTGGAGTTGATCTCTTCGCCATATCGATCTCAAAGGGGTGAAATCTGACCCCCATAATCCTCTGTTATTTATTTGTTCGAAAACATCCTCTTGTTTTTCAACTGTTTTTTGTTTAGACTTCAAACATTTTAAAAGAAACGTTAACTTCTACTACTAAAACTCATTAACAAAAAGTTGTTCTTTTCGAAATTCATAATATTACTAAAACTAATTTATGGGGAAATAACCATATTAATTTTTTTGTTTGTTAAAGATAACCATATTAATTTAGAAAAATAATTAATTTCCACGTAAAATATATATATTTTAATTCATGAATTTTGTCCGTAAAAGAAGACATAAATTTAGAAAAATAATTAATTTTCAGGCAAAAAATATATATATTTTAATTCATGAATTTTGTCTGTAAAAAAAGAGATAACCATATTAATTTAGAAAAATAATTAATTTTCAGGCAAAAACAATTAATTTTAATTCAAGAATTTTGTAAAAAAAGAGAGGACGAGAAGGAACAGAGCAGATCGCCTAAAGATCCGACCATCCAAATATGGCGGCTAATAGAATTGAAGGCATTACTGTTACATTTTACACGTTCCTCTCTCTCTTTCATTCTCCATCTCCCATGCGATTCCCTTCATCATTCTCCTTCTTCTTCCTCATTTCTCATCGTCTCTCTTCTCCTCTTTCCTCTTCCTCTCGTCTCTCCTCTCTCTCCGCTATGTCTCCTTCTCTCGAGAAATCCCGACAAGGCAACAACGAATGTCGTGATGTTGGTGATTCGAAATCTAGGGTTACTGTCGTTGGTAGTGGTAATTGGGGTAGTGTTGCTGCTAAACTCATTGCTTCGAATACCCTCAAGCTTCCTTCTTTCCACGGTAACGATCTTGATTCTGCAAATTTGGTTTTGTTGTCATTGTGATCTCTCAAATGCTGTTTGGTTTTACAGATTGTTGGAAAAATCCTGCATTTTTTTGATAACCCAGAAACGAAATTACCGTTTTTTGATGATTCCAATGGTTTTGATGATTCATCTCTTGTTTCAGATGAAGTGAAGATGTGGGTGTTTGAGGAGGTTCTACCAAATGGTGAGAAGCTCACTGATGTAATCAACAAGACCAATGTGAGGATCTTTGTTTCTTGATTGGTTTTTTTTTGTTTTCGGATTATGCGTCGGTTTTTAAAGCTCTGTTCTTGGTTTATTGAGCAGGAAAATGTCAAGTATCTTCCTGGGATTAAGTTAGGAAGAAACGTTGTTGCGGATCCTGACCTTGAAAATGCAGGTCAATTATTCTCCTTTACATGGTTCAGTTAGATTGTTGAGATTTGATGGATTTATTATACGGATGCAGTGAAGGAAGCAAACATGTTGGTTTTTGTTACGCCGCATCAGTTCATGGATGGTATATGCAAGAAACTAAGTGGAAAGATAACAGCAGGTGAGGTTGAGGCTATATCTCTTGTTAAAGGAATGGAAGTGAAGAAAGAAGGTCCTCGTATGATCTCTAGTCTCATCTCTAACCAACTCGGTATCAATTGTTGTGTTCTTATGGGCGCAAACATTGCAAACGAGGTTGTTACATCGATTTTTTTTTTTTGTATTCTCTCCTTTACATGATCCACTCCCTCTTAGTGATTTCTGATTACACACATTGCTCTGACTAATACTGTAAATACAGATCGCTTTGGAGAAGTTTAGCGAAGCAACGGTTGGATATAGAGAGAGTAGAGAAATTGCTGACACATGGGTTCAGTTGTTTAGTACTTCGTATTTTATGGTCACGCCGGTAAGAAATTCTCCGTTGTGGAATGGCCAGAATTGTTGCCATCTAGGATTTTGCATAAAGCTTGGTTAATAGCGATACGGCTTGTGTTAAGAACAGGTCCATGATGTTGAAGGAGTAGAGTTGTGTGGGACCTTGAAGAATGTAGTGGCTATTGCAGCTGGTTTTGTTGACGGTTTGGAAATGGGTAATAATACAAAGGTAAGTTAAATGAAGTTGGTTGTTTCCTTTTAAGAGAGTTCCTATAGAGATCTCATGCTATTCACTGTCTCTAGGCTGCAATCATGAGGATTGGTTTAAGAGAGATGAAAGCGCTCTCGAAGCTTCTGTTTCCATCTGTTAAAGACAGTACTTTCTTCGAAAGTTGCGGTGTAGCAGACGTCATAACAACTTGCTGTAAGGACTGAACAAAACCCGAATGATATTTGCTTCTTTTTAATTGTCGAATGTAACATTAACTCCTTTCAATGACTATTGCAGTAGGAGGACGAAACCGAAGAGTTGCAGAAGCATTTGCCAAAAGCGGAGGAAAAAGGTTTAACCTTTGTTAATCAAATCGACCTCTGTTTCATTTCAACTGCATCTAGTTAGTGTTTTGATGGTTTTGTCTGTAAACTTCACAGGTCTTTTGATGAGCTTGAAGCAGAGATGCTACAAGGGCAAAAGCTACAGGTAGACAATTATATATATACAGAACATTGCTTAGTGATATCGCCTGAAAGAACGTACGTATACTCTTAGTTACGTTTGCTTAGTTCCAAATCTGAAATTGGTTTCTCTGTATTTGATTGCTTATTAAAGGGTGTTTCGACGGCAAGAGAGGTCTACGAGGTACTGAACCATTGCGGATGGCTCGAGATGTTTCCTCTCTTTTCGACGGTTCACCAAATCTGTACAGGTCATCTTAAACCTGAAGCCATCGTCCATTACCGTGAGTACAAAGCCTGATTTGTATCATTCATCTGCAAAGATTAATTTGAGTTGGTAAATTAAATTTTGATGTAGAGGTTCACGTTTTTCTTCTCAAGCGTGTGTCTTTGTTTGTTTACTGGTGTGAGTGAAAACCTTCTCACTGGCTTAGAGGGTCTTGATTATTCCAAGTTTTAGGCCCAATCTAAATTTAGTGGGCTTCATATCTTCTAACTCACTCGTATGTTTCAATGCTGTCTACTGAAAAAGTTGGATGGTTTTCGAACGCAGTTCACATTCAATAATCTATTTTCTTAGGATTAAGAATCAATTTTTGTAATCTATTTTCTTAGGATTAAGATTCAAATTTTTTTTTTTGAAAAAAACTTTTTATTAAAAATAAATGCAGGTGAGATTATACAACATGGGAAAATAATACATAAGAGCAACAATTCAAAATTGTGATGATGTTGGAGATCATTTTCGTCAATGTTATTCAGCATGGTCGCTTCTAATTTTTGTGTTTTTTCTTTGTTGCCACATGATTTTTTGGGTACCATTTTGTTAATTTTATGTGTCCAAAATTCTTTATGCTAATTTTTTTATTAGTTCATCAAATCTTGTTATTTACCAAATTTTCTTTTTATAATTTTTGGTAATTTTTTTTTTTAAATCTTCTCTAACATTAACCTTTTATAATTTATGATTATTTTAAGAATTGTTTCTTTCGAAGTTTAATCCCTATTTTTAGAATCTTGAAAATCTATATTTGTAGTCCTCTTATTTATTGTATTTTAAATATTTTACACATACTATTTGAATATTTTGGATCAAAATATTTGCAAATGATTTGTTTTTAATCTGACATTCAAAATTAATATTCTAAAATCTGAAATCTGAAATATTTAAATTTAACAAAATATCAAAATGGGCGTAACATGTACTGTACCTTGTGACAAAAAAAACAAAAAAACATTACACGTATACTGTACAACAACCTTATGGACACGGCTAATTTTGGAGGCACCACGTGTGAGTATGGGGAACGTGTCTCCACAAGCTAAACGGCATGCAGTTATATTAGTTAACCATATAAACGACATGCACTCTAAGAGTTAGTATTTCCCAAGTAGTATAAAGTATAAACAAGTTTTCTATTTTCCTTTCCTTCATTTCATTGGAGTATTTAACTGTAGAAGCTTCACTTTTCTTTTTCCGGTGGTTTTCGCTCGCCTCCGATTCTTTTCTCCGGCGACTTCTCCGATTCCTCTGGATTTCTCGGTGAGTTTCCTTCTCGCTTCTTCCTTACCTTCTGTACTTCGCTATTTGTCACCGATGGTTTTTCAAATCATTCGTCTCGTCTTAGTTTACCCAAACCTGATGTTGAGATTCCGATGCTTCAATAGAGAACGATTTCTGTATTTCTCTGTTTTTTTCGTTGTTGATTCGATTTGTTTGGGGTTGCATGTCACTGAGCAATTTCATCGATATCTCAAAGTTTCGAAGGTTTTTTTTGTCAAATTGGTTGATTAGGGTTTATAAAATCGAAATCGCGTTCCATGGATCTTAAGTTATAGTCACAATCTTACTGCATTTGGTTTGTGTCTGAGTTCTCTATATCTTTATCGGTGTTGATATTTGTATTGTGTTATATAACAGCTATGACAAAAAGAGCAGCGGAAGCAGTGCCTCCTCCATTGGAGAACTCTAGAGTTGGACCTGACTTTTTTGGTTACTATAGAGATCAAGTAGCAGAGCTCTTGTCTAAGGAAGAGAGGATCCCAAATCATGAACTAAGTGCTACTACTTCTACTGAAGCTATAGGAGCTAAGTTGTCGAATCTCAAAAACGAGAAGTTGAATGCCTTGTTAAGGCAGAGTGTGTGGGATCTCGTTCCTGAGATTGATGAGGTACACTGAATTGTTTTGGAAATTTGATTTGGTTTGATTGTGTTTGGCTTTATCTTTTAATGGAGAGACATTGATATTATGCAATTTTGTTTGCAGATGCAGTCGCGTGCTTGCTCAATGCACCTAATGTCTCAATTGAAAAACAAAAAACCGTCAACGATTCCCGAGATTCCCGAGGATCCTACGTTCAAAGAGGTGAGATAAATACGATTCTTGCTTACTTTGTCTGATTGATGTGTTTGAAATCCGTTTTGTTACTCACATTTGTTTCTTGACTCACATTTGTTTCCTTAGGTGGAGGATGATATACAATTACTTATGAGGTCTGATCCTACTCTTGTCAAGGAAATAGTGAGGAAACTTTCAGATGATCTATTTACCAGAGTAATTTTCTTCTTCTATTAACATCTCGACTTTGTGAAACATATAATGATGCAACTTTCGTTTCATAGCTACATCCAATATCCTGTCTGAAGCAAAATGTAATTGTTTTCTCATTATTTCCTTCACAAGATTAGGATCAGACCTCATAAGTAATTTGATATCATCCTCCTCCTAAAAAAAATACGATTCTTGCATACTTTGTCTGAATTTTCTTAGGTGGAGGATGATATACAATTACTTATAAGGTATTATCCTAATCTTTTAGCCTTTAAGGAAATAGTGAAGAAACTTTCAGATGATCTATTTGCTAGAGTAATTTTCTTCTTATATTAACATCTCGACTTCGCGAAACATAGAATGATGCAACTTTCGTTTCATAGCTACATCCAATATCCTGTCTGAAGAAAAATATTATTGTTTTCTATTTGCTTTGACTAGCTGGACAACATGGAGCAGCAACTTGAGAAGCTCCTTGACAATGTGGTCACCACATGCAGGTTATACACAGTCTACTATTATATAGATAGACATTCTTCTTTCAATAGTTACTTATGTGTTGTCTGTTAACTCTGTAGCAACAGACCTATGAGCCGCGGAGAGAAAAGAGATCTTCAGAAATCAATTAAGGAGCTACCTCGAGAAAATCTTGTACGTGTTGCTGGAATCATCAAGAACCGTTATGCAGCTTTAGGAAAAGAGTTTTCCGATGAAGTTGTAGTCAACATGGAGGAGGAAGTAAGGCATCTGAAAATCTAACATAAGACTTTTGGTCCAATCCATTCATATGAAAAATTATAACAAAAATGTGTGCTTCAGGACAACGTAATGCTTTGGAGATTGCATTACTATGTCGCAGCGGTTAAAAGTGCACGGGAACTCTCGAGCTGAAGTAGTACAGGTACATAAATCATAGGCTTCGTAAATTCCTTGTCCCAAGTTGTTAGTATATTAGGAAATGGCAAGGAGAAAACTTTGGTATCCACAGTTTATATTAACTCGGGGTTTTCTTAAAATTTTTACTAGAAAGATCCGACCGGGTTTGGCTTAGATACAGAGATTACACTTTGTTTAAATCTCAAGAAAAGAGAAAGAAAGAAGAAGAGTTTGTCTTTTGTTTTACCTTGAACAAAGAAACTGCAGGATGAGGTTTAGATCTTTACAATCTTGTGCATTTTGAAGATCCAAACATTTTAGTTCTTTGAGAAACTATGACTCCTGCGATTGAGTTTAGGTTTTATGATCTAGAAAGAAGAATCCTTGATTGGGGAAAAATGCAACTAAAAAAGAACTGTATATTCAATTATTGTTCATCTTTCGACTAAAAATTGTCCTCAAATAGGTTTTGAGGGTTTTCATTTAAAGCTAAAAGAGTTTAATTAGAAGACTGTACTTGTGTGAAATTGTCAATTTCTCGATATCTTTCCCTTAGTAGTCGAGCATTGTAATTAACTTGAAATTCACATCCGAGAGATGCAATTTGATATTCCAAAACCTACGACATATGTTCTCTCTATATTCCATCTGTTATTTTAAATGTTATTACATATGATTATGCACCATTATTTCCTTTGTTTGCATATAGAAGTGGTTATTGTCCCTCAATATTTACTCAAAACAACCAAAAGGCACTCAGGCAAAGTGGAAACAAAAACAAAAGAAGATAAAAAGGGAACAGAGTTGTTTTTACGGCGTACTTTTATTCCAACAACGCCAACCGCAAAGGAATATCTTCAAAACACACAACAATTTATTAGTTGAAAAACTCAAAACACAAAAAAGGTCATTTCATGGTAATATAGATTTTGCCAAATATGTAGTGCTTTTTTTTTTTCTCATCTGATCCAGTTTCACAAAAACGCTATGAAGCTCCAAGTAGAACCACCGGAGAAGAATACGAAGAGTTCTTCGCCACCTTCGTCTTCAACTCCGTCGTTTTCATTACTTCCTGACGAAATCGCCGTGAATTGCTTAGCCCGGATCTCGAGGTCGTACTACCCTAGTCTCTCGGTCCTTTCCAAAAGCATCCGCTCGATTTGAGCTCTACGCAGCTCGATCTCACATCGGAAACACTGAACAGTGTCTGTATGTCTGTCTATCTGATCCCAATTTCCCCAACTCCGCCATTACTAAGAAGAAGAAGAAGAAGATTGGAAAGTTGTTGGTTCCGATTCCACCTTGTAAGTTTCTGTGTTTCAAAATCCAATACTGTAGTTGTTGGTTCTGAAATCCAATACTGTAGTCAATAGAGCACCGTTCTCCACAGTGCGTGTCCTCGATTGTCGCACTCACATTTGGCGCGATGTCCCGAGCATGAACGTGTCCCGTAAGCATGCATTTACATGTGTCAAAGATGGGAAAATCTATGTACTTGGAGGGTGCGAAGAAGATGATGTACCATGGGCTGAGGTGTTCGACACAATCCCGGTATTGAGATACGTAACCTTTTATTTCACAGAATCGCTGAGTTCGAAGGAAAGATTTACTTTTGGAATTGGAATTCAATCATAAAAGTATGCTTATGACCCAAACCAGCGTAAATGGGAATGCTGTGAGGGCTGGATTGCAAAGCTTCCTTTGTCAGAATGTGTGATGGATAGTGTGTGGTACATGTACTCGTATCGTAATTTTATGGGTCGCTACGATTGCATGTGGTATGACATAAAGGATAGTGAGTGGAAAGAGGTGAAGGGGTTAGAGTCACTAGGACTGATGTACAAGAGGAATGGTGGCTCAAGTCATAGTACCACTAAATTAGTTAGCTGTAATGGGACACTCTTACTTACTTGGGAAGGTTATAGTAAGTGTGCCAAACATAAGAAGAAGAAGATTTGGTGCGCGGAAATCGTTCTAGAGAAACGTGATGGAGGTGAGGTTTGGGGAAAGGCTGAGTGGGTTGATGTTGTGCATACCGTCCCCACTCCATGTCGGCTCTTGCATTGTCTCCCCGTCTCGGTTTAATTGACTTGTATCTAAGGTATGATCTATCGTTTTGTATTCAACATCAGTTTGTCGGATCTAATTAAAAGCATTTATAGTGTAGTATCTCAACTTTAGCAATATTTAATCAATGTCCTGAGTTAGGTCTTGATCTTCTCCTTTGCACACCCTCATATACATTTTGGTTAGGTCAATGGAAAGTTTGAGTTTATTTTTTGTTTAATGAAAAGGTTTTGCTTCTTTTATACGATTTGCCAAAGTTGGGTCCATTGGAAAGTATAATCTTCCCTTAATATGACTATATCTTTCAACAGTTGGAGAACAAAAGGGAGCAGAGGCAAAAGGAGGCCAACAAGAGTTTGTGAACATGAAACTTCATTTTGGTCAAACTAGCTACTGAAAATTAGTATTTGTCTATGGACATGTTTATCTAATCCCTTGTTGATTACGAATACGATTTCATTATTTTGTGTTGTCGTTCTGGTGATCGACTCTTTCTTTTCTAAAATCTAAGGATGTCATCGGAAACCAAAAATCTGTTAGGTAAAGGATTTCTTTTCTAAAGGTTCTATTAAGGTTTTGTTGAATTGTATGAACTATTAGATAGGTGCCAGGAGCTGGTTTTTCATATCTTAAAATACGAAACAATACAAAATGAGCAAAGGAAAGTGGAATCGTAATTCCTACAAAGAAAAGTGATGAAATTGGATAAATGGTTCATAAACACAAGGAAAACCAATTCTCTCGTTATTGAAAACACCGTTTTGACGAACTCTTGATGATGGTTCGCTTGGTTGAATCCTTTACTGAATGCATCTTATGACTTTTGAATCTCAAATGTGAAACCGCCTTATTAGTTTGATTCACTCATATGCTTCACTTCATCTACCAAAACATCATCTTCGTGCAAATCGCTTTCCGGGCAAGATTCTTTGTCATGACAAAGACTAAAACAAGTAGCACAATAACCTAAAAGCTTCTCATACTCCATTTTCACATCCGCCATGTCACCACCGGTTACAAATTGAACCGATATTTCGAAACACAACGGTATAGTACTATCGATAGTCACTTTAACCATCGCGTTTACTTCATCAACTTCTCTAACCGTGCCAAGCTCATTCCTGATTCTCCGAAAAATCCCGATCAGTAGAAATTTCCACAGGAACACCAATTATTCTGACCCAAAACGTTATATCCGATGGATAGTTATTGCGTATAACCGGTTCCCATCTTACAGTCGAAACCATCCATTGATTAAAACTAAAAGGCTCTGTTTTGAGAACTTCAAGAATGTCCTCTTCTCTCTGGAAATCAAACAGGAACCTTTCCGAACCAAAACTCCTAACGGTTACTTGATCATTGCCTAGTTTCCAGAGTTTAGGCATCATGGAAACTAGTGATGTAACATTCTGCATCGCGGGATTCGTAACCCTACCGACCAGATTTTTACCTAAACTTCTGATTAGTTCCGAGTTATCGAACCAGGGCATTCGAATTGGCGACAACCGTGCTACATTGTTCTCGCCATTGACTTACAAGAAAAGTATACAAACACACACAAGACAAAAGTGAGTAGTGACCTAGGTCTGTCTGAATATTCCAATTTATAATGTCTGGATGAGTCGTAATTTCGAATCTTGCTAATTTATTTTTGCCTGATTGAGTTTCCATTTATGTTCTTGAGTGATTTCTTTTATCTTTTGAGGAAGGAAACCGGATCAATTAAGGATTCCTTAATCGTTTTTATTATTTTCCTGATTTGATAATCACAAGCAAAGACAGCATATTATGACCGTTTCTAAACCAGATTAGTCGGAGATCTTAAACTTGTGAGTATCCATAAAAACAAATTTTGCCAAATTAATAGGGCTTAGAAGTTAGAACGTGGATTGCATTGATTTTTGTAATTAAAGTTGTACGAAGATAAGTGGGTTGATTGTTTTTACTTTTTATTGATTTCTCAATTTTTTTGCTTACACCAAAAAAAAAAAATGATTTATTTTCATGATTTCTCTATTTTGCTAAGGCAGAAAGTAATAAAACTATAATAATGCAGCCAAGAACAACTTTGACTATAGTTTGTTCAATAAAGGCACCATATGGTATTCCTCATATTTGTGTGAGAGAATAATGTGATTTGGAAGTGATGCGACTAGTTAAATGGAGAAGTGATTTGGTTGCATGCGATTATCTTATATTTGAGAATAACAATATGATTCATGTACGATTAGAATGCTCATGGAACATCGAGTCGGTGGCCCGTGTGATATAAACATATTTGTTTGGTAACATAAATTGGTATCAAAATTAGGGTAAAGAGCTTGTGTACTCATGTTTTTTTTTTTTTTTTAAAGATGAGAACCATACAAACTAAAGACAAATATCAAAACTAGTCATTTAAAGTTTAGAGAATCATACAAAGTTTTCACATATATAGAATCTAAGAAACGAGATGTTGAACGTAACTTATTAGTGTCCAGAGCATGATCCAATATCAAAACTTTTAAGATAACTAATGTGGATCTCAAATTAGGTTTCTAAACATTAATTTTAGCTTTGCATAGTTGCGTACAAATTGAATACCATGTTCTGGATATATTGTGGAAGAGCAAAACCACCAAAAAAAAAAAAACTCTTGGATACGACAAGAAGAACAATTAACACAAAATCTTGTTACGTAAAAACAACAATTAGGAAGGTCTTGGAATGGAATCCATATATCGGGTTAACAAAGTGGATCAAAGTAATACGATATATGGATCCAATACCAAGACCTTCCTATTCTTGTTATTGTTATCAGAACAGAAATCGTCGTCAATTTTCTAGGTTTCATCAGAAAAACAAAATGAAGATGGAGGACATAAATAGGGTTTGATTAATGGGCCTAAAGATTTAAGTAGAGTTGGATTTAGCTAATCCGATTGTTCAAGAAAGCCGATTATGTAAATGGGCCTTAAATATAAAATAGGCCCATACTATAGATCCAAAGTTGAGCCTCTAAAACTATTGGTTTAGCAAAAAAAAAAGGTGTTTAATTGAGGAAGAAGAAATCTCTGCTATATTATTATGTTCTTCTTCTACTAAGATTTTCTTCTCCGAGTCGAGCTTTCTTCATCTCGCAATTCGTCAAACCAAGGTAAAATTGTTCTTCCCTAAGCTTAGGTTTCCTCCGATTTTGATCCCGAAAATATCAGTTTGTTACATTATTGGGTGATCGATCATCTGATGTATCTCAAAATTTTCAAGAGTGTTGAATCCGAGAATGTCGCAATCTACCGTTTATTTAACGCCAAAAGGTGGGTTCAGCTTCGATCTGTGTAAAAGGAATGATATGCTTATACAGAAGGGTCTTAAATCCCCTGGGTTTCTCAAGACTGGAACAACTATCGTTGGGTTGATTTTCAAGGTTTGTTTTTTTACTCTCACATACTTTAACAATGTATGGGCTTTTGTGTTTTGCTTTTATAGCTTTTGTGTGTGTAATTGTTAGCATAGTTGTCATTTAAGGCTCTTGAGCTAGAGTGGTGGTTTGATACTCCACAAAGAGAGGTTTTTGATTGAAATTGTGGAGCTTGGTTTGTGTGATTAGATCATATCGATGAATTGAGGCTGATACGTGGGCAACTGAAGATATACATTGTTGATTTTCATTTATTTCTTTGTATAGGATGGTGTGATACTTGGGGCTGATACTCGGGCAACTGAAGGGCCTATAGTGGCTGATAAGAACTGTGAGAAGATTCACTACATGGCACCAAACATTTACTGCTGTGGCGCAGGAACTGCTGCCGACACCGAAGCAGTAACTGGTAATTCTTAACAACCGAATTTCTATACTAATGACGCAGATCAAAGTTGGATTTTTCAAAACCCAGTGCTTAGTTATTTTGATTTCTATCTCACTGTTCAGATATGGTCAGCTCACAGTTGCGGTTACATAGATACCAGACTGGTCGAGATTCTCGGGTCATTACTGCTTTGACCCTTCTCAAGAAGCACCTTTTCAGGTATTTTTGCTTTATCATGACAAGAAACTCGTGTTAACTCTTACTAAGAGTCATATGTAATCTAACTGCTCAAGTATAATTCAGCTATCAAGGCCATGTCTCAGCTGCTCTTGTGCTTGGTGGAGTTGATATCACCGGGCCTCATCTGCATACCGTGAGTTTTGAACTCCTGATTAAAATTCTGAATCGTAGATATCTTTTTTTTTTTTTTTTTTTTTTCATATTGTATTCATCTCTATGCTTTTTTGGTTAATATGTAGATATACCCACACGGTTCAACTGACACTCTACCATTCGCTACAATGGGATCTGGTTCTCTTGCTGCCATGTCAGTGTTTGAGGCAAAGTATAAAGAAGGTCTAACTGTAAGTAAAGCAGAGACATTTATCTTTATATTTTTCACATGTCTTCTGTGTTGGTCTTTATAATTTTTTGACACAAATCTTCCAGAGAGATGAAGGAATCAAGTTGGTTGCTGAAGCCATATGCTCGGGTATATTCAACGACTTGGGTAGTGGTAGCAATGTGGATATTTGTGTGATCACAAAGGTTTGTCACTCTCCATCTTCCTCTGTGTAATGACTAACCGAGTGATTGCCCAACAAAAACAACACGTAGGATTAGCTATGTCTTTTACCTTTGCTTTGAAACTTACTGTTTAAGATGATTTTGGGACAGGGACACAAAGAATACCTAAGGAACTACATGGAACCAAACCCAAGAACCTATGTTAGTAGCAAAGGCTATTCATTCACCAAGAAAACCGGTAAGAAACTACTTGATCGTTTCTGGTTTCTTCGAGCATAATCTGCTTCTTACTGTTTCTTTCTGTGTGAAAACAGAGGTTTTACTGACCAAGATCACACCATTATCGGAGCGAGTCGAAGTAGTAGAAGTTGCTGGTGAAGCTATGGAGGAATGAGTCTCATTCATGTGACATCACTGGTCTAAATCACATGATGTCATGTTTTACATCTTTTGTACTACTTTTTAAGATTAAAATCAAATTTTAGTCCATTGCGTCTTTTAGTTTTGACTTGAACTTGTGATTATGGATTATTCGGCTTTGCAATGTATCAGTCATGAAAATTTCTCATCATGATTCATGATGATAAAAAGCTTATTTTCTAAACAAAATTGAAGTATTATTTTTTTCGCTAAACAAGACTCATTGTGCAGAAAACAGTCAATTTCTACCTGAAATACACATCTTGTTACGGACATGTATGTATGTGAAACTTGTGCGAATACATGCATCTACACCATTTAAATTCAGATTTTCTACCTAACGATTTGTATTTTGGCTTTAACTTGTAATCCAGAAATTGGGGAAATAAAAATAAAAATTCAAACCAATCGATGAAATCTTTATATACTTATTTGAAACAAAGAAAAAAGGGTTTGGTTTTCAAAATTTGTTAAAGAAGGTAAAAAATTGATAACTTGCATCGCGGACAAAATCACTCTCTCACTCGTACGTTATCATCATCATCATCGACACAATCGCTTAAACCTCTCTCTCTCTCTCTCTCTCTTTCTCTTCGCTTAATTTCAGTATCCATGGAGAAGAAAAATCCTTTGCTTCTTCTACTGTTGTTCTTCTTCTTCATCTACTGCGTTGCTCCGGCTATATCCGACGGCTCCGATCACCGTTACAAAGTCGGCGATGATGTTCCTCTTTACGCCAACAAAGTGGGGCCGTTTCACAATCCCAGGTCTGTTCGAAAATCTATTCAGATCTGAGCTTTCGATCTCCGCTCTTTCGGTTTCTGATTCAGAATTTTTAATCTCGAGCTAGGATTCGTAATTATCGACTTTGGATTCGGATGCTAAATTCGTAGGACTCGTATTGGAAGATATGCTTATGATTTTGTATACACGATTTGGTTTTAACCAATTTTTTGTTTTGCAATGTGTTGCTGCAGTGAAACATACAGATACTTTGATCTACCATTCTGTTCATCAGGTATGTTAAGGGAAGCTAAATTGCTTTAGTTTCATATCTGAGTTATGTTGCTGAGGTCTGTATATATCTTTTTGCAGCTCCTGTTAAGGAAAAGAAAGAAGCTCTTGGGGAAGTTCTTAATGGAGATAGGTTAGTTAGTGCACCTTACAAACTTGAGTTTTTGGGTGAGAAGAATTCTGAAGTTGCTTGTAGAAAGAGGTTGAGTAGAGACGATGTTGCTAAATTCCGAGATGTGATCTCGAAAGACTACTACTTTCAGATGTATTATGATGACTTGCCCATCTGGGGATTCTTGGGAAAAGTTGTCAAGGATGGGAAATCTGACCCGTCTGAGTACAAATATTATCTCTTCAATCACTTACAGTTTGAGATTTTCTATAATAAAGACCGTGTTATCGAGATTATTGTGAGAACAGACCAGAATTTCCTTGTGGATTTGACTGATGACAAGGAAGTCGAAGTGGATTTCACATACACTGTTAGGTGGAAGGAAACAGAAATTCCGTTTGAGAAGAGGATGGAGAAATACTCACTGGCTTCCTCAATGCCGCATCACTTGGAAATTCATTGGTTCTCGATCATTAACTCATGTGTCACAGTTCTTCTCTTGACTGGTTTCCTTGCGACTATTCTCATGCGAGTCTTGAAGAATGATTTTGTCAAGTAAGAGATGAAATAGAGTGAATAGCATAATTGAATTTGTGAAATTTGGTATGTCTAGTAGCTTACCCTGTAGGCTTTTGTACTTGATAGGTATGCACATGATGAAGAGGCAGCTGATGACCAAGAAGAGACTGGGTGGAAATTGATCCATGGTGATGTATTTAGGTTCCCGAAACACAGATCCCTGCTGGCTGCAGCGCTTGGTTCTGGCACACAGCTGTTTACACTGTACGTTTTCGCATAGAGCTGTGGTGCGCTTCCTGGCATGCTGTTTTCTTTTCACTTAGTAACACACACATATCTTTTTGCTTGTATGCAGAGCTGTTTTCATTTTTATGCTTGCGTTAGTTGGTGTCTTTTATCCCTACAACCGTGGAGCATTGTTCACTGCATTGGTTGTTATATATGCACTCACTTCAGGGATTGCCGGATATACTGCTGCTTCTTTCTATTGCCAGCTAGAAGGAACTAACTGGGTAAGTATGGATGCCAATTCATGGGCTTTTGTTTGGCTTAGGTTTTTTTCTTTAATAAAAATGAAAAATCATATCTCAGTAGCCAGTCAAAAGTGTTCCGCCATGTGAGCATAAGTGAAATCATTTGGTATAGTTTCTGCACCTCTGATAAAAGTGACTGCCTACAGTACTTAAGTGATACACTTGATAGGAAGTAGTCATACAGTACTGCGGTCAATTTGGTTTATAACACCAACTTTGCATTATGCATGATGGCTTTATCCTGAGCTCTATAGTTTATGTGTATAGTTGAGGTCTGACCTTACACACCCATACGACATGATTGTGCATGGTGGGTTTTGGCTCACAGTTCTAGACATTCATTTATAGCAATCTGGGGAAAGCTCGTGTTTCTTGTTCTCATTTGCAATTGCTTCATATATTTACAATTTTCAGTTGTTCGTATTGTTCCAAAAGGTTTTGCTGCCAGACGAATTGTGCAATCTACAAATTCAGTGAACAGTTCTGCGATTAAATAGATTAATTAAGAAAGATGAATATTGATTGACTTGGCAGGTTAGGAATCTTATGCTTACTGGAAGCCTCTTCTGTGGACCTCTTTTGCTCACTTTCTCCTTCCTTAATACCGTTGCGATTGCTTACCAAGCCACTGCTGCGTTGCCATTTGGAACTATCGTTGTTATTTTCCTTATATGGGCACTGGTTACTGCACCATTGTTAATATTGGGAGGTATCGCCGGTAAGAACAGAAAATCCGAGTTTCTAGCTCCTTGCCGTACCACAAAATATCCAAGAGAGATCCCACCATTGCGCTGGTACAGGAGAACACTTCCACAAATGGCTATGGCTGGTTTTTTGCCCTTCAGTGCCATCTACATTGAGCTTTACTACATATTTGCCAGTGTTTGGGGTCACAGAATATACACCATCTATAGTATTCTGTCTATCGTCTTCCTTATCCTCGTCATAGTCACTGCTTTCATCACCGTTGCTTTGACATACTTCCAACTTGCTGCGGAAGACCATGAGTGGTGGTGGAGGTAATGTTTTCTTTTCTATTCCCTTAAATTTATCTGAGAACATATAAAGAGTCGTAAAAGAGAATCCCATTTTTGAGTATCTATAACTATTAAGTTTCCAGTGTAACTGACTCTTTTGTATCTTGTGCATCCGAAGATCATTCCTATGCGGTGGATCAACAGGCTTATTCATATACGCCTACTGCTTGTATTACTACTATGCGAGATCGGATATGTCAGGGTTCATGCAGACTTCCTTCTTCTTTGGCTACATGGCTTGCATCTGTTACGGATTCTTCCTCATGCTCGGGACAATCGGATTCCGTGCTTCCCTTTTCTTTGTCCGTCACATTTACCGCTCCATCAAATGCGAGTAAAAATTGAAGATTCTTCACTCCAACTATTCCTCTCTCTCTCTATATATGGTGTAGGTAAGAAGATCATAGTCTGTTTGTTTTTTTGGCTTTGTTGATTTACAAGTTCTGATGCTTAATGTTAACTTTTTTTTTTTAAATGTTAACTTTAACTCTGATGGTTTTTCAATATAGCGCGATGGCGGATGCTGCCAAGGGCCATCGATCCGGTGAGGTCAATTTTTTTTTTGGGTTTTGGTGATGCTACTTTTCATTTTCTTCACATCTTTTATTTTGTTATTCTCTCTTGTCACAACGAAACAGTAGGAGAAAGAAAACTTCAAAGTCTCACTTATATATTTTTCCCCAAAGAGAGTGATACCAATGTGGTTATACAAAAGGTCTACCTACTAATACTGATGAAAATGATACAAATAAAATTTATTAGGCTAAAATAACTTAAAAACTGATAAGTCTTTTTCCTAACTCTGTTTCATTTTGACTTGAACCTATGATAATGGATTATTCAGTTTTGCAATTAAGCACTAGCAGTCATGAAATTCTCACATAATTTAGAAAGCTTGTTTTATAAGCAAACTCGTTGTATTATGTTATTCAAATCTCTTGACAAGACTCACCAGTCCTAATCTTTTTCTTCCTTGAAGCAAAGCTACTTGGTCCGATCTCTATAGACATTCTCTTTGTTCTGTACAAGAGACCACAAAGCAAACATTTAAAGGTCGACATCAAAATAGAAAATAACCAATATTAAAGAAGAGCAAATGTACAATACCTTTCTGAGAGCTCCTCAGATTCCTTAGCATCACAATGAGAACCTGTATTTAAATCAAATGCAAAATCTAACTAAAGTGTTTCAAAATGAGAAGAAAATGGAAATGAAACAAAACAAGAAAAAAGAGAGCAACCGTTGCAGTTTCCTTCATCACTCTCTTCCTCTGACTCTGAACCAGAACTAAGCATCCAAAAATCTGATCCCTCGGAATCAGTATCTTCCTTAACGCATCTTGGTTTTGCTACTTCTGTTTTCTCGGTCTTTCCTCTTGATCGTTCAACTTGCTCTATCACATCAAAAACATTAAAAGCCATGAATTACAAGATATCAATGAATCTGATATCATGTGGAAACTGTTTACTGACCTAATTTTTGAAGAAATCTTTTCCCGTTTACATGTTTCCAGATATGCTCCTCATTTTTGTTCACAGTATCCCCCGTAAGCTTGCACACGAGTTTCGAACTGAAAACATAGCCAAAACCAAAAGAAAGCTTACAACGTTTAACCATTTTGATGCTGAAAACATAGCCAAAAACCAGAAGACAGCTAACAAATTATAACTACTTTCGATGCATTTGCACTGAATACAAGAGAAATTAGCAACCAATGGTCCTCATTACCGAGATATCAAAGCTCAATGGGTTCCAATAAAACATGATCAAGCAGCTTCAATGTACCTATGAAGCAAGGATCTATATGAAACTTGAGCTAATATAATCCCAAACTTTAGAGGAATCTCAAGACATGACCGTGAAAAGTTTCATCATTTATCCACAAAACTACAAAATGGTTCTTTAAAAGAGAGAAACATCACATAAACCACTACAAAGGTTACACCTTTTACTTCTTTTTAAACATCCATTAAAAGTAAACACCAATGATTGGTTTGGTGAATGATTTCTAACTTTAACCCTTTATAAAACCTGAATCCACTTGAAATCTCTGAAATTTCAATGTAATGATACAAAGAAAAAAATGGAGAAACTTTTGTCTAACCGAGAAACTGGGCATTGCGAGAACATGTTGAGAGGAGATTTTCCCTGAGATAAAGTGTGATCGATGAGTCCCAAACGACACCGTTTGTTACGAGCGTATGATTCTTCGTCTCCGGCTAAAACCTCGTGACCAGTCTCGACGCATCTGAGCCGTCCGTTTCCAAGATCAACGAACGAAGGTGAGCCAAACAGATTCGTCGACCCTCCTTCTTCTTCTTCTTTCGCCATCTTCATCATTCTCCTCTCTGAGAGCTGTCGCATCAATCTCTCAAATCGATTTTTTCGGTTCGGCATTCGAATCGAATAAAGCAAAAAACGAACCGAACCGAACCGAAATTTTGTAGTTTATTTGGGCGTAATTTCTCTCAATCCAAATAAACCGGATAAAAAGATGTCCAACTACTTGGGCATAAGAAAATCGAAATTGATGATTCGAACCACAACAAACCGACTAAAAATAACTTAACCGAAGCTCATTTAATTGGATTTTTTTAGCCTTTGATCTCCTAAGTTTGAAATATTTGCAAAAAAAATTAGTGGTTGGGTTATTACAATTAAAAATTGGTGTAAAGAATAATTCACAAATTTGTATTGTAAAGTGTTTTTATCAAAAAAATAAAATAAAAAAATTGAATTATTATTACTGAAATACTTTGAAATAAAAAAATTTGGTAAAAGCCAACAAAAGCATTAAAGAGTAAGACTTGGTGGTCAATGTTGGAACCATAGTTTCTTGTTCAGATGCTTCCACCATGGAGACGCAGCACGAGGTGAAGAGTCGATTCCTTTTGGATGTTGTAGTCTGCAAGAGTGCGACCATCCTCGAGCTGTTTTCCAGCGAAGATGAGTCTCTGTTGGTCTGGTGGGATCCCTTCTTTGTCTTGAATCTTCGCCTTCACATTGTCGATAGTGTCTGAGCTCTCAACTTCAAGAGTGATGGTTTTACCGATAAGTGTCTTGACGAATATCTGCATACCACCTCTCAGACGAAGCACTAAATGCAAAATTGATTCCTTCTGAATGTTGTAATCTCCAAGCGTTCTACCATCCTCAAGTTGTTTTCCGGCAAAGATGAGTCTTTGTTGGTCCGGAGGGATTCCTTCCTTGTCTTGAATCTTTGCCTTGACATTGTCAATGGTGTCTGAGCTCTCAACTTCTAGGGTAATAGTTTTACCGGTAAGTGTCTTGACAAATATCTGCATACCACCTCTTAGACGAAGCACCAAATCAAGGGTTGACTCCTTTTGGATGTTGTAATCCGCAAGAGTACGACCATCCTCGACCTGCTTACCGGCAAAGATTAGCCATGACGTTGTCAATTGTGTCTGAGCTTTCGACCTCGAGAGTTATGGTCTTGCCCGTAAGAGTCTTAACAAAGATTTGCATACCTCCTCTCAACCTGAGAGTCAAGTGGAGGGTTGAGTCCTTCTGAATGTTGTAATCCGCCAAGGTACGGCCGTCCTCTAACAGTTTACCGGAAAAGATGAGTCTTTGCTGGTCGAGAGGAATGCCTTCTTTGTCCTGGATCTTTGCCTTGACATTATTGATGGTGTCGGAGCTTTCAACGTCAAGTGGTATGGTCTGTTCTGAAAGAGTCATTGCGTAGATTTGCATCATCATCTGGAAACAAAAGCACAACTTTGTTACCACACACACATTACAAAACTAGAGAACCACAATAACATCAATTTATTGAACATACTCGGATTATAAATACACCCTAAACCATAACACAAAGCTCCCTGCCCAAAAACGAGAAACTCTAATCTCAACCAAGAATCACAAATTATAGGCAAGTCAAGTAGAAAATCGCACAGATATGAACAACTCTTATGCAATGGCAACATACAACTCAAGAGTTGCAAGAATGATTCCGATTCAAGAGTATATCTAAAATAATATAATTCTAACAACTTGAGGATGTAACAGAAATCTCTGAAAACAGAGAACAACACAATCAAATGATGAACAAAAGAAATCGGAGAAACATATACCTTTGAGATTTGAGAGTTGAGAGTTGAGAGAGGAGTTTAGCAAAGTTTAGCAGAGCTAGCTATTAGGGTTTGCGAGAGAGCAAGAGAATTGTGATTTACAACGAGAGGAAAAAGTGTCTTTATATAGTCTTCGATTAGAATCTAAAAGGAAATATGAAATCTAAGATTAATGGAAAATTTATTGAAGAAACCGACTCAACCAGAAGGTTTCCGAACCAACATTTTAAAATTAAAAATCAAACCAAATTTCCTTTTTATGTAGTGAACCGAAAACTACTATTGTTTTCCTTCAAAGGAAGAAGATGTACTAGTCAAAAGTGTAGTCACCTGTTCAGAGAATGAACCACTAGCTTCAGTGCTATGCATTGCTATTTTCCCTGCAATGACGTTCCGTTTCAAACCATCCTGAACACATATTCCATAAGCCATGATCAACCAGTAGCTATAAGCTAAGGTACATAAGGAAAAGGCTAAAAAAAAGTTTTTTGCATTAACATGTGTAGGGATAAAATACTTGCATACCTCCGAACGACCATTTTATCAAGGTACAGAAAGATGAGGTCCAAGTTCTCACGGGCTTCCATCGGGCTTCCATCTTTTCCACATTTTTCCTGGTAAAGAAAACGGAGAATGCAGCAAACAGTAGTCACTAGTCATTGTTGTTAATACCTGAAGAAGTGAAGAACAGGAAGACAAGATGAACTCGTTCTCATTTTCACCACCAATGACAAAGAAGTGAAGGAGTTAATGGGCAAACTTATAGATGATGATACTATTGTCCAACAGTGTGATCTCAGCTGCACATAATAACATTGAAATCAACGTAATACACATCTATAAGTAATTCGAAACAGACAGTATGTAAATACAAAATCAGAAAACCCAATATACATTCCATGAAAGATATTATGTAGGTGAATAACCTGTGTGGTCTTACCTTCTGTGCGAGCAATTGGTTTTTGAGATCTTCGAGAATACATATACTTCATAATTTGACTTGGCAGCAGTAGTTTATTACCAGTCATCCGAGTAATACTTGAAAGCCACACGCTTTCCTTCATAGTCTAGAAGAATAATGTTCTTTACCTACGGTCATGTTGGAATGAACCCTTTGGAGCTTTTTCTAATGTGAATCACCAGTAATCCCCACAAGAATAAATTCCATCCCTAAAGTGATGGAATCTTCTTGAATCTCTTATAGTGATCTCCCTCTTTACAATCTTCGATGTTAGTTTTATCGCAGCGTGGCAATCCCTGCAGGCCCTCAAGTTCTTCATCACAACAATCAGATACCCTTATGGTGTACTGATAAGAGCAAATGCAACAGCTAAACGTTCACTGTGAAACTTAAGCGACTCAATCCTAAACTGCTCATCTATGTCTTGTGCTACCCAACTCGTATCAGACTTGTATCCTTTTCTTTTAATCTCAGTTGTCAATTCATTGATCTTTCTCACGATCTCATCTCCTCTCGGGTGTTTCTTGTCATTCACTGAGAATACGTGAATCTTGTGGTTCACTTCAACCCAGCTATAAGCTGGAACCTTCTTGATGCCGTGTTCGTGCATCGCTTTCTTCACATGACTCACACTCTTCTATTCCCCAGCCGCTGCATAGATATTGGACATGCTTACTGATACGGATAAGTTTAATCCTAAGCAATTGTAGTACTTTAGGTGTCAATCCAAACTCAATGCTATTTTAATCACTAGGAATACAAATCATATAACTTAATCTAAGTGGATTCAAGGTTGTGGTTTTTGTAATAACAAGTTACAAGCCAAGCAATTAACACAAGTTTTAACTCAATTAAATAAAAGAGAACCCATGGTTTAAGGTAATTGATCCTAGGCAATTTGCTTCAAGTCAAGGTGTTTAAATTCAAACAATCTTAAATTTCTATAAGTCTAGAACACTAATGAAGATCAATCCTCTCCCGAGGTAGAAATCCTTATGCAATCATGAACTAGACATCAATTCCCATTGGTTTTGTTCACTCAAACACACATTAAGTTCAAGTCTATTAACTATCTAGCAATCCTAACATTAAATCCCTTTGGTTATTCAAGCTAGAGCTATACTAAGTTCAATCAAACCTTCAATGAACACTTTCGATGCTATTGAATGTTTAAGGTCTAGATTAAAGTGATCAATTCCAATCTAGCATTAAGAACACTTAGTAAGCATAGAAATCTAAGAGTCTAACTATAAAACACCTTAACTCTTCACTAATCACCCATGGATCATCCTACCCCATGGATTCAATATGAAACTACTCACTAATCATCTTGATTACACTTAATCTCATTATGGATAGAAGCATAATCAAGAAGATAAAACAAGAACAAGATTACAGAAAATCAAAGTAAATCAAACTGAAATTTCATAAACTTCTCAAGACAAAGATGAAGAACAATCTTCCAATTCTTCTTACACAAATCCAAAAACAAAGAAAGATTATCAAGAACAAGAAAAAATGAAAAGAGAGAAAAAACAAAGGAAGAAAGATGATCTCCAAGTCAAGTGCCAGTCAATAATTGAGTCCCCCTTCTCTTTTTCTTCTCAAAACACGTTTTTATCCAAGCAAAGTGGGAGTAGTTGGCTGATTTTTCGTCACAAAAAGTGCAGTTTTAGTAAGTGGATCGATCGATCCATATGTGGATCGATCGATCCAGTTACTAAAGATATCGATCGATCCAATTTCCTTTGTGCTTGATCGAGCTGCAGATCCCGCGGAGTTTTTGAAGAAAACATGGATCGATCGATCCGATGGTGGATCGATCGATCCAGTTACTAAAGATACCGATCGATCGATTCTCTTCGTGCTGGATCGAGCTGCAGATCCCGCGATCATTTTGAAGAATTTTAGTAAACGGATCGATCGATCCGAGGGTGGCTCGATCGATCCAGTTGTTAAAAATCTTTATTTGCTTCTTTTGCTCGCCAGACAGACATGTCTTCACTAAATCTTCAATAACTTTCGCAATACAGCTCCAAATGAGTTGAAACCACTTCCATTGGAAAGATAACTCAATTTCCTTTCCGCTCACAAAAGTTCAGATTAATCCGATCAATGTAAGACCTTCAACAGAGATGATCTTTCAGCCGCTTCGGACTTCTCCTGCATGTGTTTTGCCCATTTGATCAATTCTTCTAGTCGCTTTGTTTCCAACTCACTCCAATGTCTCCAAGGTACCTAAAAAGGAACCAAAAATGCACAAAATGCAAAGAAATGTATCCTAGACTCTAAAATGATCCTAAGTATGAAATGAGACTCAAAATGATGAAAAACATGCAAAAATGTAAGTCTAATGACTACAAAAGCTAAAGAAAATATATACTAAATATGCTAAAATATGAATGCATCAACTCCCCCGGACTTGCCTTTTGCTCGCCCTCGAGCAAACAAAGAGAACAAACCGGTGAAGAGGTTTGAAATGGAGAACTCATAGCCAAGAGATTATTTTCCAAAGATCAAGTTGCCAATGCAAGATAATACATCTCAATGCTACAAATAAACCAATCTACTCAATCAAACTTCTCATTCTCATCGCAACTTCAATGTTTTGCCTCTAAATTCAATGTCAAGTGATCAAATGCATCTTATCTACCAACTCCTTATGTTCATTAAGATTCAAAACCGTGTAGTCTTGCAAATGAGAATTCGATCTAAACCAATCGGCGGCTTGGTAAGAGAATAAGTTCAATGTGAAGTGAAGTGGTGTTTTAAAACATTTTAGTGACTTCTCTCAACATATGGCACAAGTCAACACACAAAAGCAATGGAGAAGGGAAACAATTGATGCATACAAGATGTTTTCTTCCATTCTACCCACCCAAATACTCTTTGTGTTTCACTCAAAGTTACTCATGTTCTCTACACCAATTACTTCATTTTTCTTTCTTTTATTTCAAGAATAGAACCTAGGGAGATCTTTCTTATACTTAGACAATTACTCTTGCTTTACTTAGCTCTACTCCTTTTGATTCTCTATATATATTCTTTTCATTTCTAGGAGCTTCTTTACTCCTTAGCTTAAGAGTAATGTTTCTTTTTGTTTTTTCTCCTTAGACATCCGATTATCTTTCTCTAAACCGTTTTGGTTGCACTTCTTTCCTTTTCATCTCTCCAACTTCTCACATAAGCTCACACCCTTACTCACCCTCACCAATTCCCAAAACCGTAATATAAAACATTGAGACTCCAAAATTCTCTCAACCCACCTAGACTAGCCAATGAGACTACTCATAATGGAACAAAAGAACTTGTCGTTTCCATCTCTAAAGATTTTATGCATGAGGTGCAAATAGAAAAAGGCCTCACTCAACAAATTAACGGTGGTTTCAAAGAAAAGCTAGGTGTAATCAAGGTGTGGTATCATCCTCATTCAAATCATGTACTTGAATCGGGATGACCATTCAAACCATTAGAGAGTGGTAAAAGGGGTAAAAATGGTTGAATGTGTATAAGTGAACCATGGTTAAGGTCTAAAACTCATAAGCAAGAGAATTAAAATTCAATTTATGGTCTAATAAGGTGGAGTTGGTTTCAATTCAAACAAGTAATCAACAAGACTTAGAGAATCTAGAGCGAAGAGATCAAAGATATGGAGAAGCATGCTTTTCGCGGTTTATGAAGTCTAAAAGAGCATTATCGAGACATTCACAAAGAGAGCTATGTACTAAAAATTTCTACAAGGTATTCCAATCATTATTCTCCATATGAATGATGCAACTAAATGAAAAGAAAAATCTTTTTGTATTTTTCGAAATTTTTCAAATTTTTATGGTTTTTTGAAGGTTTTATCATTTACAATGCAATGCATGAGACTCAAAGATAAAAACAAAACAATTAAAAGATTCATTAGCAAATAATGTCCCTCCCCCGGACTTACTTCTCACCGTCTCGGTGAGGAAGTAAAATCAAAGAGAAAGACATTACGCAAGAGAATGTAAAATAAGTGAATAAAAATGGTATGTACAAGGGAAAAATGGTGGTACCTTGGCGAGAAAGAGAGAGTAAGGATGGTGGGATTGCTTGTTGGAGAGTGCTTGTTGACCATTATTCATGCTTGTTTAGTGTCACTAGCTTGACAAAGGATAGACTTTGGAGGTCCCAAGAGGCGCGTTTAACGTCACTAGCTTGACGGTTGCATCATCTTATTCATGCTTTCCTTGCATGTTTCTTTCACTTCTAGTTGTTCCTTCTGAAATGACATATAACATGGAAACAAATCAAACAACAACTACTCATAGATGATAATTAAAACACACACATATATATATATATATATACAAGGATAGACATGGGACTTCCTCCCAAGTGAGCTTGTTTTAAGTCTCTAGCTTGACTTCCTTTTCTTGTTGGACTAGGCTGGTGTAGGATCGTATAGTGGAACCGAGGTTCCTTCCTCCATAGGCATGGCTGCCATGTACAGCTTAACTCTTTGCCCATTGACCGTGAAATCTCCACCATCCTTGTTCCAAAGCACAATTGCTCCATATGGTTTTACTTCCTTGATTTTGAAAGGACCCGACCACCTTGATTTGAGTTTCCCGGGGAACAGTTTCAACCGAGAGTTAAAGAGCAGCACTTGATCACCAACATTGAACTCTCTCTTCAAGATCATCTTGTCATGAAAGGCTTTTGTCTTTTCTTTGTAAATCCTTGAGTTCTCAAAAGCATCAAGTCTAATTTCATCAAGCTCATGAAGTTGGAGAAGTCGCTTCTCCTTGGCACTCTTGATGTCAAAATTAAGCAGCTTTACAGCCCACAATGCTTTGTACTCAAGCTCCACTGGTAAGTGGCAAGCCTTCCCATAGACAAGATTAAAGGGAGTGGTGCCCAAAGGTGTCTTGTAAGCAGTCCTATAAGCCCATAGTGCATCATCAAGCTTTGTGGACCAATCCTTCCTTGTTGTTCCCACAGTTTTTTCCAAAATTGACTTGATCTCCCGGTTGGAAATCTCAACTTGACCACTTGTTTGGGGATGGTAAGGAGTTGCTACCTTGTGCTTGACACCATTCTTCTTGAGAAGATTCTCAAAGAGTTTGTTGATGAAGTGAGGTCCTCCATCACTTATCACAACTCTAGGAACTCCAAACCTTGGAAAGATGATACTCTTGAACATTTGTTGAACCACTTTAGCATCATTGGTTTGACTAGCTGTGGCTTCCACCCATTTCGAGACATAGTCTACAGCAACAAGGATGTATTTATTACCAAAGGATGATGGGAATGGTCCCATGAAGTCAATGCCCCACACATCAAACACTTCCACTTCTAGTATAGGATTTTGAGGCATTTCATTTCGCTTGGTGATGTTTCCTCTCCTTTGGCATGAGTCACACCTTGAGATAAAGTCTTGTGTGTCTTTGAACATATGAGGCCACCAAAATCCTGCTTGTAGTACATTTGCAACAGTTTTGAAAGTAGCAAAGTGACCTCCATAAGCTGATCCATGACAGTGTGTAAGGATCCCTTCCACCTCTTCTTCAGCTACTACTCTCCTATAGATTTGATCTTTGTTAAGAGTGTAAAGGTAGGGTTCATCCCAGTAGTATCTCTTCACGTCCTTGAAGAACTTCTTCCTTGCATACCCTACTAGGTTTAGCGGTTCCCTTCCACATGCTAAATAGTTCACCAAGTCAGCATACCATGGGCCTGTTTCATCGATCGTTTTCACTTCTTCAAGTTTTCTACCGGTTTCACAAACCGTCATCACTGCACGAATGGCCTTGATTTGCTCTTCAGGAAGTCCTTCATCAATTGGAAACCCACACTCCACTCTTAATCTGGAAAGGTGATCAGCAACACCATTCTCAACTCCGGGTTTGTCTTTGATCTCAAGATCAAATTCTTGTAACAGTAAAATCCATCTCAATAGCCTCGGTTTGGCATCTTTCTTAGCTAGCAAGTGTCTCAATGCTGCATGGTCAGTGTAGACAATGACCTTCGACCCAACCAAGTAGCTTCGAAACTTCTCGATTGCAAACACAACGGCTAGAAGCTCCTTCTCAGTTGTCGCATAGTTTGCTTGTGCACTGTCAAGCGTTCTACTAGCATAGTAGATCACATGTGTCCTCTTTTTTTTCTTCTGTCCCAAAACAGCTCCCACAGCATAGTCACTAGCATCACACATGATCTCAAATGGTAAGTTCCAATCCGGTGGCTGAACAATTGGGGCACTAATTAGCTCATTCTTCAGCTTCTTGAAAGCTTGAAGGCATTCTTCATCAAATTCGAAGATGGTTTCTTTGCACAGTAACTTGGTCAATGGTCTTGCAATCTTTGAGAAGTCTTTGATGAATCTTCGATAGAATCCAGCATGGCCAAGAAAACTTCGAACTTCTTTCACTGTCCTTGGTGGTGTTAACCCTACCATCACATCAATCTTGGCCTGATCGACTTCAATGCCCTTTTCAGAAATCTTGTGTCCAAGCACAATCCCTTCTTTGACCATGAAATGACATTTCTCCCAGTTGAGTACAAGGTTGGTATCTTCACAGCGCTGTAAAACTCTGCACAAGTTGGACAAACAAGCAGAAAACGAAGATCCATAGACAGAGAAGTCATCCATAAAGACCTCCACAACATCCTCAATGAGATCAGAGAAAATCGACATCATTGCTCTTTGAAATGTCGCTGGTGCATTGCACAGTCCAAATGGAATTCTTCGATAAGCAAAGGTACCATAAGGACAAGTGAATGTCGTTTTCTCTTGATCATTGGGATGTATGGGAATTTGGAAGAATCCCGAGTATCCATCAAGAAAACAATAATAAGGATGGTTTGCTAGCCTCTCTAACATTTGATCGATGAATGGCAAAGGAAAATGATCCTTCCTAGAGGCGGAGTTAAGTTTGCGGTAATCAATACACATCCTATGTCCAGTTATAGTTCTAGTTGGTATCAACTCATTTCGCTCATTCCTAACAACAGTTATACCGCCTTTCTTTGGAACTACATGTACCGGAGATACCCAATTACTATCAGAGATGGGGTATATCACACCAGCATCTAAGAGCTTAAGAATCTCTTTCTTTACAACATCCTTCAGGTTGGGGTTCAACCTTCTTTGACGTTCTATTGAAGTCATTGATTCATTCTCAAGGTGTATCCTATGCATGCACAATGAAGACGATATTCCCTTTATATCATCTAGTGAGTATCCTATTGCTCTTCTAAACTTTTTCAATGCATTCAAAAGTTTAGATAATTCATTTTCTTCTAGCTCATTACTTACAATGACAGGGTACGTATCATGAGGACCAAGAAATGCATACCTGAGCCCCAAAGGGAGTGGTTTGAGATCAATTTTTGGAGCATTGAGTTCACTCCAATCTTCATCCCGAGATTCGGTTTTGACAGCAACTGATGCGACATGGTGCATTGTTTGTGGTAGTTCCAGGAACTTCTCCTCCTCAACTATCCCTTCGTGCGAATTCATCATTCTGACATATTCTGTGCTCACTCTATCTTCAACCAACTGAGATTCTCCATCAATAGTAAGAGCATGTTGTAGAGAGTCCTCTAATGTTGTCTCTTCCAAGAACTTTTCAGCCAATTCTTCATTCTCTTCAATGTAGAACACTTGACCTTGAATTGTGGGCTTCTTCATCATCTCCTTTACATCAAACTGAAGAGTGTTTCCTTCCCCAAAACGAAGATCAATCTTGCCATCTTTCACATTTACCATGGCTCCAACAGTGGCTAAGAATGGTCTTCCAAAAATCAGAGGGTCTTTGGGCTCTTCATCCATTTTCAAAACTACAAAATCGGTAGGAATCTCATAATTTCCAATTATTACAGGGAGATCTTCCAAGATACCAATAGGAAGTTTCACAGAGCGATCAGCCAATACCAAAGATATCCTACACTTTTTGTATTGTGTAAAACCGAGCTTCTTTGCAACAGATAGAGGCATAAGGCTGATACTTGCTCCCAAGTCACACAAACAATTCTCAAAGGTCAAGGGGCCTATTGCGCATGGTAAGGTGAAGCTCCCTGGGTCTTCTAGCTTCCTAGTCACGGTTAACCTTTGAATAATGGCACTACACTCGTGCGTAAGAACCATCATGCCCTCCATTTCCTTCTTTTTCTCAGCGACAACATCATTCAAGAATTTGCTATATTGAGGAACTAGCATAAAGGCATCAAGGATTGGCATTGTGATCTGCACTTCACTCATTTGCTTCTCAAAGAGTGTTTTGTACTTCTCTAGCAGATGCTTCTTGAACCTCCTAGGAAAGGGTAACTTCGGCTCATACGGTGAAGGAGTAATCGGAATGGCGTTTGATGTAGTGGCAGCTTCATTCTTGTTCACAATTTTCTTCTCCTCTCCAACATTTTCATTGCCTTTAGCTGCAACAATCTTCTCTATGATCACTTGATTTGTTTTCTCATCCACAATGACCACATCCTCATTCACATTGATGGCCACCTCCCCACCTTGGTTCTCATCATCCTTGATGAGTACTCGTTGAGGTAATTCCCGTCCACTCCGAAGAGTGATAGAATGCAATGTCTCTTTTGGATTTTGCTCGGATTTTCCTGGAAGTGATCCCATTGGTCGTTGGGTTTGAGAAGTGAAGGAAGCAAACTGTTGCTCCAAGTTTTTGAGTTTGTGGTTGAGTTCATTGTAGCTCCCATCAATTTTGGAATTCATCGTTTTCAACTCATCTTTGATCTCCCGCTTTGTTGAGGCATTTGAGTCAAGTATCTGCTTGAACATTGATTCCACACTTGTGTCATGTGGTTGTTGTTGTGACGAACTTGGTTGTCCTTGAACAAACTGGTTGCCTCTGTTGCTGAAACCTGGCGGATATGTTGGTTTTGCGTGGTATCCCCCTTGTTGATTGTTGAAGATGGGCTTTGGGTGGTAATTATTTTGGTATGGTGGTTTGTTGTTGAAGTTCCCTTGATCTCTTTGCTGGTAGTTCCCTTGATCGCGGGGTTGAAAGTGAAAGTTTGAATCCTTCGTGTACCATGTACCATTGGCATTGATATAGGAAACATCTTCTTGTCTTTCCATTCCTTCCACTTCATTTGGCATTGGAGTCATTCCGTGGCTTTGGTTACCAACATAGTTGACGTGTGCTTGTGTTGGTATTTCTTTGAGAAGAAGATCCATCTTTTCTTGTAGAGACCGCAATTCCTTTTTGGTGGATGTATCTTCACTCGCACCACCTCTGTTATGTCGATCGTACTCATCATTGTAAATAGAGTCACTTTGAGCCATGTTCTCGACAAGCTCCCAAGCTTCATCTTCAATTCGTCCCAAGTAGTAACCGTTACTAGCAGTGTCAAGTCGGCTTCGATAAGTAGGCAAGATTCCTCGGTAAAATGTGTTTAGGAGATTTGCCTTTGTGAAGCCATGGTGTGGACATTGTGTTTGGTACCCTTTGAATCGATCCCATGCTTCACCAAAGCTCTCAAGATTCATTTGTTGGAAGCTTGAGATGTCACTCCTTATCTTTGCAGTTCTTGCACTAGAGAAAAACTTGTTGAGGAAGGCTTCTTTGCACTCATTCCAAGTTGTAATTGAATCACTTGGTATATTCTTCTCCCAAGTGTGAGCTTTGCTTCCCAATGAGAATGGAAACAATCTTAGTTTGAATGCATATTCGGAAACACCATTTGTCTTTGTTGTGCCACAATATTGGTCAAATTTGTGCAAGTGATCGATTGGATCCTCCAAAGCAAGACCATGGTATTTGTTGCCCTCTATCATGTTGATCAAGCTTGACTTGATCTCAAAGTTGTTGTTGCCCACAGCTGGGGCACGAATTCCCAATCTGCTCCCATTGATATGTGGCTTGTCATAAGTTCCAATGCCTCTTGGTTGACGATCTTGATGTTGTGGCCTAAGGTTTGCAGCTCCTTGGCCAAGGTCGTCTGGATCAGCTCGGAGACGGACTCCTTGGATATTTTGTCGATTGTCGTCAACTCCATGGATACCTTCCGGTTGATCTTGATTTCGTTCCATCTCAAGCCCCAATCGATGCAAGTGTGCTTGCTTTTCGTTCTCTCTTCTCGTTCTGCCCAACGCTCTTTCGAAGCTTGTGATGTTGTCAACTCTTGGAACAAGGTTTGTTGGTCCTTTACTCCTCAAGTTCATACACCTATCATCCAAAGAGAGATGAAGATAGAGAATGAGTAACTTACGGAACGAAAATAAAACTTAGTCTCAAGTAATGACCAAATCCTAATGTCAAAATCAGCCTTGAGAATGGCAACGGCGCCAAACTTGATACGGATAATGGTTTAATCCTAAGCAATTGTAGTACTTTAGGTGTCAATCCAAACTCAATGCTATTTTAATCACTAGGAATACAAATCATATAACTTAATCTAAGTGGATTCAAGGTTGTGGTTTTTGTAATAACAAGTTACAAGCCAAGCAATTAACACAAGTTTTAACTCAATTAAATAAAAGAGAACCCATGGTTTAAGGTAATTGATCCTAGGTAATTTGCTTCAAGTCAAGGTGTTTAAATTCAAACAATCTTAAATTTCTATAAGTCTAGAACACTAATGAAGATCAATCCTCTCCCGAGGTAGAAATCCTTATGCAATCATGAACTAGACATCAATTCCCATTGGTTTTGTTCACTCAAACACACATTAAGTTCAAGTCTATTAACTATCTAGCAATCCTAACATTAAATCCCTTTGGTTATTCAAGCTAGAGCTATACTAAGTTCAATCAAACCTTCAATGAACACTTTCGATGCTATTGAATGTTTAAGGTCTAGATTAAAGTGATCAATTCCAATCTAGCATTAAGAACACTTAGTAAGCATAGAAATCTAAGAGTCTAACTATAAAACACCTTAACTCTTCACTAATCACCCATGGATCATCCTACCCCATGGATTCAATATGAAACTACTCACTAATCATCTTGATTACACTTAATCTCATTATGGATAGAAGCATAATCAAGAAGATAAAACAAGAACAAGATTACAGAAAATCAAAGTAAATCAAACTGAAATTTCATAAACTTCTCAAGACAAAGATGAAGAACAATCTTCCAATTCTTCTTACACAAATCCAAAAACAAAGAAAGATTATCAAGAACAAGAAAAAATGAAAAGAGAGAAAAAACAAAGGAAGAAAGATGATCTCCAAGTCAAGTGCCAGTCAATAATTGAGTCCCCCTTCTCTTTTTCTTCTCAAAACACGTTTTTATCCAAGCAAAGTGGGAGTAGTTGGCTGATTTTTCGTCACAAAAAGTGCAGTTTTAGTAAGTGGATCGATCGATCCATATGTGGATCGATCGATCCAGTTACTAAAGATATCGATCGATCCAATTTCCTTTGTGCTTGATCGAGCTGCAGATCCCGCGGAGTTTTTGAAGAAAACATGGATCGATCGATCCGATGGTGGATCGATCGATCCAGTTACTAAAGATACCGATCGATCGATTCTCTTCGTGCTGGATCGAGCTGCAGATCCCGCGATCATTTTGAAGAATTTTAGTAAACGGATCGATCGATCCGAGGGTGGCTCGATCGATCCAGTTGTTAAAAATCTTTATTTGCTTCTTTTGCTCGCCAGACAGACATGTCTTCACTAAATCTTCAATAACTTTCGCAATACAGCTCCAAATGAGTTGAAACCACTTCCATTGGAAAGATAACTCAATTTCCTTTCCGCTCACAAAAGTTCAGATTAATCCGATCAATGTAAGACCTTCAACAGAGATGATCTTTCAGCCGCTTCGGACTTCTCCTGCATGTGTTTTGCCCATTTGATCAATTCTTCTAGTCGCTTTGTTTCCAACTCACTCCAATGTCTCCAAGGTACCTAAAAAGGAACCAAAAATGCACAAAATGCAAAGAAATGTATCCTAGACTCTAAAATGATCCTAAGTATGAAATGAGACTCAAAATGATGAAAAACATGCAAAAATGTAAGTCTAATGACTACAAAAGCTAAAGAAAATATATACTAAATATGCTAAAATATGAATGCATCACTTACATAGGTAGCAGCATCCCTGAGCGTCTCCATACCAAAGAGCTGCTTTGCTGCTTTCTCAGCAAGACCTTGATTATTGTGAATCCGACCTGCGTTCCACTAACGACCACATGATTTCATCTGGCTCAAAGGGTATTTCGCCCATCAGTTTCTCTGCTTCTGAAAATCTTCCATTTCTGCCAAGCAAATCCAGCATGCACGCATAGTGTTTTCTCTTTGGGGTTATCCCATAGATCCGAGACATTGCCTAGAAATATTCAGTTCCTTGTTCAACAAATCCACAGTGACTACATGCAGTCAAGACTCCCACGACGCTGACTGAATCTAGCTGGAAACCTTAGTGAATCATATCTGTATAGCACCAATTGCTGCTTCTCCATCTCCGTTGTGAGCGTGTGCTGAAATCAAAGCATTCCAAGAAACTGCATTTCTATCAGGCATCTCTTTGAATACTTGAACAGCATCTTTGATAGAACCAGACTTGACATACATATCAACCAGTCCAGATCCAGAAAACACATTGTCTGAGTTCCCTGATCTGATTATGAATGCGTGGAGTTGTTTCCCCAACAACAAAGACGCGAAACTAGCGGAAGCTTTCAATAAGTAGCAAAAGTTGATTGGTCTGCTCGTAAATTTGCTCCTCGCATCTTGGTGAACAACTTAAGCCCAGCTTCATGAAGCCCTTTCTGTACATAACCTGAGATCAATGCAGTCCATGAAACAGCGCTTTGTTGTGATAACCTCTTGAATATAAACTCACGTTCCTCAAACATTTCGCACTTTGCGTACATATCTACTAAAGAATTCCCGACATGAGGGATCGAATCAGCCGTTCAACGATTGCCTGACAGTGCACTTGTCGACCCATCTGCAAGGATGATAAGTTAGCTGCGATGCTCAACATCATGACAAGTTAGCTGCGATGACAAGTTAAACAGAACATTGCAAACAGTGAGAAAAAGGTTCCTATCAAAGCCTAACTTCACTGCAAAGGCATGAACTTGACATACCACATTCTCCGGAACCGCGTCATTGTAGCCTGGTAAAAGCGTAGCGAAGGTGACATGATCAGGAAGAGTACAAGACCTGCACATCTCACGGAAAAGCTTGAAAGCTTCATCGAACTGGTTGTTCCCGGAGTACTACCCCATCAAGATAGTCCAAGTGACAACAGTTCTATCAACAATTGAGTCAAATAGCTCCCGAGCCCTGGAAAGATCCCCAGACTTGATGTAACCGAAAATCATCGTATTGGTTGACACCGTGTTCTTCTGAGGCATTTCATCGAACACTTTACGTGCAGCAAAAACTTGACCTTTCCGAAGAAGTTCCTCGACGATAAAATTGGAACGATAAGTATTTGTGTTGAACCCAGTTTTGATAATTTGAGCATCAATCAGTGTTTGTAGAAATCGGAGTCTTTGTAAAGTCGCAAGAGTTGTTGAGCGGACACAATAACGTTTCATAAGCCCAATTTCGATGCTAAATCCTCCTGCCAAATACACATGATTTTGATTTGGCAGTGTACTCAATCAATCCTCTTGTAATTTTACGCCATCAATCTGAAGTGATTGATAGAATGTGCGATCATAAGAAGTGATTCAAGTGTTAGCTAATGATTCTCTGTTTTGTTTGGGTTTTGGGAAACGAATGAGAATTACCCCCAAAACTTTATTTCAAAAGTCTGTTCGGTTTGATTCGGTTTCAGAAAATTTTGGGTTGGTTCGGTCAAAGATCTGTTATCTAAGCTGGAAGTTTTGTTATCTCCCTTAAATGATTCTTAGAGGTGCCAAAGATTGTTTTCCTTGATTCGTACTTAGAAATCTCTGTCCCTCAATAACACTTCACAAATTTTATTGTTCGAGTTTCGACTCCCACAAATGTTTTTTCAATCGAATAAAAATAGTTGATGATGTTAGATATTTCTGCAGTTGTATGTGCTATAGGGCTTGTAAAGCAACTACTAAAGTACTCTTCCAAGATATATTTTCCAAACAAAGTTTGGCCACAAATTTGTTGGTGCTATATTTTGGTGATTATTCATCATTATCACATAGACAACTTGACACATAATTGTCACTAATGAAGTGTTAGCCATGTACAAGTGTCCCTAATGTGACACTAATCTATCTTCATGTACATGAACTCTTTGTTCATGTACTCTTTCTTCCATGTATATATGTGAAGAAGAAGAGAGTGATCAATGAGAACATAAGAAGACACATTAATAAGAAGAAAATAATTCCATCTCTAATAAACTCTTTCTTTTTTATCAAGAAACACATATACATATATTGTATCAAAGAATAAGAAGAACATATATTTATGAATATTGTATCAAAATCATATAAGCAAACATATATACCTCCATCATATATATATAGATTAATAGTATAGTTTTTGTATATTTCACAACAGTTGGAATGTCATGAGTTAAAATTTGTGCTTTTTCTGACCATTGACAACGAAGTGTTCGAGGTATCAACTGGAATAGTTCCCATGTATAGCCCTTTATCTAAAGTACAAATTTTTCTCTTTTTTTTGTTGCTAAAGAAAATATCGTCTGTTTGAAACCATCGATAAGTCGGAAACGACATCAGAAGAAAATAAGGCTAAGGCCATGATATTTTCCATCACCACTTATAAAATGGTTTAAAAGATATTTAATCTTGGATCCGTCCAACTAGATTGGCTCCATTCATAGAAGTGAATGTGGTAGCATCTAGTAATAATAAGAATTGACAAGGACGTGGATCCGGACACGGTAGAGACCGTTGTTGAGATTAATAAGGTGGTGGACGAGGACGAGGATGTGGAAGAGGATTCCAGTCTAATCATTCAAACGCAATAAGTACCATTGAAGTTGGTCGCGTTGTGAAAAAGGAAAATGAGATAACTTGTTACAGATGTGGCATGGAAGAATAATGGATACATAGATATTGTACGCCAAAAAGATTTAAGTCGATCTGTATCAAGAATCACTAAAGGCAAAAGGAATGGAATTACAAAATAAATTTCTTCTCGAATGAATATGAACCTTCCTTTTATGGCCTAAGTAATGATGCTCATTTTAATGTCGTAGTTTCCCTTGTTGATCCTTATGCATCAACGGAAAATAAAAGAACCAAGATCGATGTGGCATGATCAAAATAGTAGTGTAGTTTCTAATGTTTAATATTATATACTTGTGGTATATGTTTTATGTTTTATCGGCTTTAAATCATGCATTTTGGTATAATATAAAGAAGCGTTTTATAGAAAATCTTTGGTAATTTAATGCATAATTTGTTATGATATAAGTGACACCAGAAGATGTCGCAATTTGAGATTATGGATGGAGATATATGTCTAGCGGACATTGCGACAACGCACACAATATTTAAAGATAAAAAGTATATATTTTTCAGAACGAGAGAGATATCGATGTAACTTACCGTTTCATCGATCCAAGTCAAATTGAGATATATGACAGAGGAAAGAGAGATTTCAGAAACTTATCATTTGATGTGAATCAATGCTTACTTTGGCTATGCCAAGACAAGGAGGCATATTCTCGATCAAGCAAGAGTCTCCCGGATAATCATAAATAGTAAAAATCTTCAATCTAGGGGAATCTATCAACAGAGACTTATCTCCTTCATCATTGGGATTCGTATACCTTAAGAGTTGTAAATAAGGAACTTTCACACTGAAATTTGTCACATTGTCATTCTCATTCTCATTCTCATTCTCATTTGCTCCACATACAAATTTTGGAGCTAATAACAACTTGACAAGGGAATCCTCGTCTTTATAGACCACATAGAAAAGCTCGAGGTCTACAAGCAAAGGGAGGAAAACTGGAAGGGACATCAATGAGAATCTTATTTGGTAGATTCAATTTCTTGAGCGTTTTGCAAGTGTATAGTCTCTTAGACAAGCTGACCAAAGCAGATTGAAATCTAGACATTGAATGTAGCGTTCAACAACGATATCAACGCAGTTCCTGACATCTACATCAACAGGGCATGTTGAACCGAGTTCAACTTCTAATTGTTCTAGTGCGGGTGCCTCGTAGAGCTGTAATGACCTGTAGAGGAACCACCATCATCGCCTTAAAAGGGAAGACGAACCTATTCAAAACTATGAAGTTGTGGTGTTAAAGAGGGAAGAATCAAAGATGATTATGCAACTGTTTTTTACCAACCAAGATTATAATTGATGGAACAACAAATTAGGATGTGATAAGCTAAGATGATGATGAAACCCTATACATGGTCCATGGATTCTAAATCCTCTTTCATCTTTTGTTCCTTCTCAAGTCTTCCACTCAAAGATCTCCAGATGAGACAACAAGCATTCAGGTACAGAACTCGGTTGGTTCCACGAAATTGGGAAATATCTCGAGCTTGTCTGAGAAACAACGAGGAAGAATTACAAACAAAAACAATTACTCTGAGTTTAGCCCATCAATGTAAGTAAGATTACATATACGAAGAGAAGAAAGAAAGATCTGTAAGTAAAAAAAATAGTTACCTCGGTCAAAAACAAACTGAGAAACATGGCAGAGGAAAGACATGTCAGAAATTTATAATTCTGGTGAGAACCAAAGCTAGAAAACACTTTACAGTATATCGCAAAAAATTAGAGAAAATTGGTTCTAAATATAAAAAAATTATATAATAAACTTTCTTGACAAAAAAAAAAATTATATAATAAACTTTTTACATAAACTTCCTTTCTGTTTCATGTGTTATATGTGCGACTGTGCCCTAACTCTTGCCCTATCCTCAATGCTATATATATATATATAATAACAACGCCACACCCAACCATGACGAAATCACAATCATATATAGAGAGCTCGATGAATGGAATAGAGAGCCTCCCAATTGATCTCATCGCCAAGATACTCTCGAATTTGCCAGCCAAGTCCGTTGGTAAGTTTCGTTGCGTGTCGAAGCTATGGGCCTCAACACTTGGCCAATCATATTTCACCAATTTGTTTCTGACCAGGTCTTCCGCTAGGCCACATCTCTTATTCTCCCTCTGGCGTTCGTGTAATTCTTCGCGTAACTGGTGTTGTTTATCGTCACCTCAGCCTCATAATCCGGATGAGAATTCGTCTGTCCCACTCGATTTTCGTATGGGTTTAGGTTTAAATTATGCCCCCGTCTCTGGCTTGGCCTTCTACCGTCGTGCTGATACGCCAGACAACATACTAGGGTTACGGATATGCAACCCTACCACGGGACAGTACCGAGACTTTCGCCGACGTTTTTTGGGTATGATTCAATCGGAAAACAATACAAACTATTGTGCATGAGCGAAGGTCCAGGAGATATAGCCACACGGTATCATATTCTTACATTCCCCTGTGAAAAGAATGAGTCTTGGAGGGCTGGCCAATGTCCCACGCGCCATAGACCCTTCTCTTCTGGGATATGCATCAATGGGTTTTATATTATGTTGGTCGCAAAGAATATGCATATGCAAAGTCTCGTGTGATAGTTTGCTTTGATGTCAGGTCCGAAGAAGTCAAGTTTGCCGATGTACCAGAGGACCTATTCCTTACGAGTAGGCGACGAAATTTTGTCTGACAAAATTCAATGGTAAATTAGTTTTGATTACCTCGACTTCTTTAGGTTTGGAAGGAGTAAACCTGAATTGCGTGTGGGGGTTCCGTTTGAAGCGTCCATGTCTGACTTCTTTAGTTTTGATTGTCTGACAAGAAACCGGATTGGTCAGTACATGTCTACCGTTTGAAGCGTCCTTTTAATTTGTCTCCTCATGTGTATGGAATGATTGGCACAGGTGAAATTGTGTTGGCCCCGCTTTATGTTACATCTCTCCCATTCTAAGTTTTCTTCTTCAACCCGGAGAAAAACATTCTTAAAAAGGTTGAAATCCAAGGAATGAAAAAAGGTTGAAATCGAGGAATGGAAGCATTTGAGGGTCATACGGTTAGCATCTACCTAGACCATGTCGAGAATGTCAGTTTTATAGCATAGAGCTAGCTTGACTCTTGATCAATGATTTCTACTTTTTCGGTTTTCTTGTTATGCTTTTACTCTTTTCTAGATACTAGTTGATCAATGCATTAATATTAAGTAATCAAGTCCCTTTTCTTTAAATATCTCTGTTTTTTTCTTACTTTTACTCATAATGCATGGTTGTTCTATTCTATATGCAAAATCATTGGAATATTGATTCGACTGAAACTAAAAATGTTACTAAAACTTGTGTATGGACACAGTGTACTATGTGGCTCTATACTACTAAGTATTAATATATGTTTCTCATAAATTTGGTCTCATGCTTAAAAAGTTATTAAATCCTGTTTTTGATATTACCCTAACGAACTCATATGACAACGTTCGTTCGAGTATATGATGAGCTTTCTCATAGAAAAATTGCGTTATTAACTGACTTTCATCTTGTCATTTTCTCAATGCAAGAAAATTGACGATCATTTTTTTCATTATTGTGTGGTTGGGATACGGATCAAGGTATGGAATTGCAATTTGTACCCTTTGGTAAAATAAAACTAGTCCATCAAGAGGATTGATGTTGTTCTATCGGTTTAGTTCCTCTCAGTTTTTGGTTTCCTTAGTCGTCTTCAAAACTACTTATGCTCCTTGTCCAATGCTACTGCCATGATATTTGATTGCTGAGGATTTCAAGTCACCTAATGAAATCGATTATACAATATCTTCATGATCCAAGTCACAAGCAGTCATGGAACTATATATAGTACCATGTTTTCTCAGTGGCTACCTTTACATACGAGTACGAGTCTTGCTTTCGCTACTACTTTTGATATGCTCTTCATGAATCGTAACATAATTTTGACTAGAATTTTCTTTGAAATAATCGTGTTAATAAATATTTATAACTACTATAGAGTTGTTAACAGGATTTTCCAAAACTCGACACAAATAGAAATAGGAAATATAGTTTTTCTGCTCACTCGATATGACCATATATTGTAGTACATATTTACAAATTTTCAATCATCTAATATAGCAGCATTGGATTTTGTTGTATCAAAGTACATTTAGAGAATTAATTAGCCTTTATAATCCGATCCTCATTGTGCGAGTTAGCTTCTGAAACTCTTCGCGTCATGTTAAAATCGTCCTTGTAAAGTGGTCAAAGTTCACCATTTTATGTACAGAAAATTTGCTGTCTCATTCGTGTCAAAAGCTAATAAATCTCCTCCCACAGGACAAAGTTTAATTATTCTCACTATGTTAAGTTACCAAATGATATGATGTGTTGATTAGGATAGTGATTTAACAAATATTTGAGATCATGAATGAAGATTACAAGTAATTGCACCAATTCTTTGCAAGTTTAGTGGGAAACAAACAGATAATCCGAGCATCGATACGTGTTTGTAGAAAATCGGAGTTGCTGTTGAGCGGAGGCAGTAACGTTTCATAAGTCCAATTTCGATGCAAAATCCTCCTGCTAAATACATATGAGTTTCTATTTGGCAGTGTACTCGATGCTGTTGTACTTTTATGGGATCAATCTGAAGTGATTGATAGAATGTGCACAAGAATCTGAGAAAAGGTATATTCAAAAGTTTTGGTTATTCAGATTCAGATTCATGAAGCTGGAAATGAAGCTTGAAGACCACAGACGAAAGGAAGAAGAAGAGATTGAAGAAATTGGTGAAGCTTCTCTGTTTTTGTTTGGGTTTTGGGAAACGAATCAGAATTACCGCTGAATTTTTTTTTTTTTTTTTCAAAAATCAGTTCGGTTCGAGTCGGTTTTGGATAATTTTGGTTCGGCATGGTCTAATTGAAAACCGTCCGTTTTGATTCCGTAGAATAAAAAATTTCCGTTGCCGGGAATTGAACCCGGGATTTCAAGCAATTAAGATTTGAAATAGACCGATGTGCTACAACGGATTTGATTACCTGTCCATTAGTATAATTTAATTTAATTTAATTATTATAAACTTTTTTAAATTCTTCATATAGTGTTCTAAAATACGTTACATAAACAGATAGTCGATCACTGTATAGCGCTTACACATATATACAGAATTTTATGCCATGTATATATGGCGAATATGTTTTTTGAAACTAACATATAGTAATACAAAATATAGTATAAATGCAAGTTATATTGTCATTTATAATTCACTATTAATCTAAATAAGTAAAACCCAAATTTATAATTAGTATAATTCTATGAATTTATAAAATTAGAATAATGAAAATATAATTAAAACAAACATGATCCAATTTTATTAGCAACTTTTGGACACACTTATGAAAACTGTCGGACACTAAATGCATAACGCATGCCTTCTGCCTATCAACTTCAAACGGATAGAAAACATAGATAATATGTTAATCCAGGATGATCTGTAGAGTAACACGTACGTACTTTATATGTTAATCCAGAATCACCATTGACTCAAAGCAATATAGACTTGTGTTTACAGTGTTAAGGGTAATAAAAATGAATATCATCACTTACATTCAGTAAATGTTATGTAATTGCAAAACTATACACATAAGTGTTCATGAGTAAACATAACCGGCATAATTTTAATCCTTTCTCCTGAAATCGAGAAGACAAGGGTTACAACTAATAGATTTCAATCCTACATCAAATTCATGAACATGACCATTGGAAGTCCAAACTCAACTATCTTCAAAACTACCTAGATACTTGGTTCTTTATTCCTGTCATTCTTTCAAGATATTTAATCTTCTTTCTCTCATTTGGTAGTATCATAAAAATTTGTCGCTTCTGCTCATTCTTCTCAAGAAATATAAAGGTTGCCCAATATAGCTCACCTTCTTGATTAAGAATCACCATTTTTTCTATCTCTTCAACACATGCAGAAGAACTATATGTGTACAAAGTTTCTCTGCATCCCATAAAAAATCTTTCATGGTCCTCAATAAAATCCAAGACTCGATCCCATTGATCTGCCTTGGACTTTTTTTGTGATGATTTTCTTTTTGATTTTGGCTGTTTGAAGTTTTTCGGATGTTGCATCGGACCTGTATCGTCAGAACTTTTGACCTCAGGCACCGTATCGTCTGCACTTTCAATATCGTCTGAACTTTTGACCACACCTGTATCGTCAGAACTTTTGACCTCAAGCATCGTATCGTCTATACTTTCAATATCGTTAGAACTTTTGACCTCAGGCACCGTATCGTCTGCACTTTCAATATCGTCTGAACTTTTGACCACACCTGTATCGTCAGAACTTTTGACCTCAAGCATCGTATCGTCTATACTTTCAATATCGTTAGAACTTTTGACCCCAGGCACCGTATCGTCTGCACTTTCAATATCGTCTGAACTTTTGATCACACCTGTATCGTCAGAACTTTTTACCTCATGCACCGTATCGTCTGTACTTTCAATATCGTCTAAACTTTTGACCAGACGCACCGTATCATCTGTACGATCGACCTCAACTTCTAGGGTAATAGTTTTACCGGTAAGTGTCTTGACAAATATCTGCATGCCACCTCTTAGACGAAGCACCAAATGAAGGGTTGACTCCTTCTGGATGTTGTAATCCGCAAGAGTACGACCGTCCTCCAGCTGCTTACCGGCAAAGATCAGCCTCTGCTGGTCTGGAGGGATTCCTTCCTTATCTTGGATCTTGGCCTTGACGTTGTCAATTGTGTCAGAGGTTTTGACCTTAGGAGTTATGGTCTTGCCTGTAAGAGTCTTTACAAAGATCTGCATACCTCCTCTCAACCTGAGAGTTAAGTGGAAGGTTGAGTCCTTCTGAATGTTGTAATCCGCCAAGGTACGCCCGTCCTCTAGCAGTTTATTGGAAAACATGAGTCTTTGCTAGTCCAAAGGAATCCCTTCTTTGTTCTGGATCTTTGCCTTGACATCATTGATGGTGTCAGAGCTTTCAACGTCAAGGGTTATGGTCTTTTCTAAAAGAGTCCTTGCGTAGATTTGCATCATCATCTGGAAACAAAATCACACACACATTACAAAACTAGAGAACCACAATAAGATCAGTATATTGAACACAACAAATAGCCCTTGAAAGAAACCTTCAAAATCAAAACCCACGACAGAAAACTACTTATTGCACACATCTGAACAAGTCTTATCCAACCACGAAAACGCAAGAAAGACTCTGATTCAAGAGTATACCTAAAACATACAATTCCAACAACAACAACAACCAAATAAAAGATCGAACATAAATCTCTGAAAAACCGAGAACACAATCGAACATAATAAACCAGAAGGTTCTAGGCTTAACAGAATAAACCAACTAACTAAATTGAACATAAGACCCGAACCGACATTTTAAAATTAAAAACCAAACCAAATTTCCTTTTATGTAGTGAGCAAATATAACCGAACTAGATTGAACAAAACAGATCCGAACCGTCAAAAGTATCATCACCTAATCTGAGAATGAACCAATAGGTTCTATGCTCTGCATTGCTACTCCCCGCAATAACGTTCTGTTTGGGTCCTTTTTAAGAACCACCTTGAGCACATATTCCATAAGCAACATCTTGAACCAGTTTTTTTAATTCTTCATTAATTTTTAAACTAGTATTAATATAATCAAAAGTCTAGTAATAAAAGCTTAAAAGTTTTTTTTTGTTAACCAGTACACTTGATGATCAGTCAGTCACAGAAGAATAGACTCTTCTTGGACCTTGAATAATTAGTGAAATATGGGCTTTTAAGTAAGCCCAATCAACTATAGAAATCATGAGCTCTTAAAACTCCCTTTTTCGAAAATTTTCAAAAACAAATCGAAAAATCCCTCGCTTTTGAGTTTTCGTCGACGGAGATGGACCCACAAGCATCGACACCGGCGAGTTATTTAATCGGAGACGAAGAGTGGGAGCTTTGTAACGACGATGGATTTATTCACAAGCGAAGGAAAGAAACTATCGCCGGAGAATCATCTAATCCGCCGGATCCGGAGTTAGATCCGGCGAAGGAGGAGAGAAATGGAAAGAAGCGTAAGAGGAAGATACTATTGAAGCTCAATAGAAAGTAACAGAGAGAAATCGATCATTGGGAGATTTTGTCGAACACCTTGTGTGCAATGCAAGAAAAATCCAATAAATTGCCAAATATTGTTTCGTCTTCAATTGAAACTCGAGAACAAATCGAGATTGGTACTTCTTCTTCTTCTTCTTCTTCTTCTTCGAGGCCGTCTTTTCTCGACGAACTTCTTACAATGGTAAAAACTAATTTTGATGAAAATCATTCTCGAAAATTTCTTCGATTTGATTGTTGTGTTTTCGTTTGAATTTAATTCGTGATGAAACAGGAAGAAACACGAGAAGGGACTATTCAAAAGGTGTCAAATGTATGAGAAATTGCAGAAGGAATTTGTAGAAAAGAGGAAGAAGAAGAGAAAGAGATGTTTTTTAATCTTCCTGTTTGGGGAACACCAGAAGATTTAATGGCGTCGCTTTGTTATGATTAAGATCCTAAAAAAAATTAGTCTTTATATACATAATCCTATATATAATAGTTGTGTTTCATTCACAGGAAAATGACACTTCAGCACTTCTTCTTCTCCTAAATTAGGGTTTCAAAATATATATTTTTTAAAAAAAATCAGATTTAATTAAGAAAAACTTAAGTTTACTTAATGAGGCAAGTCTCTCTTTCTCTCTTATGAACCTTTCACTTTCCGTATTCAATCCACAAAAAAGTCTTACCCAATTTCCAATCTTAAATTTACTTTCAATTAAGGTTCAGATTCTTAAAAATCCTATATATAATAGTTGGGTTTCACTCACAAGAAAATGACACATCAGCGCTTCTCCTTCTCCCAAATTAGGGTTTCAAAATATATATTTTTTTTTAAATCAGATTTAATTAAGAAAAACTTCAATTTACGTAATGAGACAAGTCTCTCTTTCTCTCTTATAAACCTTTCACTTTCCGTAATCAATCCACAAAAAAGTCTTACCCAATTTCCAATCTTAAATTTACTTTCAATTAAGGTTCAGATTCTTAAAAATGTATTGTGCGATACATGCCAATATGCCATGTACTTCATCTTCTTATTTATTCTCCATGTCCTTCCTCCTTCTTGAGGGTTTCCATAATCACATTTGTATATGTAAACAATTTTTCTGCGTTTATAAGGTCTCTCCCTTGCATCTTCTCCGCCCTTTAAGAGTGAGTAGATAGGTTTGCGTTTCTTCAATGTCTCTTTTTCCATCTGCTGGTTATTTTGTATAAACAAGAGTTTATATGTATGAATCGTAATATGAGATATTCAGTGGATCTTGGTGTTTGACATATGATTGGTGTTGTTTTTCCTGTTGAATACGGTATTTATTGTACAGTCGGAATGGACGCTCTGAGAATTAAATTTCGACTACAAGTTTTGAATATAGACGCAGGTGTTCGGGAATTTTGTTTATCCGTGTTGGTTTTCCATTTACACAAACTACAGTGAACCAGTGTCACCTTCCCATTGGCTCTCTAATCCGAACCAACCGGCATTTGCACGCACAAATCGAGCAAAGGAGAACAATTTTGGTCTATAATATATTTTCTCCTTTGCTCTTTTGTATTTTGGCTTGGGTTTTGATCAATTGGTTGTTAACCTAATGTTACAGATCATTGCACTGGAAAACTAGATGCGTAATAAGATATGGTCTCATATCTTCCATTCCATGGGATTTCTTTAACATGTGCGCCAACAAAAAGAAGCTTTCCTCTCTCTTTGGTACGTTGCATACTGTGTTGGAATGATCTATTTCCACAAGAAGATACCTTTATGCAAGAAACCAAACAAGGTGATTCTTAAATCATGCATTTCATTTGAACAATATATATTAAAGGTGCTTGGAAAGAGGCAATTACCTGTTTCTATAGTTGGTAATAACACTAAACAAACAATGTTAATATACAAGTGTTTGCTAAACCAACGGAAAAACACGGTTTACACTGAAAAAGAACTATATATGCGCTACAAATTAGTTTTAGAATGGCTACTGATGGTTGAGGAGGTGAGCTCTATGTATACGTGAACAAAACCTTATTACTCAAAACAATAGATCATGTGAAGAGTTTCATTCCTTTGTGGTTATTATATGGGCAAGTTTTTTTCCTTCTACCTTCTATGTTAGTTTTTCAGTCTTTTTTGGGTTTATAAGTAGAAGTGGTACCACTGTAGCGTACATCACATGGTTAGGGAGGGTCTTGTAGTATTTTCGAAAAAATGTGCACCTATACCATTATCCTAATTTAAGCTCACTCTTATCCAAATTGTATCCTCCATCTCTGCTATTATTGATTTCTTTACAAGTCCTGGACTCATGGATATGCTTGAGTAAACTCTAGAAGCTAGGTGTTTATAATTATTGGTTTCACAAGGCATGTCAATTCATGAAAGTGAGGAACACAAACGAAAATAAAATCGAAATAGTAAGACATCTTATCTTATTCACGATGTGAAAAGCTTGATGGTCTTAATGATTTCTCAACCAGATGACAAATGGACAAGTTAAGATATATACTTCATGTTGCACAACCTTGATTTACCAAAGTCTTCAATTTTGTATAACGAAAAAAAAAATGATGAAATTGACAAAAAAACAAAAAAAAATGATGAAAACATTTTACAAAAATATCAAATAAAATCACTAATTTTTCAATTTTAAAAAATACAACAAGAAAAAGAAAAACCCGCGTATATATGCGGATATTCATCTAGTATGTATAATGAATGTTTGAGTTTCATTCATGTATTTTGTTTTGTACAGTTTTTTGTTTGTTTGTTAATAGTCTGATTTAAGTCTAATTTGCTTTCTTCTTCGTTTGTGTTGTTTTGCTTGTAAGAAAATGTTGTAAAAATGGTATTTTAAAACATTCCTTCTGCTTACTTTGAGAATCATGAATGGGTATGATAGTAACCTTGAAGATTGAAATTGGACACAGCATTATCACACCAAGGAAGAAGATTAATTAAGCAGCATAGTAGCTCCAAAAAATGGATAATAATTTGCCTTTATGCCAGAATTAATAGACTTAGCCCCAAAACAAAGTTAGAGATTTTAAAGAATCCCAATTAAGGACACAAAGATGGAAGGATTTATATCACAAATATACAATATTGTTACCACTAACAAAAAAAGTCGTTGTAGTATAGTGGTAAGTATTCCCGCCTGTCACGCGGGTGACCCGGGTTCGATCCCCGGCAACGGCGATTTTTGGTTTTTTTGGTTTTTAGGCCTCTTTCTTTTTTTTTTGGCTTTTCACCTTCCTTTTAAATTTCCGATTTCTCAGTTCTTCTTCAAATTCGCTTCGAAGATGGAGTTTCGTTTCACTAATAAGGTACTAGTGAAGAAGAACTGATCAGATATCTTCGCCGTCTTCCACCATTTCTGCAAATTTGCTATTTTGAATCTGTTGTTCGCTTCAGTTTTTTCCTGCGTTTGTGATGATGATTTCTGGATATCTGCTTCGTTGTCTACTTGTGGATTTAGCTGATATCGGCTTTGGAAACTGGTTAGTGGTTAATATCTATAGTCAAAAGGGTTTTTTCTAGGAGTATGGATAGTTTACCAAATGAGATTATTTGCCACATTGGGTCTTTCCTTTCTGCAAAGGAGGCTGCTTTCATAATGGTTCTCTCGAAGAGGTGGCGAAATCTGTTTACCATCATTCCAAAACTTCATTTTGATGGCGATGAAGCGAGTTTCGAGGATTTTGTGGATGGAGTATATGTTGGCTTTACCAGTCAGTCTTCGTATAAGGAAATTCTCTCAAAAGTGGAACCATTCCCAAATATGATCATATCAACCGTTGTCTCTGCCATGTGTTGAAGCGTGGTGTTTTGGTTCTTAAACTCGAGGTAAAAGTTGGCGAACAAGAAGGATATTCACCGTCTCTTGAAGTTGGCGAACGAGAAGGATATTCACTGCCTCTTGAAGTTTTTACTTGCAAGACGGTTGCTAAAATGGAACTAGGGTCTGGTTTTGCTATTGACATGCTCCCTGCGGATGCGTTTCTTCCATCGCTCAAGACTCTCTTTCTCGATACTGTTCGGTTTTATGATTTTGGTGGTCGTTGTGCGTTCAAAACGCTTCTCTCTGCGTCCCCTGTGCTTGAGGAATTAGTCATTGATGGTATCGAGTGGGAATGCTGGAAATGGTCTTGCTCTGTGCCCAGTCCGACCCTCCAAAGACTTACTATCCGACGTAAAGAGTGGCATGGTAATGATGAGGGCATTGCATTGGATTCTCGGGGTCTTGCCCATGATTTTGACAGAATTAGTTTGGATACTCCGGGTCTTACCTACTTAGAGTACTCTGATTATGTTCCTAAGGAGTATCTAGTTGTTAATCTCAATTCCCTTGTTGAAGCTAAGCTCGATCTTTGTGTGGACGAAGATGGTTATTGGGAAGAAATTCATGCAAATGATTTCAATCCAATGAATCTGATTAATGGGTTAAAACATGTTGAGATTTTGGAGTTAACTATTAACACTATGGAGGTAAGTTTGCTCTATTGTTTTCTTTCTCTTTGATATGTTACTGCAACTTTATGTGTTATTTGTATTACCATTGAGGTATAAGAATCAAAATCTTGCTAGATATTGTCATACGTTGAGAGGGTGGTAGTTTATGCTCAGGTATCAGATGACGAAAAGCTGCAAGTCTTGGCGGATCTGCTAATGCTTCCTAGAGCTTCGTACAAATGCAAAATCCAAGTCAAGTTTTTTCCAAAGCATTAATAAGGGCAAACTCTAATCTTTCCTACTTTTGCTCAAATCTATTGCTTAATTCAGCTAGGACTGATCAGTGGGATACAATCTATTAATTTACCAAATATTTAAATATCACAGTTCAAAGTTTGTAATCAAGAATCCATATGGTTGAAACTTGAAAGCAAGAATTAGACCTTGAATGCAGCTGCGTAAGCGGCTTGGAGATTTCATATGACTTGAAAAGGTAACTTGTTGTGGATAAGCTCCCACAAGACAATGGCGAAGCTGTTCGTGTCATGGAAGATTCTACAACCCTTATAACCATGGCTGGCGAAGAAACTGCACAGATTTCTTGGTTCATGGCTACACCAGAGACGACGAGGTTGTCCCGTCTCAATTCTCTGAATTCAATTCATCTCTTCGTCACATTGTTACCTACATAAACATCTGATAGACTGGTTCTTTTACTGTGTATATTGATCTCTCCTCTTCAATCCATATGGAATTAGTAGCATCTGTTGCACAAGCTCGTAGATTCGATTATGTTCTAGACGACCCTGGCCTTCAATACAATAACACAAATGGTAAATTTTGGTTGATATATTTCTGAGGCATTCCTATCAAACATTTTGTTGTGCATCCAGTAACAAGAGAGACTCAAATAGACATGCACAATAATTATTAAAAAAAAAAAAAAAAAAAGCTTCTTTATTCATTTGGATGACAAATCCTGCTGGAAACAGAACAGTCATTATTAAAAAAAAAAAGAAAAAGAAAACCAGAAGAGTCAATATCAACATCATTGAGGACTTAATAGCATTTTTTTTTTTTTTGGAATATTATTATTATGAGACTGATCTTCTTCATTTAGTTTTAGAGCTCTGTCCTTCTTCTTTTTTGGCTAAATTCTCTTCGATCTGCTTGTAAATCCTTAAGAGCTCTTTAATCTGCATCTCCATAGTACCCACCGTATCCTTTAAACGAGGTTGGATATTGCTCTTTGAAACGCATAGGAATTGTATCATTTTCTCCAACATTGCCATGAATGGTCTCACTTTCTCGTTCACATAAACTGATCTTGGCTCCGGTTGAGACAACTCCTGGAGAGAAAAAAAGAAGGAACGTGTTCAACAAGAAAATAACACAACAAACACATAGATGCATGCTTATGTATGACTTTTCTTTTTTGCAATAAGCCGATAACCAACCCATCTAATTGCATTTAATCCATGACTCCCTTTCATAAGTTACTTACTACTATTACGTAAAAAAAAAAGTGCTTACTAGATGCAATCTGGCATTCATTATCTTGTACATTTCATTCAGCTTTGGTAAGTATATCTCTTTCATGGGTTTAATCTGCAAAGATTATACGATTACTCATCACCGTGATTATATCTATGTAAGATATAGCAAACTGTTTTTTTTTTTTTTTTATGTCTTGGATCAAAAATAATATAGCAAACGTTAAAATGATATAGAAATACCTTTTGGTAAACCTCCTCTTGCCAATCATTTCGATTTGCATTTGCCATTAAATCTACGGTTGCTAAGAATGAAAAAAACAAGATTAGTTTTAAAAAAAAAATACAAGAGAGTGTGTACCATACTAAAACCTAAATCCACGAAACCAACTTCTAGTGTGTACAAAAAAACGAAGGAATCAAATGTTGAAAAAGGTTTATTTTCTAGAGATTATTTGAATATAAAGGCTTAGTTTTCATAAGCTGAAACATAAGCGATTTGTATAGAGACACCTCTTCTTTTGATTCTGCGTATATACCAATCCAATAACCAAACAAACCAACTTCCAAAACTTGATATCAAAATCTTGAACATGTTGGTTGTTATATATAGATATGTAAAATTAGCTTTTGTCACCTCTTTTTCCACATGTCTTTATTAATTGAATTTATTTACATAACTAAATCATTATTTAATAATTAACTATATTTATATAACATCATCTTTTTCAATTAATTTTACTAATTATAATTAAATTGATCTATTAAAATATACTTTATGATTTAGTATTTTAAACACAATTTAAGAAGTATCTCAAAATTTAAATCATAAAAATAAAAAAGCAAAAGATTATAATTTTATTTAAATATTATTAGATTTAATATCTATTATTTTATTAAATTTTCATATCTCATTAATTATTCATGAAATTTGGCGAAGTTAGCAATGTTATTAGAACTATAAGATCTTCATTAAAATTTAATACTAGTAAACACCTAACTTATTTTATTTTATTTTCTGAGAAAAAAACACCTAACTTTTACACAAAATATATTTTTAATATACAAAACAAAATTTGAAGGCGGATTGCTTGAATCGATCCCCTTGGTAGGATTTTTTGGTTTTTTTGTATATTAATAGTATACATATGATATGCATTTATGTTTTACAAACTTGATATTTTTCACATCCTCTTTTACAATTAATTTTATAATTTTGTTAACTAAAATTAAATGTTACATATTATTTATAATTTATTAGTTGTATTTTAGTACTGAATTTTAGACATACTACTTTGAGACACTTCTCAAATTGTAAATCGTAAAGGCAAAACCTCATAAGATTATAATTTATTTAAATAGTACCAGATTTAATATTAATTATGTTTTAAGACTTTCATTTCTCGTTGAATATTAATGAAATTTAACTTGGTTATAGTAACTACTCTCTCGGTACAATGCAATAAAATAGATTTAATTTTGTTCTTCAATCCAACAGATCATTTTAAAAAAAAAGCAATATAGGAGGGAATTGATTCACTCGCCATTTTTGTTTTTTTTTTTTTTGGTAAACAAACTCGCCATATTTGCTTCAAACGCTTTTTAGTTATTGAATTTTTTTTAAAGAAGATGTCCTAACTTTTTGAAATCTTGAACTAGTGTAAGATCCCATAAAAGCACTTAGATAAGCTTCACATCCTCTACATAGTTTGGAAAAGTTTAAAGTTTAAACGATGTAAAACGGTTAAATGCCGGAACTTGAACGGTTACTCTTACCACAATGTTTCTCTCTAGATTATAGTAAAAACTATAGAAAATAATTTTTGCATCTCTTGGACTGAACACAATTTCACCTGTACTAGTCACCCCAGCAGCAGCGTATACGCGATTTGATTTTAATTCTCGCAGCCATTGAAGGGGCTTTTCGTAGACATGCTTTGACCATATGTGTTCCTCAAAATTTTCTAAAACCCACAAAACAAAATACTTTTCATCACGATTATCAACCGCACCTAATTTACTTTTTTGTAGTTTACCATAGTTGAACCTCTCTTCCGAGATATAAAATCCAATCTCTCAGACGTAACATCAAAACAACACGTCATTGGTTCTTTGCCTCCTGATTTATAATACAAAACACCACTGATGCATATCCCATCATCACTTAGGTCATATAAAGGTATACAACATTCATTCTTTCTCCATAAGAGATTTCTCCTTCCATTCTCTAATGCGATAACTTGATGCTCAAGCGATAACTTCTCCTCTGTTCCACGAAGCGCCAGTGATATACATAATACTTTGAACTGTTTGTCAATTGGATTATATATACCCTAAACTAGTGTTCAGGCCCATGCGTTGCATGGGTTAAAAATAATTTAGGTTTCTTAATTTTGTTTTCAATTACTTAAAGTTATAAACATGTTGACAACAAAAAAAAAAGTTATAAACATAAATGTTAAATATTAAAACTAATAATATTGATATGTAATATAGTTTCAATATAAAGATTGACTAAATATCATATTAGATTAAATGAATTTGAGAAATTTTTATATAGTAAAAAAATACTCCATAATTTAAATATATTTATTTAAAATAAAAATTTGTCGAAAGTTTTTGTAGTAAAAAAAACTGTTGTTATGATGAGTAAATTAAGTGGAGAAGAGATAGTGGGGGAAGAAGCAGTTTCGTTCGTTAAAATATTTAAAACTAATGAATTCCTTTTTTTTCTTGTAAAATAGTTTTTTGTTTTTCACAGATGTTAAAAGATAAGAAATTGAGACTTATGCCAGATGACACAAGAAGAGAGTTGCATGTTAATTGTGAAATGACTTGTGAATTATAGTAATAGGATAGCTCTTTGCATAATTCACTTCCTTCGTCATTTTAGGTAAATCTACATATTGTCGTGTAATGGATTCAAAAACCACATCTTTGATACACTTATCTCTTGTCAAACTCTTATCTCTCGTAGAGATTTCCCTCGCAATTGTGTTTGCTGCAAGCAGCACTGGAATTCAGTTTTAGTTTAGTCCGGGAAAAGTAGCTTTGACTTGTATCCCAATGTTTTGAATAATTGACTTGTATCCCAAGTCCCAACGTTTTAAAATCTTAAACTAGTGTAAGAAACCCTAATTGTATAAAAATCCAATAAAACACTTATAACATAAGCTTGGCATCCTCTACGTAGTTTGGAGAAGTGTAAAGTCTAAACACTATAGAACCTTCAAATGGTGGAGTTATTCAACTCTTACTCGTACCACAATATTTCTTTCGAGATTGTAATAAAAAATGTTGAAACGAACTTTTGTTGTATATCTTGGGATGAACACAATTTCACCCGTACCAGTCGGCAGTCACTCTAGAGACTTAATTCCCGCTGCCATTCAAGAGGCTTTTCGTAGACCATTTATGTTCTTCTAAATCCTCTAAAATCCACAACACAAAATTCTTGTAGTCACGATTAGATTATCAACTGCAGCTAATCTACCCTTGAAGTTTATCAGAGTGGTAGGTCACCGGACAATAAAATAAAATCTCTTAATCCTAACATCAAAACAACCGATTATAAATTCGTTGAGGGATGCTGAAGAGACAACTTCTTCTCGTTTACACGAAGCGCCCATGATATACAAGTAAATAACTAAATCAAAAAAATTTCATTAAATTTATTAATAAAATTGTAAAACTTAAAAGTAATAACAAAGTTACGTACTGATAAAAATAAAATGGTCAATCCCTTCTAGTTTTAAAAGCCACAAACAATTAACAATGTCTCTCATCCAACGGCTGAAATGCAGTTATAGATGAAAACCCTGGTCTCATCTGCCGCTATGAATAGCACATCCGTAGCCCTAGGGCTACTATAGTTTTTGGTTATAGGCACACATCTTTTTCTATTATCACCACCGAACAATACTCTCTGCGTCTGTTCCTAATTATCACGCCGGTAAGATCTCTCATGTCGTAGGAAATCAGTATAGATCTAATCAAATTGTATCAACGATCCCAAGTTTTTAGTTGTTTTGTTGCGTTTGGTGATTGGTTATGCTTTTTTGCTCACAGAAGCTAGAATTTGCGTCTTCTGGGACACAGTGGATTGCGCGATCCCTGATAATCTCTCTATTGATATTGTTTCGGACAGCATATATATGTACTGCAGTTAAAGCTTGTGGTTATTCTGGTGACATTTCAATCAAGGCTTATTGTGGTAAGGATTGTTTCATAGAGACACCTAGCAGACCCAATGTGGATCTCATTGTTGCAGAAGGTGATATCTTTTTTTCTCTCTCTTTCTTTGTTTTTTTTTATTTATTATTATATGTGGTTTCAGGAAATGCATCTCATAGAATGAAAAGCATTTCTGTGGACTTGTATGCCTGGCGGTTACTTAACCATCCTGATTCAGTTGTTATGTTTGTCTTGGGAGACGTATCCCGAGACTTGGCCTTTGTCAATGAGCTTGCCGACTTGAGAATGAGTAATTTTAGAGTCCTTTTATGCCAGCCTTCAAGTGCAAGAGGATTGATATTTTCTCCTGTAACTAGAGCCTGGTATTGGGACAGCCTATCTTTAGGGACCCCCTATTTCGGATGAGGCACGCAGTCAGCTCATTGACGTGGAAAAACCTCTTGATTATTATGTGTTTCAACCAGAGTTTAGTGATGATGAGCTTGAAGAACCATTGGAGCCCAAAGAACACTTACTTGGTGAGAGCTGAAAGAGCAGTGCCTGATAGAGCAGTAACCATGATACTTATTCCGCGGAGCAATCACAAGTATTGGTAGAATAAAACAAGTTGAATAAGCCAATGCTTTATCTTTTTCTTTTAATTGGTTGTTGATTACACTTGTTTTGTGGCAACTAAAATGTCATATAAAATTTGCAATGTTTTTATTGATTGTAGTTTTATTTACAATGATGTTTTCAGCACATGTATCTCTTTCCAAACACAATAGATACATGTGTAAGAGATTATGTCATAAATCAGTTTGTGAAAGCATCAAAAAAGTGATTTCAGCAATATGCGACAACCCTTGCAAAAAATCCTTTGTGTTTCATTCAATAATGAGAAATACAACATTCCTCCAAGTGAGAGTCCTATAAAAAAGTTTTGCGAAAGATTTACATGGATATGTTAGTAATTAAAATACACGAAAATAGAAATTGTCTTTATGTACATAAGTTATATATATATATATATATATATATTTATGTTCTCAAATCATTGTATGGACTAATATCTCATGTACGTGTTTTTTCTTCCATTATAAAAATTATCATTTGTATCGAATATCTCATGTATGTATTTATTTTGAGTTAAAAACTCTAACCTCAACAACACCTTAACACTCTATTATCTTTTTAATTTATTTTTATTTATTATAAACTATTCTTTTTGTACAATTTATTATGCTAAATAGTTACGTTATTATAATAAGGGGTGTACAAAAATTGGTAATTTCAGAATTTTGGAGCGGAATTTTGCAGGAATGGAAATAGGATGGATATTTAATATTTATCAAATTCAATATTTTTTTATTTCTTTAGTAATTTAATATTTAGATATTATAAACCACCCAATTCTTTGTAAATACAAAATAATATTTGAATTCTGATAAAATAAAATAAAATTAATTAATTTTTTGATTTAGTATTAATATTGCTTGAAAAGCTGAAGCGATATCGATAATTACCATTGAAAATATATTTGTTTAAAACTTTGTTACATACATATATATGACTATTAGAAAAATCATGTTATCTAAATAACCTATATAGATTTTGAAGATAAAATTTACCAACCATTTTCTAATCTATTTTCATAATATGATTATAATATGGTTACTTATTATGTTCTTTTGTCATATATTTTCGTCTCGTGAATTATATATATATATATATATATATATATATATATATATATTTGGAGAAATTGCAAAAATGTCACTTAGGGGTGTTCATTTGCAAAAATGTCACTAATTATAGATTTTTAAACCCTATATCTTAAAATTCTAAATACTAAAAAATGTTTTGATCCCTAAACCCTCCCCAAACCCTCATAACTAAACCCTAATAGAACATAATTAACCCAAATATAAAGAAAAATTTCAAAAAATGCCACTTTTCAAGTGCCACTTTACAAAAATGCCACACTTTTGAAATCTTTACAAAAATGCCACTTTTTCAAAATTATTTTTTCTTTATATTATTTCTTTTTGGGTTAATTATGTCCAGGGTTAATTATGTCCAGGGTTTAGTTTTGAGTGTTTAGGGGGTTTTAGGTGTCAAAATATTTTTTAGGGTTTAGAATTTTAAGATATAGGTTTTATAAATCTATAATTAGTGGCATTTTTGTAAATGGACATCCCTAAGTGGCATTCTTACAAATGTGCACATAAAAAATGACATTTTTGTAATTGCCCCAAATATAAATAATATAAAGAAAAAATAATTTTTAAAAAGTGGCATTTATGTAAAGATTTCAAAAGTGTGGTATTTTTTTAAATTTCTCTATATATTTTGATTTTTCATCGTAAATAAATATTTGAGATTTTATGACACTATATTTTAAACGTGGGTCTTTCTAATAGGCTGAAAAATAAAAGAGTTAAAGTAATGTTTTAAGTTAATTTAATGTCTGTTAAACAAAATGAAGTTAATTAAATGTAAGAATTTTTTTTTATTGAGGTATAAAATCTTCTAACATTTTTAGAAATATGGTTACGGCAGCTGATTTTTACCAATTTTTTAACTATAATATCATAAACACATTTTTAATTTTTAATAGGTGCGATATATATATATACTATATTCTTAAATTTATTAATTTATATTTTCATTCATTTACTTAATGTTTGACTTTTTTGTTCTAATTTAATTTTTTGATTAGTTATAATAAATAAATAAATAGTATAATTTAGTGTGTATTAAATGAACATTTTAAAATTTAAATGCATTTAAAATTAGTTTTGCCTATGTGGATAGTGTAGACGGAGAGAAAACTCTTTATTTTCAATTAGTGCTAATGGCCATGACGGTTTCATTTTCAACAAAAAACAATTGTTTTTCAAGTATTAGGTTTCTCGCAGATTCTATGTAAGTCTATGTAAGTTTATGAAAGTTTAATGTTTCAAATTATACAGCAACTTTACATAATCAATTAATGTGCCAAGTTCATTAACCAGAATTTTTTTTAAATGATCTTATACAAAATTTATGCAACATAATTCAACAATTAATATTATTTAGCTAATTCGACAATTTAAACTATATACCAATTAGAAAAAAATTAATACTAAATTTCAGTTGTGTTGGTAAAACGCAACGATGAACAAAAATGGTCAAAAACATTATTCATCTCTAATTTAGTTAAATCTAAAACTATATTTTTTTGTTATCAAATTAATTTGAAAGTTGGTGAAAAACGAAATAGTTGGAAACTTGAATGCTAAATTTACGTTATGTTGTGTTAACTAAGCGAATTTGGAACCGCTAACAATCAAAGACAACAATGACAAGATTCCACCTCCAAATAGTTTTCCCAATTATTTAAATCTAGCACTCAAATTTCCAAAAACCAATATAGTTAGTTAAAATTCCAAATTTTAAAATATCTAGTGGAAAAAAACTATTTACAATATAAAAAATAATCATTTTTTTCAAAATAAATAATTAAAATTTGAATGCTAAATTTACATTATGTTGTGTTAATAACTAAACGAACTTGGATCCGCTAACGAACAAAGACGATAGTCAATGACAAGATTACACCTCCGAATAGTTTCCCCAATTATATAAATCTAGCACTAAAATTTCTAAAAACTAAAATAGTTAATTAAATAAAATCCTAAATTTTAAAATAATCGGTGAAAAAATTGTCAAGATTCAAAACTTTGAAAAAGATAAAAAAAAAAGGTGGATTTTAGTGAGAAAGTTTGTTACAGTCAAGGGAAATAGAATTTGTACCAATATTCAAGGTAAAAATCTTCATGAATGTGATAGACTTTGTTGCCTCGCTAGCTATATATCACACCTACAAAACAAAAATACAGAGATCGAATCAACTTAAATTGCTTTATCATGCTTCTTAATTAATTTTGGTACAGTATAAACGAATTAAAAAAGAGTTTTTTTTTTCCTTCTAGAGAAAAAAAGAAAATAGTGTTTCGACATAACAACTTACCACAAACTTAGCGAAACCTCCACATCTGTCGAACTACGAGACTTGCACATCTGTCGAGCTTCAAGTTTCCACCGACTTTGTTCTCTGAATCTTCCACCTTTGTCGGATTAAGGCTTTTTCACGAAGAATTTCAACAACACCTGTAATCAAAACGAAACAGGGACAATTGAATTACTCATCTCATAAAGGTAAATCCCACCATAAGAAACGAAAATATTTTGATGAATTGAGAGCAATCATGCACAGTTGTGGAATCATAACGATCGTGAAAGATTCAATTACTTGATCAATGAATGAATCTTGTTGTTGGATTGAAGAACATAGAAAGATAGAAGAGAACAGAGAGACGTGAAGTGAAATTCTAATTGGTGTTTTTGTTAGCCAAAGAATCGGAGCAAGTAAAAACCCATCTTTTTCGGATTAAGGTTTGTAATCGAAGGATTCCAACAAATTATGTAATCGAAATCAAAGTATTCATGATCTCATACAAGAAACAAATATCTTTTGATGAATTAAGAGCAACGATTGAGAAAGAATCAATTTGTAAGACTTACTTGATCTATGAAACATGTTGGATCGAAGAACATATAAGAAGGGTAGAGGAGAACAGAGAGACATTGTAACGCCCGTGATCCAAAAAGTAATTTTTTGGATGGGTGTCGATCGACACAGGGTTGGTGTGTCGATCGACACGGCTGTTTTTGACTCAAAAGGAGTCGGGCAGAGGGGGCTCTGTCGATCGACACAGTTGGAGGTGTGTCGATCGACAGGGATTTCGATTGCCGTCAGAATGACGTATGGATTGGTCATCTGTCGATCGACACAAGGAGGTGTGTCGATCGACAGAGTGTCGGCTGGACTGTCTATTTAAGACAAAAATCGGATTTTTGGGCAAAAACTTCAAGTTTTTGAGAGAGAAAGTGAGAGATTTGAGAGGAGATGTTGTTGGTGTTGTTTGTGTGAGTGTTTGTGAGGTTGTGGAAGCGTGGGAGGATCGTTCGGTGAAGGATCTCGGATTTGTTCTTCGTGTTCTTCGTGTTCTTCGTCGGATTCTTCTCCTTTTCTATCCGAATTCGAGGTGAGTGCGTGACCATAGGCTTATCTGGGTAAAGGAATTGATAGGATGCGATTGTGTGTTGTTTGGATCGATTCTTGTTTGGAATTTTGGTGGATTTTGTGGAGGAAATCGGTTTGGTGAGTTTCTGGGTTGGTCGTGTTGATCGACACGGGGTGGTGTGTCGATCGACAGAGTGTCGGTTGGTCGTGTCGATCGACACGGGGTGGTGTGTCGATCGACAGAGTGTCGGTTGGTCGTGTCGATCGACACGGGAAGGTGTGTCGATCGACACGGGACTGTTGTGTGTCGATCGACACAAGGAGGTGTGTCGATCGACAGGGGTTTTGCTGACCGACAGTTTGACTTTTGAACGTGTTGTTCTCTTTTGATTGTTGTGTGATGCATTATTGTTGTTCACCCTGGTATTGTATCTTTTGCTTATGCCTGTGTGTATAGTCTGTAGATGGGATGACCGTCTCACTGAGTATTTATGATAATACTCACGCATCTCTTATAACCATGTGATGCAGGTAAAGACAGTCAGTGATCGTGGAATCATGGCCGGGACGAGGGGAATGATCTAGTGGCTCGTTTTCGTGTAATAAGTTAAAATTGCTAGGGTGTTAGCAATTGCAGAACTATGTGTATTACCGAATTGAATTAGAATTAATAAGTATGGACTTGTAAAACGATAAATTGTATTTGATTGTTTGAATCATTGTTTCCGCGCTATTGTTTATTGGACCGTTGAGGATCATTATTTATGATAATAGTGGTCCGGGTTGAAATTTTTTTTATTTGACGGGTTGGGTCGTCACAGTTTGGTATCAGAGCCCTAGCGGTTCTAGGGCTAGTTAATTAATTGATTATGCGAGTTAGTCAATTGATTGTTGTGTGGGTATGGAGTCCTAGATCATCCCTTCCGAGCCTTCAATGAGATTCCACGGTATGTGTTTATGTGATTTCTGTTTTTCTAGTACTTAGTATTCTGCGGGTTAATGCAGAGTGATGACTAGGGGGACTAGAGGCAGAGGTCGCGGGGGCCGTAGAGGTCGTGGTAGTCGTGCTGGGCGTGGGCGTGGGCGGGGACTTGGGAGTGAGTCTGCTGCCACGTGGGTGTCCCAGGAGACTACACAGGAGCGGGTAGCTGACTCGCAGGCGTTTCAGGAGGGGTCCGTGGGTGTGACAGCTACGGGTTCCAGTGTGAGAGCTGGAGGGGCTGGTGCGGGTCCTGATGTAGCTGGCGGTGCGATGGGCCCTGGTGGGGGTGCTGCCGTAGGCGTTGCCCCGGATCGAGATGATCGTCTGGCAGGTCTACTACAGATGATTCTGGAGAGGTTACCAGGAGGGGTGCCTGCTCCGGGTCATGCTCCTGGGGTACAGCCGGGTTTGGCTGGGGTGCAGCCGGGTTTGGCTGGGGTGCAGCCGGGTTTGGCTGGGGTGCAGCCGGGTTTGGCTGGGGTGCAGCCGGGTTTGGCTGGGGTGCAGCCGGGTATGGCTGGGGTGCAGCCGGGTTTGGCTGGGGTACAGCCGGGTTTGGCTGGGGTGCAGTCGGGTATGGCTGGGGTGCAGCCGGGTTTGGCTGGGGTGCAGCCGGGTATGGCTGGGGTGCAGCCGGGTTTGGCTGGGGTGCAGCCGGGTTTGGCTGGGGTACAGCCGGGTATGGCTGGGGTGCAGCCGGGTTTGGCTGGGGTTGAGGAGCTTCCATCTTATATGCGGATGATGGAGCAGATGCAGCGGATTGGTACTGCATTTTTCTCGGGCGGTGCTAAGCCTGAGGAGGCTGATGGGTGGCGGATGAGGTTAGAGCGTAACTTTCACTCCATCAGGTGTCCAGAGGGATACAGAGTGGATCTGGCGGTACATTACCTAGAGGGTGATGCGCATCTCTGGTGGAGAGGTGTTGAGGCCAGGAGGGTGCAGGCCGAGATGGTCTGGGAGGATTTCTTGGCGGAGTTTAACGCCAAGTATTTCCCGCAGGAGGCGGTGGACCGTTTGGAGTCTAGGTTTCTGGACCTAACTCAGGGAGATCGGTCAGTGAGGGAGTTCGATGCTGAGTTCAGTCGACTTCTGGTACATGCAGGGAGAGGCATGGAGGGCGAGGATGCCCAGGTTAGGAGGTTCTTGCGAGGACTTCGTCCAGATTTGAGGACTCGCTGCAGGGCGAGTAGGTTCGCCACGAGGGCGGAGCTGGTTGAGATGGCTGCTGCGATCGAGGAGGATCTCAGGGAGCAGGTTGTGGTGGTTAGTCCACCGGTGCAGCAGCAGCAGCCGAGGAGATCTCAGCAGCAGATGAGTTCAGGCAGGGGCGGCAAGCCTGCTCAGGGACAGAAGAGGAAGTGGGAGAGCACTTCAGGGGTCAGTCAGGGCGGTTCGGGATGCTTCGGGTGTGGGAGCATGTCCCATCGTGTGGCGAGCTGTCCGAGGAGGACCGGGACCGGGACTCGAGATGTGCGGGTCGGGGTCCAGGATACGCGGGTGTGTTACCACTGCAGAGAGACGGGGCATATTAAGCCCAAGTGTCCGAAGCTGCAGCAGTTGGCGGTGGCCGCAGTGCAGCCATTGGCAGTGCAGCCGTTGTCTCAGATTGCAGCAGCACCGCGTGTTTTCACGTCTGCGGAGGCGGGTGGATCTAGCACCAGACCGATCACAGGTACTTCCGAACTTGACTTTTTAAATTCATGGTTATTTGAGTTTTTGTCGGTTGGGAAATTGTGAGTCTGTGCTAGAATGGTAAGGTTCTGAGGCACATGGGATTGTGTAGGGACCTTAGTTGTGGGCGGTTATGAGTCCCACGTGTTGTTTGATTCGGGAGCTACGAATAGCTTTATTACGCCGGAGTGTGCGGAGAGCAGCGGAATCCAGAGTGATTCCGGGGAACAGGCGGGAGTAGTCAAGGTTGCTGGTGGTAGGACGTTGGCTACTTTCGGGCGGGCTCGTGGTGTGGATGTTCTGGTGGCAGGAGAGTTGATGCCAGCAGATCTGATCATCAGTCCGGTGGAGCTGTACGATGTTATCCTGGGGATGGATTGGTTGGATCGTTACAGGGTCCATCTGGATTGCCACCGAGGGCGAGTTGTGTTTGAGCGAGAGGCGGGGAGGTTGGTTTATCAGGGTGTGAGACCGACTTCCGGGAGTCTCGTGATTTCCACGATACAGGCCGAGCAGTTGCTTCTCAAGGGCTGCGAGGCGTATCTGGTGACGATAGTGATGCCTGAGTCTGTTGGAGGGGTTGCAGTTGAGGATATTCGAATTGTTCGGGATTTCCAGGATGTGTTCCAGTCGTTGGAGGGATTACCGCCATCGCGGTCGGATCCGTTTGTTATTGAGTTGGAACCCGGGACTACTCCGATATCTAAGGCACCTTACCGTATGGCTCCAGCAGAGATGGCAGAGCTGAAGAAGCAGCTGGATGATTTGCTGGATAAGGGTTTTATTCGGCCTAGTGTTTCACCGTGGGGAGCGCCAGTGTTGTTTGTGAAAAAGAAAGATGGTAGTTTCCGGTTGTGCATCGATTATCGGGGACTTAACCGAGTCACCGTGAAGAACAGGTACCCTCTGCCGCGCATTGATGAGTTGTTGGATCAGTTGCGAGGGGCTACCTGGTTCTCCAAGATCGATTTGGCTTCGGGGTACCATCAGATTCCGATTGAGGAAGCAGATGTAAGGAAGACTGCTTTCAGGACGAGGTATGGGCATTTTGAGTTCGTGGTGATGCCTTTTGGTTTGACGAATGCACCAGCAGCGTTCATGCGATTGATGAACGGGGTATTCCAGGAGTATCTGGATGTGTTTGTGATCATCTTTATCGATGATATTTTGGTGTATTCGAAGAGTCCTGAGGAGCATGAGTTGCATCTGAGAGTAGTTTTGGGGAAGCTGCGGGAGCAGAAGTTGTTTGCGAAGTTGAGCAAGTGCAGTTTCTGGCAGCAAGAGATGAGTTTCCTTGGCCATGTGGTGTCTGCAGAGGGAGTTTCTGTGGATCCGGCTAAGATCGAGGCTATCAGAGGGTGGCCTAGACCGAGGAATGCCACTGAGATTAGGAGTTTTCTTGGGTTGGCAGGTTATTATCGGAGATTCATTGCGGGATTTGCGAGTTTGGCTAAGTCAATGACCAAGTTGACAGGGAAGGATGTTCCTTTCGTGTGGTCTTCTACTTGCGAGGAGAGTTTCGGGAAGTTGAAGGAGATGTTGACATGTACACCTGTGTTGGCGTTACCCGAGCCAGGGGAGCCTTACGTGGTGTATACCGATGCTTCGGGTGTTGGTCTGGGTTGTGTCCTGATGCAGCAGGGAAAGGTTATTGCGTATGCTTCGAGGCAGTTGAGGAAGCATGAGTGCAATTACCCTACCCATGATTTGGAGTTGGCTGCGGTAATTTTCGCTCTAAAGATTTGGAGATCTTATCTTTATGGCGGAAAGGTTCAGGTGTTCACAGACCATAAGAGTTTGAAGTATTTCTTCACTCAGCCGGAGTTGAACCAGAGACAGAGGCGCTGGATGGAGTTGGTAGCGGATTACGATTTAGAGATCGGGTACCATCCGGGTAAGGCTAATCTGGTTGCAGATGCATTGAGTCGGATGAGGGTTGCTTCGGCTCAGGAGCGTGATATGGAAGCTCTGGTGAGCGAGATTAGTACGTTGAGGTTGTGTGTGATCTCACAGGAGCCGTTGGGGTTAGAGGTAGCTAACCAGGCAGATTTGCTGAGTCGTATTCGAGCAGCTCAGGAGTTGGATCCGATGTTGATTGATGCTGCTAGGGTTGCAGGTTCAGAGTATATGGTCTCGGCAAATGGGACGATACTGGTGAACGGACGGGTTTGTGAACCCAAGGATGAGGATCTGAGGCAAGAGATCTTGCGTGAGGCTCATGCGAGCATGTTATCGATTCATCCGGGGGCAACCAAGATGTATCGTGATCTGAAACGGTATTATCACTGGGTCGGGATGAAGAGGGATGTAGCTAATTGGGTTGCAGCGTGCAACGTGTGTCAGCTGGTGAAGGCTGAGCATCAGGTTCCGAGTGGTATGTTGCAGAGTTTGCCCATTCCGGAGTGGAAGTGGGATATGATTACCATGGACTTCGTGACGGGGTTACCGTTGTCACGGACGTATGATGCGATATGGGTGATTGTGGATCGTCTGACCAAGTCAGCACATTTTCTTGCCATCAAGAAGACCGATGGGACGGTGGTGTTGGCTAAGAAGTATGTGCGTGAGATAGTGAGGCTGCACGGGGTGCCAGCGAGTATTGTGTCAGACAGGGATCCGAGGTTTACGTCTGAGTTCTGGAGGGCGTTTCAGACAGAGATGGGCACTAAGGTGCACATGAGCACGGCTTATCATCCTCAGACAGATGGGCAGTCAGAGAGGACTATTCAGACTTTAGAGGACCTGTTGAGGATGTGCGTGCTGGATTATGGTGGTCATTGGGCGGATCATCTGAACCTGGTTGAGTTTGCTTACAACAACTCATACCAGGCGAGTATTGGGATGACTCCATATGAGGCTTTGTATGGGAGGACGTGTAGGACACCATTGTGCTGGACTCAAGTGGGGGAGAGGAGCATGTTTGGTGCGGATTTTGTTCAGGAGACGACGGAAAAGATCCGTGTCTTGAGACTGAACATGAGAGAGGCTCAGGATCGGCAGAAGAGTTATGCTGATAAGAGACGGAAAGAGCTGGAGTTTGAGCTGGGAGATCTGGTGTATCTCAAGGCAGCGATGTTGAGGGGTCCTAACAGATCCATTTCGGAGAATAAGCTAAGTCCAAGGTTTATGGGTCCGTTCCGGGTGGTGGAGCGGGTTGGACCAGTGGCTTATCGGTTGGAGTTACCTCAGAGTATGAGAGCGTTTCATAAGGTATTTCATGTGTCGATGCTGCGGAAGTGTCTACATGAGTCTGAGGAGGTGTTGGCTAGGATTCCGGAGGATCTTCAGCCCAACATGACGTTGGCGGCGAGACCTGTGAGGATTCTCGAGAGGAGAGTCAAGGTTCTGCGCCGGAAGAGGATACCATTGGTGAGAGTCGTGTGGGACTGTGATGGTATTGAGGAGGAGACTTGGGAACCAGAGGCAAGTATGAAGACGAGGTTCTCGAAGTGGTTCGAGAAGCAAGCGGAGGCTTGAGTGTCTTCTGGTTTTCAGTGGTTGTTTTAGCTTGTGGCTATGAGTTGTATGTATTTTCGTTTGGGTTGTAACGATATACATTGTTGAGATTTAATAAGATGGAGTTTTCTTATTATCTTGGGTTATAAGACGGATGTTCTTATGGTATGACTGGGAGGTCATGGGTTTGATGACTGGGTTAGGTCATGTGTGTGATGACGGGGAGGTCATTTGAGGGGCTAGGATAGAAGCTCTATGGGAGTTAGGGCTTGGCTAGGTATCTAGGGATGGGGATCCTAAGGGGTTAGGACGGGTAGATCCCTAGATGGCGCTGGAAAATAGAGGTTTTATGTGAGTTAGAACCTGTCTATTTTCTAGGGGGAGTCTGGAACAGAATTCTTATGTGAGTTAGGACTGTCTTTTCCAGGGACTCCGATGGAAACACCCTGGTGATTGGGTTGTTTCAGATGACCTGGGGATTGGTCATGAGGGATATTCCGGGTTAGGGAATATCGGGGTAGGAAACACCCTGGCGATTGGGTTGTTTCAGATGACCTGGGGATTGGTCATGAGGGATATTCCGGGTTAGGGAATATCGGGGTAGGAAACACCCTGGCGATTGGGTTGTTTCAGGTGACCTGGGAATTGGTCATGAGTGATATTCCGGGTTAGGGAATATCAGGATGAGAACCACGGAAGGAAATCGGTCGACAGGTGCTTATGATGCACGTTACAGTGTTACTGCTCCAGGGGATGGTGATATTCTCCTGCATATACTTTGAGGGACAGAGATCTCTCCAGAGGATGTGTGATTTCCTCTGCAGCCGATAGCTTGACGGACTGTGTGTCCCGAGAGTGGGAGGGGCTGGAGCATACCGAGAGCCGGTATGGTATACATCGAGAGCTCGTAGGGTGACGATCTTACGAGTGGGAGTGGTGTATAGAGATATGAGTTTGAGCAATAGTACCTGTAGTGTGATTATAAGTATGAGATTGGATGAACTTCAGGGATCGGGAATGATCTCAGGTGGTTGTGGATGTCTAATCTAGGGTTGTTACTCGAGTTGGAACCTTAGTTCAGACGACCCTGGTAAACATATGTAGCCTCTTTGGTCGTACATGTTCTTGTTTGATTGTTGTGCGACCAATTGATCCAAGGTTTGGGTCTACGGTGGGTCGGGCATGTTCTTGTTTGATTGTTGCGCGATCTATCGGACAACCCTGATCCGGATCAGCGAGTGCCGCATCGTGGATGTTTCCTGGGGGAATTTGGGCGGGTTATGGATGAGAGTGTCAACCTTAGTGAGACGGGGTTAGGTGATTGGGATCGGGTAGTGATCTCTGATCTTGGACTGACCGGGTTTGGTCAGGATTGTATCCATAGATATGGTGCAATGAGGCTAGTGTGAGCCTAGTAGAACTCGGGGATCAGGTGTGATCGCGAGTGGTGCTGGCTGAGGGCCAGAGGTTTTGTGTTGTGTACGTCGAGTCTAGGGTTATTATTGGAGTCTGGAATTCGGTTCGGACAATCTTGGTAGCATATGTTACGCCGATGGTCGTACATGTTCTTGTTTGATTGTTGTACGATCATTTGGTCTAGTGCGGGGTCAACGGTTGATCGGACATGTTCTTGTTTGATTGTTGGACGGTCAATCGGGCAGCTCTAATCCGGATCATGGGGCGTGCATCGTGGGTGCTCCGGGGGAATCTGGGCGAATTTTTGGGCGAGAGTGTAGCCTTAGCAGGACGGGATAGGGGATTCGAGTGTTATCTCGAAGGTTGTTGGCCGCGTTTGGGTCAGGTAGTGGAGACCGTAGTGAGACGGTGTTGCGTGATTCGAGGTCGAATCCGTGTTAGTGGGGGAGAATTGTAACGCCCGTGATCCAAAAAGTAATTTTTTGGATGGGTGTCGATCGACACAGGGTTGGTGTGTCGATCGACACAGGGTTGGTGTGTCGATCGACACGGCTGTTTTTGACTCAAAAGGAGTCGGGCAGAGGGGGCTCTGTCGATCGACACAGTTGGAGGTGTGTCGATCGACACAGTTGGAGGTGTGTCGATCGACAGGGATTTCGATTGCCGTCAGAATGACGTATGGATTGGTCATCTGTCGATCGACACAAGGAGGTGTGTCGATCGACAGAGTGTCGGCTGGACTGTCTATTTAAGACAAAAATCGGATTTTTGGGCAAAAACTTCAAGTTTTTGAGAGAGAAAGTGAGAGATTTGAGAGGAGAGGTTGTTGGTGTTGTTTGTGTGAGTGTTTGTGAGGTTGTGGAAGCGTGGGAGGATCGTTCGGTGAAGGATCTCGGATTTGTTCTTCGTGTTCTTCGTGTTCTTCGTCGGATTCTTCTCCTTTTCTATCCGAATTCGAGGTGAGTGCGTGACCATAGGCTTATCTGGGTAAAGGAATTGATAGGATGCGATTGTGTGTTGTTTGGATCGATTCTTGTTTGGAATTTTGGTGGATTTTGTGGAGGAAATCGGTTTGGTGAGTTTCTGGGTTGGTCGTGTCGATCGACACGGGGTGGTGTGTCGATCGACAGAGTGTCGGTTGGTCGTGTCGATCGACACGGGGTGGTGTGTCGATCGACAGAGTGTCGGTTGGTCGTGTCGATCGACACGGGAAGGTGTGTCGATCGACACGGGACTGTTGTGTGTCGATCGACACAAGGAGGTGTGTCGATCGACAGGGGTTTTGCTGACCGACAGTTTGAATTTTGAACGTGTTGTTCTCTTTTGATTGTTGTGTGATGCATTATTGTTGTTCACCCTGGTATTGTATCTTTTGCTTATGCCTGTGTGTATAGTCTGTAGATGGGATGACCGTCTCACTGAGTATTTATGATAATACTCACGCATCTCTTATAACCATGTGATGCAGGTAAAGACAGTCAGTGATCGTGGAATCATGGCCGGGACGAGGGGAATGATCTAGTGGCTCGTTTTCGTGTAATAAGTTAGAATTGCTAGGGTGTTAGCAATTGCAAAACTATGTGTATTACCGAATTGAATTAGAATTAATAAGTATGGGCTTGTTAAACGATAAATTGTATTTGATTGTTTGAATCATTGTTTCCGCGCTGTTGTTTATTGGACCGTTGAGGATCATTATTTATGATAATAGTGGTCCGGGTTGAAATTTTTTTTATTTGACGGGTTGGGTCGTCACAGACATATTGAAGCAAAAAATCTAATTAGTATTTCTTTTGGCCAAAGAAACAAAACCCATTGATTTATATATAGGAAAAATCTAGACGTTAATAAAAACGAATTAAAAAAAATAGCCGTTTAAGCATAGTTACTGTTTGAAAAAACAGTTAACGGCTATATTGTCTTGAAAAGACGTTTTATCGCAGTCGCATTCTTCAACGAAAGAAGAAAACCCAACTCTTACTAAATTACCAAATTACCCTCGACATGACAACTTTTTATATGATTGTCATTGAGAACACTTTTTCAAATTGGGTCATTTCTATATTTTACTGGGCCTATACTAACTGGACCAAAGAGAATATGGCCCCAAATTAATAGAATCATCAAAAAGGCATGTGCAAAATTTTGTTTTTACAAGAGAGATGGATGAAGAAAGCTTCAAACGATGTACTTATATTATCATCAAATACAATAAACAAAAGTTGTTTAATGTAATAAGATTGATCACTCAAGTTGACCATACCAAACCCCTTGGAACTTCACATCCTTTGGTACCTTAGCACCCAAGTCAGTATCCGACGGCTGAATACTCTCGAACATTCCGATCACTTCTCCTGTCTCTGGTTTGATCTTTGTCACTTCTTCTGTAAAATCTTACAATTTGTGTGTTGTTCCTCACTATCGCAGAATCAATGGAGGCACATATTGTTAATTCGTTGGTCCAGTTTGGATATTCCTATTGTGTTTGTCTTTTTTGTTTGTTTGTTTAAATATGGTTTTTTTCTATCTACTCCTTCTTCTTCTTGCGTTAGTAACGATTCTTCTTTGTTTTCCTTTTTTCTAGAATTTGGCAATTTCTATAAAGTGATTCTCTAACCATATCATCTCTTCTATTTTCTCCACTAAAAACCAACTTAATTTCTTTACCAATTTTTGATTCAATCTTTTCATTAATTTTCTTCTGAATAATTCACTTTATCTTATGTTAATTCGATATTATCGCAAAATCAAAGGACATTTATGCTAATTTGATATTATTCACTTTAATTACAATTTTAATCTATTAATTTTCTGATATTGTTGTCCTGCGCAACACGCGGGTAGTTGCCTAGTCATATCCTTAGTAGAAAGGCATAGAGTAGTAAATCATGTAAGCTTTGGAAAATACCTCATAAACATCTTTCTTCATAGCTTATAAAAACAGCTTAATAAAACAACCATGTATGTTGCCATAGAGCTCCTCTGGATTCTATTTCATCTCTCATTAGTAACCCAATGTATGCGAATAAACATAATGTTCTATATCTCTCAGGATTACGTCGAGCTCCTCTTGGTTGTCATTGCATCTCCTGCGAAGTTCGAATCATGGATAAAAAAATATCCAGTATTTGGAAGTAAATTGATCTATGCAATGGCTAATTAAAGAAAACCCATCAGCGCATTGATAATTTATATAAACCATACCCCGACTTATATCCCTATCCTTCACGTCTTTCTTCTTGCCACTCCTCTTTTGATTTTCTTGATCTCTACATCCTTCTATCACCACACCCCTCTCTCTTTTCGAAGTAGATGCAAACGGATATATGCCAACATTTTTAACCAAAACAAAGAAACATCTAAGACAGAAGAATCAATTATGTGAAGAGTCATATTTCCTCTATTACAGAAGAAGATCAACGGCCGCTTGATTTAGTAGATAGGAGAAGAAAAATTAATTTGAAGTGTTTTTAAAATTTTTAAACAAACAATATGCAAAGAGTATTTAGATCAAACCTCGTAGAGAGATTGATAGAGGCGTTTTGATTGCATTTCTTGCCTCGTCAAAAGTTTGAAATAGAGTGGAGACCTATTTTTCTCAATAAATCCTCTCACCTTGAGTCTTTCCTCAAACCTTAAAATATTGCATGTACATATCTTTTGAAAAATCTGGGAAAGTAAGAGAATCCTAGAAGTCGTCAGTACGATTTTATATGAGGGTATGTTTTCAGAAGAGAACGATGTAAACGTAAAGTGATGAAGAAAGGAGGGGAAGGGCCCGAGCGCTTTTACACAATCTGAACGTGGCTATTTTTATTGGCTGAGTCATTTAACTAATTGGAAGTGATTTTTCGTTTTAGGTTTTTAGCGTTTAGAAAAAAAAAAGAGTTTAGAACATATGTCAACTAAAGAGGCCGCCACATGTTGCAGAGATGGAGAGTACGGGCCATCTTTTATATAGTAGATATGCCACCGTAATTGGTAATCCAATTAGGCGGAGAATTGCTTACAAAAAAAAATTCAAAACCTCTAGAACGGACCAAACAATCCACTTTTAAATTAACACAACTAAAAATTAAAGATAAAGAAAAAATATGAATCGATCATGCAGCATCTGAACTTAGCGGAAAGAATAGAGAAAACAGACCACTCTTCTGGATGCATGACGATATCCACCAAGTTTGAGCACTCTATCTCAAAGGCGTAGCATTCCAGCCATCTCTCTAGCATACATGACATTGCCCAAACTGGTGCTTCTATTGAGACATTCAATGAATTATTCCTTGTGCTCCTAAAACCATAGATTGCTCTCCTATAACACAAATCCACCCTAATCCTGATATTAAATATGTCTTTTTTCCATGATCCGTCGACCTGACATCGTAGTTGATAGATTAAATTGGGTTAAACATGAGAAAAATTAATAGAGTTGAAGATTAAATCTGTTAAAAGAAACTTTTGTTTGAAACCTGTCAACACAGTAAAAAAGTCTCAAAAAAGTGAATCAGCATAACCGGTTATACAATAAAATCAAATCGGTTTAGTATTCTCGGTATACCGAGCGGTCGCAAACGCCAAAAATCAGAGAGATAAACGAAAGAAAAATCGCGATCAAATACTTCTTCAGCGACCAAGGCTTAACATTTTTCTTCTCCTCTCCGGCCACATCAGTAGTATTGTCTCTAATGGTGAGATTAGTGTTTCGTTTCACAAAGGTACTTAGTCAAGAAGAATTGATTGGGAGTTTTCTGCAAATTTCCTATTTTGAATCTGTTTTTCCTGCGTTTGTGATGATGATTTCTGGATTTATGCTTCGTTAAGTTCATGTGAATTTAGCTTTATCTGCTTTGGAAACTGGTTATTTTATAGTGAAAAGGGGTTTCTTTTAGGGTAGTTTACCAGATGAGATTATTTGCCACATTGGGTCTATCCTTTCCGCAAAGGAAGCTGCTTTCATGATTGTTCTCTCGAAGAGGTGGCGAAATCTGTTTACCATCATTCCAAAACTTCATTTTGATGGCGATGAAGAAGCGGGTTTCGAGGATTTTGTGGATGGAGTATTGGCTTTACCAGTCAATTCTCGTATAAGGACATTCTCTCTAAAATGGAACCATTCTCAATATGATCATATCAACCGTTGTCTCTGCGATGTGGTGTTTTGGTTCTTAAACTTGCGGTAGAAGTTGGCAGACAAGGAGGATTTTCACTGCCTCTTGAAGTTTTTACTTGCAAGACGGTTGTTAGAATGGAATTAGGGTCTGTTTTCGCTATCGACATTCTCCCTGCGGATGCTTTTCTTCCATCGCTCAAGACTCTCTTTCTTGATACTGTTCGGTTTTATGATTTTGGTGGTCGGTGTGCGTTCCAAACGCTTCTGTCTGCGTCCCCTGTGCTTGAGGAATTAGTTATAGATGGTATTGAGTGGGAACGCTGGAAATGGTCGGGCACTGTGTCCAGTCCGACCCTTCAAAGACTTACTATCCGACGTAAAGATTGGTATGCTTATGAATATGCTGACAATGCTGATGAGAGGGACGCTAGATTGGATTGTCGGGGTTTTGCCTATGATTTTGACAGCATTAGTGTGGATACTCCGGGTCTTACCTACTTAGAGTACTCTGATTATGTTCCTAAAAAATATCTAATTGTCAATCTCAACTCCCTTGTTGAAGCTAAGCTCAATCTTGGTGTGGACGATGAGGGTGTATGGGACAACTCACACAGAGGTGATTTCGATCCAATGAATCTGATTAATGGGTTAAAGAATGTTGAGATTTTGGATGTAACTATTGAAACTGTGGAGGTGATTGTTTTCTTTCTCTTTGATATGCTACTGCAACTTCATACATAAATAAGAACATGAAGATAAGTTTATATTTAAGAACCATTGAAGTATAAGAATCAAAATCTTACTATATTTCAAATGCTTCTTGAGGTTTTAATCCATAGGTTGCAACTGATTGGTTGATTTTCTTATGTTTCAGATGATTTCTGTCTTCCAGGAAGCAATCCCAGTCTTTGAAAAGTTGTTTCAGATATCTCTTGACCTTCCTAACTTCCATTGGTTTCCTCTACCAATTCTGATAAAGAAATCTCCAAATCTAAAGACTCTCATCTTGGAGGTATGACCAAAACCCCAAAATGTTCATTGGACAAACAAAATATTGAGAAACCATATAAGTACTCATAAATCTTGAATCTCAAATATTTCCATTTGTTTCAGGATTGCTTGCACTATGATAAACCAGAAGATGGATATCTTCGCCAGTGCGTGTCAGAGTTTTCTTTTCTGTCGTCCTGTTCTGTGGAGATCCTAAAGATAAACGGTTACAATGGAAGTATCGAAGAGCTGACGCAAATTAGGCATTTCTTGGAGAAATTGACATGCCTTGAGCTGGTGGAAGTTAATGCCCAAGTATCAGGTAACAAAAAGCTGCAAGTCTTGGAGGATCTACTAATGCTTCCTAGAGCTTCGTCCAAATGCAAAATCCAATTCAAGTTTTCTCCAAAGCGTTACTAAGGGCAAACTCTAATCTTTCCTACTTTTGCTCAAATCTGTTGCTTAACATTCTAGTCTATGGTTAGTACTAGAAAAGGTAATTCGTTTGATGACATAAGAACTGGTTTGTTTTGTATCTTTCATATATCTGATAACTCTAAGCTATTATCATTCACCGAACAAATTAATATTATAACGGTTCCATTACATTTCTCAAACCACTTTCTCTCATTCCCTTATAACCAATCAAATCAATCATCTTTATCATCTAAACTAGCAGCAGAAGAAGAAGCTTCCTCTAACTTCTTTCTCTGGTGAGTTTGCATCCGTAGGAATCTGATCTCCGTCTCTAACAGCCATCAATGAGCAAGTTCCTGGCGATTCTGGTGGTAACACTGTGTTTTCCGACGAGAATACACGTTTAATCGATGGAGCAACAAGTTCAGGAGCTGAGACTGTGGAGAGGTAACGTAGAAGCATTTGAATAATCTCTGTGAAGTTTGGTCGCTCGTTTGGATCTTCTTTCCAGCAAGATGTTACAATCATTGCTAAATCCTCCGGTAGATCGTCTGCGCTTGGCCTCACATTCTAACCAGAAATATAAAAACAGACAACACTCTGTTAAACAATGTCCGGTTAAAGAACCAGGCTCATCCATATTTCGTTTGATAATCAAGAACCAAACGGTTTGAAAATATAGAACGGCTGAAGAGCAAGAATCAAAGGGTTTCTAATCAAGAACCAAATGGTTGGAAATCAAAAACCAAACGGTTAGATATCAAGAACCAAACTTTGGAATCAAGAATCAAATGGTCGCAAATCAAGAAACCAACGTTTCACTATCACAGTTCAAACTTTGAAATCAAGAATCAAACCTTGAATGCAGCGGCATAAGCAGCTTGGAGATTCGACATGCCTTCGAAAGGTAACTTGTTGTGAATAAGCTCCCACAAGACGATGGCGAAACTGTACGCATCGACCTTATGGTTATAGTGTTTTTTCTCACCGTGCCTCAACGTGACCGTACTATAAAGCTGTTTAACCATAATTTGGTGTTAAGCAAATTTTAGAAGGTAAAAGACAAGGGCAGAACACAGAAAATGAGTACCTCGGGAGCCATCCAACGATATGTTCCAGTCTCGGCAGTCATCATCTCGGTTAGTGATTCTTCTCTAGCTAAACCGAAATCTGATAGCTTAACAGTCTTGTAATCCGCAGTTAAGATCAAGTTCTCTGCAAGTGAAAGAAATTATAAGACCAAGATTGTAATTTTCTTGACAACAACTACTTGTAATTTCGGTTTTATCTGTTACCTGGTTTGAGATCACGATGAATGACTCCATGAGAATGTAAGCATTCCATTGCCCGAGCAATATCAAGAGCAAACCCAACAGCTAAACGAGTCTCCAAACGCCCGGGACGCAAACTGACAAGGTATTTACGCAATGTACCACCGAGTAAAAGCTCGGTGACTATAACCATGATTGGTTCTTTGCAAGCTCCAATGAACTACAACCAAAAATCCAAATCAAAACATTTAGTTTTGTGTTCACTAACCAAACTCTCTAGCCATATGAACCGGCAATTCGATAAAAAAAAAAAAAAAAAAGACACCGAGAAACCTTGACCAAATTCTTGTGTTGAACTCTAGACAACATAGAAACCTCCCTCGCAAACCTGCTCTCTCTTTTCGCAATCTCTTCCGGAGATTCTCCTCTTTTAACAATCTTAATAGCAACTGTTTTGTTTTTATACCTAAACAAGAAAAACAGCATTTCCATCAATCCCAACACTTCTCATCAACAGTAACATCTGTCAAAATTCCATCTCCATGATTGAACTTGGTCGACTGATTCACACTAAAGTTCTTTGAAAATGTTGATACAAAATAACAACTTTGATCCCTAACGATATGCAAAAGACTAAATCTTTTTCAGCAAAAAAGTTTTCTATTTTTTTCACATTTGCAAAGTCTCAACTTCTTTATTTAGACACAAGTCATAACAGATCAATAACGGATTAAGAACCATAAAATGAAGGAAAAATTAAAAAGAAATAAACTTACTTTCCTTCATAAACTTTGGCATGAGCTCCTTCACCAATCTTTGGACCAACAAAGAGATGTTGAGGATCAACTACCCATTTAGGATCCAATTCAAACACTTGATTTGAGTAAAATTCAGTTACAGATCCCATTTTCCAAAAAAAAGTTGAGATTTTTCTTAATTAGAAACTTGTCAAATCTAGACCCTTTTGATGATCAATAATCATTCTTGGTACAATCAGAAAAGAAACAAAGATGCCTTTTGAGGTTATAAAGCGAAATCAAGAGACTTCCATAAATATAATAAAAACAAAACCCAGAAGAAAGAAACAACAATCTCAATTTGTCAATAACAAACAAATACAAAAAAAAAAAAATGCTTTCTTTTTCTAAAACCCAGATGGAGAAATGGCAAAATTATAAACTCTTTAGATTTTTTTGGGGGGTTTTGGAATTCAATTAAGCTTCTTCTGAGGACAAAAGGCTTTCAATTTTTTAAAAAGTGACAAGAAATCCCATCTCTCTTAGTCTTTTGTCTTTCCATGTTTTATTCTTGCTTTTTTTGTTGGTCGGCAAAATTTACAGAGGCGTAAGTAAACCGAGTAAAATCGACTAGTTGACCATAATTGAGTAAAAGAACCGGACTTTAACAAAACTTAAACCGAATAAAAAAAAAGTCAAATATATAAAGGAAGTTTCCTAGAATGTACGGGAGTACAGAGAGGAGCAGTGAAGCAAGTTTTCTTTCTCTTTTTTAAAAAACAAAATTATAAAACAAAACAAAATCTTTAATTAGTCTTCTTTAACAACAAGACTCATATTTCATTAGTCGACAAAAAGACAAAAAAAATCATGGGCTAGAAAAAAAAAAAAATTCGTCGGTGGAGTGAGAAAGGTGGACCCTTTTTATTTACAGGATCAGTCTTTGTAAAGTACAAAAGAGATCATTTAAATTGCAATAAATAAATACTACTATATTAGGGTCTCATTTCAACCTTTATTTGGTTCCAACATGTTTGCAAAAATGGTGAATTAAATGTTTTGGATCAAATCGTAGTACCATTCTTTTTACCTAAGACTAACACAAGAAACAAAACCAAGCCCAAACTCGGAAAAGATCAAGCAGTAAAAAATGACTAATGTGATTGATTCCGTCTTACAAAATTTCATAAACAAAAGATGAAAGGCTGAGATTTTTCAGACAATCAAGATGCCAAAATGATACAACATTGAATGAGTACTACTACTCTCTGTGATCTTTCATCGTTAAACCCATCATCGGCGTTTATATAAACATGCTTTCAACTCGGGCCACTTGATTTTCTTCTCATCTGAATTCAATTGCTCCTATAAAATCAGATAATTAAAGAGAGTTATAACCCAAGCTCCAAGACTAAGCAAGCCTAAACGAAGCATTTTCACTAACCTTTTTCTGAAAATGCCATAGGATGAACATCTTATTCGAGAAGTCCTGCGCAAAAGAAAGAACCAAATGGGTTTCTTTCCTTAAGAATAGTGGAAATTAGAAAGGAAGAGTATAGAGACCAAAGATTTTACCTTCAAAACCGAAGTAAATCCAAGGTTACAAACTGCTTTCACAAAGTCTTTTGGGTCTGCTCCTCCATTGTTTGGATCAAACCTACTTTTTACTTCCGCTATTAGAAGCCAACCGCTGTTGAATACCCGCGAAGAATTCTAACTCAGAATCAATAACAGAAATTTATGAATAAGAGAGACTGGAAAGTTAAAGAAAACCGAACCTTGGACGAAGAACTCTGTATGCCTCGTTGATGTAACTAGAATAGTTTGTTCCCATTAACGAAAGACAGAAAACGGCAACATCGACTGATGAAGACTCAAGCGGAGTCTACCAAGAAAAACCACAAAAAAAAACAGTTAAGTCCGAGGAAAAAAAGAACATCATGAAGTCGAAAGATTAAGACTACAATTTGAATGTTACATTTGACATATCGCAGGCGATAACAGACGGGTTCTTCGAGACAAGATCAAAGGAGAAAACTTTGTTCTTCACACTCTTTGCAATCCTTGCATCACCTGAAAACGGTTTTTTCAAGTCGATATAAGAGCGGTTTTTTGGTAGGGAAAAAAAAACACAGAAGAATATGATTAAGAAAATCTCACCACAACCAAAATCAGCCACAACTAAAGACGAGCTTCGAGACAATAACCAATTTATAATGGAGTTAACAGGAAGCTCAGGCCAATTCGACATTTGTTGCTGATAACCTGTATGATACTGCAACAAAAACAGAATCAATTACTTAAAACTTTCAACTACAGACAATCTACTAAACATTCTTGTTCTGAATCTAGTGTGTTGTTACCATATCAAACATGTCTGGATCTTCTTTAAAGTAGGCTAATGCTTCTTTTCCACTGAGAAATATTAAAAATGATTTAAGCTCTGTGAAACTGTAGAAAAATCACAAGAAAGATAAAGAATTAAACTTACGAGCAAGTGTAGAGTTTCTCATTGAGCATCCTAAATTGCCCACCAGATAATTTCTCACGAAGCTGCGATTTTTTCATATAATGATTCAAAATCTTCGTTAAATTCAATCATAAGACGACAATCAAATTGTAACTGAGAGAGAGAAGAGAGAGAGAACCGCATCAAGAAAATTGGAAGGTTTTGGTCGTTTTGATGAAGCTGAAGATCCTCCACGTTGTTGTTGTTGGTTTTTATGGATTTTGATCTCTCTTTGATTCTTTTTGTCCTTGTTTTGATTCTTCTGTGTCTCTTTAGGTTCCTCTTTAGGGTTTCTTTGTCTCTTCCTCTTCCTTTTTCGTCTGCTTTTACCTTCCTCTTCCATGGCTATCGCCGTCCTTTCGTCAGTCTTCTTCCTCTGTTCTCTGCGTTAGGTTAGTTTCACAAGTAGAAGAAGACTCTGATACTTCCTTATCTTTTGGGCCATGGAATTTAGCTTATTGGGCCTTTGTTGTATTTGACCCAATTACTCTTAGATCAAAACCGAACCGAACCGATAAACTGAATCTACAATCTTAAATTTGGAACTTCTGAGACATTGATCCAAATTGTGACAAAAGTAACTCCTTTTACAAAAAGTGGCTTCACCTCCAAAATGAGTGTCACTAGTCACTGGTTACATTACACAGCATGCGATTAGTTTTCTTTAGACTTGCCCTAATCTGATCATGTTCCTCCATTTGTCCTTGAGATCAGCAGGAGTACGTGTTTCGTGAAACACATTCTCTCCCATTTCAAGAATTTTCTTCCATGGCATGTTCTTGTTTGCTTCTGCTGCAAATTTCTCCACTCCCACCTGATATACAACAACACAAATATCATGAACATTATGAGAGAAAAAACACACACAGAGCTTCGTGTTTTCCTATCATACATACCTTGAGCATTTCTTCTTCTTCGGGCTTCCAAAGTAGCCTCCTCCTCTGATCCTTGTTGAAAAACGAAATTCCCCTGCAAATAACTTTCTACAATTTAGTTATGGAAATGAGTAGAGATACTATGAATGAAGAAAGAAAGAACAACCTCGCTACTTTCTTTGACTTAGCCACTTTGGTTGATGAAGTTATCTCCTCAGTTACATCTTCTCCATTCCGTTCCTTAGTTGATGAGAATTCACTATCGGTAGCATTCAGTATTAACCGTCTTCTTCTTCTTTGAGTCTCATTCCGTTGGACCTGGTCGTGTTCTTTTCCTTTAAACGACTCTTGCGTAGACAAAACCGGTGAAACATCTCTCTTTTTCCCAGCAACTTTACTGACTTTCATTTGATCTTCAGCTGTTTCGTCATCCTCATCGTTTTGAATGTTTTCTGTCGCTACCCTCTCTTTGTCTTTACTATCGGTAGCATTCAATTTTAACTCTCTTCTTATTCTTTTTCGATTCTCATTCTGTTGGACCAGGTCGTCTTCTTTTCCAGAAAACGATTCTTGCATAGACAAAGCCGGTGAAACATCTCCCTTTTTTCCTGCACCTTTATTATTGACTTTAGTTTGATGTTCAGCTGTTTCATCATCCTCATCGTCTTCAATGCTTTCTGTTGCTACCCTCTCTTCGTCTTCTGATGCTTCATTCACCTCATCTGCTTTCATCTCTTCTGATTTACCAGCACCCACTTCTAACTTCCCTTTATCCCCTTCTGGTTGATCGGTTAATGGCGATTTATCAGAATCCTTATCAACTTGCATTTGTTTCTCTTTTGACGAAGGTGTAGCCTTCTCTCCTTGCAACTCTACATCACTTAAAATATCTGTACTCTCCATTGAATGTTCTTGGTCTTGGTATCCATCTTCATCACCACATAACTCTGTATCCTCTTGACATTTCGGAACACTCTCCTCTACCTCATCTTCACTTTCCATCTCTTTATCTACATACTTAAAGACCGTCTTTTCCACCTCGATGGCCTTGTCTCTTAACGCTTTGGATTTGACTGCTACAATCTTGAACCAGCAATAAGGACAAAATGGATCCTCACTACCACCAAACTCAGTATCCAAACACTCTTTGTGAAACGAAACAGGACAGTCAATCCCACAACAACGAGATACGCACTCATCTGAAACATCACACACAATACAAGCATGTACGTTTATTAGATCAGTCTCACTTGTACAATGACGCTTCTTCTTGTGTAGCACATCACCAACATCAAAATTATCTGGAACAATCTCATCGTCGTGTGTAGTGCTAACTCCAGACCCAAATCGTTCCTGCGAGTAGGAAAATGAATGCACAAATACATCAACCTTAAGTGTTTCTACTTATGCGAGTTACAGATCCAAAACTACCAAATTCACAAAATGAAAGCATAGGGTTTCATCAAATTTCGGGAATCAAAGCATAAATTCTAATACTGTTCGATTCGATTGCGAGAAACGAAGGGAAGAGGAATTAGGGATACCGGAAGGGATGGAGAGGGATCGAGAGAGTTGCGCGAAGACCTAATCGGAAACGATTTTGCTCTCATCTTTGATCTTTGCTTCTGCATCAATCTGAGAAAAAACTTTGAAATCGCCACTCGCCTCAACAATTTTTTAGAGTTGGAGAAGACGAGAAGCGTACTGAAGAAGAAGATATTTTTCTCTCACTGTCTTTCAAAATTCAAAACCCAACAAGTAGCCTTGGAAGACGCACCCAATTGGAATTTGGTTTACTATCGATCGACAATAACCGGTTACAAAAAACCAAATCAAACTCCAATAAAAACGAACCAAACCAATAAACCAAATCAAAGTTTTTATTAAACAAAAAAAAAAAAGAGGCCATTCACTGATTCACAAGATGTATTCATCATCATCACAGCCGCAAATTACAAAACATAACAACAAAAATAAATTCCAGATACCAAAAAACGATATGTTTCTTTAATGGTACAGAATCAGAGACAAAAACATAATTCGTCAAATGTGTTTTTTTTGTGGTTGATGAATGTTTTTTTTCTTCTGTTTGTGTCGTCTCGTGGCACCACTCTCCAAAAAAAAACTTGTAAGCAGTGAGTAAGAAGCGTAACGGGGTTAGGTTTCTTATCCTGACTTCTTGAAAATGGTGTAAGCCATGGCTATAGTTGCAACGGCTCCAACCACGGCTGCTCCGATGTACACTTCTTCTTTGTCCAAAGGCTGAAACCATTTGGTCAACTTGCTCTTACAGTTTTTTCCTTCTTTCTTGATTGGCTCTGGTTTCTCGTCTTGGCAACATGAAACGCCGTTTGATCCTTGACAACATCCTCCTGTGAATCCCTTGCTCTCTTCCTCTACTACGCGGTTACCGTTTGGTATCACTTTCTGTTCATGCTCTTTCTCAGCTACACCTCCTGGTAGACCCATTTGCCCCCTGAAACAAAAAGTTTAACTCAATAAATCCTATTGCTGAGTAGAGATAGAGAGTTGAATTATAATGTGCTTTGAGGAACAGAGAAGGTTAAACCGCTTCTGTTCAAACTCAGGGGAATATATCTAGGCCACAAAGGTTTACTGATGAAGTTAAAAAGATATGTATTTTGACAGAGACATTTGTACTAGCTAAAAACCGGAGTTTGAAATCCATACCTCCAAATCCTTTGTATGATTTCTCCTTTTGCAATATGCTGGTCAAGCAATTCAGGTACATCCTCAGGAGTTACATAGCCATACCTGCATTTAAAGTAAACAGAACATTTATCCGGTGATCCATAAACTTACAATAACATTCTGAGTTTCTTTTCTTTTGATCCAACAATTTACTTACCAATTCCCAGAAATCTTTCCAGCTGAATCAGGACTGAAGATGATAATATTACCAGCATACTTATGCTGTCCAACGTGAGAACATCTCCTAAGAGAGATTTGGTTTGAAAGTCCACGAGAACCAATCTCCTGCTTGAACCTCTCTAAGATAACTGGTCCACAAACACCACATCTCTTGTCTCGACTAGCATGAGTACAAACGAACACAAATGTCCCAGATAACTTTTCCTGTCTCTCAGATTTCCATGGCTTCCCATTCACAAGCACATCTTCAAAGAAACCATCCACTTCCGTATCCAAAATCCCCCTTTTGACCAACACGAGAAAAAATGTAAATCACAGATTGCTCAGAACAAGAACTAAACTTAGCATATGCAATCTCCACTCTCCAGAAATCTGAGCGATACATAAAGATCTAATAATCGAATTTCAACAGTTTCTAAAATTAGCTTATGCAGTCTCCACTCTCCAGCAATCTAGTAAATAAGAGTCAATCATATAGAACTGTTTACACTAAGAATCAAAAACATAGACGAACTCACTTGTATCTGACCATATCAGGAAAAATCAACACATCTCCATCAGTTCCACCACCTTCGCATACATTCAGCTTCGTCTACAATCGGAAAAAAAAAACAACAACAACAAAATTCAGCCTAATGACTACACAGATTCATCATAAGACCCGAAATATAACGATTGTATATACCTGAACAAGGAGGTCAGATTTGCGATCGTTGAGCAACGTAGCGAAACGCTGAGGTAAACCTTCTTCTTCGACATGAGAAAGCCAAGCTTCAGGAGTTTTGTAAAGAACGAAAAGATGGCGACCGTACGAAGTAATGGAGTTCGCGATGTCTGTGCTGTACATCTCCGGCCGTTTAAACCCAAACTCGGTGTCTTCCGATGCCGGAACAGATCTCAGATTCTCAATAGTCGCCATCTCCGACGATTAAAGAATATCCCAAAAATTTAGTTATTAGGGTTTCGCAGAAGCAAAGAGTCACAGAGAGATTGAAGAAGCTAATTCGAAAAAATATTCAAATTCTTTTATATCGTCTCTTGCATTTTGAGATTCCTCCCAACACGTCTTGAGGCACCCACACGAATCTGGGTCCCACATTGTGTGAGATAACATGTTGGTGACATAAACTCATGGATTCCTACGAATTGATTCGTCCGTCGTAATGTTATTCAGTGAAAGTCTGTTTCTTTAGTTAAAGCAAGCCACGTTGGTCAACTATGTTGTAAATTAGAGGGTAATCAATCACACGTATTATAGTTTTTTTTTTTTTTTTTGCAAGCTAATTGTGAGATTATGACCTTAAATACTTGTTCTTCTTACCTTCTCATTGTGGTGGTGATAATGTAAATAAATCCTAGTTATTAAGACATTAAGAATAATATATAATTTACGCATTTCGTCTAAATTCTTGGCTATATACATTGCTTAATCGTATAGTTTATGAAGAACTTGTCCATTGACCTTTTAAGTTTTGATTTTTTTTTAATTATAAATTGGTGAACGTTTGAATTTTCTATGCTAGTAATTTAAAAATCAAGTAGGATTATTCCGTATGGTTACGTAGAAATATATATATATATATATATATATATATATTAAAGATTTGATGTTTTCGGCTATTAGAATCATGATGGGCTTAAATTGTTACCGATATATATCATTTAATCATTGCTTAATTCACTCGAATTAGCTATGTACTGATGCAGTTTCAAGGTGACTGGTTTAATCAATAAATTCTAATATACAAGAGATTTGTGTCGATCCACTCGTTAACAATTGGTTTTGAATTTACAAGTTCATGTAACTTAACAAAACATCACCACTTTTTGATGATAATGTCGACCTTAAAGATTGTTAAAGTTATTTTCAAGTCGTTGAGAGAACAAATTCAATTTTGTAAAAATTGTTGATAAGAATCAATGAGAGATGGTGAGACTCTAAGTGCAAGATTTTATGTACTCCTTTAATGTTTTCAATGGTTCTTAATAGCGTTTTAGTTTCGTCCATGGAGTTGTTGAGCATTCTCGACCATTTGTTGCTAGCAACTTTGTGAGCCGAACATTCTAAAGGTAAATTTTAATAGTTAAGTTAAACTTTAAATCATATTACGGATAATTTTCATTCAATCCGAATTAAAAAAAAACATAATGATACTAATTTTTTTTCAACATACATCTAAATGAAGTAAAAACAATTACTACACTAATCCACGTAGTTTTACAGAGATTGAGGTGTTACATGTCATATAGTTTTTATTGTTGTTCATTATGTTATTCATTTATTCTCCAAAGTATCATATCTTGAGCAGGAATTGATGCTCGTAATTGAATATTCTAATGGTAATTCATATGAAAAAAAGTCGTAAACCGAACAATTTTGAGTAATAACAAAATTCCAATATTGAGGGGACCATAATTTTTGTTTGGGATCAATGGTATCAAATTTTGCTGATTGTGGATTATAAACATCATTATGAATTGGTGGAGGAGTCCATCCATTGAAACATGATTGACCTAAACTATCACTAACAAAATAAGATGATGTTCCTCTGTACGAGATACAGAGTCTGTTGATTATTATTTATAATAAAATATTCATTGGAAAAATTTAAAGAAAACTCCATTTGGACATGAAATCAATTCCAACGATGATTATAATGATTTTACAAAAATCAAAACAAAAATATAAGATCTGCATACAAGGTTCAGAAATTCGAAAAGAATATATAGAAAATCACAAATACATGGAAATTTTACAAAATCCTAGAGAGAGAAATATCAAAACTTGGAGAAACAACAAAGACAATTCTGATGAAGAATGATGATTGTATTGTTTTGTTTTAACACTGAAGAGTTATTTCTTCCAAAAGTTTAAGCCAATCTACCGTTTACCAAAAGGCATTAACGGTTAGAAAGAATTGAAAAGGTTCCGACTGTTTACCAATAGGTCTTGACGGTTACAAAGAATCGAAACGGTTCCACGCACACTAATAGGGGTGTGGTATCGAATCAACAACTAAAAGATTATGAAAGAAAAATAAAAAACGCAAAGTAAATCTTGATTAAAACATAACACAACCAAAATGATAGAAGAAAAATCACACCGAGGAACCGATGGCTAATATGATCCTAAAATTACTACCATGCACACTTTCTTGCATCAACTACTGGATCTTCTCCACGAACGAAAACTTCTTGAGGAAACCGCACAAATCATTGGAAACTTCTATTCGATATGTTCTCTCTTAATGTTTGGTAGATTTATGAAGATTAAAACATTGCTATCTTTCTCCGGCTTGATGGAACCTCGTAAATGAAGTAAATAACTTATTACACTAATTCAACAGTTACAATTAAACTCGTGTAAAAAAGGGGTACTAACCTAGTTACCTTTAATAAATATAATATTTTTAATTATTTATTACTACTTTTTTAGTTGAGATTCTGAATAATTTTTCATCAATTTTTATTTATGTATAATCTCCTTTCGTACTATACATACTAGATTTTGACCCGCATTTTGTGCGGGAACATACGTTTTTTATGTTGTAAGCTAAAATTTCGGATTGTGTCTTATATAATATGTTCAAAATGTGATATGTATTGTTTTAATTTGTAAGTAGGATCGATTATATTGAAAAAGTATGATTAATTTTTTTAGTTTGAAGGTAGAGAATAAGTATGTTAAGTATTGAATTTTATGATGAATAATCATTGTAATTGGTATACATAAATTATAATATTTAGTTTTGTGCATGTACGAATGTCTGTCGTATCAATTATTTAGTTTTGTGCATATACGTATGTCTGTTGTATTTACTTATGGAATAAGAATGGATTATAATATGGCAAACGTACTGAATCTCTATGTAATAAAACAAATCTAAAATAACTAAAAAAAACCAAAACATAAATTGTAGGTGTAACTCCGAAGATTTGATCGAAAACGCAAAACAATAATACTTGAGAGTCTCCATCGCCGAAAATTGATCAAACTCTTTAATCAAGTTCAGAAACTAATCTGTAAAAAAAAAAAACAAAAATATTTAAAAAATGAAGCACTTGTAAGAGACGAATTTGAAAGAAGTTGAATAGATGAATATCCATACTTTCATCACACAACAATTGCGAGTCAATATTTTGGAAAACCTCTTTGAAAACAACGTTCATAGTCTTCTTCTAAGTTTTACCATCGCTATCTACAATAAGAATTTCAAACCTTTCTTGGAAGTCACTCTAGAAATAGCCACATATAGCTGACCATGCGAAAACACTGGCTGAGGCAAATACAACCCAACTTCTCTAAGAGACTGTCCTTGACTTTTGTTGATGGTTATCGCAAAGGCAACAAATAAAGGTAGCTGTCTACGACGCATTTTGAAAGGTAATCTTGTGTCTGAAGGAGTAATCAATAACCTAGGAATCACCCGCCCATAGTGCGGGAACATTTGTTGTTTATATTGTAATTTTGAGTGGTTTGTTGAGTGAATGATTAAAATGCATAAGCAAGGAAAAAAATGAATGGTTTGTTGAGTGGATGGTGGCTAGCTAAGAGAGTCGATTTAGAGTTTCTAAAAATTATATTTTTAATGAAATAAATCATTTGAAAAGCTTATTCCACAATTTTCGAAACGAATCTTAACATAACGTCGAATTAGAGGAATTATTTTATTTTGGTACAATTAACAGATCATGTGTTTTCTTCTATATTAATTAAGTTAAAAATTAATAATTATTTAATTAAGAAAATTATCCACTTAAAAGTTTAAATCTTAGCGATTGTACCAAAATAATTTTCTTTAGTTTCGTAATTATTTTTTGGAATTTGTTTAGAATATCTCATTTAGTTGATCAAGAGATGGTTTTTTTTAACTTTTTTTGTTTGTTTTCTAATAATAAAGAATAAAGACAGCAAATTAAATTGAATAGTCGTTATTTCTAACGATTTGGTTACTGGGCGGCCTGATTTGTGCTCGTGGTATTACGAAATGTTTAGATTTTAAAAATTAAAACCAGATTTGTTTTTGGTTGGTTATTATTTATTTAATTAGTCTAAAATTAATATCCATGTCATTTTTTTCTAAAACTATGTCAGAGTTTACAGCCAACCAAATTAAAACACATAATTAAACTATTAAAAGCATTTCCTTTTAATCAGATTATCAACCAAATTATCAACCAAAATTATTTTATTACTTTGAATTCAACTTTTCTAAGAAATCTTTGAGTAAACCAAATTATAGATTCTAAATGAATAATAAAAATCATGGACCGAAACGTGAGGGCATATCTTGTAGGTGTAATTGAGATTGGGATTGGAATTGTTGTTTCTGTTGCAATTGTTGTTTCTTTTCTTTCACTTTCTCAAACAATTTAGAAGATAAATATAACCTTTGTCGGAAAAGGATACATGTCAAATTACATTTAATTTGTCTGATTTAATTAAAAAAAGCACAAGTTATTTGAACGGGAGTATAACTACATAAACGAAATTCGACATAGATATACAGCAAAACAAATAGATTAAAAACCATGAAAAACAATGAAAAGAAATAAATTACGTCAATTTAGGAACTCTAAAGAAAAGAACATTCTTTTAATGAAATATATTATTAACAAAAATCAAAATTAACTCCGCATCATTAACCAATTGATTTTCATGACAGCAATTATTTTTAAAAATTGAAAGAATTTGTGATGATAAAAATATACCTACAATATATGATATATATCCTTTAAAACTAAGAATATACCAAAATTAACTAAAATTTTTTGGAATATATAATATTGTTATAGAACATTTAGTCTCGGAAATTATATTTATGGGATATAAAATTTATAGAAATATTTTTGCCATTTTTAATTGGTATTATGTTAAGTGTTTATAATTAATGATAGTGCAATAATTTTTATAATATATAAGGAAATTATGATTAATATAATGGCAGGTCATTTTTAAAATCAAAAGCAATTGAACGTCAAGATCGTGTGTTATAAGAATATTATGAAACATTGTCATTAATTACTTTCCAAATCTTTTTAATTTTTCTAAAAATATTAAATAATTTCCAAAAATTAATATTATCAAAGATTGTCATTTAACTACCTTCCAAACATTGGGCTTTGTTACCTTTTTGGCTAACTATATATATGAAACATTAAAATGTCAAATTGATTAAAGTTTGAAACAATTTGGAAAGTACGTAATATGAAGAAATTTTTCAAATTTAAAAATTTAAGATATATGTAATATGAGAATTTAAAATATACCAAACAATTTTCTATGAATGTACTATAATAAAAATTTGAAATTTGGAATTAATCAACAAAAATGTTTTCTAATAAAGAGTCGAATATCTTATTATAGTTTAATCGTCTAACTATATATCATCACATGTATAATTATAACTTAACGACATTTTAAATTGGTGTAAAAGAGCCGAATATGAAAACCAAATATGGTGATGATGAGTGAAGAAAAGTTGATGGTGATTTTGCTCAACAATCTTCATCCTCCCTTAAAACTGAAAAAACCAAATAAAGATTTTAACAATATTCCATGATTCTGACAAACAAAAACAAAATGGATTCGTTAAACAAATTATATTATTTATATATTTAAGAGGATGCTTGAACATAGGAACTCTAAAGAAACGGATATTCTATACAAATATATTACACAAAAATAAAAAAAAATTAAATCTGCATTGTTAACTAATTTATTTTTTTGGTATAAATTACTTTTGAAATTTGAAAAAACTTTGTCATGAATCATATAAAAACTATAATCTCTTTGGCAACTATGGTCTTTTTGTTAAAACCACAAAAATATTAAAAAGAGGGAAGAACAATTAAGATGGGGAAAAAATTAAAAATTTACCACATTGAAATGAGAGAGACATTTACATGATTTGGTATTTACTATTTTCAGAGGATTTGTTATCATGTCTTGAAGAGGCAGATGTTGTAGTTGATGACGGCGTGACAAACAAAAATACTTGCTAGACAAAAAAATAGAGGAAACATAGGAAAGGGAATACATTGATTAGCAAATATACCTTGTTCAATAACCAAACAGCACGTATCATGTAAACCAAAAACCTGGTTTGAAAAAATCTACAAAAACAAAATTCAAAAGTCAGAATTGATCATCAATGAAGTATTATGCATACAGAAAAAAAAAGCAAAGAACATAATGAATAAAAAACCAGAAAAACGGTAAATAAAACAACCAAAGGAATAAAACACTATATATAGTTCTCATAGATTTAGGGCTTCACTACAAATAAAAAATTTGAGCCGACTTTTTAATTCATTAATTAGAAAATAATTTTATCATCTATTAAAATTGATTAAGTTAGTTTATAAAGATTTTTGTAAATCTCAGTGATTATAAATATATACCAACAATAAAGAGTATATCCCTAACAACTAAGAATATATCAAATTTAACCTAAAATCCAAAATATCTGATATTTTTATAATCCCTAAGATTCAAAAATTATATTTATGAGATTTTAAAGTTAATAGAAAATTGTGATTGCCATTTTAGTTGATATTTGTGTTAAATGTCTATGATCGTATGATTAAGCAATAATAAATTTGATTATATATCTTGCGTAGCATTGTTAGGGAAAAAAATTGATTGTGCATTAATTTTGATAACATATAGGGAAACTATGATTAATTCAATGACGTGTGATGTGTAGGATCAAAAGAAATTATACCTCAAGATCCGTAAGTTTTATTTTGTATTTGAAAAGATTTACTTTGACAAAAACAAAATTTCATAAAATTATGAAAATGCCATTAATGAATCAGTCGGGTTGAACCGGGTCACACAGGATCCGCGTGTCTGCAGTCGGATCCAGTTAAAAAAATGTCCAGAATTTATCTGAAAATTACTTAAATTGTCATTGCATCTATCCAAAATTACATTTTTCAATTAAATCAATTTAGTTATAATGGAATGGCAATTTCAGTAATATTTGAATCAATTTTGAACATTCTACTATATGTACTTCTCTTTTAATATTATAGAGATTTGTTCCTATAAAAAATCACATTTTAAAATATATTATAGGGTTGTTAAGGAAAGCGATTTTTTTATATACCTTTGATTGTAATCTTTGATAAACTTGTAGAGAAAGATTTCAATATTTTAAAAAGATTAAATAATTAAATACCTTCCGAATTTAACATTACCAAAGATTTGCATTAACTACTTTGCAAATTTGGGGGGGGGGGGGGGGGTGTTACTTGTTTTGGAGTAACTATATATATAAAAAACAATTAAAATGTGAGATTGATTAAAATTTGATGAATTACGAAAATGTCATTAATGAATCTGTCGGATCGCGAACCAGATCAAGAGGATCCGCGTGTCTGTAGTCGGATCCAGTTAAAAAAAAGTCCAAAATTGATCTGAAAATTACTGAAATTGCCATTACATCTATCCAAAATTACCATTTTCAATTAAATCAACTTAGTTATAAGGCAATGACAATTTCAATAATATTTGAATCAAATTGGGGTTTTACAAACTTTGTTTTTTTCATATGTTAAATAGTTTATGTTTTAGAATTAAATTGGGGTTTTAGGCATCTTTTCAACAAATAATAATAAATCGGATCCTAAAGATTTTATGAGATTATCTTTACTTTGAATATCCATTTATTGTTTAGATTTATTATTAAGATTAATTTAGGAAATTCCTATTGAATTAAATAAAATAAAAATACAAAGAAGGAAAAAAATGAATTACTTTTTAATCAAATTAAATTTTTGATAAAATTATTTATATTATTCGATTTAATTATGCAGTTAAACTTAATAACCAAATTAAAACGAATCAAATATTTTGTTTTGAATGCCTATTAGATTAGGCTTCCTGCTCTTACCGTTGTTCATCATTTTGTTTCTTTCTATACTATGTCTTTGGATTCAAATTCATTTTCGTATCCGATGTGGGATTTTGATAAACATTACTCTTTTCATATGTTAAATAGTTTATGGTCTTTTTGAAAAATTTGAATCATAACATATGCAGAAAAAAATCTATGTTTTTTTATCATATAAATTATCCGATTATTTAATTTGTATATTAGAAATATCATCAAACAAAGATGAATGGGAGATAGAATTTTTAAAAATTTATTATATATTTTTATCATTTTTTTTTATGCAGTTATAAAACTTTCCTAAAATAACGAAAATGCTATTAATGTGTCATAAAAAAAAAAACGAAAATGCCTTTCAAAATGTCTGAAATTGATCCCAAAATTACTGAAATTGCCACTACATATGTACAAAATTACCTTTTTTAATTGAATTTCTTTAATTTAAAACCAATGGCAATTTTAGTAATATTAGATAAGATTTTGGACATTTATTCTAAATGACTTCTCTTTTAATAGTATAGAGATAAAAGGCAAATAAAAGAAAACATACGGAAAGAAGAAAAAAATTGTTTTCATGTGTAACATGTTTAAAAATATGTAAGTTTATATTTATAACACAAACTATCTATGAAATTACGTAATTATTTTACCGTGGTTTTACTTGTGAAATTTTCAAAATCTATTTAAATTTGAGTGTTTTGAGGCGGCTTGTCTATGTTGCATATATATAAAGAAGGATTGAAATATTGAAAAAAATTCACCTTGATATTAGGACGAAGATGGTTGTATCTCTACATTGTTTTCCTACTCGCCCTCCGAGCACTTTTGCTATCATTCCCAATTTTTTCTCTAAAAAAACTCCATATTTTCTACCAATTTTATATATATTACATGTCCCAACACATACATATATTATCACATATTCATAAAATATACAATATATAAATACATATAATTTTAGCGATGGAATATAAATTTAGTTTTTAGTTCTTATACTTATGAATAAAAAGATGAAGACTTACATGTCCTCCTTATGAATCCATTTATCTTTGATGATGTTACCTTTACTAAAATGTTTACACCTCATCACCACTTTCTTATATTTTTTCTTATTGGTTTTTACCACTGCTTGATCTTGACGCCAATTTGTTATTTCTCTAGTTTTGCATTTTATTCCCTCTTGCACATGAAGAACAAATGGATGTTTCGTAATGATATTATTAAGGGTTGATTGATTACAAAAGGTGATAAACTCTGCGTTGTGTATAGTATCATCCCACATAATTTCCCATCATAAATCATAAAAAATGTTGGATATATCCTTAGGTTTTACAGAGATTGAGGTTTTACAAGTCATATAGTTTTTTTATTGTTGTTCATTATGTTATTCATTTCTTCTCCAAAATTTTAGATCTTGAGTATGAATTAATGATGCTCCTAATTGGATATTTTGATGTTATTTCATATGAGAAAAATTTGAAACCGGATAATTTTGAGTAATAATAAAATTCTGATTGAGGGGATCATAAATTTTTGTTTGGGATCAATGGAATCAAATGTTGTTGATTGTGATTAAAAACATGGGTAAGAATTGTTGGAGGAGTCCATCCATTGAGATATTGACCTAAACTATCACTTCAAACACTAAGATGATATTCATGTATACGAGATACATCTTTATTGAAAAGAGACTTCTGATTATTATTTATGATAAAATCCTCGGTGGGGATGTTCAAGGAAAACTCCATTTGGAAACAAAACCAATTCCAACGATGATTATATTGATTTGACAAAAATAAAACGAAAATATAAGAACTAGGTACAAAATCGATTTTTTTTTATAAGGTCCAAAATTAGGAAAAAAAATATATAGAAAATCACAAAGGGATAGAAATTTTACAAAATCCTAGAGAGAAAAATAATCAAAACTCGAAGAAACAAAGGCGATTTTGATGAAAATTCTACTCTTTTAAAAATAATTTAAAAAAAAAGGTAAAAACAAATTAAAAGGTCAAAAATGTTATTATAAACACTACAAATCGAGAGTAGAGGAAAATTTTACAAAATCCTAGCTAGAGAGAGAAATAATCAGAAATCGAAGATACAAGAACAATGACCTTTTCTTTGTATGAAATACCTTTTAAAGAATACGATCTTCTATTTTTATCATAATCGTCTTTGTTTCTCCGAGTTCTGAGTATTACTCTCTAGATTTTTATAAATGATCTTTCATATGTGATTTTCAACCTTATCAACATCGTATTATTTTTCCGAGTTTTGATTATTTTTCCGAGTTTTGATTATTTCTCTCTCTAGAATTTTGTAAAATTTATATCCATATGTGATTTTCTATATGTCGTTTCCAGATTTCTGAACCTTATCAAAACAAATTCGATTTTGTACCGAGACCTAATATTTTCATTTTATATTTGTCAAATCATAGTTGTCATCTTTGGAATTGATTTTGTTTTTAAATGGAGTTCTCTTTTACTTTCACCAACGAATATTTTATCATAAATAACAGTCAATAGCATCGAGGAAGTGTCTCGTATACTACAAAAATCATCTTAGTTTTTTCGTGATACTTTACATCAATCCTCACTCAGTGGATTGAGTCTTCCACCAATTCTTACCATTATTTTTTATCACTATCAGCAAAATCTGATTTCATTGATCCCAAGCTAAAATTATGATCCCCTTAATTAGAATTTTGTTAATACTCAAAATTGTCTGGTTTACAACCTTTTCTCATATGAAATACAATACCAAATTAGGGGCATCAATTCCCATGCAGGATCTGATATTTTTGGAAAATATGTGAATAACATAACCAAAAACAATATGACTTGTAACATCTCAATCTCTGTAAATATAGTGGTCTATTCAATAATTTTCATGATTTTCAAGAAAATACTATGTGGGATGATACTATACACAACACATGACTTATCAATAGTGGTTATTAACAGCCCTTAAGAATATCATGATTGAATCTCGTTCATTTGTTCTTCTTATGCAATAGGGAATAAAAAGTTCAACTTGAGAAATAAGTATTAGCGTCAAGATCAGGCAATGGTAAAAGGCCATTAGAAGAAAGATATGAAAGTGGCGATGAGATGTAAACCTTTGAGGGAAGCCAAATTAAAAAATGGACTCATGAGGAGAACATGTAAGTCTTCTTCTTTTTATTCATAAGTATAAAAACTAAAAACTAAATCGAAATTTTATTCCTTTGTCAAAATTATTAGTATTTTTATATTGTATATTTTCTGAAGATATGATAATATATGTATGTATGTGTTTGGACATGTAATATACAGAAGATTGGTAGAAAACATGGAATTCTATGGAACAAAAGAAAATGATAGCAAAATGCTTGGAGGACGACTAAGAAAACAATGTAGAGAAAGATGACACAACTATCTTTGTCCTAACATCAAGGTGATCTCTTTTTTAATATTTCACTCTTTTAAGAAAAATTATATATATGTATCTCTGGAATGTGTATGTGTATATATATATAAGGTGATTCTTCCTCGTACACGCGAGTAAATTATTTATGTTGTTTTGTTTTTAATTTTAATCTTTAAAAATGTGAAATATGTAGTTGTTTGATTTTATTATAGACATTGTTGTTAATTTTTTTGTCAATAATATCATTTTTATTAATAATATGAATTTCAGAAATTTAATTTACCATTTAATTATTTTATATATGTAAATGTGTCAAATCAAAATGTAATATATTAAAGTTCAAAAAACATATTAAATTTGGGTTGTCTGAATATCTTAAGTACTCCCTCCATTCCTAAAAGATGTATGTTTAAGGTTATGCGCACATATTAAAAAAAAGTTAATGTTGAATAATAAATGTATTGATTTTTGCAATAAACGATTTTCAAAAAATTTCAACCAATAGTATTTGAATATTTTTTTCGAAAACTATATTTTCTTATCAATAAATGACAAAAATGCATAGAAAACATAAAAAAATATATCTTTGTGGAACAAGTTTTTTTGTAAAGTTTTTATCTTTTAGGAACGGAGGGAGTAGTATTTAGAATAAAAATAAATTATTTAATATTTTAAAACATTAAAATATATAATCATAAATTTTATAAATAAAACATAGATAGAACAAATTATTTTATATATGAAAATGTGTCAAATCAAAATGTAATACATTAAAGTTAAAAAAATATATTAAATTTGGTTTGTCCGAATATCTTAAGTAGTATTTAGAATAAAAATAAATTATATAATATTTTAAAATATTAAAATATATAATCATAAATTTTATAAATAAAACATAGATAAAAAAAATTGTTGCTTTCGAATAAAAAAATATTTTTATTATTTTCAAATTGTCTTGCATAAAAAAAATTTCAAAAGAATAACTACATTTTTTTTATAAACTTGGGAAGTTTTTTTCACAAACATATCAAAGCCTCTTTTAAAAATTTGGTAAGTTTTTATTATTATTTTCAAAAGAATATATATTCAATAAAACTATTCTATAATTTTATTTTTACAATAATCAATTTCTAAACTATTTTTAAATGAGAAACCAAATTTGTATATAACATTAGAATAAAAACAAAAATTTGATAATATATTGATTAAAAACTCTTTTGATTTATTTATGGTAAAAAATATAAATTTAGTTGTACATGATTTTGTTATTGATACAAAATTCTCATGTCACAATTTTGTTAGGCATGTGATAATTTTTTTGGTGAGAATGATTGTAAAGATGTTTCTTAAACAGCTTCTCATAAATCACGCCTGTGGGGATAAATAATTGAAATCGTTAAGATTATCTCTACAAAATATGCGATGTATTTTAATACATTTCCATAGAAATATTTCCGAGACTTTACTACTTTAACGATTTTGTGGAGATACTCTTAACGATTTTTCTAGTTTTCCAATTATAAATAATGATATTAAAATTTTGGATGTTGTTAACGTCAATCAATTAATCAGAATATGGTAATTTTTATTTAATCTTGTGTAAATTTTACTAAAAATTTTCATATTTTTAAAATTTGGAGTTGATGATACATAAATTCCGGACCATGTTAAGTCTATTATTAATTAAATATCGAAAAATGTTAGTTTTTTTATTGAAAACTTTTAATATTTTCAATTATCAAAGACTTTTCATATTTGAAAATTAGAATTGATGATACATAAATTTCAGAGTAGCCAAATTCTATACTTTTAAATTTATAGTTGCTCATATATTTTATTTCTGAAATATTCTTAAATTTCGGATAAGCAAATTTTTGAAGAATTTAATTGATATTTTTGGTTGAACAAACTTTTTTAGGCTAACAGTATTTGTTTTGACCGATTTTTTAAAGATTTGGGCTAATATAAATATTGGCTAGACTTAAATGTGATAAATATTGGCTACTTAAGGAAAATGAGAGAAATGTAATCCCTTATATATTTGTTTCGGTCGATTGAAAATATGGGCTAATATTAAATTGGGCTAACAGTATTTGTGTGTCCGATTTTTTTAAGATTTGGGCTACTATTAAATTGGGTTTGGTGTGAATGCCTTGCCATATTTTTGACAATGCTATGTCACATTAAAATAGTGAGAATGAATTTGGTGAGGACACATTCAAAAAATTGTCCTTAGTGATAAACATAGATGCAACATAGCTCTTTTCAAAAAATTGTCCTTAGCTCTTTTAAAAAAATTGCTCTCCAATTAATATATAAGTGATAAACATAGATGCAACATAGAGAAGCAACCTCAAAGCTGTCAAATTTGGATATATATTTCAAAATCTCACAAGTAAAACCACTGTAATAGAATTACGACATTGTTATAATTTCATAGATAATTTGTGTCATAAATAAAAAATTCAATGTTTTTAAACGTGTTCTCCTTTTAGTAAGTTTTCTCTTCTTTGGCTCTCATATGTATCATATGAAATACGATTATAAAACCAAAAAGTTGATGAATATTATGTAGAATCCATACTTAACCGCTGTGGGTTTGTGTTCCTAGCATTGGCGCCGGTTCCCTTGGGTCAACAGTGCATCTCCGATGCAATCGCCTCTCCTTTCTCTCCTTGTGATATTTCCATGTTCAGAAGCCGTATGGATTTTGTATATCCAGTGGCCTCCTTCTATATCATGTTAGATTTCTTCTCAAGGCTTTCAACCGACAGATCTATTGCTTTCGAGCTTTCCATGGTCGATGGTAAGTATAACAATTAATAAACTTTCCCAAGTTTCTCCACTCGAGTTCAAGATCAGATCTAGGTCGAGATCTGTTTAGTTTTCTGCTTCCTCTCAACCGATCATTTGTTGAGTATATCTCGTGTCGACAAGTATTTGATGGTTCTAAAGCCTCAAAAATCGAGGTTCCATCAAGCGGAAGGAAGTTAGCAATGTTTTATTCTTCAGAAGTCTACCAAGCATCAAGAGAGAATATATAGAATATAAGTTTCCAGTGATTTGTGCGGTTTCCGTCAAGAAGTTTCCGTTCATGGAGCAGATCTGATGCAAAAGAAGGTGTGTGTGGTAGTAATTTTAGGGTCACATTAGCCATCGGTTCCTCGGTGTGTTTTTTCTTCGATCATTTTGGTTGTGTTATGTTTTGATCAAGATTTCCTTTGTGTTTTTGTTTTTTGTTTTTTTTTCATAACTTTTTAGTTGTTGATTCGATATCATAGCCCATATTGGTGTGCGTGGAACCGTTTCAATTCTTTGTAACCGTTAATGCCTATTGGTAAACGGTAGGAACCTTTTTGATTCTTTGTAACCGTTAATGACTTTTTTTTACGTTGGCTTATATTTTTGGAATAAATAACTCTTCAGTGTTAAAAAAAACTAGGTTACCCGCACTATTGCACTAGTTTCATTGTAACCGTTGAATTAGTTTAATAAAGTTTTTTCTTCATTTAGATGTAGATATGTTAAAAAAAATTGGTATCATTTTGTTTTTAAAACTACTAGATTGAAGGAAAACCATCCATAATGTGATTAAAAGTTTGACTTTGCAATTCAAAAATACCTCTAGAATGTTAAGCCGACATGGTTGCTGGCAACAAATGCATCGAGATCGATCAACAACTTCCTGTAAAAAAAATAAAACATGGTTAAGAACCATACACCATATGGGGAAGGCGAATGCATATGGGGAAAACTAAGAGAAGTAATGAAAATGCAAACCCGCACCATAATATTTTGTAAAATTACATAATGTATGCCACAATAACCAATTATTCTCGCAAGACCACTGAAATTTACAGATGATGATATTTTTGATATGTGGAGATGAATACGAGCATGAATGCTATGGAGCCAGCAATGATTTCATAAAAAATATACTCATATACTCATGTAAGGGTGGAAAAGAATTAATGACACTCATATACTCATGTAAGGGTGGAAAAGAATTAATGGTGAAAGAAATCTCTCTCCTTATTTCTTCATTATCAAGTAAGGTAATATATCTACCTATATATCTTTTTAAAAGAAATAGTAATCCTCTATATATTAATTGAGGAGACACTAATGTGAAAATCATATGTATCACTCAATGAGTGTTTCAAGGAATATGTCATCTAAATTAACCAATAAAAACATTTCAATTAATTTTAGATATTCTTATTAATTTTTAGCATAAACCCACTAATACATGTTTTGCAAATCTAAATCCAACTAAATGTAATATTTAGACTTACCATATTATCTATTTTAAAAACTTCTTTTATATTGAGAAATTTTATAAAATTTTATTTATATTTTATAAAATTTTATTATTATATTTGTGACAATATTATTTATTGTTTAAATATGTATTTAGATTAATATGATATATAAAATTTTAACACATTTCATTATGGAAAATAAATATTGTTTTTCGTTTATTTTGTCCGACAAATTCATATAAATCTAAAATTTAATTGATTTATCGCATGCTCTATAATTTACACGAATATTAAAAATTAATTTTACACTTAAAATAATTTGAAATAAATAAAATTTTCATATGTTCCGATCAATTACACATAAAAATATTAAAATTGATGGCATCAAAATATGCTTGATCAAAATTTAACTTGATTATACTTATGTACAATGCATATCATTTTGTAAGTTTATAAATATTAGAAATCATATGATTTGTTAGACATATTTACATATTATAATGGGACAATTACAAATATGCCACTTTTTGTATGCACATTTGCAAGAATGCCACTTAGGGATGCCCATTTGCATAAATGCCACTAATTATAGATTTATAAAGCCTATATCTTAAAATTCTAAATCATAAAAAATGTTTTGACCCCTAAAACCCCATAAACCCTCGTAACTAAACCCTAATAGAACATAATTAACTTAAACATAAATGATATAAAGAAAATATAATTTTGAAAAAGTGGCATTTTTGTAAAGATTTCAAAAGTGTGACATTTTTGTAAAGTGGCACTTGAAAAGTGGCATTTTTTAAAATTTCTTTATTATAATAGATTCAAAATATATTTAATTATTTAATCTCACGCTTGGTGTTGGTCAAAATTTATATGTTATTATATGTGGTGTATTGTTTTGGATAGAGACGAATGTTTTCTTTCTATATATATTTTAGTCAAGCATTTCCTTATATGCATATTTAATAATTATATTGGCTGTGAATTTCCATCTTTTCTGTTTAAGAGAAATAGGGTTTGACCAAAAAAAAAAAAGAGAAAATAGAAATAGAGTTTTAGATTAACATTTTCTCTAAATATAATTTTCAGCTGTTTATTGGCACCAACATTAATTTGTGAAAGCGAGTAACAATGATTTTTCAAATCCATGTACTACATAGAAAATTACAAGATCATCATTTAATATTAAAACTTTGTCAAATTCGGAATATTATAACAATTTTAATTTCAATTTGAAGTTGAAATCACAATGTCACGCAAATCTTATGTGGTTGTAAATGAATTTGAATGATAGAATAACATACTCACATTATATCACCAAAATTACAAATTCACAATCAGTCGAATTATTTTGGGATCGGCTCAATTTTCGTAAAACTTCTCCCAAGTATAAGTATCTTAATTCATTGAATCGAGTGATTATACATAGTGCTTCTATAGGAAATTCATACTTAGCCTAAGTTCTTCATATGGAAACTCGGGCATTATTGCGTGTTGCATTCCTTGGATTGTGGCCAGATGAACGTATGACCACTCGGTTTCGGATCCAGATCATGCATGTCATATATAGATAGGGATGATCATATTCATAAAAGTTCCCTTAGAAACAAACCTAGGAGTTTTTATTGGTTATGGCAAGCTAGGTTGCATAGAAAATTATTTCCTAGAAATTTCACTTTGGAAATGTGACGGAAGCATTCGATTCCATTTTTTTTTGTGTGACACAGTGTGCTTGTAGTTCTCTATTTTTAGTGTTGAGGTTTTCTGTTTCCTGAGAAAATCAGATGAGATTTGAGTAAACAAGAACTCATATTTTTCAGGTACCTTTGGAATTTTCAATTTTGTTTTGTAAATGAGCTAAGAATCAACAAAACGCTACACAAATTTCAGCTTTCTATTTTCATCTACTATTGCTTGTACTAGGAGCTTAAAATGCCGGTTTTGTTCATAAGTAAAAGTTAGTTAGTCTACGTCTTTTTTATTATGTTGCCAACAAAACTTTCTTTTGTTACGAGAAGGAAACTTTGTGTATTCAGTTACTGAATTCAATTGAAAAATAGTAAGCAATATAAAATAAAATCTCACTTGGTTTTCGTCTAAACAACATAAATTGCTTTATTGGTATTTGGTAAAGGCCACGTAGACTTTAGGGTTAAAATACATTAGGGCTTACTTTTGTGAAACCAAGCAACGAAAATAAGATCTGAACGTTCTTAGGGGCTAATCCTGGTTCTTAGGGTTTGTCAAAGAATGGAAGAGATTATTGTCTCTAGAGACATGATCAGTGCGTTGCCTAGTGATTTGCTGATCAATATTCTGTTATTTGTTTCCACAAAAGATGCAGTTTCCACCATGATTTTGTCAAAACGATGGCGTTTTATATGGACTATGGTGCCTAAACTGGAGTACGAGGACTGCGATCGCCTTTCTATGTTTCTTGACAAGTCACTGGAACTTCACAACGCACCTATATTAGACACTTTGTTCATCTGTCTTGGTAAAAACCATACTATTGATGTAGATGTTGAGAAATGTGTTTCGAACGCAGTTGATCGCTTTGTGCGCAAGCTAAAGGTCGAGTACCCCTGGACCACAGAGCCAACCAGCTTGCCTAAGAGCCTTTACATATGCAAAACACTTGTTGAATTGACTCTCTCGGGCAATGTTTTCGTGGATGTTCCTCCCTCGGCTTGCATGCCGTCTCTCAAAATGTTGCGCCTTTTCTTTGTGATATACAAAGACGAAGATTCTTTGGTTAGGCTTTTATCAAGTTGCTCTCTTCCTGATCGATCGATTTTTGAAATCGGCTTGTATGATTGGCAGAAAACCCCTCTCACGATGAAGACCATTCCTCCTTCTAACAAGCCACATATCTTCCTTATTTGTTATGCTCATGACAAGATTCTCCGATCTTGTTTCTTGCTCACGAATCTGACTCTATCTTTGAGTGATCCGATGGTATTGATTTTCGATCTTTGTTTCGTGGTAATTAGCGTGTTCACATTTGCTTCATCTTGTTAGTTTATTTTGTCATTTCAGGCTATGAATTTTACTGGCATTACCTTCTCTCGGCTTCTACGACTTACACTAAGAAAATTTGGCCATCACTTGTTGGATCTACTTGCACTAATTCTCCACAACTCTCCCGGACTATGCTTCCTAAGATTCGTTTCTGTAAGTAACAAAATATCATTCTTGCATACAAACTGATTATTTGATTCAAATTGTAAGATTTAATGTTTTTGGTTCCAGCCCCGGGCATGGCCATATCTACCCGGAAGTCTCCCGTTGTCATGGAGCCAATCGAGTTATGTTCCTCAATGCTTGTCGTACCGTCTACAGATATTTGAGTGGAGAGAATACAGTGGAAGTGAAGGAGATAAACGACTCATGAATTTTAGTTATATATTTGCAAGTCTATTACTTCTCTGTTTTTTCACAAAAAACATAAAAGACAAGTCCAAAGGTTACAAAGCGTTGAACATTACTGAGTCCAGTAACATGTTGTGTCGCTAGACACTAGTGTCACAGATAATTTCAGTCAAACACAAGTTGACATTCTATAGCTTTTTGAAGATTGCATGTTTCTCTGTAGATTTCGAGGAAAATATCGCCATCGTTAGGTTAACCGCGTTTGCTATGATGTACTTTGCAACTTCTTCCTCTAGATTTGTGCCTTTTTACTGTCTCCACTCCAAAATCTCGAGACATTCAGGAAAAGAACACGGCTCCTTCCAGCGATCCAGAGGTTCATTGTATTGGACACAATGTTTATATAGAGTTAGACCATTGAGAAACTGAAAAAAACACAAATTAAGGAAGTGAATATACTTCATACCGAAACCGACTTGATAATGCAAATAATTATTCTTCTTACCTTCTCATTGTGGTGGTGATAATGTAAATAAATCCTAGTTATTAAGACATTAATAATACTATATAATTTACGCATTTCGTCTAAATTCTTGGCTATATACATTGCTTAATCGTATAGTTTATGAAGAACTTGTCAATTGACCTTTTAAGTTTTGAATTTTTCTTATAAATTGGTGAAGTTTGAATTTTCTATGCTAGTAATTTAAAACTCAAGTATTTTTTAATAAAGATTTGATGTTTTCGGCTATTTGAATCGTGCAGGGGTTAAATTGTTAGCTATATACATCATTTAATCATTGATTAAGTTCGAACCGAACCGAACCGAACCGAATCAAACTAAGTTTATGATGATTGATGAACTTGACAATTGACTTTTTAAATTTCGATTATTTATTGGTAAACGTTTGAATTTTCTATGCTAGTAAATTAAAATGAATTTTACAAAATCTGCCATTTATTTTAAAATTACTTTCAAAATTTATCATTATTTTGATCAATTTCTCTAATTACCACAATTTTATTTTTTTTGGATGCAAAAAGACATATTTGCCCTATAACCTTTCTTCCACACAATCTTTATCCCTTTCTCTCTTTTTTGAAAAACCAACCCTATTCTCTCTCTCATTATCTCTTTGAAGATGGTGGATGGTGGTGGTTGTTGATGGAAACGAGACGGTGACACATACTGTGGATGAAAACGGAGACGGTGACGAAAACTGTAAACGAAAAAAGAGATGGTGACGAAAACTGAACGGTGGTCGACTGTAGACGAAAACGGAGAAGTGCACTATGACCGGTGGACAAAATCGGAGACGGTGAACGTAATTATGGACGAAAATGAATACTGTAAATGGTAGACGTCAACAGAAATAGTGACAAAAACAGTGGTCGACGGTAAACAGAGACGGCGTGGACATATCCGGAGATTATAGACGAGACGGTGGTCGACGGTGGTCGACGGTAAACGAAGACAAAGGTGGAAATAGCCGTTGACGAGTGGTGTGGTGATGGAAAGAAACATAACCACCATCTCCTCCACCATCTTCGGATATGTCCACCGTTGTCTTCGTTTACCGTCGACCACCGTCTCGTCTACAGTCTCTGAACATTTCCACGCTGTCTCTGTTTACCGTCAACCACTGTCTCCGTCACTATTTCTGTTGGCGTCTACCGTTTACAGTCTTCGTTTTCATCCACAATCACCTTCACCATCTTTGATTTCATCCACTGGTCATAGTCTCCTTTTCTGTATTTGTCCACATTCGACCACCGTCTCAGTCACTGTCTCTGGTTTTGTCCACCGTTCACAGTCTTCGTCACCATCTTTGTTTTCGTCCACAGTCTGCATCACCGTCTCGTTTCCATCAACGGCCACCACCATCCACCATCTTCAATGAGAGCGAGAGAGAGATTGGTTTCGAAAAAGAGAAAGAGAGAGGGATAGAGATTGTGTGGAAGAAAGGTTATAGGGCAAATATATCTTTTTGCATCCACTAAAAGACAAAAATATTGCAATTGGAGAAAAGAATCAAAATAATAGCACATTTTAAAAGTAATTTCAAAATAAATGGCAGGTTTTGTAAAATTTACTATATATATATTATTATTATTTTTTTGTTTTTGAATCATGCACGAGGTTAAATTGTTAATTAGCTATATATACATCATTTAATCATCGATTAATCCACTCGAATTAGCTATGTACTGATTTAGTTTTAAGGTAACTCGTTAAATCAATGAATCCTTATATACAAGAGACTTGTACCGACCTACTTTTTAACGATTGGTTTTGGGTTGATAGTCCATATAACTTAATAAAATATCACCGTTTTACTTTGTTTCTGTGATCCAAATCGAAAGAGCTTGAAGATAAGGTCGATGTTAAAGATTATTAAAGTTATTTTCAAGTCGTTGAGGGAATAAATTTAACTATGTTAAAGTTGTTGATAAAAAGCAATGAGAGATGGTGATACTCTAAGTGAAATATTTTATATACTCATTTAATGTTTCCAATAGTTTTAACAGTGCTTCAACTTCGTCCGTGGAATTGCTGAGCAGTCTCGATCTATTTGTTGCCAGCATCCTTATGAGTTGAACTTTCTAAATGTATTTTTTAATTGAAAAGTTAAACTTTAATTCACATTACAGATGATTTTTTTGCAATCCGAGATTTATAAAGACAAAATATACTAATTATTTTTTAACATATTTACATTTATGTGAAATAAAGAAATTTTGTTACGCTAATTCAACGATTACAATTATACTCGTGCAAAACCACAGATACTAACCTAGTTACCTTTAATAGAATTTAATATTTCTATCTATTTATTACTACCCTCTTAATTTGGATTATACCTAATTTTTCATCCATTTTTGTTTTTATGATCTTGTTTCGTTTGATACATATGAAGCCAAAGAAAAGAAAACTTACTGAAAGGAAAAACAATTGTTTACATGTCTAACACGTTTAAAATCAAGTTTATATTTATAACACAAACTATCTTCGAAAATACGTAATTAATTTAGAGTGGTTTTACTCGTGAAATTTTGAAAAACTCATCCGAATTTGATAGCTTTGAGATCGCTTCTCTATATTGGATCTATAGATATATGCCTACACATTCCATATATATATATATATTGAAATATTGAAAATGAAATGATCTTGATATTAGGATGAAGATGGTTGTGCCCTCTCTCTACATTGTTTTCCTACTCATCTTTCGAACATTTTTGCTACCATTTCCAAAAAACTTATCCCACAAAACTCCATTTTTTCTACCAATTTTCTATACATTACATGTCACAACACATACATATATTATCACATCCTCATAAAATATACAATATATAAATATTGATAATTTTAATGATGGAATATAAATTTAGATAATTAGTTTTTATACTTATGAATAAAAAAAGATGACGACTTACATGTCCTCCTCATGAGTCCATTTATATTTGATGATGTTAGCTTTCTTAAAAGGTTTACATCTCATCACCATTTTCTTATATTCCTTCTGATTGGTTTTTACCATTGTTTGATCTTGACGCCAGTTTGTTATTTCTCTAGTTTTGCATTTTATTCTCTCTTGTACATGAAGAACATATGGATAAGATTATGTAATGATATTATTAAGGGCTGGTTGATAACCACTGGTGATAAGCTCCTCGTTGTGTATAGTATCATCCCACATAGTATTCCAATGAAAATCATAAAAGTTGTTGAATTGACCCTTATGTTTTACAGAGACTGAGGTGTTACAGGTCATATAGTTCTAATTGTTGTTCATTATGTTATTCATATATTCTCCAAAGTATCAGATCTTGAATATGAATTGATGCTCCTAATTGGATATTATGTTGGTATTTCATATGAGAAAAATTTATAAACCAGACAATTTTGAGTAATGACAAAATTAAGATTGGAGGGACCATAATTTTTGTTTGTGATCAGTGGTATCAAATTTTATTGATTGTGATTAGAAACATTGGTAAGAATTGGTGGAGGAGTCCATCCATTGAGAGATGATTGACCTAAACTACCACTAAAAAACTAAGACAATTTTCCTATATACGAGATACATTCTTATTCAAAAGAGACTGCTGATTATTATTTATGATAAAATCTTTGTTGGGAATATTTAAAGAAAACTCCATTTGAAAACGAAATCAATTCCAACAATGATTATAATGAATTGACAACACAAAACGAAAATATAAGAACTGGGTACAAAACTTAGAAAATTTTGATAAGGTTTAGAAATTCGAAAATAATATATAGAAAATCACAAATGGATGGAAATTTTACAAAATCTTCGAGAGAGAAATAATAAAAACTCAGAGAAACAAAGGCGATTTTGATGAAGATTGAAGATTGTATTCTTTAAAAGGTATTGTAAACAAAGAAAAAGATTTTAAAAAGGTGAAAAATTATTATTATAAATAATAGAAATCGAGAGCAGATGGAAATTTTACGAAACCTTAGCGAGAGAAATAATCAGAACTCAGAGGAACAAAGATGATTACCTTTTTCTTTGTTTTAAATATCTTTTAAAGAATACAACTTTCTATCTTCATCATAATCGTCTTTGTTTCTCCGAATCCTAATTATTCTCTCTAGGATTTTATAAAATTTCTTTCATAAGTGATTTTCAATATATTCTTTCCGAATTTCTAAACCTTATCAAAATTTTCTCGGTTTTCTACCGAGATCTAATATTTTCGTTTTATAATGGTCAAATCATAGTCATCATCTTTGGAATTGATTTTGTTTTCAAATGAAGTTCTCTTTGAATATCACCAACGAAGATTTTATCATAAATAACAATCAATAGTCTTTTTTAGATGAGGAAGTATCTCATATACTAGAAAAATCATCTTAGTTTTTTTCCATGATAGTTTAGGTCAATCCTCTTTCAATAGATGGAGTCCTCCACTAACTCTTACCTATAATTTTGATCATTATCAGTAAAATCCGATTCTATTGGTCCCGAGCTAAAGTTATGATCCCCTTAGTCAGAATTTTGTTACTACTCAAAATTGTCCAGTTTATAACTTTCCCTGATATGAAATACTATCATAATACCCTACTAGGAGCATCAATTTCCATGCAAGATCTAATACGTTTGGAGAATCTATGAATAACATACCAACAATAATAAAAAACGATATGACTTGTAACACCTCAATCTCTGTAAATCTAAGGGCCTATTCAACAATTTTCATGATTTTCGAGGAAATGCTATGTGGGATGATATGCATAACAAATGAATTATCAATAGTGTTATTAATCGTCTCTTAATAATATCATGGTTGAATCTCATTCATTTTTTCTTCCTATGCAAGAAGGAATAAAAAGCACAACTAGAGAGATAACTAATTGGCGTCAAGATCATAGAATAGTAAAAGCCCATCAAAAGAAAGATAGGAAAGTGGTGATGAGATGTAAATCTTTGAGGAAAGCCAACATCATTAAAGAAAATGGACTCATGAGAAGGACATGTAAGTTTTCATTTTTTTTTATTCATAAGAATAAAACCTAAAAGCTAAATCTAAATTCTATTCCTTTGTCAAAATTATTAGTATTTTTATATTGTATATTTTCTGAAGATATGATAATATATGTATGTGTTGGGACATGTAAAATATATGACATATAATATATAGAAGAATGGTAGAAAACGTGGAGCTCTATGGGACAAAAAAAAATAGGAATGATATCAAAATGTTGGGAGGACGAATAGGAAAACAATGTATAGAAAGGTGGAGCTCTATGAGATAACCATCTTCGTCCTAATATCAGGTGATCTCCTTTTCAATTTTTCAATCCTTCTTTTTTTTGAAATATATATATGTCTATGTGGAATTTGTAGGCGTATATATGTATAGATGCAACATAGAGAAGCGACTTCAAAGCTATCAAATTTGTATATGTGTTTCAAAATCTCACAAGTAAAACCACTGTAAAAGAATTACAAAATTGTTCTAATTTCAGAGATAGTTGTGTAATAAATAAAATTTTCAATTTCAATTTTATTTAAACGTGTTAACCATGTAACAATTGTTTTCTCATTTTTTTAATTTTCCTTTCTAGGACTCTCATATGTATTATACAAAATACGATTATAAAAATAAAAATTCTATGAAAATTATGTATAATCCACATTAAGAAGATAGTAATAAATAGATAGAAATATTGTATTCTTTTAAAGATAACTAGGTTAATATCCGCACTTTTTCATTGGTTTAATTGTAACCGTTGAGTTAGTTTAATAAATTTTTTTCTTCATTTAGATGTCGATATGTTGGAAAAAAATTGGTATCATTTTGTTTTTTTAAATTATTCGTATTGTGATTAAACGTTTAACTTAGCAATTAAAAGATACCTCTAGAATGTTAAGCCCAAAAGGTTGCTGACAAAAAATGGATCGAAACCGCTTAATAACTTCCTGTAAAAAGGTAAAACACTATTAAGAACCATTGGAACACATGCGAATGCATTTGGTTAAAACTAAGAGAAGTGATGAAAATACAAATCACACCACAATATTCTGGAAAGCTACATAATGTATGTCGCAATTACCAATGATCCTCCAAGACCACTGAAACTATAAACACTAAGGATAATGATATTTTTATGGGGAGATGAATACCAGCATGAAAGTTACAACAAATACCATCGAACCGTTGGTCGCTTCGTCTACATCATCAGATTATGTTCTAGAGCCAACAATGATTTGATGAGAGATTTGTATTACAGAAATTTGTGAATCCATAGATAACACTCATACACTTATGTAAGGGTGGACCAGATTTAATGGTGAAGGAAATTTCTCTCTTTACTTAGTCATTATCATTTAAGGTAATATATCTACCAATATATCTTTTAAAAGAAATAATATGTTATGATATGTGGTGTATTCTTTTGGATGAGAGACTCAAGATTTTTTTCCTATATTTATTTTAGTCAAAGATTTCTATCTTATAACATACATGCGTATTTAATACTTATACTGAATGACAATTGCATAAGTTTTTTTGTGTTTAAGAGAAATAGGATTTTTAGATTAACATTTTCAATAAATATAATTTGAGATTTTTTGAAAAATGCCATTTTTTCAAAATCTTTGCAAAAATGTCATTTTTTCAAAATTATTTATTCATTATATTATTTATATTTGGGCTAACTATGTTGTATTAGAGTTTAAGGTTTGTTAGGGGTCAAAACATTTTTCAGGGGTTTAGAATTTTTAAATTTCATTAGGCTCTAAAAACCTATAATTAATGTCATTTTTTGCAAACGGACAACCCATTGTGGTATTTTTGAAAAGTGACATACCAAAAGTGATATTTTTGCAATTGTTCTATATAATTTTCAGCCATTTATTGGCACCAATATTAATTTGTGAAAGTGAGTAAATGATTTTAAAATCCATGTACCACCATAGAAAATTACAAGATTATCATTTGATATCAAAATTTTGTGAAATTGAAATTACAAACATGTTAAAATCACAATGTGACACAAATATTATGTAGTTAAATTTGAATTTGAATGATTAATTAAAGACTTACAATATATCGTTAAAATTACAAATTCACGATCAATCGAGTTATTTTGGGATCGGTTTGGATTTCGCAAGACTTCTCTCAAGTATAAGTAACTATCTTAATTAATTGATTGAACCGAGTAAATTATATATAGTATGTCTATAGTAAATTGATACCTAACCCGAGTTCTATTCTACAACTGATAAATTACATGGTAAGGATGATACATAGGTAAATCCCAAACAACATTACTTGAAAATAACAACTACAAGCTATCGATCACCGTAAAGAAAATGGACAAATAGAACCAAAACGCTATCTTACCGGACTCCCAGGCCACATTCCGAAGAAACCCGAACGGACTCAAACGACTTATTGTAGGTAAACTACTCCCAGGCCACATTTTTCGTTATAATTAATATATGTGCGTTATGGAAAAATGTAATATATATCTTTCGCGATTTATTTGGCAACAATGAGATTTTAAACACATAACCTTCTTTTATATTATACTAGAGATTGTCCACGCTTTGCATTGATTTAAAAATTAACGTGGTAAAATATGCAATATTTCTAACTTATTGATTATTTGTGTATTTAATATTACAAAAAAAATGTTGTTGTACTAAATAATTATCTAGATTAGAAGATTAAACATTTGAAGCAAATTGTTGGACATATACAACAAATTGTTGGACATATACAATGTTATATGTGAAAAAAATAGATTGTTCATTAATAAAAATTACAGCGTATGCATATAAAAAATGTTTTGTGGAGGAATAAGGTTTCCTTTGGAGAGTATTGGTTAGGAGATGATTGACAACTTTACCATTCTAACAACCTTAAAATTCTTAAAATCATTAATTAATTTTCTTACACCAATTTTTTGTGTTAATGTTACGGTTCTTTATTAAACCTTTTTGTGACTTTTTGTTTTAAAATCATAGTTACCTATCTAAAGTTGAAATGTTTTTGTATAGTACGTTGTTGCGTTTAATAAATTAAAATATATAAATTTTAAACTGTTAAAAGTTTACAACAACACAATTAATTTGAAATTATAATTTTTGGTCATCTTTATGTTAAACTTTGATTTTTGAAATTAACTTACATTAAAAGTAGCTATTAAATTGTATGAATTCATTGTTAAAGTTATTAAAACACATCAAATTTTTTTCAATAAATAAATCAAAACAAAAATGTCAAAGGAATAAGTGACACATGGCATCTTCTCATGATTTGGGTTTATAAAAACATTAAAATATTATATAAGATTGTAGTCCATAAAGGAATCGTTTTAATGTAGGTAATTAAAATGTATACTCCATGTATTTGTAATTAGATGACGATTAAAGTTTATTGTTATCTAAACTAAAACATCGATTATTATCTGCCTAAACATAATTCACCAATAGAAAAACAATATGCAAAATTCAAACGGTTGAAAACAACAAAATCAAAATTAATTTTGCATATAAATTTGAAAACATCGCGTAAGAAAAAAAGAAAATTCTCTAAAACATCACGTACTATAAACAAACGGAGAGTATTATTTCGTAGACTTTTAGGGTTAGAATAAATTAGGACTTACTTTTGTGAAACCATGGTTATTCTCACAGCAACGAGAAATAACACGTGAACGTTCTTAGGGTTTCGTACTGCTAATTCTGGTTCTTAGGGTTTCGTCAAAGAATGGAAGAGACTGTTGTCTCTAGAGACATGATCAGTGCGTTGCCTAGTGATTTGCTAATCAATATTCTGTTGTTTGTCTCTACAAAAGATGCAGTTTCCACCAAGATTTTGTCAAAACGATGGCGTTTTATATGGACGATGTGGTGCCTAAAACTGGAGTACGAAGACACTGATGATGACTGCGATGGGCTTTCTAGATTTCTTGACAAGTCACTGGAACTTCACAACGCACCTATATTAGACACTTTGTTCATCTGTCTTGGTACAAACCGTCCTATTGATATACATGTTGAGAAATGTGTTTCGAACGCAGTTGATCGCTTTGTGCGCAAGCTATATGTCGAGCATCCCTGGATGACCACAGAGCCAACCAGATTGCCTAAGAGCCTTTACATTTGCACAACTTGTTGAACTGACTCTCTCTAGAAACATTTTCGTGGATGTTCCTCCCTCGGCTTGCATGCCGTCTCTCAAAATGTTGCGCCTTTTCTTTGTGATACATAAAGACGAAAAATCTTTGGTTAAGCTTTTATCAAGTTGCTCTGTTCCTGCTGGTGCCTAAACTTACACTAAGAATATTTGGCCATCACGTTCTCTCGGCTTCTAAAGCTTACACTAAGAATATTTGGCCATCACTTGTTGGATCTACTTGCACTAATTCTCCACAACTCTCCCGAACTATGCTTCCTAAGATTCATTTCTGTAAGTATCCTTCTTGCATACAAACTGATTATTTTATTCAAATTATAAGATTTGATGTTTTTGGTTCCAGCCCCGGGCATGGCCATATCTACCCGGAAGTCTCCCGTTGTCATGGAGCCAACCGAGTTATGTTCCTAAATGCTTGTCGTACCGTCTACAGATCTTTGAGTGGAGTGAATACAGTGGAAGTGAAGGAGATAAACAACTCATAAGATACATCCTTGCAAACTCAAAGTGTTTAAAGATAGCGAGAATCATCTCTATAACATTCCTGCTTGAAGAGAAAAAGATAGATGGAAAAAGAGCTAAAGGCTATGCCTAGAGTTTCAACTCTTGTTTGAATGAAATATATGCATGGAGCTATTATTTTAGTTATTTATTTGCAAGTCTACTTCTTCTCTGTTTTTTTCACAAAAACATAAAAGGAAACTGAAAGATTACAGAATGTTGAACATTATTGAGTCCAGTAACATGTTGTGTCTTAAGACACTGGTTTATTGAAAAAGAAAGTGTATATATGACATGGAATCTGCAATTCAAGCAAACCACAAAAAGCGTTACTATTTAATGTAATGACAACAAACAATTTGGTTTATTAGTCGATAGATAAACTCCTCAAAGTAGGCACATTGATAGTGAATATCTTCACACTGACATAAGTGGATCGTCTAACAACCAAACTCTTGGAGAACCGGACAAATGCGTAAAAGCCTTTGAATAGATTCGTCACTTGAGAACTTGACGGATAAAAGGCCAAGAGTTTTGAGGGATGGCAAAGAAACCGAAATGCGGAACATCCACGAGAATTAGTCTACGTAGTATCAAGGTTTCGAGGGTTCCTCTTGTATGTAAGCTAGTCGGCAACCTCCTTATCTATTTCTCTCCCTAAATATTCTTTCCACTCTAGTGTTTCAAGACTGGACATCACACATTCTGGAACAGAGCACGGGGGCTCGCAACAATCCAACCGACGCATCCGCCAGTTAGAATGTTTCAAAGAAGGAGCACTTATCTCAACCTTTGGAATATACTTGTCGTAAATAGAAAATCTTAAGCCATTGTCACTCTCAACTAGTGTTTTAATTGTCAATCTCTGCAATGAAGGAACTGCGATATGAAGCTCTGACAAAGCAGTGCTTTTTCTTTGTTCCATCATGAGGTCAATAAGAAGAGGACATTTTGATAAAGCCTATAAAAGGATTCATAGTTTGATTTCTTCAGGAAAACAATGTGAAGAGTCTTTAGACAAGGGAGAGAGGAGTCTTTAGACAAGGGAGAGAGGCACTCAAAGGAATGTTCAGATGGATCAAAACCATTTGAGTTTCAGGTTCACAATGAAATCACCAAAAAGGCCTTATCTTTTCCGTAAATTCCTCCGTTTCGTAAGTTCATCTGTTTTAAAGTCTATAATCTATGAATTCTAATTACCATGTCAAGAAAAACATGGTATAATGTCAATGATCCATATTAAGGATTATTACATTACTGTTTTGATTAAACAAAAGAAACACAAAAGGTCAAGAATTTTGGAGCAAGTTATCCAAGTAAAGGTTTAAAACGTATCTCGCGGCAGAGAGAACATCGAGTCGCCTCTCCCTCGGCTCGTACTTACCTTTCCGGAGCTGATACCGATGAGTTACCGCCGAGATTGTGTACGTTTGTCCTTCTATCATCACATTCTCTCCACACTGAAGATTCTGCAAATATAATAACATTTCAAAAATAAATTGGAGATGCAACGTAATGTTTTGTTCGTCTCTATGGTTTGATAATTAACGAATGTTTCTATTTTTCTTATGCAATTTTGTTGAGGAAACAATGAGAAAGAGAAGAAGATTTGAAAACTCACATGAGGAAGGCAACGAACACCAAGAGATTTAGGAGGAGGTGTAATTTCAATGACTTTATAAGGATAATTGCTTTGATCTCTTCCTCTCTCTTTCTTTTTGCAATTTATCTCCAACCTCTCTACCTGCAAAATCAAACCTTAATTCCTTTTAACCATCTTTTGGGAGGAGAAAAAAATCACAAAAGACAAGAACAAAAGGAGTTGTGATGAAATTAGCTCCCAAAAAAAATTGTTACTTTTCCGACACAGACAAGATTTGATGCAAGTGTTGCCATGGATTATCAAAGCCAGCAGAACCAGAAAATGCTACAAATATCAGAATTTTCCAAGAAGAAAAAACCGGCTTGCGAATTTTCCCCAGAAATTTAGAACCCACTTATTATTTTCTCTGAATTTCGAGAATGGAAATAGTCAGATGATTGACCATCAGATTTTTTTGGGGTCTATTTGTGGTTCTCACTCAAGGGAAGGGAAGAGAAGAGAAGAAGACACTAACCTTTGGACAGAAACAGAGGTTTTACTCGAGAAAAAATACAGTGTACAATCCTGGAGAGTCTAATAAGGATTAAGTCAAAACTCAGAAGTGATGGATGATACAAGCTAAGTCTAGTTGCCATAAGTGTTCTAAGCAAAAAAATAATATGGCAGAGTAACGCCAAGAAGATTATCTCTAAAATGTGTTTAAAAACTACTCAGGGAATCAAACACTAAAAGCTTCCTCTCTCTCAGAATACAATACATGAACTAAGAATGCCAGAATAAGAAGAACAAGATTGAAAGCTTTTGTGGAACTTTCTACCTTCCATAAGGATGGTATCGTCCGCTGCCACCGTATCCACCTCTACTTCCTCCTCCATAAAACGAGCCTCCTCCACTTCCGCCACCACCACCACCACCACCGTTGTATCCTCCTCCACCACTTCCACCTCCAACACCACCCATGTCATATCCACCACCTCTATAGCCTCCTCCAGTAGCACCCATCCCGCCACCATACCCACCAATTCCACTACTACCGTATCCGCCTCCGCCTCCGTAATTTCCACTTGGTCCACCATAACCACCTCCTGGTTCCCCGTATGGTCCACCATACATATCACCTGGTCCACCACCATACCCACCGCCTCCGCCACCTCCCATCCCATAACCGCCTCTGTTGTAACCACCACCACCTCCTCCTCCATAACGACCAGAGTATCCAAGTGCGGGATCTCCTCTATAAGGTCCGACACCACCACCGTATCCACCTCCGCCATACCCGCCAAATTCTCCACCATATGGTCCATAACCACCAGACCGGCCACCTCCATAGCCTCCACCACCTGACTTGTAAGGACCACCTGGACCACCATATCCGCCACCATAACCATCTCCATAGCCTCCACCAAAGTTAGAGCGCGATTCATTGAACCGCTTTGATGGGGTTGTAACTGAGTTTGGTTTTTTCGGCTCTGCCTTCTTTATCTCTACCTATAAGAGACAATAAAACAAAGGAAGGGAGAAATGTGAGTGTTCCCATAATCTACAAAACCTTAGAATCTCAACAATCTTTAAAAGAGAGTTCAGTTACCTGAGTCCCTGAAAGCTCAATTCTGTTCCCTTTCGCCAAGAGAAGATCAACCATATCTTCACTTTCATATGTAACAAACCCAAAGCCACGTGATCTTCCAGTTGAGTGATCACGCATAATTTGGTGTTCTTTAAGCTCTCCAAATTGCTTAAAGAACTCCTTGAACTCATCTATACAAATACCAATCACTATATGAGTAACTTCATCGATAAACATAATCTATACAAGGGGTAATATAGAAGAGTGTTTTACCATCTTCCACAGTTGAAGGAATTCCACCAACAAAGATCTTCTTGGTTTTGAAATCGTTGGAGCTCACGGATCCTCTTGGTATTGTTCGCTTAATTTCAACCTGAATAGCCAAAAAAAGAAGTGAGCATTATCGAACTGTAAGGCAAAACAACTAAGCACACTTAAAACTGTTATAAGGCATAGAGCTCGCTCAATCTAACCTGCTTTCCATTTAAGATGTGATTGTCCTGGATAACTTTGTCAACAACCGAGGAATCAGCGTACGTCACAAACCCAAATCCTCGTGGCTGTCCAGTTTTCCGATCCTTCATAATCACAGAATCAGTAATCTCTCCATACTTCTCAAAATGCTTGACGAATTCAGCTGCACAAACAAATCAAAATCCAGAGTTATAAAAGCATTGAACTTGAACACAATAACGAGAGAGCTAACCTCTTTTTTACAATGTTGCAACCAGACACAAAAGAGCTAACCTGAAGTTGTCTCCCTGGCTAAACCTCCAACAAATATCTTTCTACAAATAATTCCACAAAACATCGTATAAGTACACTAAATTCACTAAGTATAAAGAAACCAGAGAAGAGGACTAATCTTATCCTTCTCCACTAAAGTTCGAATCTTTTCTACTTTTCTATCTCAAATTACAATAAGACAAACCCTAACAATCCATGAATTCCACATAATCAAACCGAAATCAGAGTAAGTAATCTTGAAAACCCTAGCGGAATCGAAATTGAGAGAAGGCACCAAAAACCCTAATTCCTGAATCTAGAAATCTTTATCGGGAAGAGAGATAGAAAAAACGTACCCAGCACTATCGACGCCACCACCAGAGTGAGGCTGAGATTTGTCGTCATCGTCTTCAACGTCTTCCGATGGTTTAGCATCGTGGATTTCATCTTCCACAACTGTTTCAGTTTCATAAGGGTCCATACTGGGAAAAAATCGAAACCCTAAAAGCTTCGATACGAAGAAGAAGAAGAGGAGGAAGAAGAAAGAAGCGGCAGTCGCCTAAAAGCCGTGTTGAGCAGTAAGCGAGAGCCTCAAAACCCTTAGAGAAAGAGAAAGACGATACTTATTGTACTCCGCGTCGCACTTGATCGTAGCTGGTTAAGAGTTAAGGGCGGTCGATCTTGCGTTGTATTTATATTAGTCGGTCAATCTTAGCCGTTGGATTTTCTTTTACCATTTTTAGGAAAAACAAAGGAAAATTCTAAAGATTTCTAAAAATGGTAATCATTTTTCTGTTCGATTACAAATGATTACCATTTTTAACATTTGTAATCGAAGAGAAAAATGGAAGCTTTATTGATTTTTTTTTTCATCTGAAATTTTTTACATTATAAACTAGATGGGATTCGTTAGTGAAATACAAATGTATGATACTTAGACCACATCGGCAACAACAGAAAGCCACAACGGGGCGAACAAACACGATTCCATGAATCTTAAAGACTACAGCATAGAAATACACAAACGAAACAGAACTACACCACTTCGAACAAATCGATAAGAAAACAGAAAATAGCCTAAGACTCATGACCTAAAACGGAAGGAATAATCGTGGTGGTGAGACCTCCAAGACCAAAGCAGAGAGTGAAATCATTATGAATCTGCATATGTCGATAAAAGCCGACCAGATCTGATCTAGTGCAGTCAAAAGAAAAGGATTGATTAAAAGAACAATTCATCAATGGATTACAAATTATGTAGAATAAGACGGTTTCTGATCAAGCAGCTAGAAGAACACAAGTACTTATGACCACCCTGATTGCTCTTTATAACCTTGGGACCTTTGCATCCCAAGCCACAAATGCAACAGTATCTTGGAGCAGCCGAAGCATTCTCTTCCACCACAAACTCGTGGCCAAATGAAACACATTCTTAACTCCAAGTTTAGACCACCAGCTACACAATGAGTGTGAAAAGTTGAGCAGCAAGAGTTCTCATCACAAGTATAGAATATTGCATTCTTATCGACTTTCTTCTCGCAAATCTCGCACCAGTAATCACCTCTACGTGCCTCATCCTTCGTAATATCTAAGATGAGATCATGTTTGTCGTACTTGTGCCTTGCCAATACAGGTAACTGAGCACAATCAAACCCCAAATGGAAGTCACAGCTATCACAGGAGAAGCCCATAACTCGCAAACACCGCATTGTTTTTTGTCAGTTGATTTAAAGGTAAGAGGGTGGATATGAATGGCAGATTTGAAGGGTAAAGTGATTGAAGCGCATCCTACATCCAAGTTGAAACCAGGATCACATGTATACTTGGCACCATCATTCAATTGGCCACAAGCACTGCAGCAAAAGTACTTTTCATGAAACTCCAATTCTGATCTAGATTTGCAGCCTTCCAAAATAAGTGGATGGTTATGAAGCATAGATCTCTTTCTCTTAGGGAGCTCAGTGCATCTTTCATGAAGGAAGAAATTACATACCGTGCAGCCGTAGTGGGGAGTAGAAGCAACAGGTAACTTGCACATATCACATCTCGTGTTCACATCATCAACTTCACCATCTTTGTGAAATCTTAGCATATGCTCATGTGTAAAATGGCATATCGTTTCTTCGTCTATTAAAGCCATAGGCAAAATTCCTTCATACTCGTTCGGTGTATCTTCAAGTTCTCTTGCCTCTTACTTTTCCGCTGGCTATATATTTCGAATGGACAGATCCACATCCACAAGACCAAAATTTGGGACTAAGAGAATAAGAGCGGGGACGCTTTTCAGGAGAATCTATGTGTCGTTGGAGCTCATATGGGAAATAGACGCAACGGATATGGAACATGAAATTGCAAGGTAGACAAAGATAAGGAGATCGATCACCTTTTAAGCCACAAGCATCACAAGTGAATGAGACATTCTTCATCAGGAGGTGGAGTTTATGTTGATCCACCTTAGGTTGGTCAATCTCAAGCAATGGTGGGTTCTTGGCACAAGTCAGATCCAACTTGAAGTCACATATGTGACAACAATAGACTAGTAACATTAGCTTTTCGCCGCACAAGCAACATTTTCGATCGGGGTTAGTATCTGGTAGAGTTTCACACTTGACAAGGTAAAGAGAGTGTTGGGGATGAAAAGGGTGGGTGATTAGCTCTGGAGCTGACTCGATGCATTCCTTGTGGAAGAAGATATCGCATTCAGGGCATTCGAGAAACTCTTCAGAACGTTCTTTTCCTTCAGAACAACCAGCGCATTGACCGTGGTCAGCGGTAGAGTATAAAGGATGATCGTGAATGGGAAACCTCTGAGAGATTGAGAGGTCGTAGGGATTAGACTTGTGCAGTACTCGAGACATTTATCTACACTGGTTTTGTTTGATAAGAAAAGGGAAAATGGTGGTCTTAAAGATCTTAGTTATGTCTCAAGTCTTGTAAGAATCTTTTTTGGAGTACAGCAAAGGAGAAAGACAAGGCAGAGTTATATGTTGAGCAAGTTCTTTCACTACCATTCGTGATGTATAGTCAAAAGGTTATGTCTTTGTTCACATAAAATTATTTTGATTATTTGTGTTTTATTGGTTTACGGTCTTAATCAATCTCATTTTAAAACTAATAATGTGTGGGCTGTGATTAAGAGCCTAAGATAAGATTTTATATTAATGCATGTCTGTAATTAAGAGCCTAAGATAAGATTTTATATCAATGCAAACCTCCATAAATTAATATTCAATAAATTAATAAACACTATAAATTAGGTTCCGAATGGGTCAATGTAAAAATTAACCTAATTCGATAATATGATAATAATTTTGTTAAAACTCATGTGTAAAGCATAGTAATAATCATGTATAATTATTCATATATAAATATAACTATGATAATATAATAAAGGGTTAATTAGCTTAATATTATATTTGTGATCTATAGTTAGGAAATTAACATATCCAAAAATATAATTGGGTAACTAGCAAAGAGGATTAAAAGTATAACGAAATTACCCTTAAAACTATAATTAAAATAAATATACATTAAAAATTCCTGAAAACCTATTCTTGATTTAATCTCTGGAAAAATTGCTCATACGGTTGTATCCTTGCCAAAAAAAAGTAGATGTGTTTTTTGCACAACTGCCATAAAAAAAAAATTGGATCAAAATATGACAAAAAAACAAATATGCTGTAACAATTAACTATTTAATAACATAGTTAACTATTTTTGAAACATCTCATAACATAGTTAACTACATCACATTATTTGTAACTATCTAAAATAGAGTTAACTATTTTAAAATAGTTATCCATTTGGAAATATAGTTAACTATTTTAAGAGCATAGTTAACTGCACTACTGATTGCAAGACATAGTTGACTACATGAAAATGTTGTTGTAATCAAACATAGTTAACTAGTTCAAAACGTATTTATTAACATACTTAGTTGACTATTATCAGAAATATAGTTGTGTATTATAATGAAAAAAATAAAATTAATAGTTAACTATTATGAGAAATATAGTTATCTTTTGTACATAGTTAAATTAGGGTTTTAATTTTTTTTTATGTAAAAAGCTAGATAATTACAAAAGGGCAAAATATGAAGTTTATATAGGTTTAATGCTAGTTACTATATTTTGTTTTATATAATGGTAGATAGTAAATTATAGATGAAAAGACTAATATACATGCTAGTTTCCCTATAATAAAATATGGGTTCATTGATTTTTGTTTTATTTATTACATCAAAAAACTTTTAATTGTTTTTTCGGTATTCAAAACTTGTGAAAATTATAATACGATATTTGATTGTTTTGTTTTTTTGGTATCCAAAACTTGTAACAAATTATAATATGATATTTGATTGTTTTCTCTTTCTAAATGTATCGTAATATATATCGTTTTTGACTTTATCATCAATATTAAGAGCAATAACCTTGCTTTCTTCTAAATTTTGTACTTAATAACATATATCATTTTTATATGGAAAACATATTATGATATTAATATTCATCATATTGCGATAACTAAAAGTATAAATTATAATCTCAAGCGAATGCAAATCAATTTAATTAAATTCTTTAATATAACATTGTTTTATTTTTTATTATTTTAAGAGAATTACTATCTAAAATGGATATTCTCTATAAATTAATTTTTTATTAATTAATATTTTTCTACACTAATAAAAGTCTCACAGTTTTATATTGGATATTATATTCAGACGACTTTTTGATTTAGGTGCTGGTCTTTCTTAATTTAAAAGCATTAAGGTATGGGTTTGGACCACCTAACCCACTATCGCTCTCATTCTCGACTTTCAGGCATTTGATTACCAAAATATAGTTCTACCAAATGTTAGTTTTGATTTTAATAAATGCAATAAGAAAGTAAATCATAAGATAACTTGTTTAAAAGGCAGATTTAAATTGCATATTATTTATAGATTAAGGATCCGCATATATATACGGGTTTGATAATTTGATCTCTTATAAACCTTATATAAAAATAAATATCTAATTATACAAAACAAAATTAGATCACCCGTTAAAATAAATAAAATAAAATTGAGAACGTTGTAGTAAAATCACTAAATACGAATCATAAAAAATTTATTAAATTTTCTGCTTTTGTTATTTGATTTAGAATTAAATATTATCACATATTTTCAAATTATTAATTTTTTCTTATTTATATTTAAATTAAGTGTACCTTTTTATTTTTTTTTATTTTACTAATCAAATATCTATTTTCCAAAATGTTAATAAATTTATATTTATATTTGTATTTGAACTACTTTTACCCTCTAAATATTTTATAACCCTCGTATAACAAAACAAAACACGAAAAACGGAAGACTAAATTAGATTCCCCATAAAGTGATAAAATAAAATTAAGAATATCAGTACAAAACTACTTATAGAGAATTCTATCAAATATTTATCTATTTTACTGTCATGTTTTATTTTTTTTTTAATTAAATTAAATCACATATTTCAAATAATTAGATTTTCCTAATTCTATTTAAATTAGGTTTAGATTTCCATAATCCTATTTTTTCATTTTAATTAAATTATATCACATATTTTCAAATAATTAGATTTTCCTAATTCGATTCAAAATTAGGTTTAGAATTTCGTAATCCTATATAAATTAGATTTACTTTTAAATATTTTACAAATAAACATAAATAGATAAAATATTTGACATGTATGTATATCTAATAGAAAATAATTTTTTTACACGTGTCAAAATCTAGTTAATCGTTTTGACTTGTGTCACGATCATATCAATTATAATGTTTGACGCATCAAACTTTAAATAATAAGATTTTCTTATCCCTTTAAGTATGATCATTGATCCCTCCGTACACACAAAATGCAAAACGGGGAAAATAATTTTCAAGAAAAGTATGAATACTCTATCTCCAGAAAAACAGCCGATTCATACATGCACACTTCTACACGGTCCGATATGGATATGCACTCATAAAATGTGCGAATACATACATGTACTCTAAATATTTTTAAAATTCATACCCAAACTAAGGTATTTGGGCTTCTGCATACTTTGACCATAATTCTGTGAGTCAAATGTTACTATTTTCACACGTCGACACTAAGTTATTATATATTTTTCATATAAAACAAAAATCTTGACCGAAACCGCGTCGTGTTAGTTATTTTTGTATTAAATTAGTTTGCAAAAAACAGTATCATAAAAGGAACAACATCTTCTTCCTCCTTTTATTATTCTTCTTCATCTGCAAATCTGAAGTCACACATGAAAATTTTGTTAATAGTCATAGCTTTAGATTAGTGCCCTCGAAGATGGAGATCGATTCCCTTGCAGCTGATTTTTGTTCCGAAGAGAACCAATTGATCTGCAAAAACGGTGGTCTCGTTGTGTCTAATTGGTCACTTGGCAAAGATTATTTTTCTTTTTGTTTCTGATTGAAAAAGTCGATGAAGAGGAAGAAGAAGATGATGTTGCTCCAAACGTAGAGTTTTAGGTTTTTTTTTCTTTTTAGATTATTTTCATTGAAAAAAAACCAAAACGACTTCGTTTTAATTGATAATTTTTTTAAAACAAAAAAACATATAATGACTCAGCATCCTCGTATGAAAATAGTAACAATTGACTCACAGAATTATACTTAAAGTATGTAAAAGCCGAAATACCAAAGTTTGGGTATGAATTTTAATAATATATAGAGTACATGTATGCATTCGCACAGCTTACGAATACATGTCCATATCGGGACCGTGTGTAGGTATGAATCGACCGTTTTCCTTTCTGTCTTCCATTATTTGCAATAACGAAGTTAAAATAGAGAGAGACAAAAAAAAAAGCATACACCTCTTGACTTTTTTTATTCATGGTTTTTATGATTCACCATTCAGAGCATGATCAATGGTGGGTGTTAGTGAATTTTTAATGAGTTGCTAATGGATTAAAAACAATTAAATAGTCTTAGAACCTTAAACCCATTATCAATCCTCAAGCACTTAAGCTTCTTTCCTGATTCAGTCTCAACCTCAGCTCTCCATTCCTTGAAGCTGATGAAGACCTCATTCTTTGACCTTAGAAAGTAGATCCAGACCTTTCTAGAGTAGTCATCTATGAAAGTAACAAAGTAGATGCATTCACTTAGGCTTAGAGGAACAGATGGTGAACCCCATAAGTCTGAATGCACATATTCAAGAACTCATTTGGATGTGTGTTTACCAGTAGGGAAACTTTGTTTATGGGATTTCCCTCACAACTCTCACATAATTTCAGATCTGAGACTTCTTTCTTACTGATATAACCATCATTTACTAACTGTTTCAGCCCTTTGAGACCCATGTGACCAAGTCTAGAATGCCACAAAGCAGTCAAGTCTCTCTCTGAACAAGCTGACATAGCTGAAGCCTTAATGACTGTTCCATCCAAATAGTACAAACCATTCCTGTAGTCACCAGCAAGAACCTTCTGATCACCCTTGCAGAACTGAACCTTGAAGTTTCTGCCTTCATACCAGCAACCAGACCTCTCAAGAAGACCATGAGAAATCAAATTATTACCCGCTTCTGGCATGTACCTTACCTCGGATAGAATGACTTCAACTCTTTCTGATTTGATAACATTTACCTTACCCATACCTTTGACACGGTATAATGTGTTGTTAGCCATCTGAACTTTCTGACCTTCAAATTCCCTTAGATCAAACAAAACATCTCTGCAAGGTGTTATATGAAATGTAGCACCTGAGTCCAAAATCCAATCATCTCTCTCACAGTGATCCACTTCTGTGATAGTTGCCATGAAGGCTGATGGATTTCCTGGATCAAATTTAGCACTCACCACAATCGGTCTTGGCTTAAGTGCAGCTACATTTGCAGACTCCACAGACCGGTTCTGATTTTTATTAACTCTCCTTTCAGGACAGTTTCTCTTCCAGTGACCTTCCTTACCACAAAACCAGCAGCCTTTAGAATTCTTTGGCCTTGACTTAGACCTGCCCTTGCTTTGAGACCTACCTCTCCCCTGCTTGTTGTTATTTCTCTGCTGTGACCTGCCTCTTTCACCAACAAACAGACCAGTAGCAGCTTCTTTAGCCTTATTCAGACTTCCCTTCTGCCTTAGCTCAACTTCTTTGGCATAGGCTGCCTCAGTAACCTCTCTTACTGTCAATGTATCTCTACCAGTACCATACTTCAGAGTATGTACTAAAGGTTCATACAGTGGAGGAAGGCTAGTCAGAATCTGTATAGCTTGATCTTCCTCATTTATATTGATGTTCAAACTTGCTAATTCTGCAATCAATTTCAAGAAAGAGTCTAGATTCTCCTCAATAGACTTAGTTTCTTCCATCTTGAAACTTGCAAACTCTTGCTTTAGGTATATCCTGTTTGGAAGAGTTTTGGTCTGATAATCTCTCTCAAGAGCTTTCCACATACCAAGAGCAGAGGTCTCATTCATGACCTTTCTCAGAATCTGATCACTGAGACATGTAGCTAAAAGATTTCTAACTCTCAAATCTTTATCAGCCCTTAAAGGATCTACCATGATAACCGGTTCCTTTCATGTGCCTGCCTTTACATCAACAAACTCACTGGTTTCTTGAGCAGTGAGTGTTACCTTGACTTGTTCTGACTTAGACTCATGAGAAGTGATGAAATCTTCATGTAGAACAGATGCCAAACCTTGTATCTCTAACTGCCCCATCATCTTGAACTTCCATAGTCCAAAGTCACCTTTACCATCAAATTTTTCCATTTCAAATCTTCCTGGAGTTGGATCCATGATTATACTAACCAGATTTTACTTTCTTGTTTGTTGTTTGATGCAGATTTTCCCAAAAGAACCTGGGATTACCTCTGAAGAACAGATATCTGCAGATCCAGAACAAGACCTTCACAAATCTTCAACAAATCCGATACAAAGCTGGTGAAATCCCAGCGATCCGGAAACAACTCCGATGCTTCTCTCCGGTACGTACCGACTTCTCTCTCCTCGATCTCTCAGCTACGAACCAATAGCTCTGATACCACTTGTCAGGATTCAACCTCTATGCATTGATCTAATCTCGATGAATCTATTTAAGCTCGTTTGTTCTTGATGAATCGCAAACACAAAAACTTAAAGAGACAGCAGAATGATCACCGAGTTCTCCTTCCACAGGTACATCTCGGGTGGACGACGGTGGTCCACAACATCCACTAGATCGGAAAAGATACAAAGGATTTTACGGAGCTTGAGCCTTATAACAATGGCGTCAAGTCATTCTGATGAGAGAGAGAGAGCTTTTCCAGAGATTTTAGAGAGAGAATACAACGTTACAAGAATACCAGAGGAAGAAGAAGCCTCCACCTGTATATTGCCTTCGATTCTTCATGCTCCCTTGTAACAGATTCAAAACAGATAAATCTTATCTGCTTAACTTGGGCCTTGATGTAGAAACCAGCCCAACGCGAATTTCTCTCTTCTTTTGATGTGAGTCCAAACCGAAACTTAGCTCTGCAGCTTTTAATGGGCTTGGATATGTGAAGACAAAATGTCAACATGACAACAACAACTTTTCATATACTATTATAGGGTATAGTGTACAGTTTTATATTTCATCTCGAGTTCTACGCATGGACTAGATCTAGATGCGATGATTTAATTAAAAAAAGACCCACACATGCCAGTTGAGCATTCTCCGTCTCCCCATTAATGATGGGTCCCTCGACGACTTTGGGTATACAATGGGTCCAGTTAAGATATCATTCATAATTGGACACTGGCATTAAAAAACTAAAGTTTTTGATCAAATGATTTGATGTATCAGCACCGACATGAGGTCTTAACCTAAATTCGTTTGAGTTGTGCGAATGAATAATAGAAAACATATATAAAAAAAAAACAATGATTGAGTGTAGAAAATATAACCATTGGAGATTACTATTTGCACCTAAAGTATAAGAGTGTGAGACATTGTATCAAAATGATATAAAGATACAAAACCTCTTTTATTTTTTTTCATTCATTTAATTTATAGGGACATTAAAAAGGATGAAATAATATGACAAATAGACAAATGCATATATAGTAAGAAATAACAATCTAAGGACAATATCGTCGACTAGCTATACATCTAAATGTTGTGTTATTTGTCTATCCAACAAATAGTGTGTTGTCATAAACCAGGTTAAGTTCACAATCGATACAAAGAGTGGATCCACATTTGTCACACATGATCATACAATCACTTATTTGGATCATTAGGTTTCTCGCAGAATTTACATCAATGATCATTTTCTGCAACAGCATAGATAAAGAAAAAATGTTTGAGCACCTGAGGAAAACAAATTTTGGTAAAAAGCAGCATATTTAAAACACAAAAGTAAATTAGTATATTCCTCACAACTCAATAAGCTACATATACAATTTGGGAGTAAAACTCCAAGAAAAAGTGTGAAGAAAATGAATAGAAATGAGGATGACTTCCATAACAAAACTCTGAAACCATCCAACTTTACATTTCCACTCTCGAATGTAATTTTGGGTTTTGACAAGCAACACGTGTGTTTTGTCGTAAGAAGATTAATGCATTCTTCAAGCAACTAAAATCAAAATGCATGCAAATAAACTCAGCTTTCGATATAAAATAATACTATATTGCACAAGCATTTATAATTTAGCTTATTTTGAAATGAAATCAAAACCAAAAGCCACCAAAGAAGACAAAGACACAATATTAGTCTCAACTTTGTTTCCCTTCAATCAGGTAATAATAATACATTGCAAAATGAAAATAATCTTAAGTCCTTTTATCAGTACAAAAACCAAAACTTTTTTTTGTTTTTTCGTTTTTTAAAGTCCTCTCCAAAAACAGATGTTAAGAGTAAACTAAAGATGATAAAAGCTTTAGGGTAAGTGAGTAGCTTTTAATGGATCACAATGTTTTCCACATAATCACTCTTCCATGGCTTCGTTTTGCACAGACTTGCTTTTGGAAACATCAACTTTGATCTTCTTCTTTGGATCTTGTAGGAGAGCTTGTGGTGCCTGGATCAATGTAATGTCATTCTTTAACACCTTCGTTGCCTCTATGTGAATCTTCGGTTTGTTTGTCTTCAACCTAAGTCCCACACAAAAACACACACAAGAATCAAGCAATGTTTTCAAGGATTTGTACGAGACTGGAAGAAGAGGGAATTGATATTTTATATATACCTCTTTTCGATATGTTTGGCACTTCTTTCGCTTCTGATCTTATCAATCTTCTTAATGGCCATGAGGGTATTCTCTGTTACGTTCCTGTCGTATCTCTCGGGTCTGTTTCTCTTCTTCTCAAACTCAAACGTTTTATCCTTTTGCCAAAAGGAAACACAAAAGAAGACGAGCGTAATGACGGTGAGCATTAGAACTATAATTTCTTTTATTGAAAGAGTCATGATCAAATTAGTATAAGTACCTGAGTCATGTCCTTCCCGTGTGCAGCTCTGAATGCTTTAGTCCATTTTACTTTACGCGGGTTCCTCTTCATCTTAAAGTTCTTGTGGCATTTCGACCTACAGAACCGGAAAATCTGCAAGATGAGAAGAAAGTTATGCTTGTAACTGAATGCAATATGCATAAGAAACAAGGCTTAAACACGATAACATGAAAACAATGGGATGCTTGATTATATCCTCATCAATAACATAGGCAGTGCAAATACAATAATACTTGTAGACCTCTTATATACAAAACTCCTATCCAAGAGTGCCATGGATCCTAAACACCAAACAAACCGTAAAAGTAAACACTGAGTTCTCCAGAAAAAATCGATGAATTCCAACTAAAGATACACATTAAAACTAGAAACTTCAGCTACAGAACCATACAACAAGATTCGAGCTTATTTGTGTGTCCAAAGCACGACTTAAAAGATCGAAACCGTTAAACCAAAAGAGAATACTAAGACTTTATGAAAACATACAAACTACTAATGTGATTCTCAAGCAGGCTGGTTCTCGTCAATTCAAGATTTAAGCCATGTTTAATTACCTTTGCATCGTTGCGGACAAACTGAATACCATGTCCAGGATATATAGTGGAAGAGCAAAACCAACACTTGACCAATCTCATTTTGCCTTCTCCTTAAAAACCCAACAATAACACAGAGGAATCATAATAAGGAGCTTGATTTAAGGTACTATCTCCAACTTAGAAATGTAAAACTGAAACTAAATTTGACCATAAAACACACAACAAGGAAGCTGTTTCCTCAGAGTTAAGCAACTACTAAGACGGCAAAGAAAAGTTTCAACTTTTATATAATAAGATTATACGAAAAGTCTCAATCTATCACTCAAAATTCATCAGAAACTGTAAAGAGGAAGACTTTTAAGATCATATTTAACAACAACAACCCCAAAACAAAACGAAAACAAAAAAAAGCTCAGATTTCATCAGTAAGATAGTAATCAAGAAACCAGTAATCGAACGAGATTGAAAGGAGAGAAATAAGATTTGAGAATTTGCTGACAAACCTGCGAGAGAGTAATTTCAAGGAAAATTAGGGATTCGGTCAGAACTCCAGAGAAACGGAGGAGTTGTGAGAGAGAAGATGATGCGAGGAAAATCTCTTTAGGGTTTATGGAAAAAACATATTAAAACGGTGTCGTTTTCCTTTGTGGCCCACAATAAAATAGGTTTCATTAGAGGTCCATGCCCAATGTTAGCCATTTTTCATTGTATTTGGCCCATTAAGACAAAAGTGTAATTTAGTAGTTTCCATAGTTTGCAAGGATATCGTCAAAATATCATCATCATCTCCAAACTGTTGGGAAAGAAAAAAAATAACAAAGAAAACTAGAACGATTATAGTTCTAATCAATGTGTGAATATCTTTTATCACTTTATGAGTTTATTGGATCAAAGATTTATATAAACTTTTGTTCTGTTACTGAAATCTACTTTATAAACCTATTTGGTATTTTTTGGGAGAAATTAGCAATAGTAACCCAAAAAAAAAACTTATAATCAACAAACATTTTGAACCCACTTGATGGATTGTGCACAAAACAGATCAAATTAAACCAAAAGAGCAAATTTAAAACTTTTAAAACTAATGTGACCCTCAGGAAAACTATTTCTCATGAATTCAAGCAAGGTTACAAAATCTCAAATCATTTCAAATTTCAAAATTCTTAACCAAAAACCCAAATAACTGGCCTACATCGACAAATTACGACGAATAAAGGACTAAGAAGCAAAAGTAGGGAGGATTAAAGGACTAAAAAGCAAAGAATAAAGGTCAAATAAAAAAACAACTTAGCTCAATTTTTACACTCACAGACGTATTTTTGTTCATAACAAACTTTTTCTTGTTCTTCCTCTCTGGAATTCCAGATTGTATAATCTCCATCGGCTAATTCGTTTCTCATCTCGAGGGATTAGCGATTGTGAGTATTGTTTCTTTGTTTTCGTTAACATTGATTCAATTTTTGATGAATATTACATAGTTGAATTTCGTTATCAAAGATCCAGTTTTTTTTTTCCGGTGAATTAGCTCAACTATGAAGATACTGAAATGCCCATCAAGAAGAGACCACAATTTCATTCACTTTCTCTTCATCTCTGGTAAAAAAAAACCAATTTGCCCAATTTCTCTCCTTTCGAAAGTTTTGATCTTTGGCAAAATTGCAGCTTTTTTGTTTGGAGTTTACGGTGCTGCATCTGTACCTGTACCCGATTCGAACTGCTACGCTCTTGACAATTCAAGTCGTCTTGTCGACTTTGTATCCTCTTTCGACTACTCTGTGTTCTTGTGTTGAGAATCAAGCTTAGGTTCTATTACATAGTTTGCTTAGTTTTCTTTTAACTTGGTTTGATCAGAGTAGCTGGATCGGTCATCCATTTGAATATGATGGGAAGGTTGTTTATATATATCCTCAAGTGTTTTCTCTCTTTCTTGAGAGCTGGTTTTAAGGACTTTAGGTTTGTTTTTGTGCATGTAGGAATTTGATTTGGTGGTTAGATTTTGCAAGGATGTTGAAACAAGAGGGCAAGCGGTAAATTCCATATCATGAAACTTATAAACCGATGATGATTCCACAAATCACTTTTTGTTGTTTGTGTGCAGGGATATGTTGACTTTGGACGATTTGACTTGTTAAGCTACTTTGTGTCTGCTTCTGGAAATTTCGATTACGTTCAAGTAAGAATCTCCTCTTCTTTGTTAAGCTGTTTGGGATAAGGCATCATAGTTTCAGAACATCATAACCAATTGTTGCATTTGGATAGAAATGTATTTTCCTCTGAACATGGATTCATTTGTTAGTGATTGTTTCCTGATATTTGATATACGTGTAGGGGTTTTACCACGGCGACCTGTCGAATTGTGAGCTGAGTTACGACAAACTTGGACGAACAGCACAGGTTAGATATCTACTCAAGAGTTTTATTATGATTGGAAATTTTTAGTGGTTCCTTTATTTGAGTACGGTTTCTATGCTTTCTTCAGGTCAATATTATTTGTGGGAACTGTGCTGATGGACGATGTAAAGGTGTGTCTGCTTCTGCTTCTGTTAGTTGTTTTGTTCGATTGCGGATTGAAACTTCGAAATGCCTTCTCAATTCTTGAGAAGCTATTAAGTATTCGTTCTTTTTTTTTTTTTTTTCCTATTTTAGGTGGACTTGGATGCATATGTAGTGTCACCCAAGATTCAACTTGCAGGTCTGTCTGCTACTATTTATCTCATTTTCAAGAATCGTGGTAATTCTTACAACGGATATGTGTTCCTGCTCTTTCCTACTGGTCCAGAGTTACTGTCGAGTTGGCTATTCCGTGTGAGAAACCTGGCCCGCGGGTGTTTAAGGGATTCACGGTCGGTTTGCATCCTCGCTCATGGGAAATTGTAAGAAAATAGCAAATCCAAGTTGCTGGTTTTAACTCGCTTTTAACATAAACTTAAAAATGGATTTGGTTTTGGATTTTTAACCTGCAGATCTATAATGGCATGACACAGTTTGGATTTGAGAAGCCTCGTCGTGAGTTTAGGTATGGAATCAAGAACTTTGTTTATTAATGTTTTAGTTGCTGTGTATTTAGTACCTGAAGTGTTGCTGATTTGCAGCTTCAAGACCGAGCAGACTCATCTTACACTCTATATGACTGCAATTGCTTCTCTTTCAACATTGGTAGGGAAACCTATCATCAAGGTTTTTCCAGAGAATGGTCTTAATGTTAAGATAGCTGGTTCTTCGTTCACTGGGAATCATCCAACAACTTTATCGCCTTCAACTTTAGTACTGGATTGGAATTGTAATAACTTCTGGTATCTTGCTTTTCTCATTGTGCCTTTGATCTTTGCTTTTACAAACTTTATAACTTTTGTTTTTAAAGGTGAGAAATCTCGGCCAACTCCATATGAAATCAATGTCACCATCCCAGTGGATGGTTATGATCCTGTTCAGTTTTTCCTCACAAAACTCTGCGGTGAGCTGATTCTACACTCGGCCTGATCATCCCTGCGGCATTCCCCTTGAGCTGAAACTTTCAATTGCTTGCTCTGTCTCTCTCTGATACATACAGTATAATTTGTGTTTCTTACATGATATCAGAATACAACCAAGGTAGTGAAGGAGGATCAGCGAAAGGATGGGCTATAGTCGGAGTTTTTTCCTGCGTGTACGAAAAATATCTCTCTCAAAATCACAAATGCTTTGTAATAGGAGAATTAGCTCAACTAATTGTGTTTTCTGGTGTGTTGCTTCTGATCAGATCCCTCGTTGCATTTACACTTTTCTGCTGTGGAGGATTTATCTACAAAACAAGAGTAGAACGCGTGGTAACCTTCAATCCTTCTACTTCCATTCTTGATTCTCTAATTCTTCTCTCACACTATATATATAAACACAATCACTGATATTTATGGATGCAGCGTGGAATTGATGCATTGCCGGGAATGTCACTCCTATCAGGCTTACTAGAAACTGTAAGCATTATAAAAGTACTCAAAACGTATATATTTATGCGGAATCAGGAGAAACCTCGTTTGGCTTTATGGAGGCAATATCTATGTAATGTAATGGCTATGGTCTTTGTAAACAGGTGAGTGGAAGTGGACAAAGCTACTCAAGAACTGAAGAAATCAACAGTGCTTTTGCCAATGAAGTGTCATGGGACCGATCTCCCGTGAGTTCTACTCAAGCACCAACACAGAGACCAAGTGAAAGAACATATGGTGCGATCTAAACTGTTAATTTCCTCGCAAGAGGTTCAGTTTCAATCAATGATATGTCATGCTGTTTAACGGCATTTTTCGGGTTTTACTTTTTGTTTCTAGAATGAGGGAGAAGAGTAAAAAAAGTTGTTAGATTCAACTTGAGATTGCTTCGTTCGATATATATCTAAAAACTTTGGTTGAATCGTGAAAATATCTGAAAATCTCACAAGTATTACTTTTTTTAGTTTTATGTACATATGTCAGATATTTTACAACTACTGTACAGTGCTATATATAGTGATGATATTAATTATTAGTACTAAGTGGCGATAGAAAGAGAAAAAAATGTCATCCATTCATCTGAGTAGATATATATATATTAAAGTTGGAGTGGCATTGAGAGTCTTGACAGACATTATTAATCTTTCTTCTTCCTTCGACCATGAACTCTGATGAGGGAGTGTCACTACCATTGATCCACAAACATTTGATGGTGCCTTGGAATCATCTAGGGAAAGGTGATTGTTGTGGAGGCTTTGAAGCTATCACTGATGGTTTCTACTGCCAACTCTGCGACTTTTTCGTCCACAAGAAATGTAGCGAGTCCTCCGAATGTATCCAACACCCATCTCACTCCGGTCACACGCTTGAGCTTCGAAGAAACACAACATATGATAGCTGCAGTTTATGTGGAAGGAGAATCGACAATCTACTCTATCGTTGTAAGATCTGTGACTTCAAAATTGATCTATACTGTGCCAAATATCCACCACCAAAGGTTATTGACAATTCAGAGATGCATCAGCACAAGCTCACCCTTGTCAAGGACCAGGAGCGGATCTTCGTTTGTAATGGTAAGTGTGGCGCTGAGTTTGCTTACGAATGTCATGAATGTGATTTAACCTTCCATGTGGATTGCGTATGGCATCCGCTCAAACACCCGTTAGAGGTAAACCACTCCTTACACGTTCTATGATGATGGGAAAATGTCGTCTTTGTAACTTTGATCTAACTTTTCTTCCTCTTCTTCTTCCCAGTATACAACGATCGACGCTGGTGAGAGAGTGTCACTACCATGGATCCACAAGCATTTTATGATGCCTTGGAATGATCTGAGGAAAGGTGCTTGTTGTGGACGCTCTGAATCTATCAGAGATACAGATTTTTTCGTCCACAAGAAATGTAGCAACGAGACCTCTGAATCTACCGTTGTACGATATGTGACTTTGACGTGAATCTACCACTGTGCCACGTACCCACCACCAGATGTTATCAAAGTTTCTCAGACGCATCACCACAACCTCACCCTCCTAAAAGAGCGTAAGAGTTTATCAAAGTTTGACTGTGATGCTAAATGTGGCAAGATAAGCGACTATGAGTTTGCTTACAAATGTCATCAATGTGATTTAAACTTCCATGTGGGTTGCGTATGGCATCCATCAGAGGCAAAGCACACGTCAGAGGTAAACCACTCTCACCACTCGTTGCACCCTCTTAAACTCTTCATGGGTCAATTACCAGACTATTCTGATGGAAAATGTCGTCTTTGTGGAAGCGAAGTTGATCATAGATTGTTCTATCATTGTAACTTTGATATGTTGCGTTTTTAACGCATTCTAACCATTGATTTCTGAGTTTTATCGAGTCTTTTCTATACTTTTAGTGTCTTTTCAGGTTAAAACACGTTTAAATGAAGGTTAATGCAAAGGATCAAAAGTTATGGAAAGTTTAGTGAAGACAGGTCCGTTTGGCGAGCAAAAGAAGCAAATAAAGATTTTTAGCAACTGGATCGATCGATCCACCCTCGGATCGATCGATCCGTTTGCTAAAATTCTTCAAAATGATCGCGGGATCTGCAGCTCGATCCAGCACGAAGAGGATCGATCGATCGGTATCTTTAGTAACTAGATCGATCGATCCACCATCGGATCGATCGATCCATGTTTTCTTCAAAAACTCCGCGGGATCTGCAGCTCGATCAAGCACAAAGGAAATTGGATCGATCGATATCTTTAGTAACTGGATCGATCGATCCACATATGAATCGATCGATCCACTTACTAAAACTGCCCAAAGACAAAAAAATCAGTCACCTAATCTTGCATTATTTTAACCAAAACGTGTTTTCCTTGGCTAAAAACGTGTTTTGGCCATATTTTATATGATTTTAGACTCAATTATTGAAAAAAAACTTCACTTCATTTTGGATGATTTTTCTTTGGTTTTTCTCTTCTTGATTTTCTCTCTTTTCTTGCTTTCTTGTTCTTGATCATCTTATTTTTGTTTTTGGATTTTTGTAAGAAGATTTGGGAGATTGTTCTTCATCCTTGTACTCTAATAAGATTTCTCAACTCTATCATCTTTTTACCTTGATTTAACCATGTTTACTTTATCATTTTCTTGTGATTTCTCTTTAATTATGGTTGAGTAGATCATTAGTTAGGTTTTAGGGATTTAAGGGATTTCATGGATCATTGAATTAGACATAGAAAGAGATTTGTATTTATCTTCATCTATTGTTGTTCTTATTGCTTGAATTAGGATTGATCACCTAGTTCTTGATGTTAGGATGTTTAATTCACCAAAAGTGTAATTAAATACCCGAAAGAACATAGATGAGCAAATTGTCCTTAACCAACGAAAGCTGATGTTAAGGCAATTTGTGAACTTATCAAACCAGTTCGTTAATGCTTGTGTACAATTATAGGTTCAAACGACAGTTTAGAATTCTAGATTGTTAGATAAAGTCTCTGATGCCACGACAGTGGATTGGTTATACAATTATGTTTGAGTTTAAGATCGCGCTGAATTGTTCTCTGAATAAATGTCTGATTCATAATCTATGATTTCCCGAGAATATCCCTTAAGCCTAACGCTTTTAATTCCATAAGTTTACACGTTTATAATTGCTATTTCCGTTTCAATATTGCAACCAATCACATTTTACCATCTTAGCTTATTTCAATCTCATATTTTCGTAGTGTAACACTTGGTCTCTGTGGATTCGATCCCTAAAATACTACAACAGTTGTTGTGCACTTGCAGTAGTTTGATAGGGTTAAAACCTGAGCATATCAAACTTCACCTTGGATATGCGTTGTGTTTACAAGCCACTACCATAATCTCTTCTGGATTTGAAAGCTCAGGATCACCAACTCACCCTTCTCCCAAGACACCGTAATTTTACATGTAATGCTTGCGGGTTGAGTGGAGATCATAGCCCTTACATATGTGTTCAATGCGATCTCATCATCCACCTAGGCTGTCTTGGCCTCCCACGCGTCATAAACATCAATCGACATGATCACCGTATTTCTCGCACTTCTGTTCTTGGTGTTGTGGATTCTGTCTGTGGAGTTTGTCACAAGGAGATGGATTGGACTTGTGGGGGTTATTCTTGTCAGAGGTGTCCTGGCTATATCGTTCACTCGAAATGCGCTACAAGAAAGGATGTTTGGAATGGGAAAGAACTCGAAGGAGTACCTGAGGAAATAGAAGATATAGAGCCTTGTTTGGTAATAGATGAGGAAACAATAAATCACTTCAGCCACAAAGAGCATAACCTTAGACTTCACGTTAATGGTGTTCTGTACGAGGAGAGCATGCAGCCATCACATCGGTCTTCAATCCTTCTATGGCTGTTTGTATTGTGATTTCAATGTCCACCAAAACTGCGCTGAACTTCCTAAAATAAAATGGCATGCGCTACATAACGACCGCCTTACTTTAGTTACAAGCGAGGTTGGCGCCTTTCGTTGTTATGTTTGTGGTAGATTTTCTAATGGTTTCACGTACCAGCATGGGAATAAGAGAATAGATGTCCAGTGTATTTCAATTTATGAGCCATTTGTCCATCCAAGTCATCCCGATCATCCCTTATATCATCATATTTCACGAGACGAAGGTGCAATATGCAACAGTTGCAAAAAGATGGAATTGTACATGCTCATATGCATTGAAGATGATTGTAAATTTGATTTATGCTTCAATTGTGTGACTTTAGCACAAGTGGTAAAGCATAGAGTTGACGATCATCCTCTCTCACATGCAAGTGGTAAATACTGGTGCGACATTTGTGAGAAAAAGTTCGATCCAAGGAAGATGTGGTTCTACACATGTAAAGATCACCGGGCTAGTTTGCATACACAGTGTGTTCTCGGAGAATATGCAGGGCTCATGCCAGGAAGCACAATAAACAAACTTGGGAAAACCGCTCGAGGTGGTGCTCAATAATAGTGTAACTCGTCCACTTTGCAAGAAGTGTGTGTCGCGGTGCGTGTACCCTATCATCTTGAAGTTGCTTGGAACCTCAGATACATACTTTTGCAGTCTTGGATGCTATTTCTATTTCATTTAAAAGCTTAAGGAGAATAAAGTAAGGTATGTGAAGCCAAGATTTACTTTCATATTTCTTTTACAATTTTCTTCTTCTTGGCTCGTTGGTAATGCAACGTTGAATTTAAATCTTGTTGAATTTCGTTGGAGTTTATGTGGAATGACAATCAAGAATCTACTCTATCGTTGTGAGATCTGTGACTTCAACATTGATCTATACTGTGCCAGATATCCACCACCAAAGGTTATTGACAATTCAGAGACGCATCAGCACAAGCTCACTCTTCTTCTGCTGTAATGGTCAAGGAAGATAGCATTTCCTTGAGGCTTTTTGATTATTTATTTTTGTCCAAGTAACAGCGTGTTGTTTTAACCATTTAAATTGTGTCCAAAGCAAGATCAATTTATATCAGAAGAGCAACTTTTAAAACATACAAACAGTATTCAAGCAAGGTTACAAAACCTCGAATCATTTCAAATTTTTAGATCGAAATGCGAATGGATGGCAAAAAACCCAAATAACCGGCCTATATAAGGCAAATTGCGAATCCAGTTCAAACTGAGCAACTCTAACAACACAGAAATGATATAAACATTGCTTTAAGGTTTGGTGGTTTACAAACAAAACACACAGTTTACAACTCCTAACAAAATTTCTACATAGTGTTTTGAAGATTATACCTTCTCCTTCCTTCTCTTCTGTAATAAGGAGTTTCATCCACAGTCCTCTTCACATACTCCATAAATGGTGATGGTGTTCTTGGAGATTCCTCATGGTATATAACCGAACCGCTTCTTCTCTCGGGTGTTCTTGGTGCTCCTGCTACTACACCGTTTGTTGCAGCCCTAGTGGCCCCCCCTGCTAGACCAATTGGTCTATCTATCACTTTCATCAAGACGATCACTGAAATAATCACCACTACAACACCCCATAGTATCGTAAGCAAAAAAGAGTATCCATCTTTTCTTTGAGGCGGCGCTACTAGATATTCGCCCGTTTCAAAGGATACATCGATTTCTACACTTTGACCTGCAAACAGTTTAGACTCTCATCAGGAGGTAAGTGAAAGAAACATGGCCTATTCTATAACAGGGCCTATTCCATAAGCTCACCAGTAGCAGGGAGAGTGATGATTATTCTATCTGTGAATTGCTCTGATCTTAGCACATTCACCTGAAAAAGGTTAAATTTGAAAAATCAATAGCTTACTAAATTGTTGTCCTATCAGCATAGATTAGATTACCAAGCTTATAAGTAGGGTTTCATGTGAGAAAATTCACCTCATATAGAGCACACCCCGCGATACCATAATCTTCTCTCTTGATCAAGCTGATTGATAACCTACCTTTGTTGCGCCACTGAATTTGAACATCTGCAATGAGTAATTTGAGTTTTCTTTGCATTTCTAAATAAGAAAAAAGAAGATTATTAACAATCTAATGGGGTTATACCTGTGTTCCCCAGTATCGAAATGATGGTCTTGTTAGAATCCGGGTTTATATTCAGCTGCAATTATTTCCAAGTCAAACTATAAGCAAACATATTCTGGATATAGGCGCTGGTTAATGATTCTTTCAGAAATGTAAAGAAAATAAGAAACAAATAACCTTGTTTGGCCCTGTTACAGAAAACCCTCCAATAAGAAGTGCAGATGCAGAGCCCGAAACATGACGAGCTTCTTTGAGTGAAGCATTAATGGAGAAGGACACATGAGATTTCATGTCTCTTGATGTAGACATTGAGTGAACCAGATGCTCCGGTGAATATGGGAAGAAAAGGCAATAAGTGTTGCCGGTATCAAGATCCATCCATGGCTTTGCGTATCTTCAATGCAAGATAAATAAGAATAAAAAAAGGTTGTGTACTTGTATATATGCACAGAAATACATATATGCACTGCAAGAAAGTACAGTTGAAAGCAAGCATCATACCCTATAAACGGAGGGTCTACTTGGCAGTTAAGCGTGCCCGTGTTTCCATTTTCAGAGACTACAACCTTGTTCTCCCTGTTGCAGTTTATATTATCATCATCGGTGAAAAGTTGTTGCCTGTATGTTTTTTAAGTGCAACAATAAAAGATTGCAGACCTGAATTTCACAGGAAAGTTATATCCTTCTTTAGGGATGTGAACATTTGTCAGTGTTTCTCCAGGAGAGTCAACATAAATGGTGTTTCCAAGTAGCACTGTGACTTTTGTCTGTAGTTTCAAACCATGACCTTCAAATGTAACTGTAGAGAAGCGACAAAGGATCAGCAGGAAGATAGAAAAAAATATCTCATAAAGTCCTCTAGAAATCCAACTGATGTGCAAAATAATTATGAAAAAAGAACGATATTACCGTGAGCTGAGCCTTGGCTGATCGCTTTAGCTTGGCCAGATGCCACATTGATGGATAGAACACTTTTGTTTGATGTAACCCATTGACCAGAGACTTGATGATCTGCCCCTATATCGCATTGCAAGAAAAATGTATTTTTTAGCAGGAGGACATGCATTAAAATGCCTTTATCATGTAGATTTCATTTGACATTTTTACCTGCAATGCTGAAATTTAAAGAACTTCCAGTGTGAATGACTGGGTTTTGAGGATAAATATGTGCCCCAACTGAAACCTGAAACAGACAAAAAACCACCTGTGATGCCAATTGCAGATATCTTTACCAGATGAATGCATACCGAATTTTTTAACATCAGAATTTTTCTATCAGCTAAATAACAATGTTCATGATATTAGCCCATACCAGAATGTAGTCTGCTTTCCTGAGACAACCGCTAATGGAGGCCCGAATAAGAGCTTTACCATGTTTTATTCCCTTCATTATAAAGATAACGAGATTAGAAAGCAGCAGTCAAGCAGACAAGTATAAATTTAGTAACCATCAGATATCGAAATTTCTTAACCAACCTGAATAAACCATTTTGACTGAGTATGTTACATAAACACCAAATGTATCAACAAAAGTTGATTATAAAGGATTAACGCACCTTAATGTAGATACTTGTTTGGTTATTGACAGTCTTGATGGATACAACATCACGACGATTGGTTTCAACATTGTATGTAGTCACACCATGTGCTTCAAGAAAGACGATCCCTTTTCCAAACAAAACAGCACAGATATTTAGAAACGAAAAAATACATCAAGAAAATGACATATGCACGCAAAATCTGAGTGTTACCTAAACTGTCATAGTAATTTACTGGAAGTTTAAGTTCACCGCCAACAGCAAGATCTACCACGTGGAAAGGGACCCCCTCACTCTTCATTCTTATTTGAGCAACCTGATAGAATTCTATGTTACCAACAAAGTAGACTAATAGAAGATAAGTGATCCAAGAACTTAATAGAATAGTGAATCGAGTGGCTAGAAAGTAGAATAGACGACGATACTGAAGAATAGTTTCTATAAATACTTCCACATTCATATACCTCTGCAACCCTCACACAAGTAGCAATCTCAATCCTTCCAGTCGTGCGGTCTTTGGCTTGAATACATGCAACATTGTTGCTATCTGTTGTTTTGAGACTTCCGCCATTAATTGATATGGTATCTCGATCAAAATCAGCCCGAGAACTACAGTCTTTCAATATGGAATAGACTATATTGCCTCTGTGACTTTGACTATCCCTGTGCTTCTGTGGCTCAGAAGATGACGGCAATAGACTAGATGACGTATAAAAAGGCGGAAGAACCCAGGTCATAGGAACCCCAAGAGAAAGTGGGAGATCAGGCACAACAGATAAAATCACTGACGCTTCATACGTTCTAGATTCAGAGTACAAGCCAGGAGACACGAAATCACATGAGAACGCAATCCTGACTTTGGTCTTTCCAGCTGATCTGAAATGGAAAAGATAAAACAGCTCATAAGAGTTTGGGACTTGTCTAGCTTATGTGCTCAGATCTTACTATTCTGCATAGACCTCAGCTGAACAGATTACATGAATACTGAGCTGGAATTATTACTAACAAACTGTGCTATTGCCTTCTAAGGGTGCATAACCTTGTTTGATTTTAAACATGCAAGCTAACTACATTAGCTAAGTCTACTTCTAAAAGTTGAACGATGTTGAGCATGATGATGCCTTGTTAGGATATTCTAGAGTAGTGAAAGCCACTTCTTCGCAAGGGAAATAAGTACAGGGACTAGCCAACCTGAAAATATTATCAACTGTAATTGGAAAATGGTGTGCCTTTCATTAATCGTTATTGTATATATGCTAGAGAACACATGCAGTAATCTTAGGTTACCTTCCTTGGACGACATTGAGAAAGCCAGCATTCTCTTCCACGTCAATGGAGGATATATGGAAACTTAACACCTAACAAGGAAAAAGTGAGCTTTTTGTCATACACATGAGAATCAAAAATAGATTACTATATGCACAATAAGAAGAAACACAGTATTGGACCTCCTCATCTTCGATAGTCCACTTGTATGCTCGGCAGAGCTCATAAAAAGCCAAAAGATCTCCCTGATAATGAAACCAGAAAGCAGTAAGCCGTGAGAATAGACTCCAGACGAATTAACTTAAGCAGTAAGTTCTTTTTGGCTTATGATTCTCACCTTAGAAAATGATGGGAATATAGGCATTTCATGGCCAACGGCCACAGTGTCACTTTGAGCTATCAGCATTGCAGCAGCAGGAAGTCCTACTTCGGCATTTCCAACTGCCTGACAAACTACAGTACCTTCACTCCCGTATATTGTTGCATAGATTGTCTAATCATAAAAGAGAACCAGGTTAAGATGCCACATCTTTCCAAATGTCTAGTTGGAAATGATTTAAAAAATACGAGCTATATTCGGAAAAAACAAAAAAAAACTCGCCCTCACCGTGTTACCGGGGGATGTCGCATAGAGTCGTCCTGATTTTTCAATCTTTGCAACTTGGTTATCGATAGTGGTGTAGTCAACAGAAACATTCATGGTTGGGCCTCCTTCAACAGTGAGCTATAAGGCAACAGAAGGCTGATCAGCACAAAATATCAAGAGAGAACAACAACAATAAAGATGGCATTCTCGAATAGGCGGTACCGAATATATATATATATATTTCCATCATACCACGTAAGAAGCACCAGGAACAAGAAATAGTCCTTGTGGGTGAAGTTTTGGCGGGGAATAAACTTCCACTTTTATAGTTTGGCTCAGTACTTTATCTCCTGACTGTTGTCTTGCGCTGACCTATTAAAAAAAATAATGCTTCAGATGTACTTCCAGTACAAAATTATAACAGCAGGAAAAAATCAAGAAGTAAACTCACATATAGGGTTGTGATTCCCAGGCGTCTAGCAGCTATTTTAAAAGAAGAAGTTGACACGTGTTCACCAACAGAAAGTGAATTATCATCGATAGTGACATGCTCCACAAGATCATCCTCAATATGCACCATAATGTCCATAAATGGGTACTGCACTTATCCACAATCAGCAATCAATCACTAATAAGAAAATCAGTAACAAGAAGACAATGCCGAACAGATAATCAATTTTGCTGTCGGTCCTTTTATATCCAAAATTCAGAATTGTTAGATTGGTGAAGTTAGATAGACAAGGCTTATAGAATATTTCCATGAACATTTTAGAGCAAAAAAATAAAGATGAACAGGTTAATCAAATATCAATAAAATTCTCATCTTAAACCTGCGAAGAATCAAAGGTCGTCCCGTCGTCAATGCCGGTCAATAAATCAATGAAGTGTGTACTTCCTTCCTGCCACATTTAAATTAAGCATAAGAATATCATAGGAAAGGTAAAAAAAAAGCAATGAAAAGAGAAAGGTACAATACTGAAGAAAGGAATAAGAAGCCTGCTAAACATACCATTATACTTATCCCGTCCCCAGATGCTATTTTTATCCAGTCCACATCTGCAACTTTAATCTGTGTAGTAAGAATAGGATGAGAGACTCAGGGGAGTTCTAGACTATAGTCAAGAGTGACAAAGCCACAACGTCTCGCAAAGAAGTCATGGTCATGTTCAATGTGAATTAACAAATCAATGAAATCTCACAAGTTTATTGCACCGAATTATCCTGTTCAGAGAGTAACAAACTTACCACCGCAAGAGCTGAAAGTGGAGGTGAAACCCCAATATCGTATACAGTCACGAGTGTAGTCCCCAACCCTTTAGGAGACAACATCATTTGCGAGCATTGCAGGCCAGACGGGGGTCGAATAACTTCTGCTACACTGGTATCATTCACAACTGCTTCCCACAAACAGCTTCCTCCAGTCATTGACAAATTAACCTTCAGTAAGCAAATTTTAGAAACATTACAAATCTCATTCTGGTACTCTCAGAACAAGTAGAACCAAAGAGACAGAAAAATATCGGAAAATGCATAAATACACAATGCAATCCATTGAAGATTACATCTGTCTCAATGTATGCATCAAACTATCAATCAATCATCCACCAAGATTTTAAAGGGAAGGGCTTGTTCATGAGTGGGATTTACCTTGGCACTTGGATTGAAAAAGACCAGGTTGAACTCTGGTGTGACTCTTAGTGTGGAAACCAACTGCATATTCAACCAATTGACAAGAATGAGAAACTACAACAATCACAACTGGAATCAGAACAAGGATTAACAAATAACTGAAGGGAAGTCAGTTTTTAGCTTTAAGTGTGATTGGAGATAAGGATAAGTGGGAGTAAAGGATACAGATGTTGCAATTAGTCTTACAAAATGCATACCTGTAAGCGTACAGCATCTGTGAGAGTACTTTCAGAACCTTCTGGAAGCAGAGATGAGTATTGGCTTTTTACAGAATGATCAAAACCAGAAACTGTGGCACGGACAGTGCACTGTCAAAACAGTAAATCATATATATTAGAATATTAATTTGAGGCCCGAAGAATATAATAATGACGAAGGAATTGGTTTATAATATTACCAATCCTGATTCATTACGAAGAGCCAAAAATCTCTCCCAGCTAGACTTTGTCATTTTTGAATTATAATCATCGTCCCAGTATGCCAAGTTGTTGCAACTGCTCAGTTCCCACCTCAGAGAAAGAGTTGAGGAGTTTGAAAAAGCTTCACCAGAGTTGCTGATACCAACAGCAGCCACTCGAATTATTTGCCCATTGGCCACAATCACTGGAGTTACACGAAGTCGTCCTGGTGCCCTGTCAGCTTGACTAACAGCTCTTACCACATCAAGCTTATTAACTGTAAAATGACATGTATAACCTCATGCCATGAGCAAATTATGACATACCTACACAATGGACGGAATCAACTCCTATGGAATGGGAGATATTGAACATACCAGGTTCATCAACTATGAGCACAACAGAGGATGGTAAGCTGCATTGAACAGATAAGAAAGCTTCTGCCACTGCAGGTAAAGGATGGTCCATCCCCACCAGATTTCCACGCAAGAATACCAGTTTCTAGATGAATACAAGCGGAGAAGAGGTGGCAGTGTCATCTTTCACTTTAGATATTAAAAGTAAGACCAACGAGTAAAAATAATTGCATGGAATGCCTGAAACTTACATAAGAACCAAGCGTCTGGCACGAAATTCTATACACGTTAGCGTGGAAGTTATGATGGACGTAAACTCCACTTGTAAGATCGTCCTCATCTTCATTCACACTCTCGGTGAACTCAACATTGTCACTCCACCTTTCAGGTCCCCCAAGAAGCATAACGTCAACATATGTCCCAGGTACAAGATATAACTTACTAACCCCAGTATCAGGTTCTTCTTGCGTCTTATCAAACCAATAGCCACCATGATGATTCCCGTCACTATCCTGTCTGACAGAAAGTGGCAGATAGGCCCCGATACTTAAAGTTGCTTTTAAATCAATTGATTCACTCAAAGACTTATCAAAATAATGGAACTCTTTCGCCAGAGTTGCTTGAAGCACTGTGCGGCCAGGAGATGAAGAATATATATAAGCCCGTGAACAAGGAGGACTGGAGTTCGTGCTTCTTAGTTCATCCAACATCATCATCTCAGATGTTGCATTAACAATAACAAATGAGTCACTCCCTGTCTTCCACTTTATCAATGAATTAAAAGCATCACATTTAGAGAACGAGGCACCTGATATAAAAGAGTTCCAAGTTAGCAAAATATAAAAGAAAACGCAAAACAAAAAGAGATGATAACTTAACACCAGAAGGGACAAAAGACAAGTTCTGGTTATAACCATTTGAAGTCTTCATTGTGACAGCTGCTTGCAGGTGTGTTCCAACAACTGCCTCTACTGGAAAGTTTTGCAACATAACCATAGAGGATGGAACGGAAACTTCAACAATGACCTATGAAGAATTGATTAATCAGTTGAAGCACCATAATAAAGAGTAAAACCCAAAGCATAATAAGTCGCAAAAAATAAACTGTGAGCATTTGGATATGTTCCTAGTTTATCCCTGTAGGAATATAAAATAAATATAATTTGACGCATCAATCAATGGAAAACATGCAAAAAAACTCAATGTACCTCATCGAAATTTTGTGAATCGAAAGTTGACACCACCTTTACAGTGGCTATTCCAGGCCTCTTTGCTTGGATAATTCCATAAGCTGACACGGACAAAATGCTCATATCTGAAGTAAACCACTTGTAGTCACTCGATGCTTTTGCACAACCTACATTGAGGAGAAAACATCAATTCACCATGGGATTTCAAACTGGAATAGAACAGGTCACGAGAACCATAGCTTGGGAACTGACCTCCAGTCACAATTAGCTCCATCTCCTGATAAACAGCGGGGGTCCAAGGGAGTAGAATTTTAGGTGTGTCATCTTCACTGTTCAATATAAACTGCACTTTTTCACAAACCATAATTTCTTGAACAACCTTGAGAACCTGCCAGAGAAAAAGTTGTTGAATTCCCAGAACCAACAAATGGAAAGAGACAAAAAGGATTACAAAGAGAGGTAAGTCACCTCTTTTGAGTCCTGATGCCCATTGAAGTAAGTCAATGTAGCTATAAGGTCTCCTAATCCTGGTGAGATTGCTTTCAAAATTCTAGAATTTCGCCAACCATATTCAGAGGAAAGATCATCTGGCAGTGAGACGATTTTCCAATAATCTGAATTGTCTCCATACAGTTTGACATCATCCGTCTGCGATCAAGACAAAGGAAATTATTATGTTGGCATACCAAGAATCAGAAAGAATACTATCTACAATAAATCATCTGGAAACTTAAAGCAACAAAACAGTGAGAAAGCACAGCCACAATATACACGTCATCAGGCTTTTCTACACTTTTATATTCTCCATTTTGATTCAGTCCCTCAAAATTTGAATACTGTGTAGTTACCAAAGAGACTCATATGACTGCGTTAAAACCAGTAAAAAGGGAAGGAAATCACCAAAGACAGTGTAGTTACTCTTACAAGCATATGGACGACAACCTAAAGATAAAAAAATGTGCAGCATGTCCTTTAGTTGAGAAAATGTAGAGACAAACCAGCATTGTCACACGAGACTTAAGCAAACTACACATGAGCATGCTATGGTTCCCAGTTACTGCAAAGAGTGTGAAAGAAAAGGGAAATACCTCAGTAATATAGATCTCATGCGCATCAGGTCTCCCAGAGAAAATCTTCATTTGAATTAGATATTGTCGACCAGACACCACATACCAATGCATAGACGATGGAAAAGGTTTTGATTCTGTAATAGGATCCCCTGACATTGACCAAGGTGATATGTACAATATAAAAGTATCCGGAGTGGCAACATTGATAGATGATCCTTGAATGTGGCCAGCAACCCGGGTATCCTCAACAACAACGGTTGTTACCCCCAAGCTTACTGCTTTAGTCAGACCTATCAAAGGATCCACTTGAGCAACAGAAGAGTTCAACACAGACCATCTGTGATGTGATGATGGTAGATGCACAGCTGCAAATACAATAAACAGTAAACCAATCGAGAATGAGACTAGTAAGCAACATAACATAGCGTGTCAGACTCACTCTCAAGCTATATTTAGAATATAAATAAACACCACTGAGACATCCTAAAGCAAATAATCCCATGGTTAATATAAGAATGAGCTTAAGGTAGCTTTACACATTATTTTCATATGACATGTGTATCAAACAACCTGAGCTTTCAAACGAACTCAAAAATTTCTTAATAAAAAGTCAAAAATTAATCTAGAAGATGCAGACAAACCTTGAGGAACATTCCCACGCATGACCTTCAATGTGTAACTGAAAGAAGCTCCCATAAGGACATAAACTGGTGAACGAGGTTCAAGTGACATGGCCTCTGCTACCGTTAGCACTATTTCATCAGCTATATGGGTAAGAGGAGCCTCAAGCAGGTGAACTGAAACCTTCTCATGACCAATTTTGGTTCCCTTCACCACAAACAAATCTGAAAATACCCCCTGCAATTACCATGTCACATTAGACCTCTCATCCATGAAACTTTTAGATTCAGAAAAACACACTCAATAGATTTACATACACTATCCTCAAGCTTTTTCTGGATATCCAAGTAGCCACACAGTCCCCCACAGTCGGTCAATGGAGATTCCTTCAAAGGAACATGAGCAAGATGATGTGTTGATCCACCGTTTTCAGGCGTTAGCTTCCACATGAATTGTAGACCCACCAGTGAGGAGAACTCATTCTCTACAGGAAGATTTCAGCAGATTAAAAAATACCACACAAACTGGAGAACAAAACAGTGCATTATATCCAAATATAAAGCTACCTATGGACTTGTAACGCTAAAGAATGTGGACAATGGAAAGGTTATGAAAGGGACACAGTTGTTAATCCATAAAAACCAGTTACCTTCACTATCAAAAGCGCGGACTCTAAGCATGGAGAGTCCATCAAGATCAAGCTTGATAGAATTATGAAAAATCTGGATCCGTGAGAAGTTGTCAATAAACACCTTGCAGCGAATCACCATCCCTGTCTGTATATCTGTGGCATAAACTGCAGTCTCCTTTCTACCACTGTAAGGAGAAATCGATCTAAGACGGGCGCTGGTCGAACAGTGACTGCTCGAATTAAACTCAGGCATAACCGAGAGAATATCGTGATGATCCCATGACCTGCAAATCAGAAACCAGAAACAAAAGCGAACTATATCATTCCTTAATTAAGCTAGTGCTTATTACTAACTAGTACAGAAGCTTAAACGAACAAGATAACAAAGACGAGTTTTGTGGAAAATGTACCATTTGAAGCAACCATCGCTTCCTTGGAGCCGATACTCAACAGGGTTCTTCATCTTCGGAGGTAAGAGTATATTAACGTCAGTAATGTGCGGACCAGAACCTAATTGCGACGAAGCTTCTCGAATCGAAAGCAGAACCAGAACCAGAACGGAGAAGCAAGACGAGAATCGAACCATTTTTCTTTTGCTACATCAACGCAAAGAGACGAAGTTACTTGAAGACTCTGAATTAGTAAAATCAGTAGCTTGAACAGTGAGGAGTGACCGAGAAATCGAAGCTTGAAGATGAAACCCTAAAAAGAGGGGTTTTGAGGGGTTTATGGAAAGGTGGAAGAAAATTGAAGGAGACGATGGTGAAATTATGATACGTGGCAGATTTTTGTTGGTGGTGATGGAAGATTTGTTGTCGCGTTAGCATTTCCTTGAGGCTTTTTGATATTTTTCAGGTGCCACGTGCGGGTGAGAAAACAGCGTGTTGTTTTATGTCTTCTGGATAAAGCTGCTTCCCGTTTTTTGGCTTTTTGAGATTTCCAAATCCCACCACCCACAAAGAGAGTATATATTGTGCACGTGTTTCCTTATCTAATAAGGAATGTAATTAATTGGTATTATTTCCTTTTTTTCACTAACCAAGAATCGCAAGATATACTCTTTGTGGAATTGGAAATCTCAGTCATGTATATATGTAGGCATTGCTCTCGTCAAATCATACGAAAAGACTAACAAAAAGGTTTTGTTCACGAGAGACGGAGAGAAAAGGAGTGGAGAAGAAATTTGTTTCTTTTCACGCAAGTAACAAATCCCAAGAGAGATAAAAAAAAGTGCTAAACTTGGTAATAACAATGGCAGAGAATTCGTGGAGGAAGAACCTCAAGCGATCTTTCTTAGAAGATGATTATGATTCCAATAAGAAACCACCAGAAAAACGAGTACGGTTTCCACAAGGAAAGAAATCTAAACCTAAACAAGTCTTAGAGGAAGATACTGAAGCTCCCCGCCAACTCCAAGCCCGTGCACGGGCTCGCAATCAGCTTACTGCTGACAATGACAACTTCGATGAGGCTGAGGAGACTTATGAGAATGATGGGAACCGCACAGAAGATGGGATTCAGGTCGAAGCTTTTAGTCTAGACAGGGAGAAAGAAGAAGGATACTTTGATGATAATGGCAACTTTGTAGAATATGTTAGAGAGAAAAAAGTCAAGGATGCATGGCTTGACAGTATTGAAAATAATCCCATGTCTGCTGCAAATGATACTGAGAAGGATGAATATAGTCATGGGAACGAAAAATCAGCCGATGAACTTTCTCAACAAGATATTGGAGTCATAAAGAGGCGTATTGCTAATGTCCTTGAACAAGGGGAAACGGTCTTGCGAGCTTTAAGGAGGTTGAAAGGGAATAATCGCAAGGAAAAGATGACGTATGAGACAAAGCTCATCTTTGATCAGCTTACTGATGATGCGGACAAGCTCATCATCCAGAATGGCGACTACGACGTTTATCTTCAAAAGCAAGAAGTTTTTGAACGTGAAGCAGAGGGATATGAGAAACTAGCTCAAGCGAGAGTAAATGAGAATGCTGATACAGAATCCTGTGATATGTTTGGCGATGATGAAGATGGGGCCTCGCAACATGGGGACACAAATGATGGATCTGATTATGTCTTTGACGAGTCTTCCGGGTACTATTACAGCAACAGCCTTGGTTATTATTATGACCCAAACACGGGACTATACTGCTTTGCAACAACCGGCAAATGGTACAAATACGACGAAGAGACAAAGGAATATGAAGAGGTGGTTTCTGAAGTTGCTTCGGTGGAGGAAGTTTAACTTCTTTAGTCTGTACTTTGAATATAAGGTCTTGACAGATTTCCCAAGTTAGACATGTTTTTCTTTTGTTTAAAAAAAAATTAGCATATATAACATGGTGTTATGAATATAAAATAAGATGCTTTCAGTTTGTGTTTATATAATTAAGATGTCACACCATAAAATAAGATGGTACTTTGAAAGACGACGGAATTTTGTATGACTCCAAGACGATCTAAACCCAATTACATCTGATTCCAACCCGAAACGTGTTCCTTTGCCTCCTCTTGTAACTCTACCTGGTTGTCAAACCAAGACGGCCACCAATGTATCAATGTCCTCATCTTCTCCCGAGGATGATGACTGTGCTGTTGCTCTCAAGTTCTTGGGTCCTCAACTAAGTTGCTTGGGGCTCAAGATTGTGGAGAACTATGGCCGGCGTTGATTTTGGAGACGCAGCGACTCGTTTTTCTTTTAGTCGCTGCTGCTAGAAAATTCAGCGACATCTCCGATCACCAACACCTCTTAGTTTACTACCAAGGGTACGGTGAAAATGAAAACAAGAGCTCTAATTAATGGTGTTCAAAGTTGACCAAGAAGGAAACGCTGTTTACACTCAAGACATCGGAGACCTTTGCATTTTCCTCTCAAAGTCTGAACCTTTTAGTGTCCATGCTCGCTCTTTCCCTGGCCTATTCTCTAACTAGTTTTTTCCTCTTAAACCTTTGGCAAATCGGGATTGAGTCTTGGTTTGTTAATCTTTCTATTCAGTCTGAGTATGTGTTTCTCTTAGAGCATCTGTATTAGTGATACAACATGGATATCATTAAATATAAAATTATTAAAACACACACTCTCTCTTCCTTTTACTCAACTTTATACTTCTCTTTCATCTTTTTACTCAACTTTTATTAATTTTATACTCTTTTTAAATATAAAATTATTAAAAACACACTCTTTCTCTCTTCAAAAGTATCAAAAGTATCAACTATTTGATACTCTCTCTCCAAAAATATCCACTATTTCTTCTCTTTATTCAAATTTTATTAATTTTATATTTCAATACACCCCATTATTTCAATCAAAAACACTCTCTTTCTTCTTTTTACTCAAATTTTAATAATTTTATATTTAATGATATCCACATTGTATCACCACTACGTATGCTCTTAACCTTTCTATTTTCACATTGATACTATTTGCATGGTGGTGAATGCGATGAAACTATTGAAAGCCTAATGTAGCTTGGATATTTTCAATCCGAGGATTTTGCATATACAAGTAGTCTATGAAGAGACTACGAAGAATAAAAATAACAGAACTGTGAGTTTATTTTAAAACGTCGTATAAATTCAGTATGTGTATCCTTGTACCTTTGTAAAACTTAAAAAGTTATACACACTTTAATCGAAACAAGAACACAACAAAACATCAATTTCACCGTATTACACGGATTATAATCTAGCAAAAAGAAACTTTGAACGATCATAAATCACACCACTTGTTGAAGACTGGTAAGTTGCTTATAAAACCCATCAGATTTGGACATAAGCTCTCTATGACTTCCCTTCTCCACAACTCTTCCCTTATGCAACACAGCGATTGTGTCTGCTTTTCTTATGGTCGAGAGTCTATGAGCCACCAACACCGTGGTTCGTCCTTTCATCAGCTTGTCTAGTGCCTCTTGGACCAGTTTCTCCGAGTTTGTGTCCAAAGCACTCGTTGCTTCATCAAGGAGAAGCACTGATGGATCTTTCAGAACCGCCCTCGCGATAGCTACTCTCTGTTTCTGACCACCTGATAACTGCACTCCCTTATCACCCACCTGAGTCTTGTACCCTTGTTCCATCCTGCTTATGAACTCGTGCGCGTTTGCGGCTTTTGCGGCTTCGATGATCTCTGCCTCAGTCGCGTTTTCGTTACCGTACTTGATGTTCTCGTGTATGGTTGTTGAAAACAGAGCTGGTTCTTGCTGGACTAACGCTAGCTTCCTGCGCAAGCTACGTAGGTTTAGGGCTCTTATGTCTTGCCCATCGATGCAGAGTTTTCCTTCGTTCGGATCGTAGAATCTCATAATCAGTCCGATGACCGTGCTCTTTCCCGAACCACTAGGTCCCACGACAGCAAGACTTTTCCCTTCTGAGACTCGGAGGTTTAGGTTTTGGAAAACGGTGATTTCGGGTCTCGTGGGATACGCAAAGCTCACGTTTCTGAGCTCTATATCTCCTTTGATCTGAGTCACCAATCTTGACTTAGGGTGGTCTGGATCTATCTCAGTCTCTCTATGTAAAACCCTGAAAACCAACCCGAGTGCTTGCGTCCCCTTTACGATATCTGGAGTCAGGGCAAGCGTTTCCGCTACTGAGAAAGCAGTGACGAGCAATATCATGAAAGACTTGATACTATCCGCAAAGTTGGTTTCCTTACGGTTAATCAAAACCGAGATGTACCAGAGACCTAGAGCGTAGGAACAGAACGCGAGACACTGAGACAAACCGTATCCAAATCCAGAGATATGACCTCTGAGAAAAGCATTTTTGGTGGGTTTGCTTAGCTCACAAGTAAACTGCTCTGAGATTTGCTTCTCAGCACCAAACGCAGCGACAGTTCTTATATTCGCAATCGCTTCACGCGCCACTGAAGTTGCTCTAGAGTAAGCTCTCGTGTAATCTCCTCCAAAGCCTCTTAGAAACAGTTGCTGTAACATATAACAACATTTCATGCTTTTCTTTCAGTTTCAAGATTCAATTTCAGAATATGGTTGAAGCGAGCTTTGGTTTTGAGTTACCTCGGTAAGTGAAGCGGCAATGAGAAGAGGGAAACAAGCAGTTACGACAGCTGCAACGCGCCAACTGTAGAAAAAGGCAAGTGCTAATGCCGTGACTGTAAGAGATATGTTTTGTACTATTGTCGAGAGGCGATCCGCTAGAGCACTCCTCACCAAAGTTGCATCAGCAGCTAAGATTGAGGTAAGTGAGCCAGTGTTGTTCTCATCCAAATCAAACCACCCAATCTCATTCGAAAGAACCGCTGCAATTGTTGTAAAGATAGATAAACATTCAAGAATCGAGACGATCCAAAAAAAGGATGTTTAAATTGTTTGTGTTTACCTGAGAACAAGGATAAGCGAACCCGAGAAGTAAGACGCTCTCCCATTAGTGTGTAGTAGTAATGTTGGAGGAGATATATAGGAGTTGTTACAATTCCAATTCCAACAAAGAAAATAGCTATCTTTTCGACGTCGCGCTTGATCACACTAGGAAAAGGGGAATAAAACACGGTTAACACATAAGCAATCCCCATGGAGAACAATGCCGGTTGTGTTCCAGCCAGAACTGCACCAATTGAGCCAAGTAATGCGTAAGGCCATTCTGGAGCATTCAGCTTTATCAGCTCCCATATCATTGAAGATGAGCTTAAATCTTCGACATTTGAATCATTTTCAGTCTTCTCATGGTCTTCCCTGAAGCTTGTCCTCTTTAAGCTACAAGCTCTTGTTAAACGAGAAGACCCATCTTGTGATCTACAAGATTCCGACATAATTGATCCTGTGTTTTCTTGAGGTTCTGCGTCTTGGCAATTCACAAGACTCGCGTAGTCTCCTCCTCTGGACATCAGCTCTGAATGGTCACCAGTTTCCATAACCTGACCATTTCTAAATACAACAATCTTGTCAACATTCCGAATGGTGGATAATCTGTGTGCAACAACTATAGTTGTTCTTTTCTCCATGACATTGTCAAGTGCTTGCTGAACAATCTTCTCTGATTCGGCATCAAGAGCGCTTGTTGCTTCATCTAAGAGTAATACCTTTGGATTTCTTAGAACTGCTCGAGCAATCGCAATCCTCTGTTTCTGTCCTCCTGAGAGCTGAGTTCCTCCTTCCCCAGCCTATTAAAATTTGGTTTCACATTAAGGAATTGGAGTTTTGAAAAGATCAAGATTGGAGTAAATTCAAAGAATGTTACCAGAGTATTGTAACCATTGGGCAATGATTTAATGAAAGAATCTGCGTTGGCTGCTTTAGAAGCTTCTATGATCTGATCCATATTCGCGTTCTCTTTACCTAGAAGAATATTGGAAGCTATTGTCGTAGCGAATAATGCCGGTTCTTGACTTACTAATCCCATTTGTTCTCTCAGCCATTTCAGTTTCAGGCTCTTGATGTCATTCCCATCCAAGAGAATCTCCCCTGAGTTAGGTTCATAGAAACGTTGAACCATTGATATGATGGTGCTTTTCCCTGAACCACTTGGACCGACAAATGCAAAAGTCTTGCCTGAAGGTATTGTGAAACTAAGATTCTCAAAAACCATGTTTGGTCTAGAAGGATATGCGAAAGACACTTGATCAAACTCAATGCTCCCAGCTACGTTTGGCAATGTTGTCCCGTCGTCTAATCTTTCAGAACTTTCATCATTGTTATTCCCTATCATTCTGAATATGTTTGCAGCAGCAACTCTGCCTTTGGCAATCGCGGATAAGCTAGGCGCGGCTTGACCTAAGGAGCTGCAAATGCAACAAAAGTTATTTGCATGATGCAATTTGATGATATATCAAGCAAAAGGTCGATTTTCGGACTTACAATCCGCTGTAAATGACATTGAGGATCGTTGTGAAGGCTTTTGCGCCGTTGGTTTTGCCGTTGCGTACAAGAACACTTGCATACCACAAAAGCAAAGCCCAAGCACAGAACAAGAGGCTATATGTTAATCCAATTCCTAATCCTTTAGCAAGACCGCTCTTTTTGCCGAGTTTCAGAGCTTTCTTCAGAGAATTTGAGTAAGATTTTACAGCTTTCTCTTCTCCTACAAATGCATACACTGTTCTCACCTGTGACATAACCTGAAGATACAAAGACAAGGATGTTTTCTAGGATCAATCCAAAGAACAGATTTACGTCTTCTTGATTGTTTATTTCCGTTTTCATTTGATTTTCCGATTACATGGAGGTTTTTTTCTAGTCAACCCAATTTTTAGCATGTTATGAAATGTGAAACGAACATTTCTGTGAAAATTTGAGAAATGTTATTACGTTTTTGACGATGTGAAAACGTTTTTCACACGCTAACGCATATGAAACCAATCTCAGCAATTAGTGTATAAACAAACCTCTTCTGCGACTTTTCCTGCATCAGCATAAGCAGCTTCACTCTTCTGTGAGATTGTGGACATGACTATAGCATACACTCCTCCTGAGATTGCTATCAACGGAACCACTGCTAACGTGAGAAGCGTAAGTTGCCATACTGATAAAAACCCGATGACAAATCCGGCGATGAACTGACATATGTACCGCAAAACATGGCCTGTCTGAAACGAAACAAAACATATGCTCAGTTAACATATTTCTTGTTTATGTCTTCAGAATTAAATTCATAAATTAGAAAGAGTACCTTATCGCCAATTGCATCTTGAACCAAGATCGCGTCGCTTGAGATGTGGAAAACGAAATTTGAATCACTAGCTACTGTATCGAAGAAAGTAATGTCTTTTGCTAAGATCGATTTGAGATAATTTATACGCAATCGCGCTGTTTGTCTTTCTCCTGTTTGCATCCAACAAGCAACTCCTGCCAATGCACCATTCCAACTAAAACCATCAAAGAACATCCAAAATTTGATAACATTATAAAACCAGATCAATCAAAGTAGCTAGAAACATACCGATCCATGCTGATACCAAATTGACCAATCCTAAGTAGACCAAGTACAGAGCATTCTGGAAAAGACAGATAACTAAATTTTAATGAACTTATGACCAAAACTCACGAGAGAGAGAGACAGAGAAAAGTTTGTGTCTAAAAAACCTGTGAAACACGGGAAGATGTGGCTTTAGTATCTACAGAAAGATTGCCAAGAGAATCTAGCAATTTCCCGAAGAACACGAAGAAGAAAGGAAGTGTACCGCCATGAATACACGTGCCTAAACCACCAAGGAACATCAAAAAGCAATCAACTTTATCAGCTGCGCTAAACAAAACCATGAATGACACTGATTCTTTCTTCATCTTTTTCTTCTCCTCCTCCTTTGCTTCCTTCTTTGATATCTCAATGTTTCCATTAGAGAATGGTTCTTTGTTCTCCATTGTCACTAAACAAAGAGATCAAAGACGGATGAGTACTTGATGAGCAGAGGGGCGTTCATTGTGTTGGGTTACTTGTAGGGAAAGCAAAAGTGAAGGGTGAAAACATTTAATGCAAAGTGCTAAGACGGTGGTAACTGTAACCTAACCATCGTTCAAACTGTTTTTGACAAGTCGTAGTTAAAGCCAGACCCGTTGCTTAAGGCACTTGATGCACATGCTTCACTTTTCAAAGGCCAAATTAACTTTCTATTTTAGTTTTAGGGACCACATTATTAAACTACTTATAGTGTCTGCAAATCCACTTGTACCATCAGTTTCTTTCATTCATTTCTTAGTTAGTCATTATATCTAGTTTTTCATAAATATATATTATTATATACACCAAGATTTAATGCTTTATTCAGACGGTTCTGACTCAGACCTATCAAAGAGTCCACTTGAGCAACAAAGAGAGTTCAACACAGACAATCTGTGAAGTGATGATGGTACCTAGATGCACGGCTGCAACAAATACAATAAACAATGAACCAATCAAATTAAAGAAGGAGAGGAGACTATAACATGTCTTATTTAACGGTAACAAGATGAGATTCAAAAGTTCACCAAGGAAAACAAAATAAGCATGTGCTGGTTAATTTTTCAAGCTCTAGTACAAAAAAAAAAAAAAACCCAGTTAAGAAAAGGCAATAATTCCCTAATTATACACCTAAATTTGAGTTAAATTGTACCCTTTCAAGAAGCCATGACTTCCTTGAAGCCGATGCTTAACTGGGTTCGAAGTATTTGTCTGAACCATGCACAAGAGGTAAGAGTATATTGACATCGGTAATGTGCGGACCAGAACATAATTGAGACGAAGTTTCTCGAATCGAAAGCAGAGACAAAACCAGAACGAAAAAGCAGGACGAGAATCGAACCATTTCTCTTATGTAACATCAACTCAAAGAGAAGAAGGAGCTTTAATATGAATTGGTAGAATAAGGAGCTTGAACAATGACTGTGAAATCGAAGCTTGAAGATGAAACCCTAAAAAGATGGGTTTATGGAAACGGGGAAGAAAAGTGAAGGAGACGATGGTGAAATTATGATTTGCAAACAGCGTGCCATTGTGTGTTTTTTGGATAAAACTGCTTGCCGTTTTTGGCGATTTTATATTAAGCTCCTTCTCTAGATTAACCTTTACATTAGGTTTTGTTAATCACCTATGTTTTAGTTCTGATTCTCATTAAACAACTTCACATGTTTAAAAGCAAACTCACCTTGTAGGAGCATCCGCGTAGGTGATTTTTTTGGATGTTTTTAAATAAATAAATATTAAAAACACATTCTCTTTTCCTTTTATACTTTTTCTTTTCTCTTTTTATTCAATTTTTATTAATTTTATATTTAAACACACCCCAATTAAAAGATATTCTCTCTCCAAAAATATCTTCTTATATATTCTTAAAATACTCTCTCTCCAAAAATATCCACTATCTCCTCTCTTTACTTAAATTTTATTAATTTTATATTTCAATACACCTTATTATTTCAACTAAAAACACTCTCTCTCTTCCTTTTATTCAAATTTTAATAATTTTATATTTAAAAATACCAACAAAATTTTACCATTAATGATATTCTTAAGCTCGTCTTCTCAAAAAAGGTGTTCATTTTTCAAAGTCTTTCTCCAACCTATAAATAGTAAAAACCCATGTGGAATCGATCAAAACAACAAATATAAATGTCTAGGCAGATGTCTAATCTTCATTAACAAAGAAACTATAAACGAGAACAAAATATCTAAAGGAGAGAGAGACCCACCTATACTATCACAAAGAACATCTCTAAGCTCTACATCATCTTTACTTAATCTCTCTCACCTAATTTGGTAAGCACTAAAGAAATATATTATTTATTTTAGGGAAATTTTATTTTTGCCACAAGTAAAAAAGTGGGTTCATTTCAGTTGATTAAGAGCGATAGATTCTCCACCTTTTTGTAATTATAACATTTAGCTTTCAGGAACATATAGTATTCGATTCTTTATAATGTCAAGAGAAAATTAATGAAGAATTGCTTTGTTAATAATTTGATTTAATTATTAAAGGAAACCAAAGTGTGAATAGATTTTATTAATTCTGTTGTCAAATGACATTCTCAAATACATAAGACTAATCTAATCCTAGTTAACTGCGTATATATTCACGTAATGTAAAATTTTGGTTATAATAGAAAACTTATCTAAGATTGTTTTTTTATATAAAGATAGTTAATTATGCTTGTCCCGTAATTTAGAAGGTCGGCTTATCTTTTCTTTATGACATGTTAATTTTAATCTTTAGTAAGATAATCACCTACTCCTCAACCTTTCTCACCTAATTTTGTATGAAAAAGAAAAATTAACATTGGTGTTATAAACCTTTAGAAAATTTGTAGTACCACCTTGCAATTCAAGGAAAAATGAACGGTATTTATGTACCTTTTTTTTTTTTTTTTTACATATGGTGTTATAAAACCGTGAGTACATACGCTACGGTTTGTGTCTCTTTTTTCCTTCTTCGTAGTTTTATTTTGGTTATAGTACCAGCCTCCCTCTCCTCACTGGAGTCTCATTTCAGGGTCTATTACCGTGATAATGCCGCCATTGAGTTTATGAGATTGTTTGGATATATGTTTTGAACCAAGTTACCCAAATTGGTTACATACTGAAGCAACATTCGCATCAAATTTCGTTACTCACTAACACTTATGGTTTACGTATGTAATTTGGATTTTCGATCCAGGAATTGGCGGGTTCAAGGTAAACGAAGATGGTCAACCACATGACAAAGCAATATTTATTCGGGACCATTTCGAGAGAAAACTAAAGTTAGTATTTTTGAGATGACAATGATATTTGACTAATTGGTATTATTGTTAAATGTATTGAAATCAAGAATAACGAACACAAACGTTTAATAAGAATAACTCTCTTATTAATCTTAAGGAAAATCTCTCAAAACCTTAAGCTCTTAATCCAATAAGATGTGCAACATCTTTGCACCTCCTTATATAACTCAAAAACCTTATTCTAGATAACTTCTAATAAAAAGGAAAACTCACATATATTTAGATCCTCCTAAATATACTTAACTTATTCCCCAAGTTATTTCAAACTTACAACAACATTCTCCCCCTTAAGCTTGAAACATTCTTCCTTCACCTCTTGAACTCCAACAAGTCTTCTCATTTCTTGAAACTTAGTCCGTCCAAGTGCCTTTGTCAGGATGTCAGCCTTTTGCAAGTTTCCTGGAACATGCTCAACCTCCACTTGCTCTTTCTCAACACATTCTCGAATGAAGTGGTACCGTCTGTGTATGTGTTTGCTACGGCCGTGGAAAACTGGATTTTTGCTTAGAGCTATTGCTGATTTGTTATCAACACGAATAGTCACCCTTTCACACTTCTTTCCAGTAATCTCTGCAAATAACTCTTGAAGCCACAATGCTTGTTTTGATGCCTTTGTAGCAGCAATAAATTCAGCTTCACAAGATGATAAAGCTACTGTTTCTTGTTTTTGAGAGCACCAAGTAATCGGACATTCATCAAAATAGAAAACGTGACCAGTCGTGCTCCTTCCATCATCAACGTCAACATTATGACTGCTGTCACTATAACCAACTAACCCAGTACTATTCGAACGACCAAAAGCAAGACCATATGATAAAGTTCCTTGTAAATACCTCAACACTTTATTCAACGCGGCTCCATGTGAAGCTTTTGGCTCTTGCATGTAACGACTGAGTACCCCAACGCTGAATGAGAGATCTGGCCTAGTATGAAGAAGATATCGGAGACAACCAATACTCCTTCGATACTGTTTTTCATCAATATGATCTTCTGCTCCATTCTTTGATAACGCCACGTTTTGATCCATCGGAACAAAAGTTGAATTACACTCCTTCATACCAAATTCTTCAAGAATTTTAGATGCATACCTTTCTTGTTTCAGCGTTATACCAGCTTCATGTTGAGACACTTCAATGCCCAAGTAGTATGACAATTTCCCGAGATCACTCATTTCGAAAATTGTTGCCATCTCTACCTTGAAGTCCATTACCAAGCTCAAATTTGATCCAGTGACCAAGAGGTCATCTACGTATACAACAACAATAGTGAGATGTCCATTTTCTTCCTTTCGATACAGTGATGATTCCTTCGTACACCTATCAAAACCCAAGTCCTTGAGAACTTTGTTCAGTTTTTCATTCCATGCCCTTGGTGCTTGTTTTAACCCATAAAGAGCTTTGTTCAACTTGTATACTTTGTCTTCACTCCCTTTTATCTCAAATCCTTCTGGTTGTGTGACGTATACTTCTTCCTTTAATTCCCCATGTAAGAAAGCGGTTTTTACATCAAGATGATGTATCTCCCAAGCATTTGAAGCCGCTAAAGCGATGATGAATCGGATTGTCTCAATACGAGCTACTGGAGCAAAGACTTCATCGAAATCAATGCCATGCCTTTGTACGTATCCCTTTGCAACCAGTCTTGCTTTATACTTGTTAACACTTCCATCAAGGTTACGTTTGATCTTGAACACCCACTTGAGTCCAATTGCCTTTGCTCCAATCGGTAGATCAATCAAACTCCAAGTTTTGTTCTTTTCTATAGAACCTATCTCATCTTCGCACGCAAGAATCCAGTGTTTTGATTCCATAGCTTCCATGAAATCATAAGGTTCTTCATTAATCGCGAGTAGGAGCTGTTCACATTCGAATTCGGCAAGACACACATAATCCTTCAAGTAATCGGGTCTTCTGGTTGGTCTTGTCGATCTTCTTCTGGTAGCTTGATTCTGGTTTTGCTTTTCGTCATCAATCACATTCTCCCCATCGGATCCTTCTTCATCAGCATGCTTCTCATCATCTCGGATTTCACTCTCCTCTGTTTCTCCTCTGTTTTCCTCATTCTCGTTATTTTCAGCAATAATTCTAGTTTGTTCGACTTTCACACCATCCATAACATCATCATCTCTTCTTATTCCTCTGTTCCCAGACTCTCCAAAACTCAAACGAAAAGTTCCAGATTCTTTATCGCTTTCTGCGCCTTGATCTCGCCACTTCCAACCCTTTGATTCATCAAAAATTACATCTCTGCTAATGACAATTCTCCGTGTCTCTGGATCATACAGTCGATAGGCTTTTGACCCGAGCTCCGTTCCCAGATGTACCAACATCCTTGACCTGTCATCGAGCTTCTTTCTACCAACAGCCTCTGTTTTTGCGTAGCTAACACAACCGAATACTCGAATATGATCAAGACTTGGTTTCTTCCCCTTGAAAAGTTCGTATGGAGTTGCTTCCGTAAGTGATCTTGTTCCAAGCCTATTAATCAAATAAGTGGCATGTCTCACAGCTTCTCCCCACATATGATTTGGCATCTCCATATGTTTTAATAGACTTCTCGTCATACCAAGCAGCGTCCTATTCCTCCTCTCCACAACTCCGTTTTGTTGAGGAGAATATGGTGCGGTTAGATGTCTCTGGATCCCAAATTTTTCACAAAGTGATTGAAAGTCAAGGGATGTGAACTCTCCACCCCTGTCTGTACGAAAGGTTTTGATTGTGGCTTTCGTCTCTTGTTCTACCACAGTCTTGAATCCCTTAAACTTTTCCAAAGCTTCACTCTTTTTCTTTAACAAAGTGGTCCACATGTATCAAGAGTAATCGTCGATGATCACAAATACGTACCTCTTGTGTGCTGGTGTATGCGGTGTAATGGTTCCACAAAGGTCTCCGTGTAAGAGCTCTAGGACATGGGATGCTCGAAATAAGGTGGCTTGTGGGAAGGCTTGTCGTGTCTGTTTCCCGAGTAAACACGAAGCACACATCTCTCTCTCAACTTTCATTCTCGGTAGACCTCTCACGAGATCTTTATTAACCATTAGCTTCATGGTTTCCCAATTGACGTGTCCCAATCTCGCGTGCCACCTACTGGACTCGCTCACCCCCATGAGTTGTAAACATCTATCATTATCAACATCAAGCTGCACTTTGTATAGACGATTATTTGATCTCGTAAGATTCACAAGCAGAGTACCATTCCGATCAAATAACTTAAGAGAAGCGCCTTTCATTTTTACTTCGCACCCCGCTTCTGTGGCTTGACCCAAGCTTATAATGTTACTCTTTAATTTCGGAATAAAGTAAACATTCTTCAGTACTTTTGTCTCGCCAGTGTGGAACACAAAACGTATTGAGCCTTTCCCTTCAATATCTATCCGAGAGTCGTCACCAAATCTCACCTTTCCCTTAACTGTCTCATCAAGATCCAAGAAGAAGCTCCGAACTCCACACATGTGATTACTAGCACCGTTGTCTAGATACCACACATTACTTGCATCTAGATTGGCTTCAAAGATTTTTGGTGTGATTTTGTTTTCATTGAGAAAGACAATTTCATGCATCAATAGTCCATCAGCGCTTTGGGTGTCTTCATCTTTCTTCTCCATCGCTTCTTGAAGCTTTAACAATCTGTCTGGACAGTCGGAAGCGTAGTGACCTTTCTTGTCACATCGATAGCAAGTTATCCGTGACTCATACTCTTTGTCACGTCCCTGTTGTGATCCAAACCGACCACGTCCTCTTCCTCTGTTTCCTCCATAATATTGTCTTGACGAATCAACATCCGTATACATAAGCTTGCCATGATCTTCCTGCTGCTCTTCTTCTTCTTCTTCGTAGACCCTTTCTTCATAGGCTTTTATTCGACCTATGATATCCTCGAAACCAATGTTGTTGAGATCCAGTACTTGCTCAAGAGATGCTACAATCTGTATGTATTTCTTCCGAGGAAGGCTTGACAAAAACTTCTTAACCATCTTAGGTTCTTCGATTTCTTCTCCTAGTGCAGCTGATTTTGACGAGATAGCTGATATCCTTCCCACAAAGTCATCAATCTTCTCGGTGTCTTTCATCTTAAGACGCTCAAACTCTGCCATCAAGGTCTGTAATCTCGCCTCTTTAACTCTGTCTGCTCCTAGATGCCTTGTTTTGATCGCATCCCAAACTTCTTTGGCTGTTTCTAGGTCACCGACTTGAAGAACAAGAGCTTCGGGAATGGATTCAACAATTAGAGCTATGGCAAGGTCGTTTTTTGAAGCATTAATGTTTCCCTTTTCTACGACTTCCCAAGCTTTATGTACCCTAAGTAGAATCCTCATCCTCATAGTCCAGAACGTATAGTTTGATGAGTTTAACATAGGACACTTGACAGAGGGAGAGGATCCAGTCTCTTCTTTCGGTTTTGACATCGTTGATGTCTCGTCTTTCAAATCGTCTTCTTTGTCTGCCATGTTTCGATTTTTGTGGCTCTGATACCAAATATTGAAATCAAGAATAACGAACACAAACGTTTAATAAGAATAACTCTCTTATTAATCTTAAGCAAAATCTCTCAAAACCTTAAGCTCTTAATCCAATAAGATGTGCAACATCTTTGCACCTCCTTATATAACTCAAAAACCTTATTCTAGATAACTTCTAATAAAAAGGAAAACTCACATATATTTAGATCCTCATAAATATACTTAACTTATTCCCCAAGTTATTTCAAGCTTACAACAACAAAATGTCTAACTCTCAACGAAAACAATGGATTTTGTACCAAGGTGTATAAATTGGAGTTTTTATAAGAAATATAGTCACACACAATTTTCGGTGCATAAATTTAATTACCCAAAGAGGAAAATAACATATTCAATAATATGTAATTTCAAAGAAAACATCGCTAAATTTACTTATTAGTTTCTATCGTCTTTAGTATATAGCGTATATATTTTTTTTAGGAAATTTGGAAAAATACTTCATTTGTGTTTTTAAATTTGAAAAATACACCTTTATTTTTAATTTTTGAAAACTACACTATTAGGATTTTAAATTTACTAAAATAATCTTTATAAAACTAAATGATAATTTATATATCTTATAATTTCGAATAAATAAAATTAATTTTTTGTGACAATAATATATTATTAGTTTCGAGTTTAGCCTATAACAATATCTATTTATCTAAGATTCTGATGTTACAAATTGTTTATATCTTTATTTAATTGAACCAAAAGAGTCGAATACCAAACCAATTTTTTTGGGTTAAAATAATGGAATTGTGCTCGGAAAAAAATGAAGCAATCAAATTGATTGACAACTCGATTGGTTTGGAAATAATGAATTAATGTAGACTCATCGAACATTTTTTTATCTTATCTTTAGAAAAATCGTGAACATTTTTCTCTTCTCTTTTTAAATCGCCGATCAATTTCGTTGACTCAGTTATTTATCGTCATATCTACTGTAGCTTATATTTATAACCGTAGTATTTTTCATCATTGTCATGTCTAGTGTAATCTCTACTCGTCACTATCATATATATTTATGTTTTATAGGTTTTCTTTGTTGTCTTAGACGCTTAATATATATAATTTTATGTTTTATAGGTTTTTCTTTGTTGTATTTGACGCTTTATAATTAATTACTTGTTATTCATTCGTTGTGCATTCATGGTTGTATTTGTGTTGTCTTTTGATTTAAAGAAAACAAAATACCTTGCATATTGTTTCAAAAAGAGTTATAGATTATTAATTTGGCAGAGATGAAACAAAGTCAACGATTCTCCATGTTTGTATAAATAACACAAGTTTAAATTTTGATATATTTCTATAGATATATCTAATAGTAAATTTAAAATTTAAAAACAACAAAACATATTTATCTCAAATACAAATAAAATAAATATTAATAATAATAATGTATACGAAATTTAAATATTATTTATGAAAAAATATATATACTTTTAAAATTTAAATAAGGATTAAAAAGTTTGTTCATATATAAAAAGAGGTAGTTTTCAGAAGAAAAAAAAAAGTGTACTTTTCAAATTTAATAATATAAATAGGGTATTTTTCAAAATCTCTCTTTTTTTTTATGTAACAATTTGCTTCCGAAGTTTATATTTTTGTAAACTTGTTTTGATATCAACGAAATTATTTTTGCCGTAAATAAACAAAATCTTTGCTATCAATTTAATTTAATTATGAAAGTAAACTAAAATGTGAAAAACCTTTTTGATCGAGTGGTTGACAAAGACGAGAAGTTAGTTGATACTTCTACATCCGAATTATGCCTGGATAAAGTAAAAATTCAACTATGTATTTAATAATTTATGTTAATGTCGATGTTTTTATTACTATCAAATTTGCAAATTCGTCGACAAAAAAACATTTGGAAAATACTTTAGAACATAATTAGACCACCCTAAATCAGGGCTTTTTATTGGTGACTTACACAATCAAAAACTTTACGTTAGATACAAAATGTTATTATCTTTTCGTCAACGTATAGTTTTTATTATTTAAAATTAAGATTTAAATGCTATAATATGTGAGCGAGAATTTCATACGACAGCACAACTTAATTTTATCAATCCTACCAAAAAAAAACTTAATTTTATCAATTCCTTCGTGTCTCTTGCGTGAGCCAAGAATCAAACACAAGTGTCAAAAGCCACCAACAACACAAAAATACCCTCTTCAAAGATTCTTCCTTTCTTCTTCGTCGTCTCTGTTCTCAATTCGATTTTACAGATTCATCCAAAGAAAAATGGAAGAAATCATACTCGATGATCTTCTCACCGAGATATTTACAAGATTGCCATCGTCTTCTTCGTTACCTTGTTTCGAAACAGTTCCTCTTGTCTCCAAACGATGGCTTCGTCTCTACAGAGCTTCAAAGACTTCCATGTCTTTACGAATCAATCCTCAAGACGACTCTGTAATTACCCTTTTACCCTCTATCCTTCATAACCATCCTTCTCTCTCTTCCCTCTCTCTATATGACCCCAAAATCCCAATTTCCTCTGTTTCTGATGAGTTCAACAATTCTCTCATCTCGATCGTGTCTTCTTGCTGCTTCAATCTCAGAAATTTCACATTTTTAATCGGCCCTGTTTCTCCATCTTCTTTACTTTCTCTCTCTACTTCTTTATCTCTCACTTCTCTCTCTATCAAGTTCTTGAGACCAGTTTCTTTCTATTGGGTTTCTTGGTTTCCATCTCTCAAGGAATTATCAATCGATGTTTGCTCTTCCGGGTCAAACCCTAACCCTAATCCTAACCAGGAAGTTGTCGAATTGGGTTTGGAGTCGATTTCGTTAACCGGAATCCAATCAGACGATACCGGAGTTACCTGGTTATGGAAGAGTTGCAGAAAGGTAAAGAAACTGTCTTTGAAATCATGTGGAACCATTGGAGAAGAAACAGAGTATTTCGGTGTGTGTTTGAAGAACGTTGAAGAAGTTGAGTTAAGGACATGTAGGAGTATAGTTGATGTGGTTCTGTTCAAAGTTTCAGAGATTTGTGAATCTCTCAAGTCTCTGTTGATCTATGATGGTGGGAACAAAGATGGATTGGTTCATTTCATGAACAATTCTAAATGCAATGATACTTTGAAGAAACTCGATTTGCGTTTACCGATGGATTTACTCGACGAGCATATCGTCTCTCTCGCTGCTAATTTCAGAGCTTTGTCTACTCTTAGGCTTACAAGTTGTTACTTTGTGACTGGTTTTAGTCTAAAGGTATTAGCTTTAAGCTTTAGTTCGACTCTTGAAGAGCTTTCTTTGCTTAGCTGCGATGCGGTTGAGAGAGAACCCGGTTTGTTGGCTACATTAGGTCAGCATTTTGAGAGGTTAAGGAAGCTGGAATTACCGTTTAACGAGTGGTTATCTGATAAAGAACTCGTTTCAATGTTAGCTTCTTGCAATGGTTTGGTTGAGCTGAATGTGAGAGGATGTAAGAGTTTGACAGGTTCGGTGCTGGTTTCTTTGAACAAAAGCTGTGTGAAGCTGAGGAATTTAGACATCGTAAGTTGTCGATTGATTCGGGCTGATGAAGTTGAAGCTTTTGTTCTGAATTCACAATGTTTGAAGAAGATTGTGGTTGAAGGTAACAAGATTTCAGAGGATGCAATGAAATGGGCTTCGAGTAAGTTAATTGAAGTTGTTTCTGTTGAATCAGATCTTCCTCGGTAACTAGTGTTTGGATAAGAAAAGCATTTTATGCCACACCAAAAATAAACTGTTCTAGTGTGAAGTATATATATGTCTAAGTGAATATATACTATGCATAAAAATTATAAATCCAATGATGTATATAGATCAGGGGGTTGATTTGTACATTTGTGTTTAAATTATTGTCTTGAGATCTTTTGAAAAATTGTAAAGTTGTGTTGAATATGCAGAAGGAAAAGAATTTCAGCATGCTTATTAGAGTTATACAAGTTTAAGGAAACTGGACTTGCAAGATTAAGTAACGTGGGATTTCGTTTGTGTTTATATAATAATCTTGCAAATACGTATACTCAAATTTGGGATTAGGAATTTTGCAATTTCAGTTTCGTTAATCTTACAAGTTACAACCCATTAGGAAGGATTAAGGAAACTGGAATTGCTATATTGGGCTTTTGGGCCCTTAAAAAGGTAAGTTTAAACCAATAAATATAAGTATTTGAATTTTTTTTTTTTTTGGGCTTCTTTTCATACACTTTTTTCGGTTTTATGAAGTTTGTCAACCATTCATTATGTGTAAGCTTGTGAAGTTTTCTGGATGGGAATATTTTTGGGCTTCATTTGATACAAATATTATTTTTTTTTTGGGTCGAAGATACAAATATGTTTTATTGTGCAATAATCATGATAGATTTTTTCGGCAACATTTTTTTTGTTTATTGTAGTTTTTAACTTGGAGGTATTGTCCTCCTTAAACCAATTTAATTCCACCTACTCTATTCGAAGACAATATTAGATGGATGCAAGATCCGACTCGCGATAAAAAAATGTGTTTCTCATATTAAAGTTAGTCTTCCAAGTATTCATCAATGCTATTAGGAAAGAGCAAAACGTTAAACACCATTCCTCCTCTTCAAAACTATCGACGCAAAACTAAATAAGTGTATTTGATGACTTGATCCGCTTATGAAAGTGCAAATGAACTCATCATCACTCGTCTTTTATCCATTACAATGATTATCATTGTTTTAAATCACATGAACATCTTCTTTGTCTTTTTTTTGAAACATTTCATTAGCTAATTTTTTTTGTTTCTTAGGTTTTTTTACTTGCAACAACAAAATCAACACGCCACTAGCAAAATAGGATATGTATTAATATCATTGATGATAACTGACACAGAGCGACCAACAAAGATGAATATAGAAACTTATGCATATCATCATGCATGCATCTTAAATTGCAAGGAGACCCAACTGATACAAATCGTTTACACAGGACATAAATAATCATACAAAAAATCTAACAGTTTCTATATCTACGCAAATTCTTTCTGAGCACCAACAAACGCAACACGCCACAACTAAGACAGAACATAACTTCGTATCATTGTTCTGACAGCTATTAGAACTTGAGTATGACAACTTATCCACCCAAAACCAAAATTACAATGGAATTGCGCGAACAACGTAAACGAATATCGAAACATATGCATATCGATCCTACTTGTATAAATGGTTCACGCACGGCATAAATAATCATACAAGAAAGCGAAGAGATCCTCATATGAAACCGATCAGATAAACGATTCAAAAACACAAATCAGATCAAACTTCCCACACTACAATCACAACACATAAGCAATTGCGTGCATTGAGGACAGAGATTTCTTACCACTGCACAAAATAACCCTAGATCCATTTCCCAGCAAGTACTTAATGGTCTGAGCAACAGTACGAATCCTAGTGTCATCGATGATAGTAGAGTTATCATCCAAAAGAACGTTGAGATCAACCCTCACGAAAACAATTTTTCCCTTCAGATCTGAAGCTGAACTTGGAGGTATTGTCCTTCTTTGATTGTAGTTTTAACTTGGAGGTATTGTCCTTCTTCACCTGAAGAGCCAATTTAATTCCACTTACGTACTTTGTTCGAAGACAATATTTAGATAGATGCAAGCTTCGACTTTAGCACTTGGAGTTGGTTTCATTGTGTCTCTAATTCATTTTTCTTTGGGAGGAGGGGTAGGGTATTTCCAAAGAAACTAAACTAAACGCTGACTCCGGATCCACGGAAATTAGGGTCTAGGTCCGAACTTCGAAGCTACAAAAAAAAAATTTGACTCGCGATAAAAACTATCTCTCAAATTAAAGCTAGTCTTCCAAGCATTCATCAATGCTATTAGGAAAGAGCAAAACACTAAACATCATTCCTCCTCCTCAAAACTATCGTTGTTATAACGCAAAACTAAAGTGTATTTGATGACTTGGTCGCTTATGAAGACACAAATGAACTCATCATCAATAGTCTTTTATCTCTTTTTTTTTTTTGCTAAACTAGTCTTTTATCTCTTAACATGATTATCCTTGTGTTTAAATCACTTGAACGTTTTTCTTTCTAAACTAGACTAATCGATCTGATTGTTTTTATCTTATTTAAAATTTACCAAAAATGTTTTAAAATCCTAAAATGCTAAGTACGTAACAGAAACGAGAAAACCAAATTGCACTTTTCAAATTTAAACATCTTTTTTGTCTCGATGTAAAACATCCTTACGCAATCATTTTTGGTGAGCTTCTTCTCTCTTTTTTTAAATAGAAAAGGATCGTCATATGTGACGAATGACTACGTGTCGATATTCATGAAACCATTTAAAATCATAATGGATCCTACAAGATGACGTGTCATTTATCTACGAGTTGGTCAATTCAGACAAGCACGTGTCGTCGACGATGACGTGGACCAAACTCCCACACCAAATTACAAAAAAAAAAAAAAAAAAATCTGCCGCCACAACAATGCCCGCTTTTCCCGGGCTGACTCTCTTCGCGCCAAAATATTCGATTCTTTTTTTCGAATTTTGGAATAAAGGTTTAATTTTTTTTTTGTTGCTCTTCAATTCCCGCCATAATTAACGGGCACGGGAAGTAAAAACGCGTTAAAGAACGAAGGAGAGTGTGCAAAATAGTCATTTGCTTTCATGATCAAAGACTTGTACGGAAAAAATTACACACTTTTTAAGAAGTTTTAAATTAGCTTTAGATATAATAAACTAATACTACTAACATTTTAAAATATATATATATATATTTTATAAATAGGCGATTACATGCGATGGCATAAAATCATGCAGATTTTACAAAGCGATACAAAGTGAGATAAAGCGTTAAGTACTACTAAAATGTACGATAAACAACCGAATCTTCCGCTTCGATTGACTTGAATTAAGGTTGTAGGAAACCTCTAGCCACGTCCACCTTGGTTTCCACGTCCTCGATTTTCTCGACCAAGAACTGTTGGTTGCCATTGCATCTCCCTAGCCTTTGTTGATGGTTTAACGGGCCTTTCGCGAAATATTCTTTTACCTGAAGGTGTCATAAGATCCATACAATCACACTCTTTGTCTAAATCTGAAGAATCCTCTTTTTCTTCCAAAGAATTCAATGATGCAAACTTATTTGAACCAAGATCAGGTTCAGACTTTTCTCCACTTTTCCTGTGAATCAAAGAGTGTACAAGAGCAATGGTAGGGGTGGTGACTAATAAAGTTGCAGCAATCTCCCGTAAAGGAGACTCAAGTCTTGGTGGCACAATAACCTCTATTGGATGTGTTGAAGAAACTATCACATTTTCTACTTCTAAGGACGTACTTAGAACAATTCCATCTTCCATGATATACTACTAACATTTTCTTTTCCTTTCAACAATAATCATTATATATTATGGGTTTCAAGCAATGTTTTAAATATCGTTAGGCGTTAATCATATAGTCGAGGTTGACTTCGCAATTAGTCAATTATTCGGACATTAAACAGAGATTAAGTGGAAATTGGTTTTATGACTACTAAAACAATTTTTAGGATTATAAAATATTTATGTTAACTATTTCCTTGAAAGCATTTTTATATCGTCAATTTGTTAAGTTCGAAGGTGAGAGATGTATTTTTCGCGTTCTTTCTATTGAACTTAAAACATTTACGTTCCATATTCTTCTTTTTAATCATTTACGTTCCATATTCTTCTTTTTGCATTCAAAACCTACAACTCTAATCAATGGTCGCCTTTGACTTTTTCCGATTTATGCATTGTTTTCTTTCGTTTTTTTATGTTACAGCTTTCTCAACCATGTTTTGTTTCTTTGTTCATGTTTTTATTTCTTAAAACAATTATTCTATATGACTTTAAAAGTTGTAAGATTTTTTCTACAGCAAAAAAAAAAAAAACTACAACTACAACATAAAAATCTACCGACTAAATTCTTCAACAATTAATCTACAACTACAGCCGAACCAATTAACCACTACATATCACTTTCTTTAAGACTTTTAAAGAACAGAAAAACAATGTTTTCATCTTGGCCAAATATTTTGGCCGACTATGGGCCGTCGAACAATTTTCCTGCTAGTAAATGCTCTCCACAACCGTGTTTCAGAACATGAGTTTCGAATAATGATACGATAACATTATTAACATAAACCCTTAAGATGTTTTACTTAGTTAATATAGCTAATATTAGACGTGGCAAAAGAATCCATAAATGGGAAAAAACGAACCAAACCAAACTAGAATAATGAGACCAAATAAAATTTATGAGTAAATCATTTGATTTCATATTTTTTTAATAAAAAATGAATTTAAAATCAAACTAAAATTTATTCTTCTTCAACTTTTTTAACTTTTTATGCGATAGCAAAGATGACTCTTTAATCTTTCACATGGATGAAAACAAGAAAAATTTCAAAAAATGCCACTTTTTAAGTGCCACTTTATAAAAATGCCACATTTTTAAAATTTTTACAAAAATATTATTTTTTCAAAATTATTTTTTTCTTTATATTATTTATTTTTGGGTTAACTATGTTCTATTAGAGTTTAATTATGAGGGTTTAGGGGGATTTAAAGGTCAAAACATTTTTTAGTGTTTAGAATATTAAAATATAGGATTTAAAAATATATAATTAGTGACATTTTTGCAAATGTGCACATAAAAAATAGTATTTTTGCAATTTTCCCTAAAAACAATATAAATATTATACTTTTAGTTTCTTGAAAATAAAACGGAACAGTTATTTTAAAAATAAAGTAGATATATTAAGCATATAAGATAATTGTGTTATTCCTAAATCATTATTATATAGTTTAATTATTTCAAAATAAAATTGAACTGAAACTGAAACAAAAAAACCAAAACTACAACAAATTGAAGATAAATATAAGCCGGACTATGAATGATTTTGAATGGTTTCAATTTTTATAAAACTGGCAAATAAACTCCAAACTGAATGCTCAAATTTATTAAAATCCATATATATATTTTTTAATATTTTGTTTTAGAGAATCTAGTTTAGGGCATAGGATACCTTTTGGCGGCCCATGTGTACGTGTCCAATGTCTTTCTTTGATTTTTATAACATAAGAAACCGCGGGAAACAAGAAAACATTTTCATGCGTTAAAAAAGGAGAGAAAATACATTCATTTGCTTTGGATTCGTTTTTCTTTCTCTTGTAATTAGTATTTACAGTATTTTATTTATCAAAAGAATCTTTTAGTACAAAAATAGCCCGCACTCCCATTATTATCCCCTCGAAGTTTTCTTACTCAAACACTAGCAATATCTCAAACACACGTATTTGAGAGAGTGAAGGAAGCGGCGAACCCATAATTTTTTTCTACCTTTTACTGAAATTTTTTTAACGACAGTGTCATTGTAATAGTCTCGAACACATTTTTTTTAATAAAACAAACTAAACAATCATTCAAAGATTTATATCCAATTTGATTGAATGATAATCGCCTAACTGTATGAATTCGTTTATAAGATCTAAGTAAAACTCATGATTATGAAACACTAAAATTATGCAAAATAATTCAATTCAAATTACGAATTTCATAACAATTTCCAACTATACACTCTAAAAATTATAAAAAGTCATGGAGAAAACAAAACTATAATCTAGACTTACTTAAACGTGAAGATTTAAGAAAAAATTCTCAATCATATAGTAGGGTTAGATTTTTATTTATTTGTCAAAGTATTAGAGTTAGATTATTAGTTAAAGGAAAAGAGTTATAAAATAAGTTCAGCTTTGTTTTCGTTTCTTTAAACAAAGAAAGTAAAATTGGATTTTATTAAAGTAGACCACGTTTTGTTTTTAGTAAACTAGGATGGTTTTGAAATAATTTTTGTTTATGGTTCAAAACACAAATTAAACTACAAAAAAGTAAATTAAACCAAGTTCAAAACATAAATTAAACCAAATCAAATCAACTAATTTAATGTAATAATAAAAGAAAGAAGAAAAACGGTGGGTCGTGTGACCTAGTATACATACACTTTGGTTCGCCACCGAGTGAAGGTATATATTTTTTTCAGATAATTTTGTATTTTTATTGTTATTATTCACAAATTAGATGATTGACAAAAAATAGTTTTTCCTCTCTAGCTATACATATTTTACATATTTGAATACCAATTGTAATACAATGACTATATTAACACAAATCACTAAATTATAAGTTATAGTTTTATTTTATTTTACTAAAAATAATTAAAGATCAGAATTTATGATATGATTACATATCAAACGCAATTTAAATTTTTGATTCTGAATTCAAAAACTGATTAGTTAACTAAACTTGTTGATATTATGTTAAAATAAAGATTTGAACTCATGATAGCGAAAAAAAAAAAAAAAACTCATAGTCATATAACACCGATTACCAGTTTTTTTATAATATAATTCAATAACTAATCAAATCATTAAAATTTAATAGCTATGATTATTTTACATATCCCAATTTTGATTAATATTACTAAACACATGTGGAAAAATTGGGATGAAACCAGATTCCATAAAAGAGAAATCAGAGAATTGAAAGTCTATAAATACTATTCCATTTTCTTCATATTTCGGATATGTTGACTAAAACTATTGATATTGAACTTATTTCTCTCGAAACTAATGTCCATTCCCTTGAGTTTTAGGTTGTTTTAGACCATTCTCTTTGATTTTCTCCCCAAATTTCTCTTTTTTTTCGGTCATCTCATGGTAGAAGTTACATAAATACTTTGTTCTTCCCTTCCGCCTCACCCTTAATTTTCTCTTTCATTTTCTCATACACTCTACGGACTATCTCTCTTCGACCTGAATTCACACATTTCCTTCTTTTTTTCCAGACTATTCTTTCTCTTGTTCTTTATGATTTTTCCGTGGGTTTTTCTATTCTTCTCTCTTTTATCTTTTTTTTTTATTTGAATGTCGGAGAACCGACGAAAAACACCCATTAATCGTGTTTTCCAAAACCTTTACATATTTATTGATTGCGCAAAAGCGCATTCCCTCAATGGTTGGTTAAGAGGATTAAAAATCTCTAAAACAATATGAATCACAAACTATATTTAACTTGTTTGATACATAATAAAAACAAAATATATGTGTTATATACACACACAATGTTCTCCAACTAACTGTTGCTGTCATTTTTATTCTAACATTGGAGATTTTCTGAAAAACACTAACATCACTGTTTGTATTAAATTTTGCCGACCTTTTGTGTAAAATTGTTTTGCCACGAATGACATTATTTACAAATCAACCTAAAAAAACATTATTACATTAAATAATGAATACTGCGAAAAAATATTAGGTTATATATATAACTATTCTTTAAAGAAAAAATGTGATCACCAAAATTGTATGGATTGGTCCCCTACAGAAGCACATGTGTTGTTGAAGATAGCTACAATCATATCAATATAGACAAAGAACAAGTCACAAATGTATGTTTCTGTCCAAATAAAAGAGAACCAAAACTTCGACAGTACAAGAGAAATTAGAGAGTAATAAAACCAAAATATAAAATTGTCTATTAATGTGGATGCACATGATAACATATTCTAACAAAGTGGTCATATATACACACAATTAACAAAACGAAAATATCTAAAACATGAAGAATTATATTGTTTAAGATTGACAAAGGGACTGTTAAGTTTCATGGACTTCCAACTTAAAACCAATTGGCAATGAATAGATTGGCCCAAGTCAGTTTCATGGGTTTCTAACTCAAAACCAATTGGCAATGAGTGGATTGGCCCAAATCCCTTATATATTGGATCAAATTTCTTTCCACTTCAGGTGTGGGACATTCTTCACACGCCCCCTCGAGATAATGGCCCGTCTAGCCATTAATCTCGACAATTTCCATTATAGGATTAAATTCGGGTTCGATCGGTCTGGCCATCTTCGAACCAGATCGATTTCGGCTCGGGTGGGCAGCATGTGTTCGGGCTCTGATACAATGTTAAGTTTCATGGGCTTCCAACTCAAAACCAATTGGCAATGAGTGGATTGTCCCAAGTCCCTTATATATTGGATCAAATTGTTAATGAAAGAAAGTCTCACATCGGAAGTTGGAGAAATAATTAACTAATATATAAAGGGTAAGGGTCAATCCACATTGTCAATTGGTTTTGAATTGGAAGTCCATGAGTAACCCAAATTTAATAGGGACATGTCTATCAATAAAATCATGTATAGAGAGAATAAACAAACGTGATTTCCAACTAAGTGTTATGGACTAGTAGTGAACGTCATGTCTCTTTAAAGAAGTGATTAGTAGTCTGGCTTCTAATTTAGATCACGGTCGGGAGGGATAAACCTACAAAATGACGTATAGACACATTCACTATAATTTTTCGGATTAAATTAACTTTTAATATAAAATGTGATACAAAATTGGAATTACTCTAATTTTAGATTACTTAATGATCAAAAGATTCTAAACTTAAGGCAAGCAGAAATAGAACAAAGGTAGAGATGAGAGGTGAAAGGGGAAGTGATTGACTCGTTCAGTCAAATGGACGAAACTGATTGTTTGAATCACACAAACAAACTAATTCGTGGCTATACAAGAGAAGAGTGTCTCACGCTAAACTCAAAATAAAAGGAAACAAATCAAAGACATTCGGTCTTTGAAGAGAAAACTATATGCTTTATTAAATTGATGATCAAGCGTGATTTACAATGAAATAAGAGCGGAATTTTTATAAGCTCAATAGAAAACAGTGATGAAGACTCTAAAATGACAAAAGAAATCACAAAAATTAGCGTAAAGAATCGTTAGAATCGATTAGTAAATATTGGCCGAAAATAAAATGTTTGAAGACTCCTTATACCTAGACAACCTTGGGAGGTAAAAGTGCGCCTTTGGAAGATCTTGTGCACGTGGAAGGTCTCTAAAACGCATCAAAATTGATAAAAGAGCGGTTGAATGTGGACATAGGTGTGAACTCTCCTAAATAAGGCAAATGTATATTCAACTTGTTATTTTGGGACTTTAGCTTGTTGGGATGAATGTGGACGTCATGGGTTAAAAGGGAACCCTCTGATGGTCCTGGATGGTCTACAAGGCGTGGCTTCAGCCTTCAGCTGAGCATAAGTTTAGTAGATGATTTTTTTAATTACATCCGGTTTTGGACCTCTTTGGTAAGCTCTTAAACCAGCTCGAACCAGGTCTGATTTCTCTTGATAAATCTCCTTAGAATTTTTGGTTTGCTGATAAAAATTGAACTCCAATTGAATTGGTTGATCGGAACTCCATTTGAGCAAGATTTCTCCAAAATCTTTGTATTGACTGGAGTGGTACGTGTACTGGTTTGGTATTCTCCCGGTATGGTGTGGTTTAGATGTCCGCATCATACCTTCTCCTTTGAAAAAGTTTCGACCTCGAAACTATAGGATTTGCATCAAGAGAAAACATTCATTCGGTTTTGCGAATTTAGAAACTTACCGAGAGTTTGAATTGTTGGGGAGTGTTGACTTAAATCTAGTGGTCCCTCTTTGATTAGGAAAGAGCTTGGAACTCTTCTAGTCTCCATGATAGTGTGTGATTACCAAGGGTGCTGGTTCACTCTCGTTTTGACTTTGGTACACAAATTTCTTCACTTCCGGTAAATTGTCTTTATGCTTTGTGTAATCTTTGTTGGTATGTTTTTAGTGGAAAGACACGGAATCAAACGAAAAAAAAAGTAATTCTTGTAGGAAAAATGTGATTTTATGTTTTTGATAGAAAAAATATTAAAATAGATTTTAGGTTTTTGACAAGAATCATAAAATCACATTTTTTTGTAAGAAAACGTGGAATCATGTTTTTGACATTAAAATAAGTAGTCCAATATTATTTCCGAAATTAGCATAATGAAGACGTTTATTCAATGATTTTTTTAAATTAGAAAATAAAATTTAAAATACTTCATTATAAAATCATTTTACGATTATTAATTTATTTATTTTAAAAACTCTACGGATATCCTAAATTCAATAAGATACATTTTATCTGAATTTGTGTATCCGTCCGTTTTGAGCTCTCATCATTTTTTTATACAAAAGGAATAGGGTTATGGGTTTGAATTTTTTTCAAGGTTTAGGGTGCCGTTGGGTAATTATCCATATTTAACATCCTTAAACATGTCTAATACGCACTACTTCCAAACGATACCAACATAATATTTTATCACTGTTTATCATTAGATGGATCCTAAAATTTATTGTTTATAGAAACAAATTTCTGTACAAAACTTCTGCACCACATTCTCTTTTTATAAATAAAATACTATATACTTTATTCAAATGATGATCAAGCGTAATTTATAATAATCTAAGAGCTGAACTTTTATAGGTTCAATAAAAAACGGCCATGGACTCATCTGCTCCACATTTTTGAATGATTGACTCTTTAAAAGTAGAAAATTAGAAAATTTGGGTTGCACATTCGATTGCTAATGTAAATTAAACTATAAACTACTCTTTCGTGACATTAGCATCCATATTATACAATCTTTAATTTTTAACTTTGTGGTTGATATTAGATGTAAATAACTTTTTTTGTTGAATAATCAATTTCAAAGCTTGTTCAAAAGGATTATATCATATTGGAAAACGTTGTCGATTTTAACCTCTTTAGAAGAAAAAAACACGAGATTGGTCGCTGTCGCGTAAAGGAACCAAACAAGGCCATAAGTCCCACATTGGATTCTCCCATCGCACCGTTTTCTCTGAACCCTATTTTGTCCCTTTCTTAACTCAATCCACATGAACACAAAGAGAATAATAAATTAGTGATTTACATGCAATGCATATTTAATATGCAATACTATGTCTACACAAAATATTATTGGTGCGTAGCATGAGTAAGTACTAATCATAATGTCTTAAGCGTTTAATGTAATTAAATCTATAATACAAAAAATAAAGAGGAGACTAGTGACTAGTGATTGTGCAAGCAAAAAGCTCTTTAACCTGGAAAGAATAATCACATTTGGTGGATTGCTTTAAAAGAGGCCTCCTTAAAAAGAGTCATGCATTGGAATTCTTTAGAATCCTTTTAAGTCATAAAATAAACATTACATGTGTGCATTACAAAACTGTTTACTTCTTCTCTTTAAATAGTTTCAATTATATTTATGTTTTTTTTAAAATAAGCATGACCATATATTATTTGTTAATGAAAACTATATTGGCCCACATCTAGAACATAAGATTAAGTAAAACATAATTGTATTATAGTACATAGATACATGGGTATATATATACTTTGATTTTGTTTGCCGGGGAAAAAAAAAATACTATATACTTTGATTTCAGACTTTTTTTTGTAAGAAAAAACATTTTTATGATTTTTTCATACATGTAATCTTTTTAACAATTCGCACATGCACCCTAAAGATTATGACACGATGACATTAGTAATACAAACTACCAACTATATTTCTATGTCATAGTATCTGATCCGACTGAATCGGTGTACAAAATTAACTTAAACCATACCAAAATAAAAATCCAATAATGATTCCTTATCATCTTGTTATATATCCATATAAACCAAAGCCAAAGTTGATATGAACTAAAAAGAATATAAACCGAATAATGTTTTTTATATCTTATAAACTTCAAATTATTATATAATTAATTTGTTAAAAGTTCTAATTCAAAAGCCCGAAAAAACACAGCCTTGTAACATTTTTACTATATTTTCTTTGGTCACGAATACTATATTTTATAAACAAAAAAGTTTTTTAAAAAAAAGAACCGAAACTGAATCGAACACTTAAATATATGTACTGACATAACCAGTCTATAATTTGGTGGGCAAAAATAAATTTTAACCTATATATGATGATATCAAAAATATTATTACGTCAAAATTACATAAATTAATCAATAAACGAGTATCAAAGGCTTGACGTGTGGACTTCTTCTCGGTGTAAATTATTTTTTTTATATGGTGGTTGAGCTTATTGGTAAGATTTTTGCTCACGTCACTTCTTCGTAGGCCGAATCTAAGGTTTTGAGATTATTATTGTTTACATTTTATTTTCAATGTCTACATTCTAATTAGTACGACTATTTTGCAAATGTGCACTCAAATTTGTGTATATATGTTTAACCAAAATATTCATGAAACCGAGACATCGATGGAATCATAGAAGTATAGAACCAAATGTTATAAACAAAATATGGATTAGAGCTAATATAAAAGCTGACCATTATCATCATAAAATTCACATCTTTGTACAATAAACTCCCTTTTATAACAACATAAAGAAAAACAGAAACTAATCTTCAAGAAATAGTTTAGCTATGTGACTAGTTGAGATATAGATCATAGAACCAAATGTGATGAACAAAATATGGAATAGAGCTAACTTATAAGTTATTCATTATCATCACATTTTTGTACAATAATCTTCTTTTTTCTAACCCAAAAAAAAGAAAAAAAAATCTTCAAGAAAACAACTCAAACTCTAAGAGAGAACTAACTGGTTTTTCAAATCCATACACTCTTAAGAAAAATATTAAAAAGAAAATCTAATTATTAGTACATAACATTAAGTTTCATGGGTTACAATTAATATGACTAACAATAAAAAAAAAAACTCAAAAACTCACTAAAACTTTTAATTAACGGCGCCGTATAAACACCGTCTCTAAATCAGGAGGAGGCGTGAAAAACTCTCTAACGGCGTTACTCCGACATTTTAACGCCGGCCGTTTTTTCTTCGGCGCCGGTGGACATTTCAGTTTCTCCGGTATCTTTGTTTCTTTCGCCGTCGGCGTCGTCGAACATTCTTCCTCGTCGTAGCAGCAATCTTCTTCAACTCCGGCTTCAATCTCCGGTGCTCTGAGTTTTGTCTTCACCGGTTTTAATGAAGCACGAATTGAAATTCCGGCGATGACCCATTTCTTCCCGTCGGTATCTAAACCTCCGTCTAATTGAGACTTCTTCGAAAACCCCATCTTTCTCTAATTAAACTTAAAAACAGAGTAAAACTAAAGAAAGAAGAAAAAAAACAGAGTAAAACCAAAGAAAGAAGAAGGAAAAAACAGAGACTTGTTTCACTTGTTTAGGAAGCAAGAAGAGTGGAGAAATTAGAAAAGATAATTTCTTTTTTTGTTGATAAGAAGAGGAATCGGAATAAGGAATATAAACCAAAATGATTAATAAGAAGAAAATAAAATGAAAGTAGGCAAGAAAGGATTAAACTTGTGGACTTGTAGCTGGTCAAGTTTTTTTTTTTTTGAGAAATAGGAGGAAAGAAAATGAAGAGAAATTTTGTGATAAAGAGAGCTTTAAATAGTCAAATAAATATTCTGTCTTTGCGTTTTTTTGCAAGTGGAAATGCTCAGGAGAAAATAATAATAAAACAAAGTGGTTTTGAAGAAGATGAAGAAAATAGGGGTAAAGATTGGAAATTTAAAAAGAATAAAATTTAGCTGCCCGAGAAAACATTACGGGCAGTTTCTGAGTCACCGTCTTTTTTTGGCGCCATAATTTGAGAGTTTTGGTTCACAACGGCTCTTTTTCGCGCCTTAGGATGCTTTTAGTTATTTCCGATTGTGCCCTCCACTTTATGTTTTCCCGCGAGATTTATAAAGTATTTTTCTTCTTCTTCCTTTTGGCTCCTTTCTGCCTTAAACCGGGCCTGGGCTTGATCCGCTCGACATATCTACTCCCGAATATGTTATTTTATGGAGAAATTAAAATATAACCCTACATTTAAACTGGAGAAATTAAAATATAACCCTACATTTAAGCTCTCGTTAATTTTTCAAACCTTTGATTATTTTTCAATATTTCTTGTTAATTTTTCAAACCTTTGTTAATTTTCCATAAAATGCAATTTGTATTTTTTGCATATTAGCGAAGATAAACTTATATGAGATCTTCACCGTGATACAAGGTAAAATCATTTAGCGTAGATTAATGCGATAGATTTATCCGTTGTCGAATATTCGATGTAACAATTCTCATAATTTATAATAAAATAATAAACCAGTGTTAAAATTTTTTATAGAAATTTAATTGAAGTATTTTATGGAATTTTATCTCATATATATATAATATAATCGTTTATTCTATACTTATCACCATTGATTAAATCAATTATTGATGACACCATAGCCTAAGACATATTTCTTCTTAACAAGAAATATTGAATGTAATATATGATTATTTTTAAGAAAGGGTTAATATATTATGTCTGGTAGATTTCATGATATTAAAAAAGAGTTTTTTTTTGTTTTGAGAAACAATTAAAAAAGAGTTATTTGGTTAAGAACAATTAGCTACTTATAATTCGATCTACCAGTTGATGATATCATTGTTTTTCTTGTTTGACAATGAAAGAATACTATTTATTTATTTTTTTGTCGAGAAATTTAAATAAAATTCAATTTCTAAATCGATTCTTTTCATATATCGCACTACAACTATTAAAAAAAAATTAAGCATGGATGACTATAAAATAAATATATCTAATAATCAAACAAAAAGTATTTATGTGGGCAAATCCTAATCACTAAATTTAAGACTTTTGGTTAGATAGTTTTGTTTTTTTTTTTGTTATACAACCAATTAATTTTTTTTTTAAAGACAATAAATGATCTTCTTCTTCTTTTTTTTTCAATTATGATGTTCTCTACAACGATTATTGATTTATTTCTCGGATTATGGGATGGGACAACGAATTTTAAAAAGGGGATCCTAATATTTTTCTTAGACAAAACAATGGTATAATCAAATATATCTTTTAGGTTTTCTAATTTGCTGCTTGACATGGTGCCACATATGTATCAGATTCATTCGCATTATTATAAAAAAATCAATTTAAAACTTTGAAATATATATAAAAACTGAAATTAATTAGCGTAGATCATATTGGACCCATAAAAGAGCCGACCCTTATCTATTTTGGTGTGAAAGAAATGGGATCCTTTTGGTCAACCAGCCTTATACGACTTCGTGGCTAATTCTATAATTTATTTACTAATCGAAAGTATTAGATCATCTTTTGTCTTATTTTGTAAAATTCATATTAAGAATTTAAGATATATAAAAACGAATCTAAAACATGCTTAAATTAGAATGATTTGTAAGGTTTTGATTGTCTTTCATGGGACATCTTTTAATTTATTTTTGTCTGGATGATATCATTTTTGAAGACGGATTGAAAATAAAATAGATTTGTACTCAAAAATAATTTATTGACACATGAACGATCTACTTCAAACAACAACTACATCTTCCCTCCAATTCTCTAAACATTATCAACTCTAGAAGACACAAAAAATGTTGGCAAGAGCTTATGCGTTTTGGATTAAGTAGCATCACCTAAATTATTTCCAATCTATATTATAATTTTTTTTTGTCTTTTCTGTCTTGGTTGCTCTATCAATAGATTAGACTTTTGTAAACCTAAACATTTCATTCCTTAATGATATTTATCATTTAACAAAAAAATAAAATTATTGACACATAAACAAAGAAATGTTTTAAAGAGTTTTATTTATAAGCAAAGAGAAATGAAAGGAAGAAGCTTTAGGTGTTTTACCGAAACACAAACGAAGTTCGATTTATATTTCATAAAAAGAGGACAAAAGTTGTACTCATGGCAGCCAAAGGTACTCTAAAACAGTGTCATTATACACATGTTAATCTATCAACATGTGTTGCAATAATGTCCTTGACCAAAAAAAAAAAAGTGTTGCAATAATGTTGAAAATCTAATCTTACAAACCAAAATGATCAACCCTACATCGAGTGACTTGAGAAACTTTCATATTTCAAAATTAATCGGAAAAAAGAGTCGTGACATCATTACATGAGAAAAATGGAAACTTCTTGATCTTCGTTCGTGATTTGGTTTCTAATCTATCTATGCAGCTATCATTTTTGGTGTACTTATTCTAAAGAATTTTGTTGCAATATGGATCATATTTAAACAATCCGGATCATTAAGTTTTCAAAATTTTAGCAATCCAAATAAGACTAAAAAGTAATCCAATCGTCTACGCAAAAATTTCATACGAAAAGAAAGATACATCACCAAAGCATATTCCATTGTATATTAATTATATTTGCCTTTATGATCACAATTTTTATCACTACCTTAAATTTATTATTGGTATAGAGTGGCAAAAGCAAAATTGGAACTATCTTCGATTATCAACTTGGGACGGCGACGTGAGGACAATAATTTTCGGTTTGGTCGGTTTGATTGGAACCTCTTTTTATCAACTTGCATTACTTCACTTTTCAGTAATAGGTTTATAGCACATTAGCACATGTATATTAAGGTGATATGTCCATATATGCTTAAGGTTATTACATATACAACTATTTTTGCAGACAGCACTATTTTTTGTTTACCATGAAATTTATAAATTTTGGTCCACAATAGTGTATGCACAAAAAATAAAAGATATATACTACTTTATATACTAATCACAAATTATTATCCACCTCAAAAATAGAACGGTTTAGTTAATCTCGTCCGTTATAATTATCTGAATTCTTATATCACTGAGACACTGACACCACAAAACATCGTAAAAAATGTATATGTAAATAATACTAATATACTATGATCAATTCTTTTAATATCACTACGTGAATATCTGCCCAACTTTTTTATTTTTCAAATGGTTATTGTTATAAAAAATAAAAATTATTTTACATGAATTTTAATGGAATATGATTTCTTACAATTTTATATATGGTATAAAAACCTAAAAATTTAGAAAAATCTGCCTAAATTTTTTTTTCAAACAAAAAAAACTATATATATCCTATAATGTTTGAGTCTTACATCATATCTAAAAACGATTTAAACAAAGGAAGAAATATTTGGTATATCAGACAGTTTTTTTTTTTTTTGCAAATATTTTTTTCCTTACTTTATTTCTTAAAATGAAAAATTAAACTTACATGTTAGTATGTTACAACGAAATATTGGTGTGTTGCCAAAACGAAATATAATTTTGGTGTCATTACTTTTATTGAAATCATTACTGGTTACTGACCAAACAAACACAAAATGACAAATATAAACAGAACATTGCTTTTTAATCAACATTCTTAATGCTGCCGAAGTGTCTGATTACATTTATTAAAAAAAAAAAATGTCCGATTGCACCAATCCAACAATGGTCCAAGAAATATTCAATATAGTTTATCATAATAATTGGTAGAAATTAAAAAGCAAAAAAAAACTATAAAAAATAGATGCCTAAACCGATCAAACAAGTTTTTATTTCTTTAGAATTGTTTTAAGAACAGAAGATAAATAAAGTTTTTTTTTTGCTAAACAAAATAAATAAAGTTTGGACGAATTATTTTTTTTTTTCTTTCTATGAGGCTTTAATATCAAATTCAGTCACAACCTTAGCTATTATGTATTTAACCTAACTATGAACAATTGATCTTGATATATTTAGATTTTGTTGTTGATTTAATTAAGACACAAAATTTTATTGGCCTAGTTTTTTTTCCCAATATGTCTAGGGTTGAGACTATCCTCTTAATGTTTCTACTAAATAAGAGGATAGTCTAAATTACCAAAAATTTATCAATTAGTGTAGCGACGTATAAACACCTTGAATTTCTTATACAATATCTTCCTAATAACATAGCCGGTTTAAAAACTTCTTAATATCATTTGCATAATAATCAGTTCTTTTAGCATTACATTTAGGTAGATGTTAAAATTTTCTCTCGACCCTAAAAGCATTGATAAATAAGTATATAGTAGTGAACATGTATTATTTAAATAGAAAGGCATACATATATTATGCAAGTTGGGGCTGTGGGTCGGTCCTCCTAATGGCGGCCAGCTTTTTTTGAAATTGAAATGAACAGCGTCTAATTAACATTTGCAGAAGATTCCACTAACGTTGTGATCAATGATGATAATGATGTGATTTAATTAATTATTATAGCTAAATCACAATTTCTTTCAGAAAAGAAAGCATGATCATAACCGACTTAAACTTTATTATTACCATCTAGGATATATTTTTATGCAGAATCTAATGGTGAAAGAAAGAGCAGACGGGTCAATCACAAAAATACTTTATTTCTGTCAAAATTCTAAATTTGAATTGATTTCATTTAGTCTAATCACAAGATAAATATACATTTTTAACTATTTGTTTTCTGTAATGTTGACAAAATATATATTTACTAATGCGGAATTACTAGTAATGCCATAGATTACCCTTCGTGATAGGCAGGCATGAGGTTTAAAAAAAAAAAAAAAAAAAAAGCTTATAAAAACAATCAGACAATTAATCCAGATTAGAAAAAGAAATCGTTGATGTGATTTAAAACAAGGATAGTCATGTTAAGATATAAAAGACTATTGATGATGACTTCATTTGCGCCTTCATAAGCGGATTAAGTATTTGAATTCAAATGGATATATGTTTAGTGTTTGTTTGTAGTTTGTGTCCGTATTTGAATTTTGAGTATTCAAAAAATTCAAAATAAATTAAAACTGATAATTGATCAAATTGGGTATTATGAATATTATGTCATCTCCACTTAGTTAAACCTGTAAATTACGGCCTTTGAAATGTAGAAGAGTAATCTAAAAAGAAAAGAAGATAGAATCCAATTTATACAATTCATTTGAATATTGTGGATTTTCTATGATGAAATTTTATCAGATTTAGATTAAAAGTTATACAACGCAAAATTAATGATAATATGTTGAATTGTATAATTTATTTTTGTTGGCCACGCTACACATATTTTATGATGGATATTACATAGATTGATATGACAACCAAGTCGATGTGACGGTTGAATGAGAATGGTAAACTTTTTTTTCTTCATGATTGTAAAAGATAGAGTTTTTGAAACAAATGTTTTGTTTTTTTGACAAGTTTCAAACTGAAAAATATAATTAAAGATTTTAACTAAAAATATTTCAAATATGTATGTATATTTTAAGTATATATATTTTGTCACATGGCAGAAACTTTCCTATCTTCCCCCCTTATGGCTGAAGCTATAACAATCCAAAAGGCACTTCTACAAGCAAAGGAAGTGGGATACACGAAGCTATATCAAGTCCGACGCTCATGACCTAGTCGGGATGATTACATATATAGGGACTTTCATGTAATTTTTTTTTACTAAAATGCACTTTGGAGGTATATTTTAGACTTGTATATTGTCTATGCTATCCTTAACTAAATTTGTTAATATCTAATTTGTCATTTTCTAGTTACTAACATTTGTTCAATTTTAACATTTTATCATAATATATTTTAGTTGGAGAATAAGAAGATTTTTTTTTCCGATGAACCCATTACTCCCACCGCCATTGTTCAATCATCGTTCCAGGTAAATCCACCGTCTCTTCCACCGCAACATACCAAGGGCTCGATTCATATTTTTGAATCTGAGACCGAGATTGATTCCGACTCTGAAACCGAGCAAGCTTCAATGAATCACAATACTAGATTTGGGAAACTAATCCTAAGAAGAAGGAAGATTTGTCTTCTACTACTTAATTTAGCTTTTCCGGTGGTGGAATCAAGTATGAAGCGGCCAAGTAAAGGGACTTCAAAGGACAGTAAAGCGAAGCGAGTGAAGAAAGTTACTTCCGAAGAAGATGAGAAGATGGATGAAGATACAAAGAAACTCCTTTTGAAGACATTGATGGGTTTTACGGTTTCATGAAGAAATAGATCGATTAGCTTTGAGGTTAGTAAGAATCAATTCATTGATAAGATTAGTAGTTTGAAAATCGTAGTTTAGGATTTGGGCCATCAACTCTAAATCTCAATATGTAGTTTAGGATTCAAGAACGAATCTGTTGTTGCTCGGATTCGTGTCCATATGGACACTATAAATTGGTCAAAGTTTCATGGATACTATAAAACTGGTCTCGACTTCACTTTTTCAGTTTCTCCAATTCATTCAACAATCTATTTTGTGATAGATTTATGTGTGAATATAGGGTTGCGTGTTGTACTTTATGAGTTTATGTTGTTCCTCTTTGAGATTTTTATATGGGAATGATGAGGTTCTGCTATTTACAAATTCTTGTATAGCTTGTGGATGCCATAGATGGATCTATTTGTGGATGATCTTTGGATAGAGAAGCTTTGTTTCAATGTCTTATGTTGTGTTCAAACGTGATGGAAAAACATTTGTATCCATGATGCAGTATCCATAACAAAAGTCCAGGATGCATTATCCACAACATAATGTCGATGATCATTTAACGAAACTTGTAATCTCTGATCCATCCACCACCTCGTGAATATATATCAGTTAAAACTTCAAGCTTACAAATGATATGTTATTGGTTATTGTTAGAAACCCCTTAAAGAAAGTGAAGACAAGATTGCTTCCTTACAGACCGAAGTCGCATCACTAAGATGGTGATTTCTTGATTATTTTTGTGTGGATAAAGTGTTGTGGATAAGCTAGCATGTATCATGGATAAGGTTGTGTGGAAAAATTAGAATTAGTTTACAAATGTATCTTTGATAAGTTAGCATGGATAAAGTATTGTGGACAAGTTAGCGTGGATGACACATGATTGTGTATGTCCATTACAGATCAACCATAGTACCGAATGATACATAACCATCACATCTTGACCATCTCCAACTATCCATGTGGATAGGTAAAACATTATCAACTACGAAGCTGAAATATATGAATTATGTTAGTTTCCTACATTTTAACTCTCGAGTTCACTTGTTAGCAAAAAAAAAAATTAATTTGAAATTCCAAGTTTTCGCTCTCATTAGATTTTTAAAAATAATTTTTTGGTTTTCTCTTTTACAAGTCCCTTATATACATATTAGAAAACAATTAGTTCTCAACACAAAACAACACAACACAAATTTGGTTAATGTTTGGATATGGTGATTTATTTTCTTATTTTATTGAGTACATGTCCACGGTTAGAATTTCACATGCCAAAATTAGGGTCCACGAGAACGTGTCCATGTGATCGTTTCCACTATCCACACTGAAATTATAGTATTTCCTATCTCTTGCCCATGTTCTAAATGGTGACTGTTTCTTCAGTTACGTATCAATGGACATTTGCGATACGTCTTATTTTCAATATGTCTTAGGCGTGGTCTTGATAATCAAATAGTTTATGTTCCACTCACTCTTCTCCCAATGGACACACACTGACCACACCATCATGACCAAATGGATACAGGCTGTCCCCGAACACTGACCACATTGTCATGACCAAATGGATACATGCTATCCCCGAACACTAACCACACCGTCGTGTCCACTGAACACTATCCACATCTCGTACATGTCTGTTGCAATATTACCTTATATTTTTCCTTCTCTCTTCTCTCTTCGTCTCTGCAACACATAAGAAGAAAAAATATCAGAAACTCTTGAGATACGATCAATTTCACTATGACTTCCAAATTGAGATAATGATTGATAGAGAGAGGATTGATCAATTTCACTATGACTTCCAAATTGAGATAAGGATTGATAGAGAGAGACTTTTTTAAAGGAAGAGACTTTTTCAGAAATTAAGCAAAAACCATCAAGAAATTCTCCAACAAAGCACAAACCCAAAAAAACAATTAAAAGTGAGAGAGAGAGAGAATGAAAAAATTTATTACCATCAAGTTACCAATCAAGAGTAATTTTGCATCTCAATCCTAAATAAGCAAGAAACAACAATAGTTACCCCCAACAAGGCCAAAATTTGTCGGATTCTCCAAGTGATTGTAGAAACTTAAGAGGATTCAAGTGAAACCCAATTCAAAGAATCAAAGAGTTATACATATCTAATTCGAAAACTCAAAGAGTTATTATAGATATCCAATTCAAAAAAATCAAAGAGTTATATAAATACCCATTTCGAAGAAGTAACCTTCACTTGAATCCCTTCGATGATCCATCCTTCTTGTTCAATCCATCATTAATCTGAGCTTCTTACAACATCTTCTTCTTTAATCCATCTTTAATTCTTCTTGATAACACGAGCTAATAGATCATTAATCAAATTAACAAAGATTGGTAACAATCTTCGTCTGTCCGTCGGCGAAGTGTCAGATCAGAGATGTTGCAGGGTTAGGCTTTTTACGGTAACGGGAAGTAAGAAGAGGAAAGAAGACGAAAATCAGAGCAGCGGAGTCGCGACGGACGAGTTCATAACAAAGTCGCGAGGACAATGTTGCAAAATAGAGAAAACGGCAGAAGAGAGAAACCCAATTTTTGTCTGGTTTGTGTCTTGTTTTACGAAGAGGAAGACGAGAGGGTACGGTTAGTCACGAAGAAGAAAACCATCGTTTACTACCACACAAACTCTCCATAGATCTAAAACAAATCTTTGATCTCCACCGTCAATTTTAAGTGATTTTGAACGACTTATATACAATATATACTAACTATCTGATTCCTTCATTAGAGGGGCATAAATGTCCAAAAATCTCTCGTTTTCTCCCCAAAGTCCCCCACTCTTTGCAAAGTGCCTTTGAGTGTAATGAGTTTGCAAAAAAGTACCTATAACTGTAAATAACCCTGACCTAGTCATAGCCATCAACTCACGGAAACCGATCACGGAGCTTTACGGACTTCTTTTTGATATCAATTCCCTAGCAACTTCATTTGTTGCCTTATCTTTTAACTTTATCATGTGTTTAGACAATGAATTAACTGATCACTAGTTAAAATGGGTCTTCGAGAAACTCTAAGCACTTTCTCTGTTTTGTAATCGAATTATCTTTAATGAAAAGAGGTGTTCAAAAAAAAAAATTTGTCACATAATTTTTTATTTTATTTATTTTCGAGTTTCGAACTATTTTTTCTGACCACAATAATAATAATAATAATAATAAATTATGTTTTTTTTCTTCTTCCTGATTTCGGTTTTACTAGTGGAGATCCTAAATAGATTTATTCTATTTTCTCGATCTTATTTAATAAATTATTTATAGAAATCATTAAAAAATCAATTTCATGACACAAAATACTGACTAGAAAATAATTTTCAATGAAAGGGAAGAAGTGTAGAGTAAAAGAAAAATGTTGACCACACACACAAGGCGGCAGGTTTAGAATCTACTATTTTGTTTATTTATCAAGTTTATTTGCTAGTTACGATAATTTACTCCCAAAGTGGTACTTTTTAGTATTTTGTCCTATAATACATATTGCTTACTATGATAATTTTTTTAAAAAAGTACTATTTTATGATTTTTTTCTATTTTTGTGATGGACTGATTGCCTTTGAGAGAATAATAAAGCTGTAATTGAGGATCCTACCAATTGCATGTGGAATGATCAATTCAAAAGGCCCACAAAAGATTAAATCTAAAAGCCAACTAAGCCAACCCCATTGAACAAATGTGCTTAGTTTTGTCACTATTCATCATCTACCTGTCTTCTCACTGACTTCAAATCTTTTTTATATATCAAGTGATTTTTTTTCTTCCTCATATGCATCTAATGATCTGTACGATTCAGAATCAGTACTTAAACTAGGTTTCTTGCAGAGAAAACAACTTCTCAAACCCTAAACCTCCATAATCATATCTCCTCTGCATGAAAGATGGAAACTGGAGTTGCCATAATCCAAGAACCAGTCTTTACAAAGGTATGTTGGTGATGATGATTATTATACCATCTCCCAGAATTTTGATTTTGCAAGAAGATTAGATTGTTTTGTCATTTGGGTGATAAGTTTAATTAAAATGAAAATAAAAAAGTATGTTTTTTTTTTGTTTTTTGTTTGTCCTACTTTTTGTTCCTTTTGAAATCTGATGATTAAAACTTTAAAATCATGTTAGAGATCTTGAAAACTAGATTTTCATAAATCTGGAATCTGTTTTACTCTCTAGCTATAGATTCTGTATTTTTTAGAGCACCTTTTAATCCAAACAGACATAAAAAAAGGTAGGTCTTACAAAAGAATTTGTATGTTTGAGTATTACATCTAAAAGTTGACAAGTTTCAATACAAAATTTTCAGACTTATGATGAATCTAAGATTTGGGATATGTTCGATCATAGTGTTGTTTCGAGTTTTTTGGGTTATCGCGAATATAGCAGGATCGATGAAATTAAACGTTTTGAGATACTAAACATGTTTCTTATATATACAGACAAGTGTTGAAGAAGCTCCTGCAGGAGTACTACTAGACAACTCATCCATGGAAGTAGATAAGGTAAAACATAGTACTGTTCTTGATGATGAGATCACGAGTCGCGATTGCGGAAACAAAATTCTTGCGGGAGAAGTAGAAGTCGCAGAGGTTGTAAATGGTTCAGGTAACAAAGCAAGAAACTAGCACACATTTAGCACTGTTTCAACGTTCTTCAAAAACATTAAAGTTTGTACTGAAAAACTGTTCTATATCATCAGGGAATAAAGAAACCGAAGAACCAGAACGCGAGAAAGGAGAAGCGATGAAGACTGTTTCGGTTGTAGAAGACAGTAAGGTCGTTAAAGAGAAAGCTAGTGAGACAGAAAAGAATGAACAAGGCTCTATCTTTGTTCATGAACCTGAAAGCTTCAACCCGAAGATAGTCTTAAGTGATGTGACTTTAGAGAAGGAGAAAGAAGACGATATAACCAGAAAACACGAAGAGGTATTTGTTAAAGTTCCTTGACGTTTAATCTTGAGGGATGCTCAAAATTTAGTGAGATAGAGAGTAAATATTGTTATTCTGTTTTATGCAGGTTAGTATCGAAAAGCCGGTAATAGAAGAAGATCAAACAGAAACCAAACGCACACCAGAACAAGAGGAGCATATAGGTAGCATTTCTGAGGTATTGAGTGATACTGGACCTGTTAAAGTCGATGAAGATAACATAGAGAAGAGCTTAAACTCGGTATGTTTCTCGATTTTAAGTTGTTCCTGCCTTTTTCGGTGTTTTCTATCCGTGGAAATTATGAAACTGTACTCGAATGCAGGCCGGTGAAGAGATATCGATAAAGACTGATGAAGTAAAAGAAGAAAAAGATTCAATAACTGTTGAGACATCTGTAAATGAAACAGAGACTGAGCACAATGCAACGGTTTCAATAGACGAAAGTTCGAGGAATAGTGAAAACACTGTGAAAGATGAAACAGAGATTGTAAAGACAGTTGTAGAAGAACCTGAGATAGTTAATCATGAAGAAACAACTGGTCATGAATCTAAAAGCTTGAAGGAGAATGCAGAACCAGAGAAAATCTCAAGTGAAGTGACTGTAGACAAAGAGAAGGAAGAGTATATGACCCGAGAAACGGCAGAGGTTTTGTCTTAATTCCTCAAAGCTAAAGATCCAATTTCAAACCAAACCATGTTTCAAACAACTTGAGTGATTTTTTTCTGTGCAGGTGCAAGCAAGTCTTACGGTTATCGAAACGCCAACAATACAAGGAGAGGACATTGAATCGAAAGCTTCAAAGGATACAGAGGAACATGAACATGTGGTGGTGAGAGATATACCACAAAGTGAGACCCTTTCATCTAAAGCTGAGACTGTAGAAACTTCAACAGTCCAAGAATCTGCAATCTTGAAGACTTTGGAGACGAAAACTGATGAAACAGAACCAGAGGAAGCAGAGATGGTGAAGACTGTTGTGGTAAGGATATGATTATTCATAGATAATAAGAACCTTAAATTTAGAAGTTAAGTATGAATGGATTGATTTTGTTAAAGCCAAAACTACTTTTGTCTTAATTTATCAAACCTGAAAAACAGAAGAGGTTTTGTCTTAATTTATCTAAAGATTAGATTTAAGCAAAACATGTTTCAGACAACTCACAATTTATCGTTTCTTGTGCAGGTGCAAGAAAATAATACGATAATCGAGCCGCCGACAATTCGAGGAGAGGAAATCGAATCGATAATCTCACCAGAACTTAAGGAAGAGAGCTCCAAGGATACTGAACAAGATGAATATGTTTTGGGGAGTAACAAGCCACCGGGTGAGATGTTTGTAACTGAATCTGAGAATTTGGAGACCAAAGAAGACACAAAGCCGATTATGGACGTGAAAGAGGATAAAGAACAGGAGGAAACAAAGACGGTAAAGACCGTCATTTCGTCTGATGAGGTAAGAATATGATCTCCATTAGATATTGATTTATCATGTGCTAGTTCTTTGTGTGTGTGTGATATTGATGATGAAGGTTAGAGAACTACGACATGAATAGTGAATATCATTGGTTTGTTACATTGGTTATGGTCGAAAACTACTTTTGTCGATATAGAGTTAGCTCAAGTTCACTTTACAAGCTTCTGATTCTGGTGGTTCCTTCATGTCTTTGGATTCTCTGCATTTCTTGAAATTTTTTCTTTTAATCAACAGGTGAGTCCTTCCGATCAATATGATGTTCAGGCAGAGGAACTTGGTGAACATACTGGACCTTGTAGCTCAGAGATCAAAGATGAGGTCCTTGGAAAAGAAGAATCTGTTGAGGTCAAAACTAAGGAAACCTCTCAAGAAGAAAACACTGAGGAGAAGCATCAAGACAACAAACCCGAGACAGTTCTAGTCGCCGAGACAGAGAGCCGGGATATATGTGAAGAAATTCCATCAGATCTTGTGTTGAAAGTAGATAAAGAAGAGCTTAAGGATGATGTAACAAAGGTAGATAAAGTTGATGGAAATCAAGTTATGGAGGACCAGAGAGTCGTAGACTCGAATGATCCAGAGGCAGAGCAAATTGATCGAATCAAAACCGAGGAAATCCCAACTCTTCTGGATGTAGAATCAGTTGAGCAAATACAAAAGCTATCTCTTGAGTCTCATTCTGAAGTATTAGAGGAAACAAGCAAAACCGTAGATGAGAAGATCGAAGAAAAACCAGAAGAAGAAGTACCACTGCATCAAGAAGGCCAAGAGGAAACAGAGAAGCAAAAACCAACAAATGAAGGAGTTACCGATGCACAACAAACTCTTCTTGTGGAAGAAAAACCTGATGAAGTTGTACAAGTTTCATCGGTATCAGCTTCAGAGGAACGGGAAGGTGAAACCGATGTTGGAGTCGAAAAGATTGCAGACATGAAAGCTAATGAGGATGAACAAACATCAGACATAATTCAGAGAAGTCTTGAGACTGTTGAAACAACAGAGATACAAGAACATGTGACTGTTGCTGAAGCCGAGAAAGTGGAGGAGGCAGAACTGACGGTAGATATGAGCAATCTTCCACTTGAAGCATCTAGATCAGAAGAAGACTCTTCTGACTTGGTTTCAGAATTTGAAGAAGAGAAGCCAAAGCAAGTCAAAGAGATTCTTGAAGGAGACATAGCACAAAAGACAGAAGAGGTTTTGTCTTAATTCCTCAAAGCTAAAGATCAGATTTTTGCTTTCAGACTAGTTTATTAACACTACTAATCCTAGTTCGTGCAGGTGCAAGAAAGTACTACCGTAACCGAAAGGTCGAAAATAGATGGAGAGGACATTGAATCTAAAGCTTCTATAGATCATGAGGAAGAGATAGATAACAGTTCAAAGGATACCGAGGAACATGAACATGTGTTGGTGAGAGACATTCCACAAGTTGAGACCCTTGTAACTGAAGCTGAGGCTGTAGAAACTTCAACAGTTCAAGAAGACACAAAAACGGGTCTACACCTGAAAGAGGATAAAGAACAAGTGGAAACAGAGATGGTAAAGAACGTCATTTCATCGGATGAGGTAAGGCTTTTGTCTCCATAGATATTGATCTTACAAGCTTCTGGTTCTGTTGTGTCTTTCATATCTTAAATTTGATTCTTTCAATCTACAGGTGAATGCTGATGTTAAAGCAGAAGAATTTAGTGAACACTCTGAACCTTATATCTCAGAGGTCAAAGATGAGAGCCATGGAGGAGGAGAATCTTTTGAGGTCAAAACTGCCGAAACCGTTCAAGAAGAAAGCAGTGAGAAGAATAAGAATCTTCTTGATGACAAGACAAAGGTAGATCAAGTTGAGGAAACTCAAACTATGGAGGAACAGAGAGGGCTAGACTTGAATGATCAAGAGGCAGAGCAAATTTATCAAAAGACAACCAAAGAAACAGAGGAAATCCAGATTGCCGAAGCTGAAGAAACCAGACATGAACAAGCTCTTGTGGATGTAAAATCAGTAGAGCAAATACAAAAGCCATCTATTGAGTCTCATTCTGAAGTATCAGAGGAAACAAGCAAAACCGTAGATGAAAAGATCGAAGAAAAAGCAAAAGAAGGAGTAACACTGCATCAAGAAAGTCAAGAGGAAGGTTCTAATGGGTCTGAGACTAAAGAAGTGACAATTTCAGTACCGAAAAGTACTGAGCTTGGAGTAAAAGCCCCAGAAGAAGAATCATGCCCGCTAAATGAGAAAGAGAAAGAAACAAAGATACAGAAAGAGGAAATGGAGAAGCATGAACCAACATTAGAAGGAGTTACCAATGCACAACAGAATCTTGTGGAAGAAAAGTATGATGAAGTTGTACAAGTTTCATCGGTATCAGCTTCAGAGGAACGGGAAGGTGAAGCCGTTTCTGGAGCCAAAGAGATTGAAGACATAAAAGCAAATGAGGAAGAACAAGTAGAAGACAAGATCCAGAGAAGTCTTGAGACTGTTGAAATAGTTGAGCCTCATACTTCAATTCCATCACCACCAGAGGAACATGGGACTCTTGCAGAAGCCGAGAAGATAGAACCGATGGGAGATATGCGAGAGAAAGGTCTTGAAATTTCTGAAACAAAAGATCTGAATCTTCCACATGAAGCATCTAGATCAGATGAAACAGAATCCTCTGAATTGGTTGCAGAATCTGAAGAACATAAGACGAAGCAAGTCAAAGAGATTAAGGAAAGAAAGGAAGTAGTAGATGACACAAAAGTAGATACAATTCCACAAGAGACTCTCTCTGATGCTATGGCGGTCCAAATTAAAAAAGAAGACGATGCAATCGAGAGCCACGAGAGAGAAGAGGAACTTTCTAAAGCTGAAGAGACGAAAGAAACAACGGTTGCACAAGACGAGCAGCAGACGAGAGATATTGGATCTTCTTTGACTGAAACAGAAACAAAAGAGCTTGCAGATGAACATGTTGATTCTTCAGAGAAAAATGATAATGAGACTCTGATTGCAGAGACAAAGAAAGAAGATGAAGATATAACAGTGGGTTTAGATGGTTCAGATACCTCAAAGACATCAGAAAATGTATGCATGAAACAAGAAGAGTTTGAGAATCTTGAAGCTCCAAAGGTAGAGGAGTCAAAAGAAGACAAGAGCCAAGAAATTTCTGAGACCATCCAAGTAATAGAAGCTACTGGTGATCACACTCCATCCTTTGTTTCAGAACTAGAAGAGAAAATTCCAAAGCAAATTGAGGAGATTCATGAGGAAGAAGCAAAGGAATCACACAAGGTAGAAGCTACGAGTGATCAGATTCTTCCAGTTGAAACATCACAAGCAGATAATACTCCATCTTCTGAATTAGTTTCAGAACAGGATGACCAGACTCCAAAGCAAGTTAAAGAGATACATGAAGAAGAAACAAAAGAAGAACACAAGTTACAAGCTGAAGAAGTCCTCCCTAGTCAAATTACTCCAAGAGACTCATCTGATGAAGCTCTAGTTTCTATGTTGGCTTCTAGGGAAGACGATCAAGTGACTCTGCAAGAAGGTATTTCAACGACCGCAGAAAACGTCTGCATTAAACAAGAAGAGTTTGGAAACCCTGAAGTTCCAAAGCTAAAGGAGTCAAAAGAAGATAAGAGCCAGGAAATTTCTGAGACTATCGAACCAATAGAAGCTACCGGTGATCACACTCAAGCCATAAAAAAATCAGAGGTATCTCAGACTCCATCCTTTATTTCAGAACTAGAAGACAAAATTCCAAAGCAAGTTGAGGAGATTCATGAAGAAGAACACAAGGAAGAGAGTGATAAGAATCTTCCAGTTGAAGCATCACATGAAGATCAGACTTCAAATAAAGTAGAGGAGATTCATGAAGAAGAAGAAACAAAGGAAGCACACAAGGAAGAGAGTGATAAGAATCTTCCAGTTGAAGCATCACCTGAAGATCAGACTTTGAAGAAAGTAGAGGAGATTCATAAAGAAGAAGAAACAAAGGAAGCACACAAGGAAGAAGCTAAGAGTGATAAGAATCTTCCAGTCGAAACATCACAGGAACATCAGACTCCTTCCTCTACATTAGTTGCTGGACTAGAGGACCAAACTCCAAAGCAGACTGAAGAGATTCATGAAGATGAAGAAATCATCCCTAGAGAAATAGTTCCAAGAGAGTCATTCAGTGAAGCTCCAGTTTCCATGTTGGCTTCTCGCGAAGACGATCAAGTGCAAGAAGGAAAATGTGTAGGTGACACACAAGAGGAACAACATATTTCTGCACAAACGCTAAAATCCGGTGAAATTATCGAAGAACAAGATCCTCCAATGAACGAAAATTCAGATGACTTTACTTTCTCAAAGGAAACAGGGGAGGCAGAGCATGGAGATGAGACAAGTTCAACTCTTCCGGTTGTTGGAATCTTGACACAACTTCAAACTACATTGGAGAATGAGAGAGCAATTAACGATTCTACATCATCGGAGGAAAACCTGATAAAAGAGCCAGCAGAACAAGTACAAAAAACTGAGGCTGAATCAAGTGGGAATGATTTGCATTCAATCAAGGAAGAGCCAGAAACCTTGGAGAAGAATCTTGCTACCGATATAGCTAACGAAAAAAAGGATATGAAAGTCGCAGAGGAAGAAGCCCCAGCTTCTGAGATCATAGAAGCAAACAAGTTACAACATGATGATAGTGGAGAAACAGAAAAAATCCATGGTCTTGCAGAGAAATCTCTTCCAATAGAAGAACTCAAGCAAGAGGAACATAAAGAAGAGGTAAAGGTACCAGAAGAAGAAACCAGAGAGATTGTAGAGCCAGAGCATGTGATTTCTGTTGAAAATCAAGAAGAACGCAACGCACTACAAGTTGCCAATGCTACAACAGCGGAGAAGATAAGGCTACAAGAAGAGCACCCTAGAGATTTTGAAATTTCTAAGACAGTTGGAGATGATTCTAATCAGGTCATAGAGTCCGAGTTACCAGCAGACCCGCCTAAGACCGAGCAGAAAGCAAAGACTCATGAAACTGTTAAAGAAGAAGATCAAATTGTTGATACCAAAAAGGACAAGAAGAATGAGGAGGTACAAGATGAGAAGAGTAGGGGTCTTTATGTCACAAGGGAAAGCGAAGAAATTTCATCGGAAGTGAAGAAGGATAAAGAAGATGCGAGTGAGCTTGGAGTTGATCAGGATATTGTTCCACGAGATGTGGAAAAAGAGGAGATCAACGAGGTAGCCGCATCGGAGAAGCAAATTACAGAGCCGCCGAGTGAAGCTGAGAAAGAATCAAATGAAGAACATGTTGAATCTCAAGCGATATTAAATGATACAAATAACAATGGTGATACAGATTTTCTAACAGAACAAGAACCAAAGGATCAAACAGAAGAGGTTAGTGCTGATAAATCTCTCACAAAAGAAGCATTAGGTGAGCAGCTTCAGGTTCCATCCTCAACAGAACCGAAGCCAAGTGAACTCATTTCGTCGCATAAATCTCCCATTCCGCTATTAGAAGAGAAGGTTGGAGAAACTTCCTTTGAAGTCAAGAAGGCACAAGAAGATAAAAAGGAAGAAAGTGGTAATGATTTGATAACGAAAGAAAACTTGCAAAAGAACTTTGAAGCTCCTGTGACAGATAAAGAAACATCTGAACAAGAGGAGAACTCGACTGATCTCGCATATGTCCAGGAAGATAATGGTACAAATGTTAAACCGGATCCAGTTGTAGGACAAAAGGAAGAAACATGCATAATAGAGGACAAGCAGGAGTTTGATTATGTGAAGAAAGAGCCTGAGGATGCAATCAAACATGGAGTTTCGATAGACGAGGTAACATTAAAAGCAAAGAGACATAAGTATTTTACCTAACTTCGATATTATAGCTCTACTAATCATCTTTTTTTTTTCTTTTTGCAAACCAAATTACTTAATGTGAAATTGGCAATGCAGAAGAACAACGCGACAAAAGAGGAGAGTAAGCAAACAGATACCGTAAGTGCTAACAAGGAAGAGATCAGAGAAGAAGAGGTATGAAAAAGAAATCATTCAGTAGTTTTGTTTTTGTTTTCAAAATCATCTATACTAAGAGATACTTGCAGTGCAGAAAATAATATTTAAGAAACCTTGTTTTGCAGAAGGAAACAACACAAGAACGTTTCAACGGTGCAAAGAACACCGATGGTGCTAGAGAGAAAACAAAACCCGAGATGCAGGAGATCGAAAACTTGTCTACTGTAACCAAAGCACAAGTTGAATCGATGAAGGTAAAAGCTACTTTGGTAATATCATTCTGTTTTTGCACCACAAATTCTTCCAAGTCACCTAAAAAACAAAATCTTATCTTCGTTTTGCAGCAAAAAGAGGAAGTTCCAATTCGGAAGCCAGAGAACCTAAAGGTTGCTGAAGAATGGGAGCAAAAAGATAAAGAATCTGAGAACATTAAGGATTTGGTTTCAGAAGTAAAAGAATCTGAAGAAACAGAGAAAGAACCAGCAAGAAAATCGCTATCCAGTCTCATCGAAAAAGTGGAAGGACCAAACAAGATCGAAGACACAACGACGAAACCTCATGTCAAAGAAGAGGGTAAAACAGAGGAAGAAGATGAGCATGAAGATGAACATAAAGATGATAAAACAAGTCCAGACTCTATTGTGATGGTTGAAGCTAAAGATACAGTTAGCATTATCAAGACTCAACATAAGAAAGGCATTCTCTCTGGTGTTGGTTCAAAGGTAAAGCATTCAATTTCAAAGGTAAAGAAAGTACTCACTGGTAAATCTTCTCACACAACAAAGCCTTCATCACCAAAATGAGAAATGGAAAAAACAATCTTTATAATGGGTTTTTTTGTATTGTTTTAATTGGTTTGTTGATTATTTTGATTGGTTTTTGTGAATATTACAGATTTGTTTGTTGGGTTTGTTTTCATTTTCAATAAACTGCAGAATGAATTGGTGTGGTTACATTTACATTTGTTTCAAAACTTGATTATAAACACACACAAAAAGTAAAACCTAATCTTTTTAAAGACACTAATATGATATGGAATTAAAACTCATAAACATGAAGATTTTAAACAAGCAAATAATGAATTGAAAGAAAAACAATAAAGAGATAAAAGAGATTTTTAACAAGTTTACGAGCGAGAGACTTTGAAAAGAATTCCCTCTTCTTTTCTCTTTTTTTCTTTTTTTCTTTTTTTCTTTTTTCTTAATGTTCCCTTTTTAGAAATGTTGTAAACCACGATTTTCAGAATATTATAGAATCAATTTGTTTAGGCAAAACGCCAAATTAAATGTGAAAGCCCGCTTAGTTCAGTGGTTTGACAAATGGTTCATTAATATTTCAACACCAATATGTATAAAGTTCGAGTCCCGGAGAACGCAAATTATAATGGAGACAAAATTTACTGGAGATTTTCAACGTGATCCAAGGAGAGTCGTTCGGAGTAATCCCGCATGTCAAGGCTAAAATTGTCCGTGTAGTTGTTCTAATAATTTGTAATAGTTAATAAATCTAGACGATTAAAAACAAAAGCAAATTAAATAAATTAAATTTTAACTTCATATTTTGATATGATCCATTCCACCCAATTTAACCAATTTGTCTCTTCCGTCCAATTTTGGGATCATATTTCCAGCCCCTCTAGATCTTTCTTTTCAGTCATCTTTCAATCGTTTCCACTCAAACACTTAGTTTTTCCTCCGTTTCTCTTCTAAATTTTCTACGTAAACGTTCCAATACACTTCGAACCATTCATGTTTGGCTTTGTGTCACCATTTCCCCTTTTCCTTCATTTTCCCAATCTTTTTTTTCTTCTCTACGTCTTCCACGTGGTCTATAATTTTCTCTTTTTTTTTGCATTTATCTGAATTGAACGTTGGAGAGTCGTCACAAAACACCCCCAATCGTGTTTTTTCGATCTTTACATGTTGGTTAATTAGACAAGAGTTTGTGCTCCTAGTGGTTGTTCAAAAGGACTAAAAACCCTAAAAACAATTATTATAAATTAAAATTTATGTTTGACGACTTATCCCAAAACTTAAATTTATAATAAAAAACAGAAAATGATATTTTATTAGTGAAAGTCTGCATTTATAGTGTTTTCTTATTGCGCCATAATTTTCTTTATTATCAGCTTATAATATCAATAAAATTCATTAAATATTTTTATTTGTAAAAAAAGAAACAAAATGACTAATTAATTTAGTGACACAAAATTTTGATGAATGATAAAATATTTGACAAGTCATCCTTCTATATCCCTGATTTGTACTGTTTATATGTAGCAACACTTTTTAAATTACTTTTATATTCATTTTTGTCGACATAAACCATATGTTAAATCAAAATTTGCCAATTGAGTTATTGTCCCTTGATACTACCCTCCCTTTCGTTGTATATTTTTCTTTGTTTAAATTAGGTTTTAAAAATATAAATTCTATCAATCTATCATAATTTCTTCGAATTTTGACGAGTAATTATCTTTCTATAACTTTGCATAACTTTTCATCCACTTGTGGCTTCATAATTTTCTTTCCGCTAATACATACGATAGTCAAGAAAATTAAAAACTTACTTAAAAACGAGAAATCGTTACATGGCTAACACGTGTACTCTTCTATTTTCATCATGATCTTCTTCATTTCTTCGAAATGTTGATTACTTCTCTCTCTAGGATTTTGTGTGATTCAATATTTTCTCTCTTAATTTCTAAACTTTATCAAAAAATTATTGGTTTTGTTAATATTTTCGTTTTGTTTTTGTCAAATCATTAGAATTGATTTCGTTTTCAAATGGAGTCCTCGTTGAATATCACCAACGAAGATTTCATCATAAAAAACAATCATCAGTCTCTTTTCGATGATGATGTATCTCGTATACAGAAAAATCATCATAATTCTGATAATTTAGGTCGATCCTCTTTCAACGGATGGACTCCTCCACCAAATCTTACCGATATTTCTGATCAATATCAGAAAAATTTGGTACAGTTGGTCTCGAACCAAAATTATGATCCCCTTAATCAGAATTGTGTTACCACACAAAATTATCCAGTTTACAATCTTCCCACATCTGAAATACCATCAAAAGATCCAATTTCGAGCATCAATTCCTACTCAGGATATGATACTTTTGGAGAATGCCTTGTGGATAACATGACCAACACTAATCAAAACAATATGCCTTGTGGGAATGCTATGTGGGATAATACTACACACAACAAAGGTTGTATCACCAGTGGTTATCAACCAGTCTATAATAATATCACGATTGAGTCTCATCCATTTGATCTTCCAGTTGATGAAGGGATAAAAAGTCCAACTAGAGAGATAACTAATTGGCGTCAAGATCAGATATTGGTAAAAATGAATCAGAAAGTAGTGACAAGATGTAAACCTTTAAGGAAGGTCAACGTCATCAAAGAGAAATGGACTGATGAGGAGGACAAGTAAGTCTTCATATTTTTTTTTATCCATAAATATAAATACTAAAAACTAAAACTATTTTAATATTCCATTATTCAAATTATCATATTTTTATATTGTATATTCGTTTGAGGATGTTATAATATATGTATGTGTTGGGACATGTTATATATATATAGACAATTGGTAAAAAATGTGGAGCTTTATGGGAGCAAATGGGGAACAATAGCAAAAATGTTTAAAGGACGAAAAGGAAAACAATGTAGAGAGAGGTGGTACAACCATCTTTGTCCTAATATCAAGGTGATCATTTTTTTCAATGTTTCAATCTTTATTGTGAAATGTGTATGTGTATAAAAGCACAATCATATTTTATATGTATGTATATATGTATGTATGTGTATTTATATTTAACTAATATGTGATTTCAGAAAGGTGATTGGACTGCTGAAGAAGATGAAAGATTGGTTGAAGCCCACAAAATTTTTGGCAACAAATGGGTCAATATTGCTGAACAACTTCCTGGACGAAGCGAAAATACTGTTAAGAACCATTGGAACGCCACAAAGCGTCGGGTGCATTTGATGAAAACTAAGGGTGGTGGTGAAAATGCAAATCCACCCCGCAACATCTTGGAGAACTACATAATTCATGTCGTAATCAACAATGCTCCTCCCAAGACGTTTGGAATTACATACACTAAGGATGATTATGACTATGAAAGTATTTCTGATGGGGAGATGAATCTAAGCATGAACGATACGACAAAAACCACTGAACGTTTGGTTGATGCATCTACATCATCAGATTATGTTTCGGAACCAACGGTGTTTTCATGGGAGAATTATTTTACAAAGGTTTGTGAATCTATGGATGAGACTCATAAACTCATGCAAGGATGGGAATGATTTTACGGTGAAGGAAAGTTATCTGCTTGTTTCCTCATTGTCATGTGAGGTAATATATCTATCTATATATATTTTACCAGACATATAATATGCATGTTATGTTGTGTATTATTTTGGATGAGAGACCAAGTATTTTTTTCAGATATTTCTTTTAATAATACATTTTCATTTTACAATTGATATGCATATTTAAATCTTATATTAAATTAAATTTCATATTTGTTTTTATACGTATAAGAGAAAGTAAGGCTTTTGGATCAACATCTTCTCTAAAATAATTTTCTGCTACTTATTGGCACCAACATTACTTTGTGTAAGCCAATAATAACGGTTTTGAACAGTAGCAAGATCATGATTTGATATAAAAACTTTGTGCAATGTGGAACAAACGGTGAGACAAAATTTTGAAATTCCAATTTGAAGTTAAAAAGGTGCAATCACAATGTGGTGCAAAGATTATGTAGTCATGTCTGAATGATAGATTATAGTCATTATGAATTACTCATAATTTCGTATTTTTTCTATAAATAGAAAGCATTCTTTCTTGTAAACACAAGAACAACACAAACAAATGTATAAGAAACAAACCATTATTCTCTCCAAATCCTTTCTTTTTTGGGTGATTTTGGTGTATAACCAAAACATTAAAAAAAAAAATTAAGTAATAGTGGGGTATGTGACAAAATCATGACCATTGGATTTGAGATTTTTGGTTACTTTTTAAGTTATAATTTTTTTTTTTGTATTTTCGGCAAATTATCCTTTTTTTTTTGTATTTTTTTTTATCACATCTCTCCAAGTCCTTTCTTATGTTCTTTAATCTTTATATCTTCTGATTTTTAGTTTGATTAGAGAAGAACATACTTCTAGAATCTACCCCCGGTCTCATGTCTGAAAGTTAACTTAAGATGAAAACAGAATCTTATTGTAATTACTACAAATATTAGTGAATATCAACAAGTTAACAATTACACATTTTTTACACTAGAAAACAACATTTTTTCTCATGTTTGTTTTACAATCTTAGGTTGTAATATAAAGCTCTTGCTTAGCTATAAAATATTTTCCAATAAGATCACTAGATTCCACCATAAACTGTTCTTGAAATCGACCCACGCGTCTGCTTCCGATATCGAACCCGAGATCTTTGAAACTCGGGAGCCCTTCTGCTTGAACCCCATCACCACATATCAGAAACTGATTTCCTACAATAAACGATCCAATTGAGCGAATCATGACTCCACCATTGCCATGTGGCTTACAGTGAAGCTTCTCAACGACATGAACGAGTTTCTCGCTTGGTAAATCTCCTGCTAATGTGCTACGAATGTTTGACAATGCTGAGAAGATTTCCGTTGCTCCTGTGTAATGCTTTCCAGAGAAACTGCAAAAAAGTATTCAAATTTTGTAAATTTTATGGCATTAAATTTTGTAAGATCAAACCAAACCAAAAATCAAACTGAATTACAAATAGTTTTATATGCTTTCAGTTATTATACAGCTGATAAACCGGGAACAAAAACAATTGTCCCGAAACCAAACAAAACCGTGAATCGGATTGCACAACTCTTGTGATTGATAGGTTTTGTAATCAAGATTTGGTTACCTGAAGACGGAAGTGGTTTCGGTGTAGAGCGATTTTGCGTGGTGCCAAAGATCATCAAATCCATCAAAGAGGGAGTAGTAATGGATTGTGAGCATCTAACAAAACCCAATAAGATTATTCATGTTAAGTTTAATTTGTCATTTACTAACTACGCAAAAGTATTAAACCATCATTACTTACATCTGCTATATCTTTCAATCTCTGAGTTGGATCAAAGATGCTTTGAACAAAACTCGCCAAATCTACTCTTTCCTTCTCGTGTTTTGTAATAAAAGGATGTGACAGAAGCTGTTCAAGAAACAGAGGAAACACCATCAGAATTGTATCTTAGTCAGTGCATAACACAGAGATAGAGGAAATAACAGTCGAATACAAAGAAAACCACCAAAACTTTTAGTCCGAATCTTGCTTTAAAACAGTTATATACAAAGGAAAGCACCAAACTTTTAGCTAAATCTTGCAATAAAACAGAGAAAGACAGAGCAAACCACCAAAATGTTAACCAGATCTTGTTTTAAACCGCTGGATTTTCCGGTAAAGTACTGAGCCTGTAAAGTTATGGCATTTCAAGTGACCAACCTGATCAGCTGTTGGTCTAGCATCTGCATTTTTCTGGAGACAAGCATCAATGAAAGAACAGAACTCCGGCGAGAATTCTTGTTTCGATGGTGTCGGTGATGGATCATCCAAGATCTTCCAATCACATAACACAAATGAAGACAGAAATTTAATATATATTATATATCGTATATCTGAAAAAAGATTTGGGCCAAGTTGAGTTTACCTGCAACATAAGATTAACTGGCCCTTCATTAGCAATATACGGAAACTCTCCAGTGCCGCATTCGAAAAGAGCGAGACCGAGGCTCCATATATCCGCTGGATAAGAATAACCATCGTTCCTAATCCGCTCTGGTGACATGTAGGTGACAGTTCCAACAAAAGTAGCACACTTTGCAACCACCATTTTCAGATAATACAAGTTAGAAACTCGTAAAAGAACGATTGTATCCACAAGGTTAAAGCACGAGATTTCATCACTCACCATAGCCATTGAATTCTCGAGACCAGCACTTATGCCAAAATCAGTTATCTTTGGTTCCCCTTTAAGATTTACAAGCAGATTTGCAGGTTTAATGTCTCTATGAACAAGATGTCTAACTCCATGCAAGTAGCTCAATCCCTTGAAACGAAATCGCATCAACCAAGAACGAATTCATATACACATAACATAAAAAAAAAATCACATTCGAGGGAGTTAAAAGTATCTTTACTTGCAAAAGTTTGTGAAACATCGATGAAAGAACAGGCTCAGGTATCTTCTTTGTTACTTTTAAGATATCTGCAAGAGATCCTCCATCCATATATTCAAGAGCTATGCTGATTTGTCCCGAGTCCGGACTATAAAACGCTCCGTGAAAATCCACAAGTCCTTCATGACAAGGAGCTTCACACAACGTCCGTATCTCCGTAAGCAATTGCTGTCTTTTCTCCTGCTCTCACCAAATCACTAACATAATTCAAAGAGCCATACCAAAAATGTAATCAAGAACAGTTACAACAATTACCCTTTCGAAGATATTAATCTTCTTCAAAGCTAGAATTCTATGATTCGGGATATGAATAGCGCGTTGAACAACGCTGCTAGCACCGCTACCTATCGCTCCGAAAACCCGCATTTCATGAGAAGCACATTTATAGGTAGTCTCACAACTCTCAGACTCATCGACATGAGAAGATGTACATTTTTGTAACCCGAGCTCGTTAAAGTTGTAAACTCCATATGATCTACTAAGCAAATTAACAGTTCCACCATCTGATAACTTTTACAAAAATAGAAACCATTAAAAACATAATAAAACTTGTTCATTTACAAAATCACAAGAAAAAACTTACTAAATATGAATCGTTTGGATCTAAAGATGACGACGAAGAAAGACCCTTTTCGGCATCAAACAATGGAGAAAGCTTCTTCTTTAACTCCTCTAATGCCGCCATTAAAGCTACCTCTTCACCGACACAGGGGACGACAACATTCGATCACTACAGATGATTGTCGGAAACAAAATCAGTAGAACCAGATCTTGACTTCGACTCGAGTGTTGGCCAAACTTGGACTGAATTCGAATCAAAGCTACTTCAGTTATGGTTCCAGGGAGCTTAGGCAGTAACTCTATCTCCGATTCTCCTATCGATCTTGCAACAACTAGGGTTCCGACTTCTGAAGAATCCTCAATTCTTCATCGACATTTCGTCACCTGCTCAATAACTTTTTGTTTCGTTTGGTGGTTGGTACGGACATAGAGAATTGAGACCGGTTTGATGATCTCTATTTCTGGTTTGGTTCGATTGATGATCTCTACTTCCGGTTTGGTTCGACTATGAAGAACTCCATAAATTAATACTCTATAAATTAATAATCATCATAAATTAAAAATAATTTATGGTTTCGAATCAGACCAATGTAAAAATTAACAAAATTAGATAAAATGATAAAATAATATTTTTTAAAAAATTCCTATATAAAATATGGTCTTAATAATAATATAAATTAATAATAATGTATAATTATGCATTTATGTATAACTTTATTGGCTTCAATGATTTTTTTATTTTACTTATTACATCAAAAAAAAATTTTATGATTATTTTTTTCGTATCCAAAACTTGTAAAAAATTATAGACACGATAATTAATTATATATACATAACTCTTTCTAAATATATCATAATATGTATTATAAATTTGTGAATAATCATGTTTTCTTCTAAATTTTATACTTAATAATAGGTAGCATTTTTATATAAATAGTATATTATGATGTGAATATTCTTTTCGGTATCCAGAACTATAGACATGATAATTAATTATGTACACATAACTCTTTCTAAATATATCATAATACGTATCATAAATCTGTGAATAATCATGTTTTCTTCTAAATTTTGTACTTCATAATGTGTAGTATTTTTATATGGATAATATATTATGATGTGAATATTCATTCTATTGTAATAACCAAAAATATAAATCATAATCTCGAGTTAATACATATCATTTTTACAAATAGATTTAACTAAATTTTTTAATATAATATAATTTGATTTTTTTCAAGAAAAGTTTACCTAAAACAGTGATTTTTTATAAATTTATATTTATGAATTTATCGATTAGTTAATAACTCTCTAAATTAATAATTTTCAATGTCCCAGCATTATTAATTTTTTTTTTTGTCAACAGCATCATAAGACCTTACCACCAATTGGTTACCCAAGTAGGTGGCGACGAACTTACAAAAATAACATTATGTAAAGATATGCGCGCACAATTCGCTAGCAGGTCAGCTCGTGAATTCCTAGTGCGTGAAATTAGGGACAACGAGAAGTAGGAAAATTTCTCTTTCAGCTCATGATTTCTTCAAGGTATACATTGAACGCTGGCCACTCCTTTGGCGTAGACACCATCTTCACCAACTCGGAACAGTCTGTTGCGGAAAGCTACCTCCGTCTTCTGCTCATAGAGCATGCATTGCATAGCCCATAATAAAGCATCTACCTCCGAATGAAGGGGGGATAGGCTTCGCCGAGTGTTACGGGCTCCCATGATAACCGCCTTATCCTGTTCGTGGAATGTGAACCATCCAATACCTGATGCAGGATCAGTGTCTTTCCACGACCCATCCAAGTAGCATTTCAAACCTGGATAATTCGGTTCACCAGATTCTACCTATACTTCTGGAATTATAATATGTGATTCCTCTTGCGCTTGTTTCCAAGCTGGGCCTCAGCCGCAGCGTTACGAAAGACTCTGTCCGGAGCCACATCGATTCCTCTAAACACTTTATCGTTCCGTGCTTTCTAAATATACCATAGAATCCATGGAAATGTCATCTTCTGGCGGCGGAACCCGGGAAAACAGGTAGTCCAGGTTAGTATATACCCCTGCTACTGGAATATACCTGGTGGCGTTGGAATATTCGATAATGCCCATGTTTGAAATGCAGGGGGACATTTAAAAAGAGCGTGATTAATTGTCTCATCCATTCCGCACCGTGCACAATGAACCTCACACCGAATTTTCTTCTTCTGTAAATTAACCATTACAAGGAGACACCCCGTGCTAACTTTCCAAAGAAAGTGTTTCAATTTAGACGGACATTCTGTCTTCCAAGATTGTGCTTGTAAAGACTGTATAGTTGGCCCGACTATCCTATTTGAGTCCAGGAGAGAACTCTTGTTTTCAATTTGGTAGCCCGATTTAACCGAATACTTGCCGGATCTAGTGTGGCACCATCCTATCGTGTCTGGTGTTAATGTTGAGCTTACCGGAATACTATGTATAACTTTCACATCTTCTGGGACTATGATCGCATTCAGCAGAGCCATATTCCAAGTTCGTGTCGGTGGATCTATCAAGTGACTAACCATAAAAGAGGGATAGTAGTTAAAATTTTTACAGGTGGCTGTCCGAGGCGGTTGAGTTGGTAACCAAGGATCATTCCATACCGAAATGGAAGAGCCTGATCCAACCCATTTGGTGAGCCCTTTTCTAACCAGGGGTCTAGCCGAGATTATACTCTTCCACCCATAAGATGCAGAGTACGATGTGCCGGAATCCATCGGATTTGATTTTCGATAATACCGGCCCTTAAATACTTTGGCGAAAAGAGAGTCCGAATTCTCCATCAGGCGCCAAAGTTGTTTTGCTAATAACGCTGTGTTAAAAGCTTCAATTGTCCGAAATCCCAGTCCTCCATCCTGCTTGTCTTGACAGAGTTTGTTCCATGCAACCTAGTGTATTCCCCGTTGTCCACTGTTCGAGCTCCACCAATATTGCGCTACTGCACTAGTAAGTTTTGAAGTTATTGTTTTGGGGAGCCAGAAACTAGACATTACATATGTTGGAAGGGCTGCCACCACCGACTTGATAAGAACCTCTGTGTACCCCCTTTTGATAGAAATTTTGATGTCCATCCATTAATCCGATCTTGCAATCGGTTCCGGACAAAAGCAAAAACCTGTGTCTTTACACCGCCTAAGCTTTCCGGAATCCCCAGATAGGTACCCATGCCCCCTTCCGTAGTTATTCCAGAGAGTTGATGAATTTTCGCCCGGACCGCTTCATCCACCCCATGACCAAACTGTATGGATGATTTTGAAAAATTGATTTGCTGTCCCGATGCCGCTTCGTATTGCTGTAATATTCCATGCAGTGTCTGTCATTCCTCTGTGGTTGCCTTACAAAAGAAAAGACTATCATCCGCAAAGAGTAAATGCGATATCGCTGGGCTTGCCCTTGCTACTCGCATCCCGGTTAATTTATAGAGGTTTTACTGTAGTTGGCATTCATTAGGGGTGGAAAAAAAAACTGAATCGAGCCGAACCCAAGCCAAACCATTTGGTTAAATATTTTCTCAAATCGAATAGTTTAGTTCGGTTGAAAACTCTTGCCGTTTGGATTGTTAGGTTTGAGTAAAACTTACGCACCATCACATAGTAAATAAAATATGATATTTTGGTTTCTATTGTAAATTTAAGATTCTGAAATATATAGTCAGATATTGTCAACAAAAAGATTGTCAAAATTTCCAAAATCGAAATTACGTGTCATTAACCGATAATCCTGTTTAACTTAATCGTACTTATAATAATCCAATTTTAATTAAAACTCGTATTTGAACCATACTTAAAACTTTCTTTTCACAAAGAGAGTTACAATATATGTTATATCAAATGTGATTATGAACCGAGTTAATTTAAACACAATTTCTGGTTAATTAAACGAAATCATGTTTTAACTGAATTTCAAAAAACTTGAAGAGTTTAAATAGTTTAGTGGAAAATATGAAGAGATGTGTTTTTTAAGGGGATAAAATAGAGAGGTCAAAAGTCTGAGAGATCGAAGCAGAATGAGGAAAGTTGAAGGGGTCAACCCTCAACAACGAAAATGTAATTTAGTCGTTTACTTTTAAGTTGTAATATATAATTATCATGATGTCTGCATTTTGAACACGTGTTTGACATGGAAAAAGCTTCCGTAGTTTTGTCAGTTCATTTAATTATAGCATTAAGTCAAACCACTCCTTCGGGTTTATGTTAGCATTGGTAAGTCATTAAACCTATTTCGAATGAACTTACCATAGTTTAGAACGACTAAATCTTTAATATACTTTCCGTATTTCAACACTACATGAAAAGAGTTTTTGGTTTCATGCTCAAATCTATTTTTTTTTATCTTTCGTTGTATGGATTCATTTTAATCATCAGATATACTCGAGCTGATGTTCAAATGGATTTGTCGTTGCATCCGAACAATGAAAATCTTGTCATAAGTAACAACCAACCATTTCTTAGTGACGATGATGTATCTAATTTTCAGAATGGATATCTTAATTCAGTCGATGATGCTTCTCTCAATGGATTGTATCATCCACCGATTCCAGCCGCTTTCTCTCATCACCATCACCAAAATTTGATATCTTCGATCCCAGACCAATACTATAGTTCTTTGAATTTGAACGTAGAAACTAATCAAGTTCCTCCAAATTACGAAGCTCCCACAACCAACACACCCTCAACATATCCACTAATGGATATCAATTCTTTCAAAGAAATCCAACAAAATGTTTTGACCTATAACACCCCGAACCCTAAAATATTTGAGGATATATCTTATAATTTTTATGATGTTCACGGGAATATTGTGCGGGATGAGATTGTACACGATCATGGGTTTATCACTGGTGGTGGAGAGACAAATCTCGATCAGAAGGCTCAATCTCAACCATTTAATTTTGCTGGACCAAATAATATCAGCGGCACAAACAAAAAATTCACTAATCAGTCTCAAGATCAAGTGGTGAAAAGCATACCTTCTAAGAAAGCTAACATCATCAAATGAAAATGGACAAGAACAGAAGATAGGCAAGTTTTTTTTTTTTTTATCTTTTAATCATAAAAGTAAAAATTCAATTCATTCTCGATATTCTCATATATTGTTGGTATGGTTTTTAATTTTTGGAAATTTTATAAATGTATAGGATACTAAAGCGAATGGTGGAACTTTATAGAAAAAAAAATGGTCAATAATTTTAAAGATGTTTGAAGGGCGACATGGAAAATAATGTAGAGAAAGGTGGCAGAACCATCTTCGCCCTGATATCAAGGTGATATCTTTCAGTCTTTCATCGTTTTTTAATATGTGTGTTTTATGCATAATCATGACTCATGTATATTTATATATGTAAAGCTAGATCGCATACATTTATATATGCTCATATACACATGTTCATGCTTTTTTTTAATAATAAATACTTGTTAGGTTGACTTTTTAGTCATAATAATTTATAATTTTTATATTATATATATCTATATACTTGTATGCATATATATATATGTATCTTGAAGTAATTTCAATTGCAAAAAAAAGTTCATAGTAATTAAAATATACTTGTCCGTTGTCCGTTATCAAATTATACTTGTTTTGCATATAACTATCTCGTTGTTTTTAATTCAAATCATTTTAAAAGCAACTAATAGTTTTCTTAATATATTCTTCTAGATATTAACATCAATAGACTCTTATAAACATGGGTATACAACATTATGAAAATAAATAATATATTTACATATATTCATTAATATATGATTTCAGAAAGATAATTGGAGTGAAGAAGAAGATCAAATGTTGATTGAAGCTCACAAGATCGTTGGCAACAAATGGAAAGAAATAGCTGAGAGACTTCCTGGACGCGAAAACACAATTAAGAATCATTGGAACGCCACAAAACATCGAGTAGAATCGATGAAAACTAAGCAAAGTGATGAAAATGCTCATTTGCTCCACAACAACACTCTCAAAAAGTATATAAGGTACAACACTACAACTATGATCTTTTGAAAATTATTAAAAATGACGACAACAAGTATGAATACAGTTTTGATGGAGAGTTAAATATGAATCTGAATAATAGGGTGAAAACCGATGCCCCTTTGGATGATGAATCTACAACATCAGTTTATGTACCGGTTTCAGCATCAACTACTTGTGAGGATGATTTCGAAGAGCTTTTGGACCAATTGATGACAAATCTATGATGGACAACACATAACTATGATTTATGGGTATTATATCGGGTGACATGGTCATCTCATGCTTAATTATATTATGTTATGTCATGTTTTGAACGAGAGATCAACTCTTTTCTTCGATTTTTTATTAAGAACTTTTATAATATAATGATATATTCCCTCTGTTTTAAAATAGTTGTCATTCTAACTTTAATTTTTTGTTTCATATTACTTATCATTCTGCAATTTCAATGCACATTTATTACTAATTTTTCTATTTTTATCCTTACCTTTAATCTTATTAATTATTTATATCAAATAAAACATTATATTAATTAGGGGTAAAATTAGTTTTTAATATGTTTTCTTAATTTGTGTGAAAAGTTTCAAAATGACAATTATTTTGAAACGGAGGAAGTAAATATTTAAAGCACATGATGGATAAAAATTGCAGAATTTTTTTGTATACATCATAAATATTGGGTATATGTATAAATACTTATTCTACATATAAAATCATACAAAAACATTAAAATCTATAAAGTGCATAATTATTGGTACATATATCTTAAGTGTATTGTCACAAATTTATCGTTATATATTAAATTAAAATTAAATTTATAAATATAATTTAACTTATCTAAATCTATTTAAACTTGAACACCTAGTTTTTCAAGTTTAAATAGGTCTAAGTAGATAAGTAATTTTGATGTTATATATATATATATACTATTTCAAGATTAAACTATAATTTATACTAATCAAACTATAATTTTTCAACTGGAACTTAAATTCGATAGTGAAATAACAACAAATCTGCAAACTATAATATGACGCTATATCTATAAAGGTGCAGAATTGTTAATCATTTTTTGTTTTTGAAACTTGTTAATCACATTATTAATTGGTATATATATCTTTACTGTAATCAGACTTTTATCATTGACAAAACTCAATTATAATAAATTAAAATTAAATTATATAAAACTCTCCTATGTGGCATTAGATTACCACAACTATTAGATTTATGTTTTTTTGCTATTTAATTAATTATATTTTTTTTTGTTATTTGACAAATTGACCCTATAAAAAGACAACAACAAAAAATGAGTTTATTGTTGTTTTTACATTGTATCATTGGGAATTCAATTGAACTTATAGAAGTCTGAAAAAAAAGAACGGACAACAACAAAAAAAATCTCTAAATGCGATAAATTTATCTTCAAATGTTTTGTATACATTTTAAAACACCAAAAATATAAATTTGTGTATGAAACTGGCATTCATTACAACATCTTTTTATGAATATCTATGTATAATTTTTATTTTACAAGTTGAGATCTATAGAAATAAAATTTCGAACAACTTTGAGTTTGAAAGTACATGCATAGCAGCATAGGTAAGTTTGCTTTCTTGTTTTTAAATTGTGTCAGCAGAGAAAGCGAAAAACATCTTTTAAAACTCGTGAAGTAAAAAATAATAATAAGAAGAAGAAAAAAAAAGATGAAACTTGGAAATCATGCAAAGCCACACCTCTACTACTCTAACATCTCACCGTCTTAGGTGTCCTCTTCTCATCACTCCAATTTTATCTATAAATAAACCTTCTCTACAAGTTTTAATTTTATTACAAATCAAGAAGAAGTGAGAAGATTTTAAGTAAACATTTACTCAATATTATCTTAAAATGGCGGATACACATCGTGTTGATCGTACTGATAGGCACTTGCAATTTCAGTCGCCGTACGAAGGCGGTCGAGTTAATCTTCAGTATGAAGGCGGTGGTGGCGGTGCCGGAGGTTACAAGAGCATGATGCCTGAGAGTGGCCCATCTAGCACCCAAGTAAAGTCTTTTTTACATTTTCATTTTTGGTAATTACATCTTCATGCATACAAAGCTAATGAAATGATTTTTGGGATCAAAGGAGACTACGTTGTAAAGTATGGACTTTTCTTCTACTTTTTACAAAACAGATTATGAAATGATTTTTGACACTGTAACATGGTCCTCTCGATGTATATATTGCTAATTTTGAACCTCAAAATGGTCCCATCTACACTTTTTTTTTTTTCATCTACACATATTGTTACATGCATATACCTTTTCTTGATCTTATGCTTATTATGATTGTTAATTTAAAATTATTTTTGAGATATATATCATTTGAAGTGATCGGCTCGACACGGTTAGGTTGTCCTGATTTTATTATAACGATAGCTGATTAATTTTAGTTTTTGAAATATCACCAAAAACGGCCCGATCAGGATAGTTTTATGTTTATACCATATTAGTGTTATGATTGCAAAATAAGTATGATGGTTTTGAAAGTTCTACTAAAATTGTCCGATCGATGGTTACATTACATTCATATACATGTTTTTGTGATTTTATTATTATGGTTGTTAATTAAACACTTTTGTCCAAAGGTATTGTCCCTTTTGGTGGGAGTTCCTGTAGTCGGTTCTCTACTTGCCTTAGCCGGTTTACTTCTAGCGGGTTCGGTGATCGGTTTGATGATCGCTTTACCACTTTTCCTACTCTTCAGCCCGGTTATAGTCCCAGCAGCTCTGACCATCGGGCTCGCAACGGTAGGCTTCTTGACCTCGGGAATGTTCGGTTTAACCGGGCTTAGCTCAATCTCGTGGGTGATGAACTATCTTCGTGGAACCAGACGAACTGTACCGGAGCAATTGGAGTATGCTAAGAGGAGAATGGCTGATGCGGTTGGGTATGCCGGACAAAAGGGTAAAGAAATGGGGCAGCATGTGCAGAATAAGGCCCATGATGTTAAACAATATGATATTTCTAAGACCGGCCATGATACTACCAAGGGTCACGAGACTACTCAGAGAACAACGGTCGTATGATGAGTTTGCTTCAATGGTAGTTATGTATTTTCACTATGATATGTCTTTCTATCAGCATTCCTGTGTTTTTTTCTTTCTTCCTTTTTGTATTAAGAATCATGTACTGTGTTTGTAAGCATGAAAGACCGTATAAGTGTTTGTGGTAATATTTGAATGTTCAATAATTTCTTCATCCTCTATGTGTACAAAAGAAATGCATATTTAGGTGCCAGAATATGGTTGTAGTGGCCAAAGTGTATAATGGACATTTTGCTTTTGATGGCAACAGAATGAGAGACACATGAGTCCTATTAAAACTACTGAACATCGAAATTTCAGAAACTACCAATAATCTCTGCAAGAGCAAGAACCTTGTGAGAAATGATGAAACCTCTTAGAATCTCTAATAACGAGTCTTCTTTTCTCAATCAATGATATTGCTTTTGCTGTTTCATGACAATCTCCACATATTCTAAGATTCTTCCTTATGATTATTGTCTCTATTGGACTAATCATCAAAAGTCCAAAAGCCATTGCAATCTTCTCACTGTGTTGATTAATCATTTCCTCCTTTACATCTTCATCAACATCATGTAACACAAACTCTGTTCTTGATTTATACCCTAATTCATTCTTCATCTTCTTTCTAATCTCTTTAAGCTTCTTCTGTATCTTCTCAGATTCAGGATGAGACCAATCTCCAACAACAAACTTATGAATCTTATTACCATGTTCAATGTAGCTACACCCTTTACCTCTTACAAGACCTTTCTGTTTCATCAGATTCCTTGTTCTTGAAGCATCTTTCCATTGACCAGAAGCTGAATAGATATTTGATAGCATTATGTAGTTTCTACCATCACAAGGCTCTAATTCAAACAATCTCTCCGCGGCTTTTACTCCGAGTTGTGTATTTCCGTAAACCCTACAAGCACCAAGCAAAGCTCCCCAAACACCAGAACTTGCTTCCATTGGCATCTCTTTGATCAATCTATAAGCTTCTTGAAGAAACCCCGATCGACCCATGAGATCGACCATACATGAGTAGTGATCTAACCTTGGCTCAATTCCATATCTTTTAGACATTGTTTCGAAATAATGCTTCCCTTCTTCGACAAGACCCGCGTGACTACAAGCACTCAGCAAGTGAGTGAAGGTTACATGATCAGGACTAATACCATAGTGAACCATGAGCTCAAAATGCTTGATTGCGTCTTTTCCATAACCATGAGTGGCATAAGCAGCAAGCATTGCTGTCCACGCCAAGCTATCTGGACACTTAATCTCCAGAAAAACCGTAGACGAATCCTCCAACCTCCCTAGTTTCGCGTACAAGTCTAATAACCCCGTCGCTATACACTTGTTTGCATTAAACCCACTAAACAAGATTAGCCCGTGAATTCCTTGCGCCAATTTCACTACCCCAATGCCTTCACAGACACGGAGAACAGCCAGAAAAGCCGCTTGATCAAGCGTATTCCCAATCCTTCTGCTCATGCTGAAATAAGCCAGACCTTCTTCAGCTAAACCGTTTAGCAAGTGAATCAAAATCATCGTATTCCACGAAACCAAATTCTTTACGCTTGAATCCTCGAACAATTTACAAGATGAAGTCAAATCTCCAGTCTTTCCATACCAATTAATAAGAGCATTAACAACTTTCACTTCCTCATCAAGTACACCAGATTTAATCACCAACCCATGAACGCATTGTCCTTCTTCTCTACTTCTACCATAATCACAAGCCGAAATAATCGACAAAAACGTAACTTCATTGGGTCTAAAACACATCTCATATCTCATCATCCTAGATAACGCCTCAAAACATTTACCCAAATATCCTCTCTTTGAATACCCAGAAATCAAAGAGTTCCAAGAGACTAAATCTCTCTCAGGCATTTCATCGAACAGTTTCTCTGCACAAACTTCATGACCGAGTCTCAGGTAAAGCCCAACAAGCTGGTCCCCAATAAATCCATGTCGATAACTCACATTCTTAACTACTTTACAATGAAGTAAACGGCATTTGAAAATGGAGACGCAAGAGGTTATAGAATCGATCAATGATGAAACATTTGCCATCAATGATGATGCAACGGAGAAGAAGAAGATCGTTCTTGACAAAACTAAGTCCGCACAGAAAGCTGACCGATACCAAAAATATGTGCTTTGAACATGAATACACATAACACATTTGCTTTATCCTTACTATTAACGGGACATGAATTAATTTAGTTTAGATGGTAAAACATATCAAATTAAAATAATACTATAAAATAAAATAAAAATTTCTAAATTATTTCTTTTTATGTACAATAAATACAAATGATGAAAAAAAAAATTTAGAAAAGACATGACTCACTATACTAATTTGATTAAAAAAAAAAAACTTTTTCAGCAAAAGAAATTATAGTTAGCTTAGATGATGTTCAGTTCTTCACAATCACCGTTGTCTTTTTTGAAATCAATCAGTTCCTCTTCTGATATTGAAAAAACGAGAAATAGATTATACAATATATGCAAAATTTCGGTCTATTTAATAAGTTCCATATTTTCTTCTTTTCTTTCATCTTCTTTTCTCTATTCTTCAAAACTAATCTTTCATCTTCTTCAACATTATCTTCATCTTTTTTTTCTTCCTTCACCATTACCTTCATCTGATCATCTTCTTGTTCTTCATAATGTTATTGAGTCTCATTAGGCAGGTTATGAGTATCAATGGAAATGTCATAGCCCTCTGTCTCTTCCTATCTCAACGTAAGTCTACAATCTTCTCTTTCATCTTGAATACCGACGGATTAATTTCTTTAAACAAAATAATGAGTGTTTTCGTTTAGACTTGTACTGATGTTTTTTATATGGACTATTATGAGTTTCTTCTTATGTATTATCGATTTTTACCCTGAAAGATGCAAAATCGTCTGATTTGTTTTCTCAAGGTGTGTGATACTTTTGTTTTTATTCTCCTACAATGTTTTAAGACATATTTGTTCAAGTACTTTCTTTACAATGACACTACTTTTTCAGAACTTAATTTTTTTCTTTCTTTTATGTATATCATTACAAATAATAAAGTTTGTAACTATTTGATTTCCTAATCTGTCACAAGTCGTGAGACCAACATTCGTAGGCATAGTGAAAACAAAGGAATTGATCTATGGCATGCCTATGGTTCACCCTGATAGCATTCTAATCGCTACAGTCGGTGGTATCGGAATGGTTATACAGATGACGTTCTTCACAATATTTCTTATTTTATGCGGCTGCAAAAAAACAGCAGTTACTGATAACCACTGTTTTAGCTATTGACGCAGCGTTCGTAGCTGTTATGGTGACACTAAGCTTTACCCTTTAAAAAATAACTGAGCAACAGTCGGTTGGTATAATGTGTTGTGTCTTCAACAGCTTTGTTAATGTTTCACCATTATCTGTTATGGTAAGATTTTCTTAAAGAAATATAATTAATATTCTAAAAAATCTTTAGAATTTATTAGTTATTCTGAACTAATGTTTTTGTTTTTCGTTTCTTTTTTGTTTTGAAAATTATTACGTGGAAACAAATGGAGAAGATTGTGATAAAAACGAAAAAGCTTGGAATACATGCCTTTCTGACTTTTCGCAACGGGTTTCCTAAACGCAGCCGTTTAGACCATATATTATCATCTAATACCATTTGATCCGTATATTGCTGTGAGTAACTTTTTTCTCTTCCAACAAAAAAAATTATTCGTAGAGTTCTGAATCATATATATAATCAGCTCTATCTAGAATGTCCACATAGACCAGACTATTTTTGCAAAAAATTGAAGTTTTAAAAAAAATTCATTTGATACTCACTAAATCATTTAATATTTAGAATAATAGAAAAAAAAATAAAAAAACAAACGTGAAACATTAAATAAATGAATGAAAAAAATTTAATAAATTTAAGACTAAAAAAAATAGATATATATATATATATACATATATATAAATATATACACATATAAAAAACTAAAAATGTGTTTATGATTTGTAGGTAAAACAATTAGTAAAAATCAGCAGACGTGTTCATATTTCTAAAATGTTATAAGAAAAAAATATTATCTATATTATTTGTAAGATCTATATATTACATGAAATATGAATGGTCTATTTCTTTTTAAAAGATTTGTACTTCAATAAAAATAAAATTTTACATCCAGTTAACTTCAGTTTGTTTAACCTCACATTTAACTTAAAACATTATCTTAACTCTTTTATTTTTCAACCTACTAGAAAGACCAATGTTTAAAATATAATATCATAAAATCTCAAATATTTCTCAACGATGAACAAAAATCAATATATATAAACTCATGAGACGAAGATAAACGACAAAAGAAAATGAGAAGTAATCATACTATAAAGATAGATTGGAAATTGATTGATAAATTTTATCATGACATATTTATAATGTAAGCATAACATTAGTTGATCATGATAAATCATATAAGCAAATCATTCGCTCCAAGATTGATGTCTTGAAGGGCTCTGCGGATATTATCGGCCATTTTTACAAGATTCGAGTAGAAATGAAAAGGGTAAAAGAGATTGATTGGATTTTCGGAGAAGATGTGAAAGGGAATAAATCAGAGTTAGGGTTCTTATAGAGTAAGAAAGTAACCACTCTCGAAGAAAATTCATGCCGTAATATCGTGAGATAGAACGTGGGGATGGACTCCGAAGGAAGAGGAGATGAGTTTCACCCACTTCGCTGGAAAATTTGTAATAACCGCCTCAAAAAGGAGGAGAAAATATCGGTTTAGAAACCGTAAAAGTAACTGGCATAAAATCGCCCAAATTGTCGTTTTTTTAACTTGGTTTATTATCATTTATCAGCAACAGAAGCCACTTTTGTAAGTAAACGATTTGAACAAACGCAATTTTTAGGAGTGGATTTTTGAAAAATGCCACTTTTCAAAAATATTATTAGTTTAAAAATAATTTCAAAAATACTATTAATATTATATCATTTACTCAAAATATTATTTATATTTGAGTTAACTATATAATGTTAGAGTTTAGTTTTTAAGATTTGTTTGGGTCAAAACCATTTTTAGAGTTTATAATGTTAGGGTTTAAAGTTTAGAAGAATTTTTAATTTGTGGTATTTTTGAAAATGGACAATTGATATTTTTACAAAATCGTATTTCCAAAGTGGTATTTTTCAAAATTTCCTTTTTCACAACTCAACGTCATATATTCTTTTCATTTTAGTAAATTATTCAAATTCTGAAGTTTTATATCATTGAAGTACATCAGTTGTGCATTTTCATGAAATCTTTTCAGCTATATGTAAATGCAATTTTCATATGAGAAATTAAGTTGTATAGTAAAGATTTTTAACTAACTAAATTAGCAAACTAACAAAAATCTTAGCAAACAACCTATTGTGTTACTAAGAGATCCATTATTCTTTTATCATTCTTCCGAATTAATCATTTATTCTTTATTATACATCTATATAAGTAGCCTTTTCATATATTTATTTTATTTTCATGAAATCTTTTAAAACCTTTTCAAACCATTTCATGAAGACGTTGTATTTTGGTCAGCTATATATATATATATATATATATATATACTTTTTTAATTTTCATTAAAATCTTTTCATATTCATTTAACTAATGATATATGTTATTTGTTTTTTACTAGTAAATATTGAAATAAACAAATATATGGCAAATGAATATAGGTTTATTAGATGACAACATTAGCATAAATCAATTTTTTCAAAATGATTAGCCATTCAAATTAACCCTTAGACCAAAACATCCACCAAGCTTTTTGAGAAATTTCAAAAAATGCCAATTTTCAAGTGGCATTTTACAAAAATGCCATATTTTTGAAATTTTGACACAAATGCCACTTTTCAAAATTATTTTTTTCATATTATTTATGTTTGAGTTAATTATATTCTATTAGGGTTTAGTTATGAGGGTTTAGGAGGGTTTAGGGGTCAAAACATTTTTTAGTGTTTAGAATTTTAAGATATAAAGTTTAAAAATCTATAATTAGTGGCATTTTTGCAAATGATTTTACAAATGTGCACATAAAAAGTAGCATTTTTGCAATTTTTCCAAGCTTATTTGATGCTCCAGAATTCAGATTGGTACCAATGTTCCATGTTCAGCATACATCCTCCATGCTCCAATACTTATGGAGAAGTCATGCAACACAAAACCATAACAAGAACTGAAATTTAAAATTTGTAACTTTAAGACATCTCCAATCTATTCCAAATCCCACCGTAAATGTCATTTTGAAGTAAAATTCTCTCCAATCCCACTCTAAATCTCACTCTAAAATGGAGTGAACTTATTTTTTTTTTTCCAAATATAGAGTAATCTCCTCCAATTATTTTGGTGATGTTTTTTTTGCTTTTTTATTTTTTTTTTTCAATTAAAGATTTATGAGTTTATCAAATAACAAAAATTTGCAATAAAATAATTATATTATATTATAATGTGTAAAATTGTAATATTTATGTAAGTTTGTTTGTTAAAGATATATACATATGTCTAAGCTAATATATGTCACTACAAACTAAATTCTTACAAAACTACGTACTTTTAAGTTAATATGTATATACTTGTAAATTAATATAATAAAACATAATTTTATAACTTCGATTTTGAAAAAAATAATAATAATAATAATTGGGACAATTTGTAAATTTTATTGACAAAGTGTATTATTAATTAATAATAAATAAGAAAAAAAGATGCTTAAAATATTTTGTAACGCCCGTGAACCAAATGTGTATTTTTAGTTCGGGTGTCGATCGACCAGCTCGTTTTGAATCGACTGGGTAGTTTTATTTTTGGAGAGAAAAAGCAGAATTTGTTAGTGAGTGTTAGTAGGTGTTAGGGGGAATCTTGTTAGTAGGTGTTTGTGGGGGATTTGTTAATGAGTATTTGTAGGTGTTAGGGGGAATCTTGTTAGTAGGTGTTAGTGGGGGATTTGTTAGTGGGGAACATGGGGAAGTGGCTGATTTATTAAAGGAGAGGAATCAGACTTTGAGAAAAGGAAGCAGAGAGAGAACGTGGGAAAGAGAGGGAGAAGAAGAAAGGGAGAGGAGAAGAGAGAGAGAGGTGGAGGAATCTGTCCGGTTTTATGGGAGACGAACGGAAAGGGAGTTCTGATCGGATCGGACTGATATTTTTAGGGTAAGTTCTTCACTCTCTTAGCTTGATTTAGGAAAAATCCGTTTGTCAATCGGACGGTTAGATTGGCAGTTATAATCGTTTCAAGTTGGGCCATTTCTGCAGCTTTCTTTTCCGATCAGTCAACTTCGGAGGAGTTTTCCCGACGAACCGTTGCGAATTAGAGGACGATCTATATACCGTTGTGTAGCTTGTTCCGTCTAGTTTCCAGAGCCATTTTCTGATTTGGATTTGAAGCAGCCGTTCGCCCTGTGCGTCGACTTCTTTGTATCCAATGTGGTTCCTGTTCTAGTTCTGATCATCGGGATTACGAGCTTAATTGCCGTCGAACCAGAATGACCCAGAAAGCGTTCTATATACGGTTAGAAAGCTCTCTCTGTCTAGTTTTTAGATCGTGTTTCCGATCATGTTTCCGATGTATTTTACGTTCTCGGTGAGCGTTCTTGTTAAACGTGTCGCCTCTGTTTCCAGTTCGGATTGTTGAACTTACGGGTTGTTTTCCCGTCGAACCGTTGGGAGTTAGCAGACGTTCTATATACCGCGGTGTAGCTCGTCGTGTCTAGTTTCCAGCACCGGTTTCCGATTGGAATTTGGAGTAGCCGTTCGTCATATACGTTGTGTTCTTTGGGGCGTGCGTGTTCTTGGTGTTCTGGGTGTTCTTGAACACTTTTGAATCCGTTTTCCTTCCCAAATCGAGGTGAGTGCGTGACCATGGGTGCGTGTAAGCATAAGAAGTGTTAGGATGCGTTGTGTGTTGTTTGGGATCGAATTTCATGTTGTTTGATAAATTATTATGCAGAAAATCGCGTGTGCGAGTTTTCTGGGTTTGGTGTGTCGATCGACACATATGGGTGTGTCGATCGACATGGTGTCAGTAGGTCACCGGGATGGTGTGCTGACGGACATGAGTGTCGGAGTTGGTGTCGATCGACACGGGTTAGTGTATCGATCGACACAGGTTGTTTTACGCGATTGAGTTGTTTTCATGTTGATTGTTCATCCTGGTATTGTAGCATTGCTTATGCTTATATTTGTACATAGCCTGTTGATGGGATGACCGTCTCACTGGGTATTTATGATAATACTCACGCATCTCTTATAACCATGTGATGCAGGTAAAGACAGTCAGTGATTGTGGAATCATGGCCGGGACGAGGGGAATGATCTAGTGGCTCGTTTTCGTGTAATAAGTTAGAATTGCTAGGGTGTTAGCAATTTCAGAACTATGTGTATTACCAAATTGAACTAGAATTAATAAGTATGGGCTTGTTAAACGATAATTATATTTGATTGTTGAATCATTGTTTCCGCGCTGTTTGTTTATTGGACCGTTGAGGATCACTATTTATGATAATAGTGATCCGGTTAAATTTTTTTTATTTATTTGACGGGTTGGGTCGCCACAGTTTGGTATCAGAGCCCTAGCGGTTCTAGGGCTAGTTAGTTAATTGATTATGCGAGTTAGTCAATTGATTGTTGTGTGGGTATGGAGTCCTAGATCATCCCTTCCGAGCCTTCAATGAGATTCCACGGTATGTGTTTTGTGATTTCTGTTTTTTTTCTAGTACTTAGTATTCTGCTGGTTAGTGCAGAGTGATGGCTAGAGTGGCTAGAGGCAGAGGTCGCGGGGGCCGTAGAGGTCGTGGTAGTCGTGCTGGGCGTGGGCGTGGGCGGGGACTTGGGAGTGAGTCTGCTGCCACGTGGGAGTCCCAGGAGACTACACAGGAGCGGGTAGCGTGGGTGTGACAGCTACGGGTTCCAGTGAGAGGGCTGGAGGGGCTAGTGTAGGTCCCGATGTAGCTGGTGGTGCGGTGGGCCCTGGTGGGGGTGCTGCCGTAGGCGTCGCCCCGGATCGAGATGATCGTCTGGCGGGTCTACTACAGATGATTCTGGAGAGGTTACCGGGAGGGGTGCCTGCTCCGGGTCATGCTCCTGGGGTGCAGCCGGGTTTGGCTGGGGTGCAGCCGGGTATGGCTGGGGTGCAGCCGGGTTTGGCTGGGGTGCAGCCGGGTTTGGCTGGGGTGCAGCCGGGTATGGCTGGGGTTGAGGAGCTTCCATCTTATCTACGGATGATGGAGCAGATGCAGCGGATTGGTACTGTATTTTTCTCGGGCGGTGCTAGGCCTGAGGAGGCTGATGGGTGGCGGATGAGGTTAGAGCGTAACTTTCGCTCCATCAGATGTCCAGAGGGATACAGAGTAGATCTGGCGGTGCATTATCTGGAGGGTGATGCGCATCTCTGGTGGAGAGGTGTTGAGGCCAGGAGAGTGCAGGCCGAGATGGTCTGGGAGGATTTCTTGGCGGAGTTTAACGCCAAGTATTTCCCGCAGGAGGCGGTGGACCGTTTGGAGTCTAGGTTTCTGGACCTAACTCAGGGAGATCGGTCAGTGAGGGAGTTCGATGATGAGTTCAGTCGACTCCTGGTACATGCAGGGAGAGGCATGGAGGGCGAGGATGCCCAGGTTAGGAGGTTCTTGCGAGGACTTCGACCAGATTTGAGGACTCGTTGCAGGGCGAGTAGGTTCGCCACGAGGGCGGAGCTGGTTGAGATGGCTGCTGCGATCGAGGAGGATCTCGGGGAGCAGGTTGTGGTGGTTAGTCCACCGGTGCAGCAGCAGCAGCCGAGGAGATCTCAGCAGCAGACGAGTTCAGGCAGGGTCGGCAAGCCTGCTCAGGGACAGAAGAGGAAGTGGGAGAGCACTTCAGGGGCTAGTCAGGGCGGTTCGGGATGCTTCGGGTGTGGGAGCATGTCCCATCGTATGGCGAGCTGTCCGAGGAGGACCGGGACCGGGACTCGAGATGTGCGGGTCGGGGTTCAGGATACGCGGGTGTGTTATCACTGGAGAGAGACGGGGCATATTAAGCCCAAGTGTCCGAAGCTGCAGCAGTTGGCGGTGGCCGCAGTGCAGCCATTGGCAGTGCAGCCGTTGTCTCAGATTGCAGCAGCACCGCGTGTATTCACGTCTGCGGAGGCGGGTGGATCTAGCACCAGACCGATCACAGGTATTTCTGAACTTGACTTTTTAAATTCATGGTTATTTGAGTTTTTGTCTGTTGGGAAATTGTGAGTCTGTGCTAGAATGGTAGGTTCTAAGGCACATGGGATTGTGCAGGGACCTTAGTTGTGGGCGGTTATGAGTCCCACGTGTTGTTTGATTCGGGAGCTACGAATAGCTTTATTACGCCGGAGTGTGCGGAGAGCAGCGAAATCCAGAGTGATTCCGGGGAACAGGCGGAAGTAGTCAAGGTTGCTGGTGGTAGGACGTTGGCTACTTTCGGGCGGGCTCGTGGTGTGGATGTTCTGGTGGCGGGAGAGTTGATGCCAGCAGATCTGATCATCAGTCCGGTGGAGCTGTACGATGTTATCCTGGGTATGGATTGGTTGGATCGTTACAGGGTCCATCTGGATTGCCACCGAGGGCGAGTTGTGTTTGAGCGAGAGGTGGGGAGGTTGGTTTATCAGGATGTGAGACCGACTTTCGGGAGTATCGTGATTTCCACGATACAGGCCGAGCAGTTGCTTCTCAAGGGCTGCGAGGCGTATCTGGTGACGATAGTGATGCCTGAGTCTGTTGGAGAGGTTGCAGTTGAGGATATTCGAGTTGTTCGGGATTTCCAGGATGTGTTCCAGTCGTTGGAGGGATTACCGCCATCGCGGTCGGATCCGTTTGTTATTGAGTTGGAACCCGGGACTACTCCGATATCTAAGGCACCTTACCGTATGGCTCCAGCAGAGATGGCAGAGCTGAAGAAGCAGCTGGATTATTTGCTGGATAAATGTTTTATTCGGCCTAGTGTTTCACCGTGGGGAGCGCCGGTGTTGTTTGTGAAGAAGAAAGATGGTAGTTTCCGGTTGTGCATCGATTATCGGGGACTTAACCGAGTCACCGTGAAGAACAGGTACCCTCTGCCGCGCATTGATGAGTTGTTGGATCAGTTACGAGGGGCTACCTGGTTCTCCAAGATCGACTTGGCTTCAGGGTACCATCAGATTCCGATTGAGGAGGCAGATGTGAGGAAGACTGCTTTCAGGACGAGGTATGGGTATTTTGAGTTCGTGGTGATGCCTTTTGGTTTGACGAATGCACCAGCAGCGTTCATGCGGTTGATGAACGGGGTATTCCAGGAGTATCTGGATGTGTTTGTGATCATCTTTATTGATGATATTCTGGTGTATTCCAAGAGTCCTGAGGAGCATGAGTTGCATCTGAGAGTAGTTCTGGGGAAGCTGCGGGAGCAGAAGTTGTTTGCGAAGTTGAGCAAGTGCAGTTTTTGGCAGCAAGAGATGAGTTTCCTTGGCTATGTGGTGTCTGCAGAGGGAGTTTCTGTGGATCCGGCTAAGATCGAGGCTATCAGAGGGTGGCCTAGACCGAGGAATGCCACTGAGATCAGGAGTTTTCTTGGGTTGGCAGGTTATTATCGGAGATTCATCGCGGGATTTGCGAGTTTGGCTAAGTCGATGACCAAGTTGACAGGGAAGGATGTTCCTTTTGTGTGGTCTTCTACTTGCGAGGAGAGTTTCGGGAAGCTGAAGGAGATGTTGACGAGTACACCAGTGTTGGCGTTACCCGAGCCGGGTGAGCCTTACGTGGTGTATACCGATGCTTCGGGTGTTGGTTTGGGTTGTGTCCTGATGCAGCAGGGAAAGGTTATTGCGTATGCTTCGAGGCAGTTGAGGAAGCATGAGTGCAACTAGCCTACCCATGATTTGGAGTTGGCTGCGGTAATTTTCGCTCTAAAGATTTGGAGATCTTATCTTTATGGCGGAAAGGTTCAGGTGTTCACAGACCATAAGAGTTTGAAGTATTTCTTCACTCAGCCGGAGCTGAACCAGAGACAGAGGCGCTGGATGGAGTTGGTAGCGGATTACGATTTGGAGATCGGATACCATCCGGGTAAGGCTAATCTGGTTGTGGATGCATTGAGTCGGATGAGGGTTGCTTCGGCTCAGGAGCGTGATATGGAAGCTCTGGTGAGCGAGATTAGTACGTTGAGGTTGTGTGTGATCTCACAGGAGCCGTTGGGGTTAGAGGCAGCTAACCAGGCAGATTTACTGAGCAGGATTCGGGTTGCGCAGGAGAAGGATCAGGGGTTGATTGATGCTTCTAAGGCGACAAGTTTGGAGTATGTGGTCTCAGTGACTTGGATGATACTGGTGAATGGGCGGGTTTGTGTACCCAAGGACGAGGATCTGAGGCATGAGATTCTGAGAGAGGCCCATTCGAGCATGTTATCGATTCATCCGGGGGCGACCAAGATGTACCGTGATCTGAAACGGTATTATCACTGGGTCGGAATGAAGAGGAATGTAGCTAATTGGGTTGCAGCGTACAACGTGTGTCAGCTGGTGAAGGCTGAGCATCAGGTTCCTAGTGGTATGTTGCAGAGTTTACCCATTCCGGAGTGGAAGTGGGATATGATTACCATGGATTTCGTGACGGGATTGCCGTTGTCACGGACGTATGATGCGATTTGGGTGATTGTGGATCGTCTGACCAAGTCAGCACATTTTCTTGCCATCAAAAATACCGATGGGACGGTAGTGTTGGCTAAGAAGTATGTGCGTGAGATAGTGAGGCTGCACGGGGTGCCAGCGAGTATTGTGTCAGACAGAGATCCGAGGTTTACGTCTGAGTTCTGGAGGGCGTTTCAGGCGGAGATGGGCACTAAGGTGCACATGAGCATGGCGTATCATCCTCAGACAGATGGACAGTCGGAGAGGACTATTCAGACTTTAGAAGACCTGTTGAGGATGTGCGTGCTGGATTATGGTGGTCATTGGGCGGATCATCTGAACCTGGTTGAGTTTGCGTACAACAACTCATACCAGGCGAGTATTGGGATGGCTCCATATGAGGCTCTGTATGGGAGGCCGTGTAGGACACCATTGTGCTGGACTCAAGTGGGGGAGAGGAGCATGTTTGGTGCGGATTTTGTTCAGGAGACGACGGAGAAGATCCGTGTCTTGAGACTGAACATGAGAGAGGCTCAGGATCGGCAGAAGAGTTATGCTGATAAGAGACGAAAAGAGCTGGAGTTTGAGCTGGGAGATCTGGTGTATCTCAAGGCAGCGATGTTGAGGGGTCCTAACAGATCCATTTCAGAGAATAAGCTAAGTCCGAGGTTTATGGGTCCGTTCAGAGTGGTGGAACGGGTTGGACCAGTGGCTTATCGGTTGGAGTTACCTCAGAGTATGAGAGCGTTTCATAAGGTATTTCATGTATCGATGCTGCGGAAGTGTCTACATGAGTCTGAGGGGGTGTTGGCTAGGATTCCGGAGGATCTTCAGCCCAACATGACGTTAGCGGCGAGACCTGTGAGGATTCTCGAGAGGAGAGTCAAGGTTCTGCGCCGGAAGAGGATACCATTGGTGAGAGTCGTGTGGGACTGTGATGGTGTCGAGGAGGAGACTTGGGAACCAGAGGCAAGTATGAAGGCAAAGTTCTCGAAGTGGTTCGAGAAGCAAGCGGAGGCTTGAGTGTCTTTCTGGTTTTCAGTGGTTGTATTAGCTTGTTGCTATGAGTTGTATGTATTTTTCGTTTGGATTGTAACGATATACATTGTTGAGATTAATAAGATGGGATATTTCTTATTATCTTTGGTTATAAGACGGATGTTCTTATGAGTTAGATGACCTGGGGATTGGTCATGAGGGATATTCCGGGATAGGGAATATCGGGGTAGGAAACACCCTGGCGATTGGGTTGTTTCAGATGACCTGGGGATTGGTCATGAGTGATATTCCGGGTTAGGGGATATCAAGATGAGAACCACGGAAGTAAATCGGTCGACAGGTGCTTATGATGCACGTTACAGCGTTACTGCTCCAGGGGATGGTGATATTCTCCTGCATATACTTTGAGGGACAGAGATCTCTCCAGAGGATGTGTGATTTCCTCTGCAGCCGATAGCTTGACGGACTGTGTGTCCCGAGAGTGGGAGGGGCTGGAGCATACCGAGAGCCGGTATGGTATACATCGAGAGCTCGTATGGTGACGATCTTACGAGTGGGAGTGATGTATAGAGATATGAGTTTGAGCAAGAGTACATGTAGTGTGATTATAAGTATGAGATTTGATGAACTTCAGAGATCGGGAATGCTCTCAGGTGGTTTGTGGATGTCTAATCTAGGGTTATTACTCGAGTTTGGAATTTTAGTCCAGACGACCCTGGTAAACATATGTAGCCTCTTTGGTCGTACATGTTCTTGTTTGATTGTTGGGCGACCAATTGATCCAAGGTCTGGGTCTACGGTGGGTCGGGCATGTTCTTGTTTGATTGTTGCGCGATCTATCGGACAACCCTGATCCGGATCAGCGAGTGTTGCATCGTGGATGTTTCCTGGGGGAATTTGGTCGGGTTTCGGACGAGAGTGTCAACCTTAGTGAGACGGGTTTTGGCCAGGAAGGCGAGCCGTAGAGAGACGGTGTTGCGTGATTCGAGGACGAATCCGTGTTAGTGGGGGAGAATTGTAACGCCCGTGAACCAAATGTGTATTTTTAGTTCGGGTGTCGATCGACCAGCTCGTTTTGATTCGACTGGGTAGTTTTATTTTTGGAGAGAAAAAGCAGAATTTGTTAGTGAGTGTTAGTAGGTGTTAGGGGGAATCTTGTTAGTAGGTGTTTGTGGGGGATTTGTTAATGAGTATTTGTAGGTGTTAGGGGGAATCTTGTTAGTAGGTGTTAGTGGGGGATTTGTTAGTGGGGAACATGGGAAAGTGGCTGATTTATTAAAGGAGAGGAATCAGACTTTGAGAAAAGGAAGCAGAGAGAGAACGTGGGAAAGAGAGGGAGAAGAAGAAAGGGAGAGGAGAAGAGAGAGAGAGGTGGAGGAATCTGTCCGGTTTTGTGGGAGACGAACGGAAAGGGAGTTCTGATCAGATCGGACTGAGATTTTTAGGGTAAGTTCTTCACTCTCTTAGCTTGATTTAGGAAAAATCTGTTTGTCAATCGGACGGTTAGATTGGTAGTTATAATCGTTTAAAGTTGGGCCATTTCTGCAGCTTTCTTTTCCGATCAGTCAACTTCGGAGGAGTTTTCCCGACGAACCGTTGCGAATTAGAGGACGATCTATATACCGTTGTGTAGCTTGTTCCGTCTAGTTTCCAGAGCCATTTTCTGATTTGGATTTGAAGCAGCCGTTCGCCCTGTGCGTCGACTTCTTTGTATCCAATGTGGTTCCTGTTCCAGTTCCGATCATCGGGATTACGGGCTTAATTGCCGTCAAACCAGAATGACCCAGAAAGCGTTCTATATACGGTTAGAAAGCTCTCTCTGTCTAGTTTTTAGATCGTGTTTCCGATCATGTTTCCGATGTATTTTACGTTCTCGGTGAGCGTTCTTGTTAAACGTGTCGCCTCTGTTTCCAGTTCGGATTGTTGAACTTACGGGTTGTTTTCCCGTCGAACCGTTGGGAGTTAGCAGACGTTCTATATACCGCGGTGTAGCTCGTCGTGTCTAGTTTCCAGCACCGGTTTCCGATTGGAATTTGGAGTAGCCGTTCGTCATATACGTTGTGTTCTTTGGGGCGTGCGTGTTCTTGGTGTTCTGGGTGTTCTTGAACACTTTTGAATCCGTTTTCCTTTCCAAATCGAGGTGAGTGCGTGACCATAGGTGCGTGTAAGCATAAGAAGTGTTAGGATGCGTTGTGTGTTGTTTGGAATCGAATTTCATGTTGTTTGATAAATTATTATGCAGAAAATCGCGTGTGCGAGTTTTCTGGATTTGGTGTGTCGATCGACACATATGGGTGTGTCGATCGACATGGTGTCAGTAGGTCACCGGGATGGTGTGCTGACGGACATGAGTGTCAGAGTTGGTATCGATCGACACGGGTTAGTGTATCGATCGACACAGGTTGTTTTACGCGATTGATTTGTTTTCATGTTGATTGTTCATCCTGGTATTGTAGCATTGCTTATGCTTATATTTGTACATAGCCTGTTGATGGGATGACCGTCTCACTGGGTATTTATGATAATACTCACGCATCTCTTATAACCATGTGATGCAGGTAAAGACAGTCAGTGATTGTGGAATCATGGCCGGGACGAGGGGAATGATCTAGTGGCTCGTTTTCGTGTAATAAGTTAGAATTGCTAGGGTGTTAGCAATTTCAGAACTATGTGTATTACCGAATTGAACTAGAATTAATAAGTATGGGCTTGTTAAACGATAATTGTATTTGATTGTTGAATCATTGTTTCTGCGCTGTTTGTTTATTGGACCGTTGAGGATCACTATTTATGATAATAGTGATCCGGTTAAATTTTTTTTTTTTATTTGACGGGTTGGGTCGCCACATATTTCATTTGGAGTGAAAATGGAGTAATACATTGGAGTAAAATCCAACTCAATTTTGGAGTTACTTCATTTTAGAGTAGAAATAGAGTAATACGTTGGAGATGCTCTCATGAATTCATAGTTTTTTGAAAATTTTTAAAAAATGCCACATCTCATATGCCACTTTACAAAAATGCCACACTTTAAAATTGTTTACAAGCGTGCCACTATTCATTAAACCAAAAGTCAAATATGTCCTTTTTCTTTTTTTTTTCTCCTTTTCTTTTTTCTCTTTCTTCTTTCTTTTCTCTTTCTCTTTCGTGAAAAAAATTGAGATCTTTCTTCTTATTACTTTTCTCTTTCTCTTTCTCTTCTCTTTTCTCAGATCTCTCGTGAAAGAAATCTGAGAATTTTATTCTAGTTATTTTCGATCTGAGATTAGATCTAGTGGATATATATGAAAAAGAAAAAGAAGAATATTTTCAAAAAAACTCAAAAGGAGAAGAAAAATCAAAAATATTTTGATAAAAAAAAAATGACTGTAAATTTTTAAGTTTGGGTTAACTATTGTGCATTTAGGGTATAGATTTGGAGGGGAGGGTTTAGGATTTTTATTGAGATTATAAAATTTGGTAAAAAAATTATAAGATTTTTAAACAATTTATAAGGTTTTTAAACTGTCTTACGAAACTTTTTAAAAACTTTATAAAGCTTGTAAAAAATCCTTATAAACTTTTTAAGGATTTTATAAATCTTTTAGAAAACCCTTATAAACCCTGTAAAAAATCCTTATAAACTTTGTAAAAAACCTTATAAACTATTTAAAAACCTTCTAATTTCTTTTCAAATTTTATAATGTCAATAAATACCTTGTAAAAAACCCTTATAAACATTTTATAAAGATTTTTTACAAGGTATTTATTGACATTATAAAATTTGAAAAGAAATTATAAGGTTTTTAAACTGTCTTATAAAAAATCTATAAACATTAGATGACAACATTAGCATAAATCAATTTTTTCAAAATGATTAGCCATTCAAATTAACCCTTAGACCAAAACATCCACCAAGCTTTTTGAGAAATTTCAAAAAATGCCAATTTTCAAGTGACATTTTATAAAAATGCCATATTTTTGAAATTTTGACACAAATGCCACTTCTCAAAATTATTTTTTCTTCATATTATTTATGTTTGAGTTAATTATATTCTATTAGGGTTTAGTTATGAGGGTTTAAGGGGGTTTAGGGGTCAAAACATTTTTTAGTGTTTAGAATTTTAAGATATAAAGTTTAAAAATTTATAATTAGTGGTATTTTTGCAAATGATTTTGCAAATGTGCATATAAAAAATAGCATTTTTGCTATTTTTCCAAGCTTATTTGATGCTCCAGATTGGTACCAATGTTCCATGTTCAGCATACATCCTCCATGCTCCAATACTTATGGAGAAGTCATGCAACACAAAACCATAACAAGAACTGAAATTTAAAATTTGTAACTTTAAGACATCTCCAACCTACTCCAAATCCCACCGTAAATGTCATTTTGAAGTAAAATTCTCTCCAATCCCACTCTAAATCTCACTCTAAAATGGAGTAAACTTTTTTTTTTTTTTTTCCAAATATGGAGTAATCTCCTCCAATTATTTTGGTGATGTTTTTTTGCTTTTTTATTTTTTTTTTCAATTAAAGATTTTTGAGTTTATCAAATAACAAAAATTTGCAATAAAATAATTATATTATATTATAATGTGTAAAATTGTAATATTTATGTAAGTTTGTTTGTTAAAGATATATACATATGTCTAAGCTAATATATGTCACTACAAACTAAATTCTTACAAAACTACGTACTTTTAAGTTAATATGTATATACGTGTAAATTAATATAATAAAACATAATTTTATAACTTCGATTTTGAAAAAAAAAATAATAATAATTGGGACAATTTGTAAATTTTATTGACAAAGTGTATTATTAATTAATAATAAATAAGAAAAAAAGATGCTTAAAATATTTCATTTGGAGTGAAAATGGAGTAATACATTGGAGTAAAATCCAACTCAATTTTGGAGTTACTTCATTTTAGAGTAGAAATAGAGTAATACGTTGGAGATGCTCTCATGAATTCATAGTTTTTTGAAAATTTTTAAAAAATGTCACATCTCATATGCCACTTTACAAAAATGCCACACTTTAAAATTGTTTACAAACGTGCCACTATTCATTAAACCAAAAGTCAAATATGTCCTTTTTTTTTTTTCTCCTTTTCTTTTTTCTCTTTCTTCTTTCTTTTCTCTTTCTCTTTCGTGAAAAAAATTGAGATCTTTCTTCTTATTACTTTTCTCTTTCTCTTTCTCTTCTCTTTTCTCAGATCTCTCGTGAAAGAAATCTGAGAATTTTATTCTAGTTATTTTCGATCTGAGATTAGATCTAGTGGATATATATGAAAAAGAAAAAGAAGAATATTTTTAAAAAAACTCAAAAGGAGAAGAAAAATCAAAAATGTTTTGATAAAAAATAAATGACTATAAATTTTTAAGTTTGGGTTAACTATTGTGCATTTAGGGTATAGATTTGGAGGGGAGGGTTTAGGATTTTTATTGAGATTATAAAATTTGGTAAAAAAATTATAAGGTTTTTAAACAATTTATAAGGTTTTTAAACTGTCTTACGAAACCTTTTAAAAACTTTATAAAGTTTGTAAAAAATCCTTATAAACTTTTTAAGTATTTTATAAATCTTTTAGAAAACCCTTATAAACCTTGTAAAAAATCCTTATAAACTTTGTAAAAAACCTTATAAACTATTTAAAAACCTTCTAATTTCTTTTCAAATTTTATAATGTCAATAAATACCTTGTAAAAAATCCTTATAAACATTTTATAAGGCTTTATAAGGATTTTTTACAAGGTATTTATTAACATTATAAAATTTGAAAATAAATTATAAGGTTTTTAAACTGTCTCACGAAATCTTTTAAAAACCTTATAAATCTTGTAAAAAATCTTTATAAATTGTTTAAAAACTTTATAAATCTTGTAAAAAACTCTTATAAACATTGTAAAAAACCTTATAAACGTTGTAAAAAAATCTTATAAACTTCGTTAAAAACTTTATAAACCTTTTAAAACACTTATAAACCCCGTAAAAAAACCCTTATAAACCCTGTAAAACAGTTTATAAGGTTTTCTAACAGTTTATAAACCTTGTAAAAAAGCCTTATAAACCTTGTAAACCTTTAAAAATCTTTTAAAAACCCTTATAAACCTTTTAAAAACCTTAAAATTATTATTTCAACTGTTTATAAGGTTTTTTAACAGTTGATAAGCCTTGTAAAAACACTTATAAACACTGTAAAAATAGTTTATAAGATTTTTTAACAGTTATAAAACTTGTAAAAAACCTTATAAATCATGTAAAAACCCTTCTAAACCTTTTAAAAACTTTATAAACCTTTTAAAAACCTTAAAATTATTATTGCAACTGTTTATAAGGTTTTTTAACAGTTTATAAACCTTGTAAAAAACTCTTATAAACTTTTTAAAAACCTTTATAAACCCTTTCAAAACTTTATAAACCTTTTAAAAACCTTATAAATTATTATTTCATTTGTTCAATTTTATATACATATAGATAACTCTTATAAATTGTTCAAAAAGTTTACAAATTATTTTAAAAAATTCATAGAAAAACATCAAAAAATCATTTAGAAAAATATCAAGAAAAAAATTAATCTAGATTGTTTAACGTTTTTTAAGTGTGTTTAAAAACCTTTAAAAAACTTTGTAAACCTTATAAATTTTATAAACCTTTTAAAAACTGTTAAAAAATTTTATAAACCTTATTAATTTTATAAACCTTTAAAAAACTGTATAAAAACTTTACAAAAAAACGTCAAAACCCTATCAATAAGAACATAAAAAACAAAACTAACCCAGAAATAACCAAAATCTCAGATCTATAAGTCAAATTGAACAAAAAAACCTTAGATTTGTAACCAAAATCGAATAAAAAATTTGGATTTTCAACACAAATCATATAAAACCAAATTTTCAACAAAACAATGATGAAATTCGGATCTAGATCTGGATCTATATGAAAGAGAGAGAGAGAGAAATATCCAGATCTATATATATAAATCTAGATCTAGATTTGATTTTTTTTCAATCAACATCTTCATCACAATTTCTCCATTATCAAGAGCTTGAGAGAAAAGAGAGGTTCATATCTGATTTTGTTTTGGGGAAAGAGAGAGAATAGAGAAAAATCAATTCTCTTTCGTGGGAAAGAGAAGAGAAAGAGAAAAAAAAAATGGACATTTTTGTCTCTTTCTTACAAAACGGTGGCAGATTTGTAAAAAGTCAGGGTGTGACACGCTTGTAAATATATCATTAAAAAGTGGCATTTTTGTAATTTCCCTAGTTTTTTTTTGTTTTTTTTAAAATTGTTTTGTTACATGTCTAACACTTATTATTTTTTTACCTCAAAAACATTACTTTTCAATTTTGGAGACAAGAAGAGTTTACAACTCAAAACCGGTATTACAAAAATTACCAGTTTAAATTTCTTACATCAAATCATCGTTGTTTCAAACCTTGGATCATGTACTTACAACTTAAGCTGTTTGGAACAAACCCAACTCTCTGCATTCTTTCCTGAAGCTCTAATACTTTACAATATCCACTTCCTGTTTCACAAATCGCTTTAACAAGAAAATTGTAACTCTCTGTGTCAAATATTCCAAACTCCATAGCAAAGAAACTCAATAACTTCTCAGCTTTAGCAAAATCCAATTCCTTGCAGTATCCATTAACCAAAGCCTTGCATATAAAAGAATCCGGTTTCACTACAGAATCAACCATTTCTGTTATCAAAGACTCGGCTTCACGGTTCCTACCAAACCTACACAAGCAGCAGATAAGAGCTCGGTATGTCTTGACATCATGCACTTGATTCTGGCTTGTGAGTTTCTCTTTTAGAAGCAATGCCTCTTCAATAGCATCACAACGCGACAACGACTGGATCAAGTTATTGTAAGTCTCTGGTTTTGCCTCGTGACCTTCCTCTTCGCTGATTCTTTCTAACAGTTGCTTTGCTGCAAATGGTTTACCTTCCCGGCACAAGCTCTCTATCAGAAAGTTGCAAACTTCAAATGGGATAGTAATCTTTAACCTTCTAAGCTCGACGAGAAAATTAACAGCTGCATGTAACCGTCTTTCTCTCACAAACCCTTCAACTATAATCTTACATGTGAACCAATCGGGAACAACGCTATTCCCAAGCATTTCGTGTAACAGCCTCTTCGATTGTTCCATCATTCCTTCTTTGCAATAAGCAAAGATAAGAGTGTTGTACGAGATACCATCAGGCGTAATTCCTCTGTCTATCATCCTGTGAAACATCTGATGAGCTTCTCTGACTCTCCCATCTTTACAAAGACCTTTGATAAGCGACGTATAGGTAACTAAATCGGGGACAACCCGACGCCGATACATGATCTTATACAGATAAAACGCTTCTTTCAACCTTCCTCTTCGACAATAGCTACTCACTAGCGTGTTATAAGTTACCAAATCAGGCTCAAAGCCTTCTTCTTCCATCTTCTCCAAAAAATCATTAACTTCACCGAAATTATTCGAAGCGTTGCAAAACACATTCGTAAGAATGTTGAATGTATGAGTGTTGGAATGGATTCCAACCTTACACATGACGAGATACACTTGCCAACAATCATCCATCAAATCCAGTTTCAGCAACCCATTCAAGAGATGATTACAAGTGACAACACTAACACGAAAACCGGAATCAATCACTTTTCGAAACGCCGAAAAACCATCTTCTACCAAACCCAATTTCAAGTAACCTTTCACAAGCATATCGAAAACAACAGGATCCCAATTGCATTCCTCAGTAGCAGAAACCAAAACACTAAACACATCTTCTTCTTCTTCCTCTTCTTCTTCCTTAGAAGCTAACTCAATCAATTCACACAGAAATCGCATAGCTAAAGGAAACTTCTTTGACCAAACAAGAACGTGAAGCAACAAACAGTAGTTACAAACATTTGGTCTCTTACCCAAATCGGATTTGACCCAATTGAAGAAGGCGAGAGCTCGAGAAGCATCAGACTGAAACCTAAGCAAAACCCTTGAAATCTCACGATTACCCAAATGAGGAATCAACGATTTAGATAAGACAAAATCATCACGCTGCTTGAGAGTCGAACAGATGACGTCGACGATCTGATTAGGGTTTTGAGTCTCTGGAAGTAAATTGTAAAGCGGATTGATTACAGGCTTTTCTACAATTACCTGCAAAGAAGAAGAAGAAGAAGAAGAAGAAGAAGATAAAAATCGATGCTTTGAGAAACAAACACGAAGAAAAGAAGCAGCTTTAAGCGAAACTCTCTTCATAAGCGAAACGAGAGAGAGAGAGAGAGAGAGTTGAGAAGAGAGAAGTAACTTTGGTAACTGATATAGTCCCACATCGGTTATAAGAATAGATTTGTTTGAGTATATAAAGATTAAGACAATAATCTTTGGCTGTGTTCGTAGAAAGGAGAGATGGTTGGCATCTCCTCTGACAGAGACGGGATTGACCTTCGGGTCTTCGAACACATTTCGGTTAAGGCTTTCCACCTTCGGGTGAATCTAAACCCAATTTTTTTGGGCCTTTTTGTATGTATTTGGGTCTAGAAAAAACCAGATTCTAACAAAAATATTGAATGATTTTGTGGGTTTCAACATCATTTGTAAGTAAACCGATTTGAACAAATCGCATAGTATCACACAATAGTATTTTGGGCGTATCACACATATAAAACCTTTAATTACTAAAACTGTTTGAAGTGAACAATCACAATTTTTTGTAATTATTTGGTTAATTTCTTGTAATATTTTTTTGTAGTTATTCGATTTAAATCAAAAAGATTTTAATCGGACCGAACTAATGTTTCAGCTATTGTAAACGTCCGACATCGAAACCAAGTGTTGTTTCTCTTGACTATATATAAAACTTTGCGCTATACTTATATCAAAACATGAAGAAGGGCAATGATGTTGTGAACCTGAGGGAGAGGTTGATAACTATGATGAATAATGCCAAATTTGTTAATCCTTCTGACTCTATATGATTAGAACAAGGATGACATGGCATTTGGAACAATTTTTTTGTAATTATTCGGTTAATTTCTTTCTACCTAAAACACATTTGATCCCTTCGTTTCTATAAATAACATAAATGAAAACTTTCTCTCACAAGTCATTTTTAGGAACTCAATATTCAAAGACAATTTCACAACATAATAATGGTCGACAATACATTGGAATACAACTTACATTTTTTCCATTAATTGTATCAATTTGGTTCATTGAATATCTTATTTTATCACTACGAAACATTAATAAAGAAAAAAGGTTTAGGGCTACAAGATCAAAGAACTGTTCCTTTTCAATTTAAAAATGTTTAATCATATCCTAGAAACGCAATGTGTGCTATGTGTAAGCCGTGGTTTTTACCTACAAATATTTAGAGCAAGCCGTGGTTTGGAGTAAGAGACACAAAATCTTCTTGCCGGACAATACTCAACCGATTGGAATCAGTTAGTGACATTACTCTGCAAACCGTGGCTCGACAAAATCAAGCAGTTCCTCTTCCGATATTGAAAAAGCAAGAGATAGATAATACACGATAGACAAAATTTCGGTGTATTTAATAAGTTCCATCTTTTCCTCTCTGCTTTCATCTTCTTTTCTCTATTCTTCAAAACTAATCTTTCATCTTCTTCAACATTAACTTCATCTTCTTTTTTCTCCTTCACCATTACCTTCATCTGATCATCTTCTTGTTCTTCATAATGTTGTTGAGTCTCATTAGGGAGGTTGTGGGTATCATTGGAAATGTCATAGATGCCAAAGTTTATAACTATTTGATTTTCTTCTCTATCACAAATCGTCAGGCCAACATTCGTAGGCATAGTGAAAAAAATCAGTTGAAGAATTCTCCCCACTGCCATGGCCTGCCTATGGTTTACCATGATAGCATACTAGTCGCTACAGTCGGTGGTATCGGGATGGTCATACAGATGGCGTTCCTTACAATATTTTTTATTTTCTGTGGCTGCAAAAAACAGCGGTTACTGATAACCACTGTTAATCGTTGTTTAAGTTGTTGACGCAGCGTTCGTACCTGCTATGGTGACACTAATCTTTACCCTTCAAAAAACAACCAAGCAACGGACAATGACAGTTGGTATAGTGTGTTGTGTCTTCAGTACCTTTGTTTAGGTTTCACCATTATCTGTTATGAAAAGCCTTTCTTAAAGAAATATAATTAATATTCTGAAAAATCTTTACAACTTATTAGTTAGTGTGAATGTTTTTGTTTTTCGTTTCTTTTTTGATTTGCAAAATTATTGCGTGAAAACAAATGAAGAAAATGGTGATAAAAACGAAAAGCTTGGAATACATGCTTTTCTGGCTTTCCGCAAAGGGTTTCCTAACCACAGCCGTTTGGACCATATATCGTCTAATAATGTTGTAACTTTTTCCCTCTTCCATCAAAAAATTTTACTCGTAGAACTGTGAATATAATTTATATATAAAAAAAAGAATGTTGTTTGACATATTAGTGATTGGAATTGTGATTGTTTAGCGTCGGTATCGTTTAACTGTTTCTGTAGATATTGTTTTTTCGAGAAATAAATCTGTATTGACTTTAAAATCAGTTGAGGCAAAATCAACTAATAAATATTCTTTCATAAAATAAATATGAAATTATTAGTGGCAATACAAATACCCTAATGGGTATATCTTAGTTGTTCACTCTCAGAAACCATATAAAAAAACGGCACGGAGTTCATAAAGGAGTTTAGAAGGAAACAAATAAAGTACCTTCAAAAACTCTAAAACAAATACTCAATAGAAGACAAACCCTCTGGACCAGACCAAGGCACTTGAACCATCACCATTGAATCTTCATACCCAAACTCAGCAACTTCACCATCAATTTTGCAGCTCACAGGTTTACTAGATGCATAAACCCTAAACTCTCCAGCACCGAAAACTCCGATCTCAACAGATTCATCATGATACACCAAAGATCGGATCGCGCCGCTTGTGTTTAGCATGTTAACCAATCCGATTGGCGCAAAGCGAAGTGACTTACCTTCAATGGTCACAACCGGTGAGACAGTGATCAGCTCAAACTTGAAGGGCTCTAAAGTGAGCTCGAGATCTTCGTTTGGTCCAGACAACACAAGCTTCTTGGATTGAGACAAGAACAGAGCAAACTCGTCAACGTTTTCAATGGAAATTGGGCTGTTCCCACTGTTCCACTCAACATCCTTAGGGTTTGTTGTGGCGGTTACCGTCTTAGAGCATTCAGAGAAACATTGGTTGCGTCTGGTTTCTCTGCACCATCCTCCTCCTTGACAGTTGAATGCTCCGATAACTCCAGTGTACTGTCGGAAGAAGAAAAGACAAAACAAGAAACAAGATTGTAATGAACAAACAGAACCTTGTGGACCAAGAAACGAGTCAATCAGATGGAATCAAAAGCACCATTAAGAGCAACAAGAAGAGAAAGCAGTATTACCTTGTTCAAGTTCCAAATCTTGAGCATGGTTTTGCCATCATGAAGAGGGTCTTCAAAAAGACGGTCACAAGTTGGGAGAGCATAGTACTCGCATCTCAATATCGAACCGTTGGGGAAAACGAGTCGTTTCAAGAGGTCAAAATCGTGTTGGCCCACACAATCGCTGATGTATATGGGACCACCCGAAATGGCCCGAGAAGCAGCATGGAACTCAGCACAAGGATGTGTAGACTGAAACATGTCCCAATCAGGCTGAATGAAATTTCCCATCCAGAGACTGTTGTAAGCACAATGGACCATGTGACATCCTTGTAGCCAAAACGTACCGTTTGGATCGCCCGATGGATCCGTGCACCAAAAGTCATCACCTAGTTCACATATTAAACCAATTGAATCATTAATTTAAATCTTACATTTTTTTAGCAAGACTAAGAAAATAGTTCTAAATAATCGAAACCCTAAAAACTAAATCATAAACTCTACTCAGCTGATCAAACTTTTGCTTAAATTTAAAGATGATAAACCCTAAACAAAATAGTATATTTCCTTAATCTTTAAAATAGCCAGTCTTTTTAAAAATAAAGGCTAATTATTCAATATTTAGAGTGGAAGACTTACCAACACGACCTAGAGCGATGGCTTCAGTACCAAGGAACATGAAGTCATTACAATGCTCCATACTGGCGATAACGCCGTTACCGTTAAAATGTTTATTCACTGACGACGTTAAGGCCTTGAAGTAATCTTTAGCCAAGTCAACTCTCCCGCCATATTTTTCGCACAACATCTCCAATATCTACGATTAAAAAAAAAAAAAATTAAAATCCACGCGTCATGTTTTTAACTTAAGCACAAAATAATCCGTTAGCTTACGTGGATGACGTCAACTTTAACACCGTCAATACCGACGTTTTGAAGATGAGAATGAAGACCTTCGTAAAACTCTTTGGCCAATTCCGGCGAGACAAGTCCGATTCCGGTCTCGATGATCTTATCGACGGCGAGATCTTCCATTGTCAGTTTAAGTCCCGGCGAGAGTTCTGGCCGTATAATAGTTGACGGCGGAAGAGACGGAGCTTCAGGACGGAGACCTCCCCAGTAACCGCAAAGCGCGTGCCAGACGTAGATGTAATCGACGGTGGAGAATTCATCTTTCAGATCTTTGACGAATGCTTTCATTCCGACGTCGTTTTTGTTTTTTGGAGACACGTAGTCTCTGAATTTGAAGTTTTCTTCAAATTTCAGAAGCCTGTAAAAACCCAGATTGTAAACCGGTGTGAGGATTTTAATTCAAAAAACAAACCAAAAATGCTCGGTTATATAATTCGGTTAGATCAAAAGACAACACACAAAGAAACCCAAGTAAAATCAAACTAATCCGGTTCATAAGTAAATAAACCGATTTACATAAGACTAAACCCGTTTAAATATAACGAAATAATAATATGCTTAAAAATCAAAGTAAGCCGGTTATAAACCGATTTATATACGATTCAACCGGCGTATCTCAACACACCGGTTTTAGCCAATTATGTTTAAAAATCAAGTAAACCATGTAAAACTCGATTCATACCAGATTCAACCGACGTGAAGATTTACATGAAATTGATTGAACCAAACTAAACCGTTTGAAAATACAATAACAATTAGACTATTGAAGAGTAAACCGGAACAAACCAACCTGCAAGGCATTTGTTCTCCGGCGACGGTACAAGTCATCCCTTCAACATCAATATCATCGGAATCATGACCAATCGACTGCCAACCGTCGTCGATCAGAACCAATCCGGGCGGACAACCGCCGTCGACGAGACACTTAACACCTTTATGAACACCATCAGGATTCACCGTCAAGTAAAACGCATCCCAAGTACACCACCCGAATTTATCGACGATTCCCGGCGGCGATTTCTCCTCCATGAGCTTGAAGGTCTTCATATGAACCCTAATCACTTTCATCGCGTCTTTCACCAGCTTAAACGGGTCATCTCCGGCGTGAAGATACACAATCTGGCGAAAACCCGACCCGGTTACTTGGGTCGACCCGGATTCGACACACACCGCCACGTCATCGTCTTGTCCGGATTGGAAAGACGAACGGAAAGAGCCTTCAAGGAGCGGTAACAAGAGAACGTAAGGACGACCCGACCCGGATCCGGATCCGGAATCTGACCCGGATTTGTCGAGGATGACGATTTGCGTCTCGTTCTCGATGTCGTTTCCGTTTGACCCGACCCAATGAGTGGTCCACCAAACCTTGAAACGGAATATGCTCATGAATCGAATATTCTTGAGCTTTCCGATTGACGCCACGTGGCGGCTTTTGGGCTCTCCGTCGTCGAAGTTAAACCCGACGAACGATCCGGCGGAGACGTCGATTGGTTCGCCATCTTTGTCGGTTAAGTAAGGTGAAGGAGTGAGAGTAACGTTAACCGGAACATCGGTTAAGACGACATGACCATTGGCTAAGAGACTGGAGTCTTCTAACCGGAAAAGAGGTTTTCCGGCAAAGTCAACGCCGTTAAGACCGGATTCGGCTTTGGTTATACTTGGTGAAACCATTTTTTTCCGGTGAAGACAGAGATTTTAGGTTAAAGGTTGAATTTTAGGTGAAGGAAGTAGTGAATATATATATAGAGATTATGGACCTTTAAAACTTTCTTGATTTGGATATATTTAATGAGATTATGGATCGTAAGAAAATTTGGAAATGTTACATATATTTATAGATTTCATATGTCGACCATGTAAGGAATGTATGAGATTTTCTGATTTATTAGTAGAACCTTCTTCTCTCCTTTTCTTATGTTTATTTTACTAATTTAATTGATTTATTTACTTATTTTCTACTACTATTTTGATAGATTTTGTTTGTTTTCTTTCGAAATCTTTTGTGTGGGGTATGTTTGATTTGCGACCTTTAGATTTGGTCGTTGGTAATTAATACGAAGAGAATTAAAATATTACTATATTTGGATCTCGTCACATGGCTTTTAATTAATGTGCTGTCTATTGTATCATAATTGCGTCATTAATTTTCCTTACCGACAAATGTAACTTTCACGGATCGACCAATAATGATAATTACATACTAATTTTAAAATATACACACAACTTTTTTTGGTTAACAAATATACACACGACTTGTTTCACTCGTTTTAAGTTTGATATCGAAATGGGACAATACCTTAACTATAGTTGAAATAGATAACTTTATTGCCTAAATCTTGAATTGATTCGGATGTTTATTTTTATGAAATGCTTATAGGCATTAGCTGATTGACTGAAATCTTCACCTTCCTTTTTAATTGAGGAAACAAAATATATAGTATGAGATTTGGGGATTTGATACGGTTTTAATTTATATTTTAGGTTTATAATCATTTATTTCATCTTTGGTTTGAGAAAACAGATCATAATTTTTTTTTCTTTCTAGTTCTATATTCATATTGAATTATAATCCGTTTAAAAAATTCAATATGAATAGAAAAATAGAAAGATAAAAAATTATAACTTTCACTAGACTAGTAGTCGATCCGTTCGTCTTTCCAATCCGGATTGAAAAAATTTTAATAACACATCTATAATATTATTTAATATGTAATTAATTAAATAAATATAAAACACATTGGTTTATCGGTTTCTTTCGGTTTTGAACTGAACCGAACTGAACCGTTCGGATGGAGAAGAAACTCAATAAATGGTTGGTGTATATACTTTGGTTTAGTTTGGATCGAGTTCAGTTGGTTCGGTTTAGCTCGGTTTGGTTCGGTTAATTTTTCCACCCCTGGTTGATCAAGAGTTCATTAATGTTTCTACACAAAAAAATCTGGGGTTCGAATCACAGAAAATACAATTTATTATTATATATGCAGATTAATAGAGACAAATTTGCAAGATATCTTCAGCGTGGAATAAAGTAGAGTCGTTTGGCGTGGATCAAAACAGTAGACTTGTCCGTTGTAGAATCGTCGATGTAACAATTCTCGTAATTCGTAATAGAATAATAATAAAAATCCAATGTTAAAAAAAAATATATGGTTTATTAATATAAATCAATAATTATGGTCTATAATTATATAACATAATGTTCTGATGTTAGCATTCTACAACTGCATTACAACTTTTATTATCTTCTGTGTAACTAATAAGTAAAGTAGCATTATCAACTATAATATCACTATTTTTTTGTTTTATCATATTTTAACAGTGTTTCTACTACTTCTAATTGTACTATCATCTTGTACTGCTACTTTGTACTATCAAAAAACTGTACTATCCTTTGTACTTTGTACTATCTTGTACGGTTTTTAGAGCTACGATTGGTAACACAAGACAGTACAATTTTTTTGATAGTACAACTGGAAGCAGTACAAATAATGATTAGAGACGATAGTACAATACAAAATAGTAATATTATTTGTTGTAATGTTGTTTTACTGATTGGTTACACAATAGATAGTACAAGTTGTGCTATTCCAATAAAATGTAACCAATAATGTTATATGGTTTTACTAAATGACACATCTAAATATAATCCTCTATATATTAATTTAGGAGACACTAGAGAAAAAAAATCATAGGTACATCATCTAATTTATCCAATCAAAATATTTCAATATAAGTGTGGAAATTTTTTATATATTCTTATTAAGTTTTAACATAAACACATTAATACATGTTTTAAAAATTTAAATTCAACTAAATATAATATTTTAAACTCACCATAACATCTATTTTTTTAATATATTACCAAGCTTTTATAATTATAATTATCATAATTATATATTGTGTATATGTCTATTTAGATTAGTATACTATACAAATATTTTTATTATGATATGTACTCTACTATATACTCCCTCCGTTCCACGAAGATTGATGTTTTGAGTTTTTTTCTTGTTCCATAAAAATTGATGTTTTAGATTATTAAATGATATTTTCTGCAAACTTCAAGAAATATTAATTCAAAGTATTTAAATTCTGAATTACTATTGGTTAGTATGTATTGAAAAATAGTTAATATTAAAAAGTAATGCATTAATAATTTACAATTAATTGTTTCTTAATTTGTGTGAAAAAGCCAAAATATCAATATTATGAAACAGAAGGAGTATATTTTATCACACTTACAAATATTTATACATTTTATTATTGAAAAACATATTTTTTCACTTGTCTTGTCCGGCAAATTCATATAAAACTAAAATTTATTTGATTTATCGATTCTCTATAAATCTAAAAGATCAATTTTACATTTAAAACGTATTGAAATAAATAATTTTTACATATGTTTTGATCAATATACAAAAAATATATTAAAACTGATGGCACTAACATATATATGTTTGATCAAATTTATTCAATTTTATTACATTTATGCACCATGCATATCATTTTTGTACATTTACAAATAATATAAATTATATGTTTTGTTATACACGTTTAAGCATTAAAAAATTATATACGTTAAAATTGATTAGTTAATCCATTCAATCATTTTATCCCATACTTTAACGTAGATCAAAATCTAGTGATTTATTAAAAAAGCTGCATGGATATGATAATAATGGAAAGAAGTTGATGTTGATTTTGAGTCAGGAACATGTTTTAGAATAAATAAGGTGAAAAGATGTGCGATTAGTATCATCATTAGAGCTGGTTTATCTTTAACAAAATAGAATTTTGTTTTTCTTCTCACATTTGATATTATTCGATTTTATTCTCGTACAATTATTACTTCTTCTTTGTATGAACCTCTTTGTGAGTTATTAAGAGATTGTTATGAACCTTAGTTTCGTTAGTTTTCTGATGTAGTTGGTATACTTTTAGGTGATTTAAGAGTTTGGAGACATATTTGGAGGTTTGGCTTGAAAATGTAATGAAAGAACGGTCAAATATGTAAAAAATGAACAAAGGGGACGAGAAACATTTTGATGAACATGCATGCCAATAAGCCAATATGCATATGTTAAATCTCTAAAATGTAGTGATGGACCAATACGTTTATCAGTCAAGTCGATCGAAATGGCGTCATGTCCCAGTGATCAACCACTAAGTTGATCAGCCACATCGATCAAGCGAAGATCAACGACTAATCCTCTCCATGCACTCGAGATTGACCAACAAGTCGATCACCAATATTTTTTTGTATTCAATCTGGTTTGTCTTAGTGAATCTATTATAGAAATGATCAAATAATTATAAAAAAAGGTAAAATCTTCGGATCAATATTTCAAAACATTTGTTCGAGCGTTCTTTTATCTCTGAAAACCAATTTGCTCAAAATTTTAAATCATCGTCATCGCAGCCAAGTTTCTCTGTTTTGCCGCCGCTTCTATGATAATTGGCGCACCTTGTCGGTGTTGGGAGATGCATCCCTTTTTCATTTTTCTTTATTTAGTCGCTTCCATCCATATTTGACAATCATGAGGATAGGCTCTCCGAGGATTAGTTTTTCATGGTGGGTAGGAGTTTCGGCTATGGTTTTTCTGGTCCAGTGGTTCGTTATAAACAAGGTTTGTGGCGATTCGGTTCTACCTTATCGGGATCTAACCGGATCTCTTTTTTTGGTCTCAATCTCGATGGGTATCTGAGGTTAGGTGGCAGATTTTTTGGATCTCACCATCTTTTGTTGTACTGCTCGGAGACAGTGCTCGTGTGTTTGGATTGGCGCTAATTATGTTTCATCGGTATGGTTGAGGGTTCCCTAAAGAATGGATCTCCGCCGGTGAAAAATAGTTGTGGTGATTTCTTTAGGTTCTGGGTATGCTGATGATTGCGTTTTGGGTCCATCAATTGTTTCACGCGCGGTGCGGTTAACTTGGTTTTTTGGAGGGCTTTTATGTTTGGTGTTGACCACTACTTGATAGGGATGTGAGCTCCCCCTCCGCCTCCTGTACGCCTTCTAACGGTCTGGTTTTTTCAAAGTCTCCTCTTGTCATCTTAGAGGGGCGTATTCAATCTAACATTTCAAGTGATTTGTTATGATTTGTCAAATATTATTGGATAATGGATTTAGAAAACTCTATTAAAATCTAGTGTTAGTGAACTAGTGATTTGGAAAAATACATTCAAATCCACCGTTATTGGAAACATATGAAGGATTTTTTTTTTAATGATTTCAAGAGATTTAAGAGGGATTTGAGAGGATTTATTTATTAAATATACAAAGAGCCAATTTTAGGAGCGATTGTAAAAGATTCACACAAAATCACTAAAATCATCTAAAATCTCATTAAAATTCAAATCCCTTCAAATGTCACATTAAATACATCCCCCTTAATGTAGTGCCACATGTTATCTAGTGTTACGAGTATCGATTCTGTTAGTGAGACTGGTTTAGGTTTTCCTCGCGTTTGCTTGTGTTGCGCTATCATCGTTTTTGGAGGAGTTAGTAAGGCTGTCGATTTGGTTGTCGCAAAGTTAAGCACTAGCTGACACCGAAGAAATGGTCTTGGTAGAGCATCTGTCGCAAAGTTAAGAAATATCATTTGATCAAAGGTTTAAGGTTAGCGTATTTCCCTCTTAGCATTGGTTTCTAAGGTTAGCTGGCAAGTTTCGTACACTGGCCTGAGAACAATTTTTGTTTTGTTGCTTGTTATCTCCAAGGTTTAAAGAGCTACGTTTTCGGCCTATCGGATGAAAGAGTTTCTGATTGCGTGGTAGTGGTTTACGATTGTTTAAGTTATTTCTCCTACCGTGACTTTCCGATTGAGTTTTTTTACAAAGATCTAGGTTTTTTATCGCTACTTCTCTGAAACCGTATGTTTCATAGCGAAATGATCAAGAAAAATGCTGATTATATTTACTTCTATGTTTTTTTTTTTGATGAGATCAATTTTTAGGTTTATCAATTTGCTCTAAAAATAATTTTTAAATTTTAGAAGAAATGAAAAATTATAATCTTTCCCTGTTTGCCACTCAAATAGTCAAATGTAGTCGAAAGATCCGAGACATGCATTGTCTAAGCATTGACATTTTCAAACATAAAATAAAATTATAACGGATCGGAGACCTTAATTTGTAAAATAAAAATTAGGTGGAAAACGTAAGAATTTGTGGAAATGTCATAGTGTATGCGACAAACAGGTTGGTCAGATGATTTGTGGATTTGGTTTCTCTCACTCGTAAACTAAGCAAGAACAGTCAAAGTCCTTATGCCACGTACAATATCATTAGTCCGATCAGGTCTCTGCTTTGTAATAAACAAACCGACCAAAAGATTGAGTCATATTATTTTCGTTTGGATAACCGTTTTTTTGTTAGAAAGAACTGCACGTGGAGTTCTTAACAATAAGCCAACGCTTAATCAAAACTTGTGACGAAAGAAATCCAACGGTCGTGTGAAGCAGTTACATTTCCATTTCTTGCACCGACTAAACAGATATTTTTTAAATAGTTTATCACTTTTTATTTGGAGTATGAACGAGTAGCTGCACCTACCTAATTAATGGATGGAATAATTACATGTATTGGCATTTTGTCTACAACTCTTTAGAGTTTAGTTTTTTTTTTTTTTTTTTGAGTTTAGTTTTTTAAGATCTATAGTTTACTTTTTAAGATCTATAGTTACTAATTTAATTAGACTATTTTGCTAATGTAGAAGAATTTAAGTTGTTGAAATTTTTATTTAAATATTTTGATATAACTTGCAAAATATTTCTCCTTGCTTAATGACATCATGATCAACCTTTCTAATCATCCAAAAATAATAATCCATAACTTAAAACGATTAATTTGATTTTTTCGAATTTTTTTTCTTGAATTCTTTTTTTACTATGTATTTGACGATTACAAATCGGGTTTTGATGAGAATCGTATAGATTAATTTTGTCATGATCGTGTTCCGAACAATTAAATATTTTTGTGCGAAAAACTATATTAGACCGAAAAAAAAGGGGGGGGGGGGGAGATTTGACATCCATTAAAATTGTTATAATACTTTTTCCAACAAAATTGTTTTAATACTTTTTGGAATAAAATTTCGCATCCTAAGTCACGGCCAAACTTTTTTCCCTTTTTTTTTTTGGTATGAGTCACGGCCTAACTTGTTCGACTGAAAGTCTAAAACTAAAACTAAATTGTAGAAGGAGCTACAATTCGAAAATATGAAACTCATCAAATCCTTCAACGTGGAATCATTCACTATTAGCATTACGTGTGTCACGTAACGATTGGACTCAAACTATTCACATAGCTCTGGCCGGTGAGATATTTGGAAAATTTGGAGTTATTATTTTCTTCTTCTTTTGATTATAATATATTTCTTTTTCTGATGACAAAAAAAGGTTATATAATTAATATTCTTCAATTTGCAATTACCCTTTTTCATAAGGTTCGTTAGAAAGTTAAAGCGACAGATGCACGCGTTTTGGCATCAGATTCACACATCTTATCCCAAAATTTGTTGTGGGTCCAAAGCGATTCAACTAACTAAAAAGTGTGTAATTGACCGACTCTTATTAAAAAGAAACCAACAGTTTTTGAGCTTACAGACGTCATGCACTTCGTTAAAGGGTTTAGTAAACAGCACGTAGTTCAATAAGCACATAGACTTGGTTCTGTTACTATATTTATTATCTTTACATTGGGCCCAAATTTTCCGCCCATAGAATTAGATCCATGACACAAACTAGTTTTGTTCTTTTCGAATAAAAAGTCAGTTTATAGTGGATAAATTTGTTTAGGGTATCGCAAATTATTATTTAAATGATTTATTTGTTTCTAAAACGAGTCAGTGAAGACAGTATAACTAAATTTACCACACAAATTATAAGTAAGGATCCATTTCATATAATTTTGAATCATAATGAAAAATATGAACATATAATTTGTAATTTTTTATTTTATTTTAAAATTACAATAAATAATTTATTGTATTTTTAAAAAGTTATATGTAATTTTTACATATTTGATTACTAAACAAATAATTATAGGTGTCGTTGATGATTATTGATATGTAAATATACATTCATTTGTCAGAATAAATTATCGAAATTTAAACGAATCATTTTCATTATTTTTAGAGAATTTTTGAAAAATACAATTTTGAAATGTCATTTTTTTTAAATACTATATTTTTGAAAATTTAGGGTTTAGTTTTGAAGATTTAGAGTTTATTATTTTTAAATTTAAATTTTTAAGATTTAAAGTTTTTTTTTTTGGTCTAAGATTTAAAGTTTAAAAATCATTAATTTGTGTTAGTTTTAAAAATACACAACTTATGATGACATTTTCGAAAATCAAGTTTAGTGTTTATGGTATTTTGGAAGAACCAAAATTTTGATGGTATTTTTTAATAGTTAAACTAACGATATTTTTAAAACAAAATTTGATAGCGTAGTATTTTAAGAAATTTTTACAAAGAAAAAAAATAAATAATAATCAAGCTCATTATTCACACGTGGCTCTCATATGCGCTGACGTGACTTACACATGTCGACGGGGAAAATAGTGTTTATAAAATAATAACTTGAAATCTTTCGGTACTAGAAAGTGGTTTACTAAAAACCGCGTAGCAGTGGAAAACCTCTGTTTTTCTTTGCCCAAAGGTCTTCTTCAATTTCTGTTGGTTTCGAAAATTTTCACGCATCATTGTAATCTTACCATCTTTCTTGCTTTTCATGTCCATTAATCCTATTATAATAAGTCACAAGTAAGTTTTCGATTACCTGCAACTTTCCCTATATGTCAAGTGGCAAAACTCTCAAAATTTGCTATTCCGTTTTTTTTGTAACTAAATATGCTATTCCGATTTTTTGGGTAATTATGGGTAACGAGAGATTTTTTTTCCTTTTCAAATCCACATAAACAAATAATGAAATCAAATTCATCAGCTTTTTCTTTTAATTGCTTCTCCTCACCCACGATCACCACTAATACACCTCTCTTTCATTTCTATTTGTAAGTTAAATAGATTTTCATGACAATTTTCGATTTCAACAAAGCACATATTTCTTTTTGATCCATTTGAAAAAATTAAAATTCTGTTTACAAAAAAAAAATTTCCTCTGCAACGTGCAGAGGGCACAACACTAGTTGAATATAATTCAAGATATTGTAAACATTAGTTTGCGTTTGGCTGAATTATGATTAAAAAAATAGTTTAAGATCGAAAAACAGAAAATTTATTATACTTCAAGATGTCAACTTTTTGTTTCATTTAGGTTCACAAATGCAAAGTTGGAGTTTGAAACGATTTGATGGTATGCTTAAAATGTGATTTTTTTTTTTATAGTTTTTATGTAAACATAAACATGAACGCAAACCCTTAGCGTTTTTGCGGAAAACATTGGAACTTTACTACAATTTGTAGGTTGCAAAAAAAAAACTTTACTATAATTTGTTAGAACACTAGATAGAAAACTGAATATTTATTCTGATAAATACAATATTATTTACTTAGGAGATCTTAATGGCGAATGTTCCAAAGATCGGAAAGGCTGTTTATAAAGGACCAAGCATAGTCAAAGAGATAATATATGGAATAACACTAGGCCTTGCTGCGGGAGGGCTCTGGAAAATGCATCATTGGAACAATCAAAGACGAACGAGGGAGTTCTATGATTTGCTCGAGAAGGGAGAGATCGGTGTTGTCGCGGAAGATGAGTAGTGATTCGTGTATGTTTTTCTCAGTTTTTATAATCTTACATTATATATAAGTAGTTTTGAATTTTGATACATGAGTATTTTAGACATTGAAAAATTGAAAATGGTGCCATCTATGCTTGTTAAAGTGGGATTAGTAATTCTCTGGTACATGGATGTTCAAGATGCAGAAAGGGATTTACTATCTTATAGGAGTTCAAGATCAAGAACCAAAGGAACACGTTTTGGTCTTATTTCAGGGTATGTTTATTTATACAAATGTTATTAAAAATGGGAATTTTAGATGTTGGATATGTTGAAAGGTTAGTATTTTGCTGATTAAGGATATGTTGTTCAACCACTTGAGTTTAAGTTTTCGAAATCTATATATTATGTGGTACTGCAGAAGCTCACATGTTGTATTCGACTTACAAAATCAGATTACCGAAACAAGGCTAAATGAAATGCATTCATATGAACATTAGTTTTGCAAGAATTTTGCGTACGTCGGACCACAAAAATCGATGGAACTTCTAGGAAAAAAATCCTTAGCTTAGGTCCTACGAGTTGTAAAAGATTCTGAAGAGGTATAAGAAGCTTGATCGGTTTTAACCATCGTAGTACTATTGGTGCTACTACTGCTCTCTGGATTCGTAGTTAAAGAGCTAAGTCTCAAGAATGGAGGATTGGTTGGAGAAGGAATCGGACAATCATGCTCGGTTAACATACGGATAACTTCTTCCATTGACGGTCTCAGGGATGGAGAAGCTTGTGTGCATAACAGTCCTACTTGAAGAACTTTACAAGCTTCTGCTTCGCTGCCTTGCTCTTGAAGCAACTCGCTTTTTAGACATGGGTTTACGGCTTCAACCAATCTATTCATTGTATAGAGATTCCATACCTAAAGACCAGAAACGATAGTGAATTTTAAAATTCAAAGAAACCCTGAACTTTGATTTTGATGCATATGGTTGGTTTTTGGGGAATCTCACTCTTTGTAGTAGATGACCCGTTCCCGGCGTAAAATCATTGTTTCTTGTACCACAAGCAATCTCGAGAAGAAGAACACCGAAGCTATAAACGTCTGCTTTCTCAGTTAAGTGTCCTTTAACGACATATTCTGGAGCCATGTAACCTCTGTAGAAAGGGACAAAACTCAGCTTGAAAGACTTTTCTCAACTAGTTTCTAGTGTTTTAAGTAGCTTACAGGGTTCCTGCGATGCCGGTACTAAGATGAGTTTTGTCCAGGCCGAAACATCGAGCCAGACCGAAATCAGCGATCTTGGAATTGAGCTGGTCGTCCAGAAGAACATTACTAGTTTTGATGTCTCGGTGAATAATCCTTACCGGTGAGCCGCCACTTCCGTGTAGGTAAGCCAATCCTTCCGCTGTTCCAAGGATTATGTTTAGCCTCTGGCTCCAGTTTAAGACCTTGCTTTTACTCTCATCTGAAACCCAAAGAAATCACTTGTCAGATCCTACTCCGTTTTAAAACATTTTAACCAAGATTATTCGAAAGTAAAACGCATATTTACGAAAAATCCTAATTTAAGAATGAAAAAATGACCATTAATGATTTGTGTTAGTGTCGTCATTGTTCTATCATCAGAATTTAAATCCGTAATAATGTACTTTGTTGACAAAAAATTAAACAATGCAAAACTTTAGAGAAAAGCTTGAGGGAGGATTTAATTATTACCAAAGAGGAAACTGTCGAGGCTTTTGTTAGGGACGTACTCGTAAACCAAGAGACTCTCGGGTCCTTCAATGCTACAACCAAGAAGCTTGACAAGATTCTTATGTTTGATTCCACTTATGAGATTCACTTCGTTGAAGAATTCTTCTACCCATTCTCTTGTGTTGAACACTAATCTCTTCACGGCCACGTTCTTGCCATTTGGGAGGATTCCTAAGAAAACGGTACCGTTTCCTCCTCTTCCTAGTTCTCTCTTGGGGCTAAAGTAATCCGTTGCCTTCTCTAGAGTCTCGTACTTGAACTTCGTCCTAGAGTTGTTGAATTTTTTCGAAACTAGACCAAGATTTCTTTCTTCTGCTCGGTAAAAAATGAGTGAGATTAATTAATCGAATTTTTATACATGTACATTGCAAACGGTAATAATCTCTATGACCTTTGCCTTTGCCCCAAAAAAAAAGTGAAATGTACATGTCTAATCAAAATAATTGATTGGAAATATAATGTTTCTTATGCACATACGGACCTAACTAATCTAAATGATTTATTGTTTTCTTAGAAAACGAATGTTTCTATATATGTACCCAACATTATCCATTAAAGCATGTAGGTATAATGAAATGTTCACCTTGTTTGGCCTTTGATACTTTGACAATAATGACGTACGTTGCTAATAGAATGAGCATGACAAATGCTGACGTGGTCAAGACCATAGCCACAATGACCCCTTTGTTATGAAGCCCTGTCACCAAAATCTTAGAGATTATTAAAAAATTAAAAATTTCCTAAAAAATTTTCGTGTTGCATTCGAGTTATTTGGAGTTTTTTTTTATATTAATCTATTTTTGTGTTTACGATTTTAATATTATTGGTCAAGCTATGGAATCAACTAGTTAAGTAAAATAAATCTTACCATGAATTTTACCATGATCATTATAGAATTTATAATCAGAATATCTAAGATAACATCCAGTATTCATAGCTCTTCCTTCTCTCCTCGAAACGCACCGTTTCACTTCCCTCACAGCTTTCTCCAAACAAACCTTACACTCGTCTCTCCCCAAACTCTCCCAACACTGAGCAAGCGCGTGTGCTCCACTCTCACAGGCGACTCCGAAACCGCCACCACCGTCGCTAAACGCTACCATCGCCGCGATCTCCGAAACGCGATTCCCGAACCGCGGATCTAAAACGGTGTCGTTGCTGCAGGAGTAAGTGTCCGACGCGGCGGAGACCGATTCGTCGTAGAATCGGTAGGTTTCGTAGCGGAGGAAACAACCGTCGAGGAAGATCCTTGCGGAGGAAGAAGGGAGACAACGAGGGAGGCGCGTGCGCGCAATCGCGTAGCAGAGCTGGCAATCGGACGGTGAGAGATCGCTGTGGCATTGAATCAGTGCGAAAATCGATGTGGAGTTGGAAGACGGCGAGGAGTTTATGGTCTGAGTTGCGAAACGGCGCGTAGTTAATTGGAGGGAGAGTGAATGCATTTCTTCGACGAAAGTTGGGATGAAGTTCGGATCGGTGGAGGAATTGCTGGGTCCGCCGCAGAACAGACCGGACACGGCGGTTCTTGGATCATCGGAGGAGGAGGAGGAAGAAGACGATGAAGGGAAAAGGAGTAAGGAGTATAAAACGACGACGTATCGAAACGTTCTTGTTTTTGTGTGGGAAAGCATTTCTTTAATGTTTTTTGTTTTTGGTATTTGAATGTATTTGCAGAAAAGCACACACATATGAGAGCCATGAGATGGCAAAAATATTTGTAATAGGAAATTGGCTAAAATAAGCTAAAAAAAATGTTATATTTCACTAACTAATCAAATGATTTTAATTTAATAGTTATCATTTCTTCACATCATGATATTTTCATTAGATTGCTAATATAATTATTTTTTTGGTTATTGTTGCAAATCACCCTACCAATTTTTCGATAGGGAAAATCGCATAAATTGAAAGCCATCACTTTTTTAAACGGAAAGGACCAATTTCGTTCACCTTGGTAGTTTACAGTGTTAATAATGTTAGATTGGAGGTTTAAAATGTTAGTTAAAAACTTTGAATAATTAAAAGTGTTAGTACGTATCACTTTGAAATTTTTTTGGGATATTTACAAAAATCCCATTTTTTGTATCCACATTTGCAAAAATACCATTTTTGGTGTCCATTTGCAAAAATACCACTAATTATGATTTTTTAGAGTCTAAATCTTAAAATTCTAAACCCTAAAAATTCTTTTGACCCCTTAAACTCTCAAAACTAAATCCTAATACAATATAATTAACCCAAACATAAATAATATAATAAATAAATAATTTTGAAAAAATGGCATTTTTATAAAAATTGCAAAAAAGTAATATTTTTGTAAAGTGACATTTGAAAAGTGGCATTTTTTAAAAATTTTCAATTTTTTTTATGTGATTTTCTCTTTTTTGATATGATCCAAATTTTTTGCACAACCACATATTAAGTTATGCAAAATATTCATTCAATAACGGTTGAAGAAAACGAAACACATTGTTTAAATAAAAAAAAAACTATTTTTACATAGGCAAAAATACTAAATATTTAAAAATCGTTTACAAAATTAAGTGGAGAACTCTTATAGAAAACATATAAGAAACAAAAACTTCAAAATGAATCGTACGATTTAGGCTTAGTTAATTTCACCTTTTTACATAGTTTTTTTCATTGGTTCACTAATTAGTAAGAAGCAGATTAGACGAACGAATGTTCAATTTAAACTGTGGAAATCTGGCTAGTTTTATACTAGTTGATTTCGAAAATATGTTAATTAAAAAAAAACAAAAAAAACATTGCGGATCAATGATACCACAAAGAGAAAATCGATATATGCTTTGAGTTTGGTCATGAGTCTCATGACACAACACAAGCTTAAGAGCTTTCACAAATTTAATGCATAATTGAGTCATTTACCCAACAAATTAAGTACTATAAACATATATTTGAATGAATTAATGAATCATGTAACAAACGAGTGGATACAAATAAACGAAAGGGACATAGATCATGATAGGGGAATACTGAATTTAAGGCGTTGAAATAAACGTGTACAGTTGTAAACGCCTTGGGTCCAGAACTAGAAAGACATCATCCATACATTCATATTAAATTGTCGAAAAAAAAAAATACCTTTCTTCCGTTTCAAAATAGTTATATTTTTAGGTTGTTTCACGCATATTAAAAAAATATATTAAAATTATGTGTTACCTCTAATTAATACAATGTTTATTAGGACAATTACAAAAATATCACTTTTATATGCACATTTGTAATAATGCCACTTAGAGGTGTCCATTTACAAAAATACCACTAATTATAGATTTATAAAGCCTATATCTTAAAATTCTAAACCTTAAAAATTTTTTTGACACCTAAAATCCCCTAAACACTCAAAAACTAAACCCTAATAGAACATAAATAATATAAAAAGATATAATTTTGAAAAAGTGGCATTTGTAAATACTTCAAAAGTATGACATTTTTATAAAGTGACATTTGAAAAGTGGTATTTTTTTAAATTTCTCATGTTTATTTGATATAAGTAACTAATAAGGTTAAAAATAGAGATAAAACTAGAAAAATTAGTCCTAAATGTGCACTGAAATTACAAAATGACAAATAATATGAAACAAAAAATTAAAGCTAGAATAACAACTAATATGAAATAGAGAGAGTATCATTTATTACCTCTATTCTTAAAAGATAGATGTTTTGGTATTTTTGCAGATATTAAAAAAACAATTAATGATCTATAATAAAGATATTAATTTTTGCAATAAAAAGGTTTTCAAAAAGTTTCAACCATAATATTTTTATCAAAAACTACATTTTCTTATCAATAAATGACAAAAATGCATAGAAAACATAAAGAAATTTATCTTTGTAGAACAATTTTTTTTTTTAATTTTTTTATCTTTTAAAAATGGAGGGATTATATTATTATTCAATAGAAAATTTCTTATAGAAAATTTCACGAAAAACATATTTACTAAAGAAATAGTATTGTATTTTCGTTTTTAAAGACTTAATAATAATTACTAAATAGTATTAACATAATTTGTTAATAAGACTTAATTTTGGATTTGATGTATCGTTTTCATAATTATTAATTACTAATCATATAAACGGTAATAGATAATATTATAAATTACCACTACATTCTTTCTTACGTATTTGAATTGTAGTACTACTGGTTAACAATTTTCCTTTCCACTCAAAATTTCAAAAATTTTTCTTTCCCAAAATTGTTGTGGTTAGTGTTATCCAATAAGCCACGTAGACAATTAACAATTACGAAAAGTAGCACACATAGCAAAATTTCAAGTTAATGAAAAGTTATATTTTCAGAATTTAATAAATGGACCGTCCTAATTTATGAGTCGGTTGCTAACTCGTTGGAGGGGTGGGGTAAGGTTAGGTTGGAACTTGGGTGCAGCAAATTCAATAATCTTCGCCTCAATTCCTGACTCACTTCGTATTCATTGGAATTTCGTATTCATGGAAATGATTTTCAGAACCAAGTATACGAGAAAAATAAACGAGTTGGTTGGGTTCAATTCGGTTTGGTTTTGTTTGGTCTAAAGTCTATGAAACATGTTATCTGATCATGTTTAAATTTTAACTCGATGTTACTTGTATCTACAGTTCTACACTGTTTGAGCGAGTTCTAAATGACTATACATGATTTCTACATACAAAAGTAACTTTACAAATACATATTTTCTTTAGTGTTTGCTCGCACTTCTATATCATTCCAAACAAAAACAATCACAAGCATTTTGGGAATGAAGGTAGAAAAAAAGACAAAACGATCACTAGAGCTTTGATCTAACAACTTACGAATATTTAACTAATGGATATTTTCGATTTGATAGATAATTGGTCAACTCTAACTTTATAATTGATCTCATTAATCCAGGTAAGTTATTTATATATATATACATATATATAAATAGTTGTATTGTTTATTTATTTGTTCATTTACGATGAATAAATTTTATTTGATTCATGTTTTTTTTTCTATTTTTAGGGTGTCAAAATCCATGGTTCTTTGAATGGTGTTGTTTATCAAAAGTTTGTTGGCAAAATAATCAAAGATTGTTGGTACAAAAAATATTTTAAGGTTGTTGATCATATGGTTCTTGCAGAGCTACCACCCATCCCTATAAAATCATTTGTTCTTTATTCAACTAAACTCGACTTCGTTTCATTGAATTGTGATGATAATTTTTTCAATCTTATGATCTGTATGATTGTTTAAATGTTGCTGCAATTTTAATTTTGTGATGGTATATTTGTTAAGTTTACAGAGGGTAAGTGATATAGGGACCACAAGCGAAACTTCTAAAAAGGTGATTTGAGAAATCTTGATATCTTTGATTTTGTGTGTTATTCGTCGTTTAATTTGATCTATAGTTTTACATTTAATTTAGTTATTAACTATTTTTGATGTACAAATAAAAAAGTGATTTTGACATACACTTCATTTTTTTCATGGAGTTCTGTAAAAGAACAACAATAGAAAACAACCACACACCATTATTCTCAAAGTACTTAATTAATTTTGAACCTTATGCAAATCAATTTATATGTTAGCTTGTAATAAGAAAAAAACCATTATTTTGATAGGATTTGCAAGTGGGAATAGGAGCGAGAAGTAAACTTTAACATGGCAACTCAATTTTGCACTAATGATGGGAGGCAAATGAGCTCATTTGTTCAAGACAATCTCCACAATAACACTGCGAATCAGTTACTTGCGACGTAAGTTATCCAACCATCGTCTCAGCTGATCGATTAACACTAGCAAAATGAGCTCATTTCGTAGAGGACTCTTGCACAGAATATTCGGCTCTAACTCTCACTAGAACTTAAGCTAAGAAATCGACGTAGTTAATCACTGACCTAAAACATCATGCCATTGGAGCTTATTCTGTGTTTCTTGGGCTTATGTTCTTTAAACTTTATTGATATTCACCATACGGGTGTTTGTTCTTTTTGGTGTCTCTAATCATATTTTTCAAATAATATTTTAGGTGATAAGTGTTAGTTTTACAATAAGGACAAAGGCATGAGCAACTAGAGACAGTAGGATAAGATCTTCTATGTTTTTAGATTCGGATCGTAGATGGTCAGATCCGGTGAGAGAAGAGGATGATGATTACGGTGGGGTGTATGATGTAAATTCTGAATGTTTCATTGATTTCTCACCGTTTATTATTTAGTTACAATCATTTTGTTTTGTTTATTATTAGTTACACTCTTATGGGGAACCAATAAAATATTTCTCATGTTGCATACTTGCATTAATATGTGGAGTGTATACTGAGTCGAATCCATTAAACATGAGTCTTCGTTGGCTCTGTTAGGATAATCTAATTGTAAGCCAAGTCATTGGGATCTTGTAATAGAAATAAATTTAGTTCATTTGACTGATTTTATGGACGTTAGTAATGTTATGTTGACTCTAGCTCATCGACAATTATGTATGCTTATTTGAATGCCAAATAGGAGACGGTTCCAATTGATAATGATGAAATTTTATTAAAGTTCGAATCCAACCAAAATCATAACTATCCATATTTTTCTTTTATGCTTTACTCTTAATTACTTTTACAAAACTAAATCAGTTGATCAACAGCAAGTTTGGTACTCTATTTTAAAATAATCCTAAAATCAACACTGACTCTTTAAAACAAAACACTATACTGTACTGTATTTCTTAAACAGTTGGGCTATTTAATTGGTTAAAAAAAATATTCGGATGTTGAAATGTCTAATTCGAGTAACCATGATGATATGGGTTACATTAAAGAGTTTTTGAATAATATTATGTTGTCTGAGTTTTTTTTTTAACCCGTTCAATTATTTTCTATTGTTAAATAAATTATTCCAAAAATTAAATATTAATCGAAATTAATTTAAAATGGTGATAGACGATAATATGATATAAATAATGGTACAATGTTATATAAAAATGAATGATTTTTGATAAATTTTTGAGTATATTTATTTGTTTAACGTCGCATATTTATTTGATGAATTGCTAAAACGATAAATGATATATATAAATTATAAAAATATGACTAAAACTTTCTCTTTTATGAAATATTAGTCGAACTCAATTTACAATAGTGATAGGCGATTATATGAAATAAAATGCTGGTAGAAGATTATGAGTAGTATAAGTGCGACATGAATATAACACCACCCGCCAAAACTAATCGAACACTATATATACGAGCTAGATTTTACTATAGCTGAGGTGCATTGAACCATAATTTTGTTTAGATTGTTAGGGTTAAGGTTTCCCTACGGTTAAGGCTTTCCTACAGTTAAGGCTTCCCTAAGGTTAAAACTCCCACTCTTAGGCTTTAGCTCCTTTTAATTTCTAAAAAAGAAATGATTTTTGATATATTTTTTAGTATATTCATTTGCTTAACCTCACATATTTATTTGATGAATTTTTAATTTGCTAAAATGATAAATAGTATATATATAAATATATATAAATTATAACAATATGATTAAAGCCTTTTTTATGAAAATTAAATACTAATCGAATTCAATTTACAATAGTGATAGACGATCATATGATGTTGATAGAAAATTATGAGTAGGAGAAATGCGACATGAATAAAAAACCACCCGCCAAAACTAACCAAACACTACATATATGAGCTAGATTTCACTATAGTTGAGCTGCATCGAACCATAGTTTTGTTTAGGTTAAGGCTTTCCTAGGGTTAAAACTTTCCTTGGGTTAAAACTCTCCACTTTTAGGGTTTAGTTCCTTTTAGTTTACAAAAAAGAAATGATTTTGATACATTTTTTAGTATATTCATTTGTTTACCCTTACATATTTATTTGATGAATTTTTAATTTGCTAAAACGATAAATGGTATATATATAAATTATAAAAAATGTGACTAAAACATTATCTTTTATGAAAACTAAATACTAACTAAACTCAATTTACAATAGTGATAGGGATCATATGATGTTGGTAGAAAATTATGAGTAGGAGAAGTGCTACATGAATAAATTAATTGATTTAAATCATTTATCTAAAAAATGTATCTTTTTTTGTAAAACCATAAAATGAGTATGTGTATAATTTTAAATGTACTTCATATCTGCACTTCTCTGCTATTATATGTTGTATTAAAGAACTCTATTATTGATAATTGATTGCTTTTAGCCATACTTAATATACATGTGGAGTTAATTTGATTTAGATAGTTTGGGTGGTTTAGTGATTGAAAATTGAGTTTTAGGGGAGGGGGGGGATACAATATAAATTTTAATTTTTATGTTTCCGCAAGACTAATGATTAGTTCATGTTTCACCATTTACTAATGAGACTTATTATCTATGCTTATTACTTGGATTTGTTAGAAGTTCGACCTATCTTGAAAATATTTCAACTGTCTGTGGAATATTATATCTTGCGTTTATATATGCATGTTCAGTGTCTGGTTTGATCGATGATGATGATGATGAGTATATTCATGAAATCGTCGAATTTGTTGGATGGTCTTTTAAACGTGTGATGGATGATTTCGTATTCATTCAGTGAGGGTGTATGTAAGAGGATTATTATTGTTGTCCGTCGTGTTTTGGCATATTGTGGTTTGGAATATAGTTATTTCCTTGAGTTATAATATCATATCTTTTCTTATTAATTAATTCGTGTTTAGTTAATTTAATGTTATCTTGATTTGTTGTAATAACTTTAGATTCTCTTGAGTTCATAATTTTTATTTTATAATTTATAAATCTATATTTTGTTGATTGTATTATAAATATTTTGCATTTTTAATCTATTAATTTATCAAATCTCAAATGTGATATATAAGTCCTTTCAATATTACTATGTCGCGCAGGGCGTGGATACTGCACTAGTATATATCTAATATATTTAGTAAAATCTAATCGTTCCTTAAAAACCCACTATTTTACCAAAACTTATATTAAAAAAGGAGAAAAAAATAAACATTAGGGTTAGAAAAAATATTCAGAACCGAACCGAACCGATCCAAAATTATCATAACCGGATCCGAACTGATTTAAAAAAATATATATGACGGATCCTATATGGAACCAAAAAACCAGAACCGAACCAGACCTCAATCGAGAACTGAACGAATACCTGAAATATCCGAAATATAAATTAACCTATAGATATTTGTGTTCTAAGTTGAGTATGTTTGGGTAGTTTGAGTAAATTTTACAATTTTTTTTAATTGTTTTCCAGGTAGTTTAGATATTTTCAGATAATTCGAATAAAAATAACCAATTTAGATGTATTTTTTTAGTTTTTGTAGATTTTTTTTTTTGGGTATTTTCGTATTCGAAATGTTTCAGAAAATTATGTTTTCATAACTAAAAGCTTAACCAACCTCAAACCGATTGGAACTGAACCAAAATCTCTGTGTCCAGAAAACCTAAAATCGATCGGTTTCGGAATATCCGAATTCCGATTACTCACAAAAATGGTATGGGCTTACGTCTGTTCAATACATTAATAATTTGAGGCCCATTAAGAGTCCAAGGTTTATCTCTCCCTTGTAAGCGAAGACAGAAACTTACATCTAATGTCGTCTCCGGCTAGATCTTCCGCCGCCACGAACGGCGAGGAGCCATCAATTACGAAGATGAAGAACAAGAAGAGAAAGACGACGCCGCAGCAGCAATCGACCTCGATCCCGTCATTTCCTGATGATTTGCTAATAAGCTTCTTCGCACGAATCTCCAGATTGTACTATCCCTCTCTCTCCCTCGTCTCCAAGAGATTCCGATCTCTCCTTACTTCGCCGGAGCTTTACGAGGCTCGATCTCTCCTAGGCCACACCGAGAAATGTCTCTATGTTTGCTTACAGTTTTCTCCTGACCCAAACCCTCGCTGGTTCACTCTCTGCCGAAAACCAACCAACGACACCACTAAGAAGAAGAAGAACTCAAACGGGTATGTATTGGCTACAATCCCAACTCCAAATTCTCCTAAAGCTCACTGGAATGGTGTGGTTTCAGTTGGTTCTAGTATCTACACGATTGGTGGACCAATCAATGATTCACCTTCTTCAAACGTATGGGCTCTAGATTGCCATTGTCACACTTGGAGCATTGCTCCAAGTATGAGTGTAGAGCGAGATTATCCAGCAGCTAATGTAATTGATGGTAAGATATATGTAGCAGGAGGTAACAAAGAGTCCAATTCCTCTAATTGGATGGAAGTTTTCGATCCGAAAACCCGAATCTGGGAGCCTGTGGTAAGCCCTCAAGGCGATAGTCGTGTAGACAAGAGCACAGAGATTAAAGGAAGAATCTACTACTTGTTTAGGAATGGTGGTTTGGTTTACAAGCCAAGGGAAGATAAATGGGAAAGGATAGGAGAGACGACTACTTTTGATTTAGGATGGTCTTGGCTTTCTTATTGCGTGGTCGATAACGTACTTTATTGTCATTGTAACATAGATGGACTCAAATGGTACGACACTAAGAGTCACTGGTGGATGAATTTGAAGGGTTTGAAAGGATTGCCTAAGTTTGCTAGTTACGGTTGTGTTAAACTTGCGGGTTATGGTGGGAAGTTGGCTGTTTTCTGGACCAAGTATTTCCGTGCTAGCAGGTATAAGAAGACAAGGATTTGGTGCGCGGTGATTGTGCTTGAAAGATGTGACAATGGCGAGATTTGGGGAAATGTCGAGTCGCTTGATCCTGTTCTTACAGTACCTAACGGTTTCCATTTCGTGCGTGCTCTTGCTGTGACTGTTTGATGTACTATTGATTCTCTAGTGTATCTTGAGTGATGCTGGTAGAGGATTGGTCTAGTTTGAAGAAGATTAGCTTTTGTACTATTACCAAATTCCTTATGAAACACTGTTTTGGTTGAATTTATGCATATTCAGAGGAAGAAGAAGTGTAAACAAGATACATAATTGAAGAGAGTTTGGTCGTGTGGTGAACAAAACTCTTTGTTCTGTTCCCTTAATATGCAAAGGCTTTGCTTGATTGCTTTCTTACGATCTTATAAACCAATTAATATGGCTTCTTCTTACTTAGACAAGAACATGATGATTAATCTACTTTATTTCTTCACACCAATGGCGCATTTAGAAATATGCGAAATGGATTAGTATTTCAGAAGAAGATAGTTGATATGAATGAGATGGGATTGTTGAGTTTTATATTGGATACGGAAGCTTGAGGTTTGCTCCATGGAATGTAAATAATCTGGTGCAATTGTACGAAGCTGTTTGATGGGCAAATGACATGACTCAGAACTATAACAGTCTTTGATTATTCATAATTACTTTCAGATTCTCCATTAGGGCATCTCCAATCGTTGGGTTCATTTTTTCCTTCACAAATAAACTTTCTTCAAAATCAAGAAAAATATGAAGCAAGTTTCCTCCAATCATTTGTTTAATCTTTTACTTCAAAACGAATATTCCAAACATATTTCATCTCCCATTTATTATTATTTGTTAAATAATACCCTTTATTTTTTAAACATACAAGTTTGTACCCATTATTTTATCTTTTGGAAAATAGTTCAAAAGAATCACAAAATTAAATTTTATTGTCTATACAAGAGTACATTTCATAACATAAATAGGAAAACAAACAAAATGAGATTAGAATAGTAAACATACATGTTTCCGCTAAATAATTAATTAACAAATTTAAAATGAAAAATAAGCTTTTTATTCTTGATTTTTTAAATCAAGCTAGAAAATTATTGGAACTGAATTGCATTTTATATTACAACTTAATTAATTGGATAAAATAATACATTATTCCTTAAAAACCACTAGTTTACCAAAACTTATATAAAAAAGGGAGAAAAAGAATAAACATTAGGGTTGGAAAAAATACCCGCGAAGAATTGTTTGAATTTTCTATTTCATTTACCAAATAATCACTATCAGTTTCTTCTTATAGTTGAGATTCTGATAGTAATTTTTTAGTTAATTTTTCTTGAATATCTGGTTGATCTTAAAATATTTCATTTATTTTCTTTTTCATTTTGCCCTCTGTAGACCTATGTCCTTGTCTTTTACAATTCTAACATACTATTTTTTTTTAGAAAAAATGACTCAAATCCCATGAAACTATGCGAATATGACTAGAATACCATATATCTTTAAAAAATGACTCAAATATTTTCACACCCCTGGTTAATTACGATAAACACCCTTGATTAATTTTTCTTAATTGAGATTATTTTTAATTAAAAAATCAAAAATAAATCCACATCATTAAGAAATAACCGTGATGAGAAAAGAGTCACGCTTCAAAAGCAAAAACGTTTAAGTTCCACATCATTAAGAAATAACCGTGATTAGAAAAGAGTCAAGTTTCAAAAGCAAAAACGTTAAGTTCCACTTCATTAAGAAATAACCGTGATTAGAAAAGAGTCAAGTTTCAAAAGCAAAAACGTTAAGTTCTCTTTCAAAGGAAAAAAAGAACGCAAAAGAAAACCGCAAACTTTGTCAACTGTTCATTCGAAATCGACATTGTTTCTTTCCTCGTGATCGTCTTCTCCACAATCGAAATCGACTTCCCTCGTAATCATCTTCTCCGCATTCGCCTATAATCTTCTTATCCGGTAGGTTGTTGCTAAGTTTTTTTTACTGCGACTGAGTTATTAATAGTGTTGTGGCTGAGTTAGGGTTTTTTTGCAGCTGAGTTATCAATTATATTATGGGTGAATTAGGGTTTTAGCGGCTGAGTTATTAATTATGTTGTGGCTGAGTTATAAATTGTGGCTGAGTTAGGGTTTTTTGCGGCTGAGTTATAACTTATGTTGTGGCTGAGTTATGGTATAGAAAGACGAAACGTCGCGACACGACTGAGTTAGTTTACTATTGCGGCTGAGTTATAAATTATGTTGTGGCTGAGTTATATATTATGTTTTGGCTGAGTTAGTTTTCTATTGCGGCTGATTTATTTAAGTCTTTTGTCATCAGATGGAACATCAAGCAACTGAGATGGAACATCAAACACCTGAATACCCAAGAAGATCAATACGCTCTGCTAATCTAGAAAATAGAGAGTTTAATCACAATTCCTATATGGGAGATTTTGGTTTGGTTAGAACACAATTAGGGCTTGAGGTGTGGGAAGAACTGAAGAAGTTTCCAGTTGGAATAATTGCTAAGCTAGTCGATGGAAAATGTGTGTGGTCTGGTAGGACTGTACACTATCTACTATGTCGACAGCTGAAAGTAGAGAAGAAGGAGATATGGAGCGTGGTTGGTGATCAACCTATCAGGTTTAGCTTACTCGAGTTTGGTGAGATCACTGGGTTAAGCACAGACCCAGTGCCAACAGAAAGTAGAAATGAACCTGACCAATACAGAGAGTTTTGGGACGAGTTGAATGTGCCGCATGGCCTTGGACCCAAGCCTGATGAACTGAGGGCAGCAATAAGAGGTTGTAGGTCCTGGAGTTTTGAAAAGCGTAAATGGTTAGGGCTGTTAGTTCTTCAAGCCATGGGAATTTATGCCGGGCATCATAATTCTAGGATACCTTTTGAAACGGCAAAAAGAGTATTTGATGATGAAGCCATGATGACTTATCCATGGGGTCGGGCTGCATTTGAAGCGCTGGTTGGTAGTATTCAGTCGTTGAATCCAGTAGGAAAGACATACTTCATCAGCGGCCTGGTTTACGCTTTATTGGCTTGGGCATATGAATCTATCAGTTGCTTTCGTGAGCGTTTTAGCAGAATAATCCATGCGGAAGAAATTTCGCTTCTTCGATATGAAGCAACGCGCACACGAGCAAGTTTTGATACAGTCCTGAAAAAGGAGATTCAAGACCATGGTCATGTAAGGTTTTAGGCTGATTTATTATTTATTTGATGGCAGAGTTATTATTTATTTCACGGCTGAGTTATGATTTTTTTTATGGCTGAGTTATGATTTGTTTGTGTGATGGCTGAGTTATTTTTTATTTGATGGCTGAGTTATTCTTCATTTTACGGCTGAGTTATTCTTTATTTGATGGCTGAGTTATGATTTGTTTGATGGCTGAGTTATGATTTGTTTGTGTGATGGCTGAGTTATTCTTTATTTGATGGCTGAGTTATTCTTTTATGGCTGAGTTATGATTATTCAATGGCTGAGTTATGAGTTACTGTTGTAGGTGCGTGTTAGGCATATGGTTTTGAAGGAGTCTATAGAGGAGATGTTTCCTCAGTGGCCGGGTGAAGACGATGACCCATATCTGAGTAACCTGATAAGAGACCTACATTCTGGTAGGTATGTAGTAGGTGATTATTGGGATGTTCAGAGGAAGGAGAAGGAGAAGGAGAAGAAGAAAAAAACAAAGTTGGCTTTAGTTCCTTTTAACTCTGAGTCTGAGCGACCCAGAAAGAAGCAGAAGAAAGCTGCTGAGGAGGATGAAGCTGCTGATGTAGCAGCGAAGAAGGAGGATGCAAAGGGAACGGGTGCTAGCGAGGACGCGGCGGCTATGAATACCATAATCGCTACGCTGGAGAAAATTGCCACTAAATTTGATAAATATGACTCTATTTTTGAGAGGGTTTGCTCGCAGTTTTCCGTCTACGATTCCAAGATGGAAGATATGGAGAAGAATTTTGCTGATAGAGTCAAAGATATGGAGAAGAATTTTGCTGATAGAGTCAAAGATGCAGTGGATGAGCGTCTGAAAGTTTTGGGTTTATCCGAAAGTGCCCAAAACTATGTTCCCAGTCCAAAAACGCGAGCAGGGCAAAAGTCAGATAATAGTCAAACGGTACCTAATACGGTATCTGAGACCCCTGACAATGTTGCGTGGGCTAAAACGACATCGCCTGAGGAGCTTGCTAAGGCCGAAAGCCGAACTCCGCAGCAGTTTTTTCCAAAACAGAAGGAAGCTGTGGGGTCAAAATTGAAGGCGAAAGAACAAATTTCTAAAGGTACGCCTGAGGCGAAAAAGAATTTGTTTGGTAGTGAACTTGATTTCGTAACTGTTTCGCCTGCCAAGCAAGAATTACGACGCGGAACCAGGAGGCACCCAACAGAAAAAGAAAATGAGGAATTTTTGAAAAAGAAGGCTGAGGATGCTGCTAAGAAGAAGTCTGAAGCTGCTGCTAAAAGGAAGGAGATCGCTCTTAAGAAGAAAGAAGAGAAGGCAGCGGCTGATTTAAAGAAGAAGGAAGAGAAGACAGCGGCTGAGTTAAAGAAGAGAAGCGGCTGCGAAGAAGAGTCGTGAGGGTGTAATAAGAATACAATTGCTGGTTGTGAAGACGAAGGGGAAGGGGAAGATGGAAGGTCCAACTGATGTTGAGGATGTGACCGATGAAGTTCTCGTAAAAGAAAACCAACTGTTACCAGAGTCTGAGGAGGAAGAAGATGAAAGGCTTCGGTTAGCGAGAATTAAGGAGTATCGGTCGAGGGTTTAATTAGCTACAACTGGGTTAGCAGGGAAGCCAAATCCTCCTTCAGCAGTTTTTCCTTCTGTTGGAGACAATGGGACGACGTGCATGAGGAAGGGTTTTGAACCTTCATCAGCGATCTATGATCCTCTCGCACCTGTTGACCCGGCTAATCTGGAGAAACTTAAGCAACATCTGAAGCCATTCGAGTATAGACTTTTACACCATTCTTTTTTTTTTAATTTTATACAGCTATTAGCAATATTTGTCTAAACTGACTTGTGTTTGATTATTAGGGCCATTGCACTGACCGATCTTAATAACGAGGAAGTAAGTTTCTACAGAATTCTCATGACTGAAAGAAAGCATTGGCCAGATACTGTAAGTATAATTTACGGCTGAGTTTTGATTATTTATAACTGAGTTGTTAGTTATTTAATGGCTGAGTTATGGTTATTTATGGCTGAGTTATTTGTTATTTGATGGATGAGTTATCGTTGTTTGATGGCTGAGTTATTGTTGTTTGATGGCTGAGTTATTGTTGTTTGATGGCTGAGTTATGGCTGTTTGATGGCTGAGTTATGTCTGTTTGATGGCTGAGTTATCGTTGTTTGATGGCTGAGTTATTAGTTATTTGGTGGCTGGGTTATGTTTATTTAATGACTGAGTTATGATAATTCGATGGCTGACTTAATCTTCTATGTACAGCATGTTGCTTCGTATATGAGAGTCCTCACCAAAAGGTCCATGCAAGATCCCAGCCCATTCTGGTCCAAGCGCATAGCCTTTGTGGACACGTGGTTCCTAGGATTATGGGTTCGGGATTTCGAGCAGTTCAAGATGAATCCAAAGATGTTCAAATTCAAGGACTCAGGTTATGAAAATCTCATATACGGTAAGATTCCCGCCGACCTTTCGACAAACAAGAAGTGGCTTGAAGATGTTGATTATTTGTACGGAGTGCTTCATACTGGAGGAGATCATTGGGTGGCGTTTCACGCGGATCTTCTGAAGGAGAAGATCGATGCCTACGATCCCATCATTGTACAGGTAACTCTTGAAAGTGAACAGAAGATGCTAGAAGCATTTAGGCCGCTGTTGCAAATGATCCCTGCAATGATCGATGCTGTCATTCCTGGAAGAAAAACCGTTTGCCGAAAACAATTTGCGTTCTGACTTATTAAAAGCGGCAAAAACATTCCCCAAAACACCCAAGTTGGCGACTGTGGCGTGTATTCAGCGAAGTTTATCGAGTGTCTAGCGCTTGGTGTAACTTTTGATGGAATATGCGATAAAAATATTCAGGGTATACGGGTGAAAATGGCAGCAGAGATCTTCACTGAAAAGGGATATGATATGTTGGCGCAGTTTAGCTGATTTAGCCCTTGTGAACCTTCTATTTGTATGTTCAATTGTATGTTTTTAGGGTATATAACTCAGCCGTAAATTGTATGTTTTTAGTGTATATAACTCAGCCGTTTTGTTTTGATAACTCAGCCATTTCATTTAGATAACTCAGTCATACCCTAAACCCTAAAATCGAAAATGAAATTTAAGACTTACAAAAATTATAATTAAGATCAATTTGTTAATATAAAATGAATATAAATCATCTGAATGTGAATACTTTCTTTCTTCAATTTACAAGTCGAGACTCTAACTTGATCTTGAGATATAAATTGTCTTACAAGTACTTAAAACTTTACATATAGTTAAGACCCAAAATAATATACTGCAAACCACATAGAATTTTTTTTCAATTGAATGTGTATAATTTATTTCATTTGAGACTCTAAATCATATATTTTCTAAATGCTAAACCCTAAAACCCAAACCATGATCCCTATACCCTAAACCCTAAATCCATAACTCAGCCGTGAAATTCCTATAACTCAGCCGTCAAATGTAAATTTGGGCGGGAAATTTGCGACGTTTCGTCTTCCTATCTCTCCATCTTGCGACGTTTCGGCTTCCTATCTCTCTCTCTATATATATAGCCATTCTCTTTAACATTGTCTCTCCCATCACTTTTTTTTATAGAAAAAACCTAATCTCATAAAAACATACATCATGTCGATTGTCCCTAATATGACATCCCAGTTCGAGAGCATGATCAATGCCATACACAACATGCAAGATCGGGATAACCTCCCTCTTCTAAACCCTGGTGCGGGTGTCTGGTGTGACCAAACTACTGTTACGTGGTTTAAGTTTTTACACGATATCTCGCAGGCGATCCCGGATATTCTTCGAGATGGATGGGTTGAGCCGTGGCCGACTTACCACTTCATTCCCGATGATGTTAAGGGACAGTGGTTTCTTAAACTAACTGTAAGCATAATTTAACTTTCATATTAGATTTAACTTTTTGTTTCTTAAACACTAATACTTTTTGTTTCTTTTTATAGCGAAAATACAGATGGGATCCGAGGCATAATTTGACGGTATGGACACAGTTTAATCTGCTGGCTAGAACGATATTTTGAACTCAAATGCGGATGTTTAAGAGGATATGGCATCATGGCGGCGAGAAGCCTGATTGGATTACAAATAGAGTTTGGGTTGCTCTCGTCGAAATGTTTGATGAGTTTGGCCCAGATAATTTTGAGTTTGGACAATGTAATTTTAAATAAATGTTTGAACCCTAAATATTTTGTATAAATTTTGAGTTTATTTATGAATCAGCCGTTTACTACAATTTTTGTTTTTGCTTACAACAATTTATACAAGTTTTTATATAACTCAGCCGTGAAGTATAATAACTCAGCCTTACTAAACATAACTCAGCCGTCAAGTATAATAACTCAGCCTTACTAAACATAACTCAGCCTCATTAAACATAACTCAGCCGTGAAGTTCCTATAACTCAGCCGTCAAATATAATAACTCAGCCTCATTAAACATAACTCATCCGTCAAGTATAATAACTCAGCCGTGTCGCGACGTTTCGTATTTCTATATCATAACTCAGCCATCTCGCGTCGTTTCGTATTTCTAGTTTCACCCGGTTTATTAATTGAAATTATAATTTTTCCCGCCCTATTTTGGGCGGGAAAATCAAACAAAAATCCATAACTCAGCCGTGCCGCGACGTTTCGTCTTACCAAAATCCATAACTCAGTCGTGTCGCAACGTTTCGTGTTTCTATTTTGGGAAAAATCAAATCAAAAATCAAATCAAAATCCATAACTCAGCCGTGCCGCGACGTTTCGTCTTACCAAAATCCATAACTCAGTCGTGTCGCAACGTTTCGTGTTTCTATTTTGGGAAAAATCAAATCAAAAATCAAACCAAAATCCATAACTCAGCCGTGCCGCGACGTTTCGTCTTACCAAAATCCATAACTCAGTCGTGTCACAACGTTTCGTGTTTCTATTTTGGGAAAAATCAAATCAAAAATCAAACCAAAATCCATAACTCAGCCGTGCCGCGACGTTTCGTCTTACCAAAATCCATAACTCAGTCGTGTCGCAACGTTTCGTGTTTCTATTTTGGGAAAAATCAAACCAAAAATCAAACCAAAATCCATACAATAAAGCCATATTGTAAACAAAATCCATAACTCAGCCGTAATACAACCAACAATTTATTTTGGACAAGTTCTTGCATTATGTCCAACCTGTTTACAACGAGAACATGTGTGTTCTTTCCTAGGACGTTTATTCTCAAGTGCAACTTCTAGAGCAGATTTCATCCTACCTTTCTTAGGCCTTCCTGGTGGTTGACGAACAACCGGGGGAAAGCACGGTTGGTTAGCCACATTATCTGGAACTTGGAGCGCTGAATCTACCGGCATGATCGACTGAGCATATGCGTTTACCAAATTATTGTTTTGATAGTAAGGACTGCACAGGGATATCCGACATTTATCCATGTTCTCGGCAGCTGCGATTGCATGAACGCATGGTAATTTCTTCCCTTCGAAACGCCGGCATGTGCATGTTTTTCCGTCCAAATTCACAACATGCGAAGAAACCCCAGAAGATCCATAGATAACTTCAGTGTGATATTCATCATTCCTTCGTGCCGTCATAAGTCTAGCGGCAGTAACACGATCCTATTATAAATACAGAATAAAAAATGTCAAAATAGCATAAACAAAGTAACGGCTGACTTATCAAATATTACGACAGACTTATCAAATGCTTTGGCTGACTTATGAAATGTTACGGCAGACGTATCAAATGTTACGGCTGACTTACATGTAGTAGTTTCTCGACACCATGCGAAAGCGTGGTTAGCTGCGATATAGCATCCTCTCTCCGTTCAACAAACCATCTGGTCATCATAACCCATATCGATTCTAATAGTCGAACAATGTTAAGAATTATAGCATTTGACAGTGCATGGTTCATTGATTCCGCTATGTTCGTAGTCATCAAATTATACCTTTCGCCCGGGAAATGAACACGCGCCCACAGGTTAACACCAGCTCTTTCAAGGTAGCCATGGAGTTCAGGATTAATCGCTTGAATCTCCTCGTATATCGCAGTAAAATCAGGCATCCTAAAACATCTTGCCGCTTGCTTCACCAGACGAAAAACATCTTTTCCTCTGAACTGTCCCAAAATGTTCTTATATAAATGATAAGTGCAAATTCCCCGAGAAGCCAACGAATATACATTCCCAATTGCTTTCCCTATCGAGTTATGCCTATCCGAGATTATCGCAAGACCCTCATCATCAGGAATCACAAGTTTTAGTTGCGTAAAAAAACAGTGCCACGAATCATCATTTTCAGTGTCAACCACACCGAAGGCAATTGGGAAAATCTGAAAGTTACCATCCTGAGCTAGTGCTGTGAGAAGCGTTCCTTTGTATTTACCAGTAAGAAACGTACCGTCGACAACGACAACTTTGCACATGAAAGGAAACCCATTTACGCTCGCACCAAATGCAAGGAACATATACATGAATCTTCCAAACTCATCGATTTGAAGACGCGTAATTGTACCAGGATTTGCCCTTCTTATCTTGTATAAGTAAGAAGGCAAGTCTTCAAACCCACTCTCAGGAGTTCCCATCTCGAGTTCCCTTGCAAATCTTAGCGTTCTATGTGATTTCCAATAATCCATCTGACCACATGGAAAATAATACAAATAAGTCAGCCCAAACGTAGTAGTAACTCAGCCGTTAAGTTTATATAACTCAGCCGTTGAGTTTATATAACTCTGCTGTTGAGTTTATATAACTCAGCCGTTGAGTTTATATAACTCAGCCATTAAGTTTATATAACTCAGCCGTCTCGTTTATGTAACTCAGCCGACTCTTTTATATAACGGCTGCCGTTGACTCAGCCGCAAGTACTAATAATTACCTTTACACCAAATTGCGTTTTGATAGATATTCCGACACTCGTAGGTCGAACTGACGGACCAACGTCGCCGAGAAAGTCCTTGTACAACTCTCCTAAAATAGCCGCTGTTGCTTTTCGAGATCGACTAGAACGCTCAGTTATAGAACATGTATGATCCGAATCGTATATACGAACATAAAATACCGGGGGATCCCCTAGTGTAGTAGCACGAACTCTCCAGAGACATCCACCAACCCAACACTTAACAACGAGTGTATCCGAATCGGATACGTGTACATCAAAATCAAATCGATCCTTCACCGTAAGAAGTTTCAGTCGTTTCTCCAAATCGGTTTTACTCTCAAATCGTTGCCCTACCGAGAGGTTTAGGGAAGACAAATCTAACCTTGGAACCTCCGGATTCCCTTTAGATCCGATCGTCGACAAGTTATTAGGTCTCTTTTTAGGAGATAGTGTCGGTGAATCTTCGTCTTGTGTTGGAGACTCACCGAATAAACTGAAGTTATCCCCATCAAATGACTCACCATCCGAGTCGTCGAACATATCAAATCGGCTATCAAATTCATCATCTTCTTCGTCTTCTTCGCCTACTTCATTTTCTTCGACTACTTTATTTTCTTCGCCTTCTTCATCTTCTTCGTCTTCTTCATTTTCTTCGACTACTTCATTTTCTTCGTCTTCTTCATCATCTTCTTCTACTTCATCCTCCAAGTTGAAACCATCATAATTCCCACAGTAATCTTTGTATCTAGATTCAACTTCTGAGCTATAACTGAATAACCTTTTATTCTTCTCTCTCGCTCCGTCATTCCGACTAATTTCATTCTCCGTAATCTCCACACAAAGACGTAAGTGTTCAATTTTTCTGAGACTTAAAAAAACTTGCAACTGTCGAGTATTTGAGAGGTAAACTGGTGGAGTATCGTGCGCCATTGTTTTCAAAGCTTTATTCGAGAACATGTAGCTCAGCTGAATCTGATGGCTCGACTCCTTCAATCCGTAATCATCGAGTACTATCTTCGCAAGTTCGTCTACTGTTGTTTTCTCATTTATATGCACAACTCTACATCCTCTACCGTTGGTGTTGAATACATATCTGTGTTTCTTAACCCAGTTACAGGAAACAATAATTACCGGATCCATAAGATCTCTGATGAATGAAAAAGCTAGATGAAGAATAGTAAGAAGAAGGCGAAGGTCGTAGATGAAGACTGTCGTAACATTAATAATGACATGGCAAATAAGAGCTGATGACATGGAAAATCGGAGCAGATGACATGGAATATCAGTAAGTCAGCCGCCAAACGAACACATAACTCAGCCATTAATAAATCAGCCATCAAGTATAGTGTAAGTCCGCCGCGACGTGAATAGTATTTCAGTAATTAATCTTTCGCTAATAAATCAGCCGTAATAAGGCTATGAAATATTAAGTCAGTCGTATCGTCAAATAAATCAGCCGTCAAATGAATGCTATTCTAGTAATTAATCTTCCGCTGATAAGTCAGCTGTAATAAGGCTGAGTTATTGTTAACCCAGCCAATTACTGCTGATTTACGTAACAGCCGTAACTGCTTCCCAACCGGAGAACATAACTCAGCCGTAACTTGTGTTCGTAGGTCAGCCGATCTCTCATAAGTCAGCCAGATTTCTGTAAATGGGCCGTCACTAACGGCTGATTTATGTTCGTAAGTTAGCTATTACCTCATAAATCAGCCCGCCGTTGTATAACTCAGCCGTAACTTCTGTTCATAAGTCAGCCGTTATCTAATAAGTCAGCCAGATTTCTGTAAGTCAGCCGTCACTAACGGCTGATTTATGTTCGTAAGTCAGCCGATCTCTCATAAGTCTGCCGCTTTTAATAACTCAGTCATAACTAACCATAACTCAGCCGCAACGTAACCATAACTCAGCCGTATCCATTTACGGCTGAGTTCATTAGTACACGTCAGCGATTTCCTACGTGGTTGCTTACGTGGCTATGACATTCTTGTAATTACATTTTTTGTCACAACGTAACAAAAGGGCACGCTGGGTATTTAAAAATGTCAGTAATAAAAAAAAGTTTTATATGGTTCTAGTAATATTTCCTAATTTCCATGGGATTTGAGCTAAATATCTTTTTTTATTGGCTTAAATTTTTTGTTATTCTTTGAATAATATTGATTTGTTGGTTTTTTATTAAAATCTTTATTTTTATGATAACGTTTTGTATTGTTAAATTTTCTTTGTCTATATTTTAACCGTTTGACTCTTGAAGGTAGATTAAATTGATTATAACCATATTGTTCACACTATGAACCCATAGTTATTCTAAATTTAAATTTAGAATTACGTTTTTTATCTTTATGTTCTTGGCATATTGCTAATCCTTCCTTTTTAACGAATACAAATAATTGACCATATATAATCATTCATAGTCACTCAGCCTTGCTAAACAAGTGAACATCCTTCCTAAACTTATTTTTAAGAAAGTTTTTTATTTGTTTAGGAAAGCTTTTCTAAATAAGTGAAAATTCTTCATAAACTTATTTTTTACGAAGATTTTTACTTGTTTAGGAAGGTGTTTAGGAAGACATTCCTAAACAAGTGAAAATCCTTCATAAACTCATTTTTAAGAAGGTTTTTTATTTGCTTAGGAAGGTGTTGAGGAAGGCCTTCATGAACAAATAAAAATCCTTCCTAAACTTATTTTTGGGAAGGTTTTTCATTTGTTTAGGAAGGTTTTCATAAACAAGTGAAAATCCTTCATAAACTTATTTTTGGGAAGGTTTCTCATTTGGTTAGGAAGCTGTTTTTAAAATTTATTTTTAGGAAGGTTTCTTATTTGCTTAGGAAGGTGTTTAAGAAGATGTTTATGAATGCCTTCCTAAACAAGTGAAAATCCTTCCTAAACAAGTGAAAATCCTTCCTAAACTTATTTTTAAGAAGGTTTTTTATTTTCTTAGGAAGGCCTTTCTAAACAAGTGAAAATTCTTCTAAAAATTATTTTTGGGAAGGTTTCTTAGTGGTTTAGGAAGGTATTTAAGAAGGTCTTCCTAAACAAATGAAAAATCCTTCCTAAATTTATTTTTTTTAGGAAGGTTTTTAGGAAAGTGTTTAGGAAGGCCTTCCTAAACAAGTGAAAATTCTTCCTAAATTTATTTTTAAAAAAGTTTATTATTTGCTTAGGAAGGTGTTTAGGAAGACCTTCCTAAAACTAAGTTTTTAAAACAGCTTCCTAAACAAATGAGAAACCTTCCCAAAAATAAGTTTAGGAAGGTTCTCAAAAATAAGTTTAGGAAAACCTTCCTAAACACCTTCCTAAGCAAATATAAAATCTTTCTAAAAATAAGTTTAAGAAGGATTTTCACTTGTTTAGGAAAGCCTTCCTGAACACCTTCCTAAGCAAATAAGAAATCTTCCTAAAACTAAGTTTTTGAAAACAACTTCCTAAACAAATGAGAAACCTATCAAAAAATAAGTTTTGGAAAGATTTTCACTTGTTTAGGAAGACCTTCCTAAACACCTTCTTAAACAAATGAAAATCTTCCCAAAAATAAGTTTAGAAGACCTTCCTAAACACCTTCCTAAGTAAATAGAAAACCATATTAAAAAAAAAATTTAGGAAAGCTTTCCTAAACACTTTCCTAAACACTTTCCTAAGCTTTTTAATCTTGATCCAAAATTATTGGAACTGAATTGCATTTTATAGTAAAAACTAATTCATTGGATAAAATAATACATAATTTTTTTATGTATAAAATTTAAACATATAGAGAAATTCAAAGACTAATTTGCAAGTAAAAAAGTTCACCTTCAAAATTTGAAGCAAATGAATAGTAAATATTCAAATATGACACAACATTATTCATTCTTTCATTTGAAGATAAAAATGAAATACCATTGGAGAAGATTCCTTCATTTTCATCTTCAAAATGAATGAAAAGGTGAAATTTGAAGCACCATTGGTGATGGTCTAAAATATATGTATTTTGCATGTATTTATGTTTTAATATATCAATCAATTAAACTTCAATATTTTTTTCTTAAAATTTTGTTTTAGCTTTTTCATTCGAAAAACGTTAATCACTATATTATTTGATAGGTATGACAGAATACAATGATCTATTTTAGTTTTTGTGAACTTAATAAGACTTTTTCTTAATTTAACTTTCTGTTTATTGTCTACAACATATATATATATATATATATATATATATACATATACATATATATGGTCACATAAAAAATAAATATTCAAGCACAAACAAAACAAGATCAATGGTTTAATATTAAATCTAGGATCCGCATATATACGAGTTTCTAAGGTAGTATACTAAAAATTTGTAAAAAACAACCAAAATATGAGAATAAATTCATCAAGATATGGTGTATAAATAGATTAAAAAATATACTAATTCAAAGAGATAGGAAAAACTAATAATTCGAAAATATGTGATAAACTTTAATTAAAAAATCAAAGAATAAAAATAAATAAAGAAATATTAGGTCTCTCGATAAGTGGTTTTGCATCAACTTTTTCAAATTTTATATATTTTTACGAGTGATCTGATTTTAGTTTCCACTTTTAGTTGATTACTTTCCTTTATAAAAATTTATAAAATAATATATTTCAAACCCGCATATATATATATATATATATATATCCTAAATTGTATTAGAAAAGAAAGATAGACGATATTTTACTTTGTCACAAAATACTACAAATAAATTCATTTAAAATTTATGGGCTTACGTTCTTCTTAACAATATCGAGTCATCTCCTATTTCGCCGATTCAACTCTCAACTAGGTTTTGCCTTGTATGGAGTCTTTGGAAAACACAAAACGATTTAGTTAACTTTTCATTGGTAGACAATGGAGTCCATTAGACATTTATCATCAAGCCAAGAATGAAGCATTTGAATGGACATAAGCAAATGGCTCTCCAACACCACAAAGAAATGCCAATTCAAGGGAACAACATATTCCTCTTTGGTCAACGCCTCCAAACGGATGGCTGAAATGCAACCACGATGCGTGTTCCAATCCATCAAATAGTCTCGTTGGGATTGGATGGATCATTTCGTAACTCAAACGGTGATTTTGTTATTTCAAAATCAGCTTTTCTACCACAAAGCGAACTCGGCTTCTTGAAACGGAAGGCTTAAGCATGTTACATGCTCTACAATTAACATGGTACCGTGGTTACCGTTGTTTAATTTTTGAAAAATATTCACAAAATCTGGTTGAACGAAATGACATAACAATGGAGAATTTGATTCAAGACATGCAAGTGTTCAAGTGGTCCATATCGAAAGAATGACAAACAAAATAACAGATAAACTTGCTCATATAGGAAAATCTCAATATACCTCTGGCTGTATTCATAATTCTTCTCTATATATTCAACATTTTCTCAATTGAGTTAGTAAAAATGTTTTCTTAAATATAATGAAACAAATGTTCAAACATTTGGTTACGTATATTCAGTACATTAATAGTTTGAGGCCCATTAAGACTCCAAGGTAAGTTGCAAGTGAGAAGACGGAATCTTATTGTCTATGTCTGTTTAGGGTTCGCTCTTGACGAAAACCACTCTCTGCAAGAAACCAACCCGAACCATAAGAAGAAGAAGAAGTCAAGTGGGTATGTTTTGGCTACAATCACAACTCCAAATTCTCCTCAATCTCCTACAGCAGGTGTGGTTTCAGTTGGTTCTAGTATCTACACCATTGGTGGAATCAATGGTTCACCTTCTTCAAACGTATGGGTTCTAGATTGCCATTGTCACACTTGGCACAAGGCTCCAAGCATGCGTGCGGAGCGAGATTATCCAGCAGGTAATGTATTTGATGGTAAGATATATGTAGCAGGCGAGATTATCCAGCAGGTAATGTATTTGATGGTAAGATATATGTAGCAGGAGGTTGCAAAGAGTCCAATTCCTCTAATTGGATGGAAGTTTTCGATCCGAAAACCCGAATTTGGGAGCTTGTGTTAAGCCCTCAACGCAACGATCGTGTATACAAGAGTGCAGTGATTCAAGTAAGTATCTACTACTTGTTTAGGATTGGGGGTTTGATTTACAGTCCAAAGGAGGATAAATGGGAAACGATAGGAGAGATTACTAGTTTCGATATAGGATGGTCATGGCTGTGGTAAAGAACGTACTTTATTGTTGTTGTAACTCAGATGGACTTAAATGGTAAGAGAAACTGGTGGATGAATTTGAAAGGATTGCCTAAGTTTGCTGGTTATGGTTGTGTTAAACTTGCGGATTATGGTGGAAAGTTGGCTGTTTTGTGGACTAAGTATCTTCGTGCTAGTGGATATAAGAGTACGAGGATTTGGTGCGCGGTGATTGTGGGGAAATGTCGAGAGGTTTGATCCTGTTCTCACAGTCCCTAACTCTTTCCATTTTGTGGGTGCTCCTCTTGCTGCTACTGTTTGATGTACAATTGTCTCTCTAGTGTATCTTATTATTTAGCTTAGTTTGGTCGTGTGGTGAACAAAAGTCTTTGTTCTATCCCTTAATATGCAATGGCTTTGCTTTGATTACTTCTTACAATCTTATGAACCAATGAAAATGGCTTCTTCTTACCTGTACAAGATGAATCTAGTTTATTTCTACATAGCAAACCTTAAGCTATTTTAATAGTTTCTGAAAGAATCATTATTTTTAACATTTTTTCCTTTTTACAAAATGTATATACACTTTTTTCTTCATTTTACACGTGCCGGGCATTTCACCAAACCTGACCTGACAATGGAGAATGAAGGCCCAGTCAAAAGCCCAATAAAATAATACCCGTTTCTAATTCGACGGCTGAGATTGAGCCTTGACTTTGACTCATTACAAATTCCTAAATTAAATTGCGTTTCTATAAAGCCTACTGAGTCGCTTTCTCTTCACTCACTCACTTCCTTTTGTCATTCTCCTAAAGACCAGATCGATCGATAACCAACAAAGCGAAATTAGGGTTTTCTAATCATCATCATGGCGATGCAGAAGGCTAAAGAGACCGTTTCAACCAATTCCGTTGTTGTTTTCAGGTCTCTCTCTCTCTCTCTCTCTGATTCTATCTTCTCGATTCTCCATTTTTCTCTCGATTTATCTATGTTTGTTTGTGAATCGGATGGTATCTTCGAATCTGTGTGGCTTTTGATCGTGTGTTATCCAAATCGATTTCCATGGAATTTAAATACGATTGTGTTTGAGGATGTATCTAGACGCTTTTGTGTACGAAAGGAGTATCTGTCTTTGCGTTTTTGATCTTGAGTAAATCTGATGGATTGTTTTGCGTTTTTGGTTTTTTGTTTGCAGCAAGTCGTATTGTCCTTACTGTGTGAGTGTGAAGGAGCTTTTGCAACAACTGGGAGCTACGTTCAAAGCCATTGAGCTCGACAAAGAAAGTAATTTCATCGATTCTCATCGTAACTTCCGTTTCATTTACCGTTTGTTAATGTTTTTGGATTGTTCTTCTTGTTTATGTACTTTGTGATTTGAGTTTAGCTTTTGTTTGTTTGATCCAAGGATAGGTTTTGTTCATGAATCCATTTGTCGAAAAATTATCTGTTTTTAATGTTTTTGGAATGGTTTAATTGTTATATTGCTTGTGTACCGAGATTCGAGTATAGTTTTTTGTTTAATCCAAGTTGTATAGGCTTTGTTCATAAACCCATTAGTCGTACATTTCTTTGTTTGAAATGTTTTAATTGTTATATTGCTTGTGTGCCGAGATTGGAGTATAGTTTTTTGTTTGATCCAAGTTGTATAGGCTTTGTTCATAAACCCGTTAGTCGTACATTTCTTTGTTTGAAATGTGTTGGAAAGTTTCAGTTGATCTTCTTGCTTCTGTATTGAGATTCGAGTTTAGGTTATTGATTCAAGTAGAGGTTTTGTTTATAAACTCACATGATAAAATTTCTCTGCTTCCTTGGGAGATTCTAGTTTAGGTTTTTGTTTGATCCGACCTAGTATTCGTTCAGAAGCCAATCATCATAAATTTCTCCGTTTTCTTTAAAGATTTTTGATCCAAGTAGAGGTCTCGTTCACGAACCCAACCTGGGAAATTTCTTTGTTTTCTCTTGGATCATTACCCTCAATTTATATTACTCACTAGAGAATCCAGACTCAAGGATTGATCTGCTTATGTCGAATAATCCGTTACTGCTATATAAAACAGGTGATGGTGCAGTAGTTCAATCAGCTCTTGGTGAATGGACAGGACAACGCACTGTGCCTAATGTGTTTATAGGAGGGAAACACATTGGTGGCTGCGATGGTAAGCAAAACAGAACAAATCCTTTTAAAATATTCGAATTTTGCGAACCTTTAGTTTTGGTTTTCCCTAAACCAAATCTTGTGATTTCCATTGTTTTGTAGCAACGACAAACTTGCATAAAGGCGGTAAGTTGGTTCCGCTGTTAACTGAAGCTGGTGCTATCGCTGCAAAAGCTGGAACGACTTCTGCTTAAGAAGCACATTCCATTTGTGATTGCTTCTATCAAGAATAAAAGAGGTTTGAGTCAGCAATAAAAAACTTGTTTTGATGTCAAGTTAAACGATAGTCTGAAATGTTTTTAAGATTGTGGTCATGTCGAAGTCGGTTTTGAACTTTTGATACATTCTCTCGATAAATAGAAACTCGAATCTCAGACTCATAAGCTCTCAGTTAAATGTAACTGAAGAAGAATGCAAAAAAAGGTCATTGTTAGGGAAGATTGAATACTGACTGCGATATTAGAGCTCTATTACCTATATTTAGTTCATTTGCCATAGGATTCGTTCCACGTTTGGAAAATGTATCGGCTGATACGTTCGCTAAAGAGGCTTTTCGAGCTCTCACCATTTGATAATAAAACGTTTCGTGACCAAAGAAAAAAGAAACTACTGTATCAAATTAATTTACCTGATAGCACACTTTTTTTTCTAACCGAGTATGTTTTTAGATAAAACTCAATACGATTTTATTGGTTTGTTATTTTTCCCATTTTTTTAAGTAAATTAATTGAGGAGCTACCAAAATCTCAATCTCAGCCGCAACTTGAAAATTATGTTAGTGATTGTACTTAACATCTTTTCTCAAATGATGTTATTTCTCTTTCTTCCTACCAAATCATATAAGCTTTTGTAGCCACTCGTCATATTAATATCGTATGAAACTTAAACCCACTTGACAATGCCAATAAACCCATTTAACTCTTCCTTTTATCCATTTATGGGTTCAATTAATCCTTCCTTGACATAGCATAAATTAAGGTTTTGCCCTTAATTGACATTTGCTTTATGTGAAGGTGAGAGGTGTCTACGTCTCCAACTAATTACCTTTCTGGATTTCACTCGCAATCCTTACGCGTGCTCACCACTGACCTAATATATAGGCATAATAATGAAATTAGTAACAAATATTTAGACCATGTAGTATTATATAGAGGATTATGAACATATCAAACAATTATGCAACTTTATCCTAATATATAGGCATAATAATGAAATTAGTAACAAATATTTAGACCATGTAGTATTATATAGAGGATTATGAACATATCAAACAATTATGCAACTTTATTGAGAATGTTTACACTTTACACAACTTATATTCATGGCTGGGCCTGAGCACATGACAACAAAGCATGGGCCTTGGGCCCTCGTTTTTTTTACCAATTTTTAAGGCCCCCAATTTCTAGTTATTTATATATATATATAACAATTAAAAATATATTTTATCCAAAATTATAAGCCTACCAAAAGCTCAACGCATTATGTTAACGTGAATACGTGATGGGAACAGATTTATATAGAAACCAATTAATTATAATAAAACATTTTCCTTTTTCTTTTTCCCTTTTTTCTTTTGTTCGACATGTATTTTTTCTTTTAATGATAATTTATGTTTATGATCAGATTATAGTTGGAATCGATGAGTAAAATAATTTTGTTATGAAAATTTTAGGGATTTCAACAAGACTTTGCTGGAAAAAATACAAGAAGGATAATTTTTCAGAATAGGTAGATTTTATTATCAATGTCAGGCTGTTTTTTTTTGGAGAATTTGTGTTTCATTTAACTAATTTTTAATTTTTAAAGTTATTTTAAAAAAAATGCGTTTGATTATGGTTTTGTACTGTAAAACAAAGGCCTCCGTTTTGAGGTTCGATTCTGGCCCCATTTTTTCAGGACTGGTTATCATGAATCCCAAAATCGACAAATTTGTATGCATTCACCACCGAGATAGATATCAATGCAACCGAAAAACCCATAAGTTGTGACTTTTAGTTTGGTATGCAGAGAAGAGAACCCTCAGACGTAAAAAAATTGTAGTGGCCGGAAATTAACTCTACAATTGAAAGATGAAATAGTTGCATAAATGAACTATATTAAACGCAAGGTTTTTATATTAAACACAAGGTTCTCACCAATCTTATGTCTTTATGCCTTAATTAGACTCAAGGTTCCCATTGATTATGCTTTTGTAAAATCTAACTTTTATTTAAAAGATATTTACATTTTAGCAAAAAAAAAAAACTATATTAAATATAGGTTTGACTGCTATAAGCTCCCTCAACTTTTCACTTCTGCTTTGATTTCCATGGATTTTTGAACTTTCTATTTCTCCTCCTTAGAAAGTATATCTCTTTATATTTTCCCCCAAACTATTTAAACTCTTCAAAATTTCTCAAATCGAGTTAAACCACTGATTTCGTTTAATTAACCGAAAATTGTATTTCAAAAATACCGTTTAGATTAACTTGGTTAATAATCGCGTTTGATTTAATCTGTATTGTAACCCTCTCTTTGAAAAAAAAGGAGAGTTTTAAATAGGGGTAAGATTCAAATTTTAGCTAAATTCGGGTTATTGTAAAAGCGATTAGGTTAGACAAATATCGATTAATACTCGGTTAATGAAACGCAATCTCGATTTTGGAAAATTTGAAGAGTTTAAATAATTTAGGGAAAAATATGAAAATATGTACTTTTTAAGAGAAAAAATAGAAAGATCAAAAATCTTGGGGATTGGAGCGGAATGAGAAAAGTTGAGAGGGCCAGTTAACCCTTAAATATATCTTTACTTTCAATCCCCAGGTTTACATTCACTTATTTGATTGTATCACTAACTAAACTAATCCAAATAGGTAAAGTAGAAGTGTTCATGTCCAGAGCTCATCATCAATTTATTTTTATTTTCTGAGAGAAAAAATACCCAATAATTTTTACCTTTTCCTTTAGTGATTTCTGGAAAAATAAAAACAAGAACTTTACTAAATATCAGTGCAAGAGAAAAAAAAATCTTTAGAGTCGTTGCTATATAACGCGCTTATGACCAATGTGGATAAACATTTCCACTTACTTAACATAAAACCACAAAGTAAGTTTCTTTATAATCGGCTTAGAGTAGTACTATATAACTTTTGGTTGATGGGGCAAATCAAGTGCCTTTCCATATATGCATAATTATTAATCGTCCTTCATTTGATAAAGTTCATGATCATTCATACATAGTTATGACTCAATGATAAAGCTTGATACATTGAGAAAATCTTTCATATTTCCCATTAGTAATTTGTCTGTATATTTATGGCATTTATCATTCTTTTAATCTCGAAGGTTCAATCCCAGTAAATTAAACCAAATCAAAAATATTGTGCTAGCATCTATCTATCTATTATATAATGGGAGAGTTTTTTCTCTCCTTAAAATGTCCTCATCATCATTTTCAAAGTTTTACATCATTAAAAAAGAGTAATTACATTTAAACTAGATTTATTAATTCAATAAATTAACATTCTTCTATTTGTTGTTTTATATTAATTACCACACAAATGTTTTTTTAGAAAAACGAAACTAAAAAATACAATACAAAAAAAAATTATTAGAAGAATTAAAATAAAAATGTTGAATATGAAAATAGATATTTTGTCATCAAATGTATAAAACTGAAAACAAATCATATTCTAGATATTCATTTATTCATATTAATTGTAGTTTTAATGTATAACTCTAAATTATATAATATAAACAAGAAATTAAGTAAAATAATTAAAACTTAAAAGTTAACATCATTAATATTAATATATGAAGAATGAGATAAAATTATAATGAACTTGATAGAAATTAATAACTCAATATAATGTACTAATGAAAGTAATATAATTTTGGATGTTGACAAACAAAAAAAAGTTTGTAGAATTTTGAATTGGAGAATATGGATTTAACTATGAACACTTAGATGAACAATGACAAAATTAGATCGAAAGATACATAAGTTGACTTAAATTTTTTTTTTAAATTGAGTGTTAATTTATAGAACTTATTTTAAAAATAATATAGAAAATACAAGAATATGACATATTTGATTGGTAATCCTAAAATAACTTTTAAGATCCAAATATTGTATTTGAAGTTCACTAATTCAAATTTTAGAATGAATTTCTAAGTTTCTGAGTGTAAGAACTCTTTCGAAAATAAAATGTCATGAGGTTGTCACTGAAATCGTTTATTTCCCCGTAATGTTTACAACTGGGTTTTGCTACTACTTGGCTATAAACGATTTTAAAATTAAAAAAAATATATTTATAATCAATCATTTTTACTGTTAGTAGTTCAAAACTAAAATCCCACGCAACGCGTGAATATAAATCTAGTTTTTATCTAACGTCAAGGTGTGTGTTTGCATGTGACTTTGAAAGACTACGAAGACGACGATGGTTGTATAAGCATTATAAAGGATGACATAATCCGAACAAATCGTCTTACTTGTTTATAGTATTTTTGTTGTTGTTGCTTATAGTACTTTTAAACATAGTAACAGCTCTAAACGTCAGAAAATAGTACCTTCTAGAGTGTTAGATTCAAGTCTCGTTTACAAATTAATCGGGCAAACGATTTATATATTTTTCATTCGAGTAGCAAAGACAAAAACTTGTATGTGTGTCAACTAAGTAGTTAAAGAATTTTCCGTATACAGTAAAAACTTTATAAATTAATACTCGATAAATTAGTAAACTCTATAAATTAATAATTTCTGTTGGTCTCAAGTCGGACCAATGTAAAATATAACACAATTTGATAATATAATAAGATAATAAATATTGTAAATATATGGTCCCAATAATAGCAGAAATTAATATTTGATATTTAAAATTTTATACATACACATCTAACGTATATTTATATATGATTTTTGTGTTGTTTGTTATTGTTTTAAGATTGAAATCTTTTTATAACTCAATTATTATTAGATGTAGTAAACACAAACAAAAAGAATAAACATAATTTAAGAAAAATATAGTTTAGTTTAAAATAAAAAATTCAGGTAAACAAAAATTTAGAAAATTATGAAAATTATATTTTTTGGGTAAATTAATAACTCTCTAAATTAATAAAATATCATTGTTTCAACATTATTAATTTATAGAGTTTATACTGTATTAGTTGTTTTCAAATCTGAATATAAATTTTTATAACGTATATGTACGGTCTAACTTTCCAATATGTAAATCAAATATCTTACAAAACATAATTCAATTTGGATCAGACAGCACTGAAATATGATATATTTCTAACCAGTCTAACTAAATATCAATGGAAACGTAGGAAACAATTTCTTACATTATTAACACATTTATTTATTTATTTATTATTTTTTATTTGAAAATCTCGAAGTTCGGACCTAAACTTTAATCTTCATGGGCCTGGAGCCAACCTTTAGTCTATTTCTTTTGGAAATATTTCATTTGGAAGTTCGATCTAAGTCTTAATCTTCGTGGCTTGAAAAACGGAACGATATATAGCGGGCTTGATATGGATCATTAAAGACCTTTAGGATCTAACCGTGGTTCAAGGATCCAAAGTTGAGAGTCGGATTGGATCTTCTCTGATGGCGGAAGCGGCAGCGATGCGAGAGGCCCTATCACAAGCAGCTGGGAGGAACCTCAAGGGATTCACGATGGCATCAGACTCCCACCAATTGATCAACCTTGAAAAATCCGGCAAATTTCACTTGGAAATCTACGGTATCATGCAAGATAGCATTAGGCTCGCCATCGATTTAGAGATCTCCTTTGCTTATGTCCCTCGATCTCTCAATGTAAATGCCGATTCACTGGCAAAATCTGCTCTAAATGTTGTACCAACCAACCGCGGTTTTGTCCCGGTTTAATGAAATGAATTCAATTTTCGATAAAAAAACGGAAATATCCCTCTTTCCAAGGGTACTTGAACTAGAGACATTTTCTCATTTTTAAGAGAATGAAACCACCAAACCAAAAGCCACTTGGTAACACAATTATTTATTGCATGTAGAATTCACTATACGGCAGAAAAAATGTATGGTTTGCATGTAAAAAAGAAAGATAAAACTTCAAATGTATGATCATCATGAATTCATTTCTATATGCATTCATATTTATTGGTATCAAAGATTTTTTTTTTGTACCAAAAAGCTGAACGTAATCAATTAGTCATATCTACAGTATCGAGATTCAAATTTACAGTATAAAGATCCACTCTCTTTGATAGATTCCATGCATAGTCACCGGTGAACCTGCATACCCCGGTTAAATGCACCAAAAATGAATTTACAATCATATTCACAAAACCGTAATTGAATATAGAGATAAAAGACTCGTGTACATTGAAGATTTGATCATGCAATCATATACATACATGTTTATATATGCATATATATAAACTAAAAAATATATTTCATTCAGTATGATCATAGTGTTTTTTTTTTTTGAAAATTTATGATCATAGTTAGGTATCGAATCTATATAAAGTTCCCCATGTGCTATAACAATCTATAAAATAAAGTAAAGAAATGAAAATAAGTGTTGTTAATTAAAATCTTAAGTCTTTTATAGTAAGAAATCATTAAAGTTTTGGATTAAGGATTGTTAATCAAGCGTTAAATTTTAGAATCCTTCTCTATAAAAGCAATAGCTAGTTGCCCACCACCTCAAAATATCAACTATCTCTCTCACACTCTTTCATTACGATCTCTTTCTATTTCTCCCTCTAGAAAAAATATCTTCCTCTATCAAATTATTTGTAATAAATAAGAATAATTTCATAAAAATATGGAGAAAAGAGAAAGTTGTGGTGGGTCTGGATCAGGAGATTCAGAGGTGAGAAAAGGGCCATGGACGATGGAAGAAGATTTGATTCTCATCAATTACATCGCCAATCATGGTGAAGGTGTTTGGAACTCTCTCGCCAAATCTGCAGGTCAAAATTTTATATGTATATATATATATATATATCGCGGAGTTATAATTAATCTCTCAGTATTTATTATCCACCTATGTATCATCATCATATGTAAAAAAAAATGATGTGTATGTGTTTGTTGATGGACTAGGGTTTTTTCTTTGGGTTAACGATGAAATAGGGTTTGGTCTTCACCTTGAAGAACTGAAGATATAATATACTTGGGCATCTATGTAGAAAACTCTATTTTGAGCTGTGTTGCATAGTCGATCTATATATGAATTGAGAGTTTTTCTTTCCATATTAAAAACACACACACACAATATATATGTATTTGAGAAATCTACGTATACACCTTTTCTTTTGCATAGACCAACGTGTTTTTTTTTTTTGTTTTAATCAACTTTCAACGTGTCTTCTTTCATTTGGAACTAGTTCTTCAACTTAAGAAAATGATTTTTTTTTGTTTTGTTTCATATGATAAAACTCGTAGAAGTTTATTGGGAATAAACCATCACTTACAATTGTTTATCGTATTCGAATGAATATAACATATATTTACTGGAATTTAGAAATCTACGTACACGTAATGGAAACTTTTATTGCATAGATCAACAGATCTTGTTTGATTTGGAACTTGTTCTTCAACTTTCTATACCCATATGCATTTAGTTATATTGAAGACACTAGATAGGGTTTTATAATATTGACCTTTCCTTTTAGATAGGGTTCATCCAACATTAACTCCAACTATCTACTAAATTTTTGTATCCTAATAAGACCGTATTTAATATGTCCGGCTGGAAATGTTTACTGTAAAACTGATTTTAGGGTTTATTCTTACTGGCTCAATGATTACTATCTTTGCAAAGAAAAAAAAGAGAGAAAATAATACTATTAATCTTGAAAAATAACTTCGAAAAATATAATATTAGAAAATATTATAGTCAAACAAAAAGTTCGATCCAATTTAATTTGGAATAATATTGTTTAGTTATTTCAGTGATCAGTAAATTAAAAGAATATATACATGCATGCATTGTTTTTACATAAATGATTGTATTTATATTTAAATATGTATATATAGGTCTAAAACGCACCGGAAAAAGTTGTCGGCTCCGGTGGCTGAACTACCTCCGACCAGATGTACGACGAGGAAATATAACAGCAGAGGAGCAGCTCATCATCATGGAACTTCATGCCAAATGGGGAAATAGGTTTGTAATTTGTTTATATATACCAAAATATCGATATAAAATACTAACATGATAAGGTTATATATGTGTAATGAGGGATGCAAAGCTTAAATGTTCGATCTTTGGATCGGTTTTATATATATTCTTGAGGCTAAAGATTGAAAGGATATTTAAAAAGACATCAAAGCAAGACATTAGGTGATGAAGCCAAACATATTGGTGGGTGTGACAAAACTTTCCAATTCGTTTCAGCCATTTGTTTAAGTTTTCACACGTGTTGAAATTCCCATACCACTCAAAATTAAATCTCCTGCCGATTCTACCACAAAGTCGTGGTTCTAACTTTTGTTTTTTTCTATAATTTGTTCTTATTCATATAAGTTTGTAAGAAGCAAAAGCTTATTCAAGATATTTTCCAATAAATGGTGTTTTGACCAGGAAAAATATATTCAAGTTTGGAAAAATGTTTTAGCTTTGTTTTCAAAAAAAAAAAAATGTTTTAGCTCAAAGTCATCATATGCTTGAGAATGCGATTTACTTCTGTTTTTTTACACCGGTGATATCCCTATTTTAGATATATATATAGGATTATTTCTGCTTATGTAGTTTACATTCTTAATTAAGAACATCACATGAATCTTTTTTTTTTTTTGTTAATTTGGTTATAAAAAATCTCTTTTAATATATATACACACAAAGACGTGTACCCAAATATATGGTGTATTTTTTCTGTCAAAACAAAATATATACACAACACACATGGATACCGAAAGTTAGATATTCTATATAGTCGTATAATTGAAATTTTGATTGAAATTAAATTGGTATCTGATTTACCTACCCATCTTTCGGGTCTTGTTCTCGAACGTTAAATGTTATTCACACCATTTAATAATAGCATTTTCCTATCGTTGCTCTAAAATCTCACAGTTTTTTTAAATAAACCAAATAGATTCGAACCTTAATATCTTTGCTCAATGTAGATGTAGCTGGTCCCTTGCAGCCACAACTTGGATCTAACTTCACATATATTATCATTTTTCATAATACAAAACATAAAAAAATATTAACTGAAGATGATTAATTACTCTTATTATGATCAGGTGGTCGAAAATTGCAAAGCATTTACCAGGAAGAACCGATAACGAGATCAAGAATTTTTGGAGGACCAAGATCCAGAAATACATCATCAAGCAAGGAGCAACGTCCACCGTCGGATCACAATGCTCCGAGATCATCAACGATCATTCAACGAGCACGAGTCATCTTTTGAATACGCAAGAAACCATGGAAACATATTCTCCAATAACGTCGTATCAACATGTCAACAATAATATCGATCATCAGCTTAATTACGGCAATTATTCATCGGATTCGATCATGATGCCATTATCAGTTGATCAACCCGAAGAAAACTATTGGAACGTCGATGATCTTTGGCCAATGCATTTATTGAATGGTAACTAATTAATAAGTTATTTAAAACTTATATTTACAGTCCAAAGAGGGTTATGTTTCATACTACTATATGAGTAATTGAATGTTGGTCGGTTATCTATTGGCCTAATACTTTATATAAACATATATGAGAGTATTATATGTGCCTCATTGTTTAGAGGTTGGTACTTAAGGTGAGGTCGCTATAAGATATATTCGATCGACGTTATACATAAATAAACCTACGGAATGGGTCAAACATTTTGCTGTTGTTGTTGTTGTTGTTGTTGTTAAAAGGTTAAAGAATGTTCGTTTGATGTATGTACAAGAACACCCTTCAATACATATATCGTCTTTTGTTTGTTTAGATACTTTTTGTTTGTTTGTTTATGTGTGTTTTCTTTTGATTATTGCCTCAGAATTTTAATTCTCCTAAGAAATGAGATCTATTCGGGAGTTCAATGTGTACAGAATGTTACCGGGAAAAATATATTTATATAGTAGTATGTGTTAAAAGGTAAGCTATGGGGATAATGTAATTTGACCATGTTTTGTATCTATCAACAACATGATTTTTTTTGTTTTGTTTGATTTTTAATAAATAGTATAGAGTATCTATAAATATTGGCACAACACGCAATGGTAACGTGGGGACCAACTTCTTTGCAAAAAGAGCTCGAGCACGAAATTATATTTTTTCCTATGTAAGTTAGTCATTTATGGTCGGGTTACCATTCGAGGTAATCAACCGGTAGCAATTGATTCAATATATGACGATTGTTGAAAAAAAAAAAATATCGGTATGTACATGTGAATGAATGAAAGCACATGGCACATGATGTATAACATTCATGAACATGCATAACCTAATCCAACTTATAGTCATAGAACATGAGTAACATGAGGCTACAAGTAGTTAACTTTTATGCATACGATTTCCCCACTTCATCCACTCTTGTGCAACATGTAGAACCCGACGTTAGCCTAATTCGTTGAGCCGAAACCACAATAAGTCTTTATATTTAAAGAAACTTTCAACACCTCAAATATTAAAAAGAAATTTCCGCTGGTGGATGAAAAGGACTCGATGACTTATAGTAAATTAAGTAAAGGATTAAAACATCATTTAAAAAAAAAAGTGGAGGGTCACTTATTCTATTTTACATAAAACTATTGTTTGGAAAATATATAACACAGTTCTTTTTTTTGTTTGAGAAAATATATAACACAATTCAATACATTCATTTAAAGCTAATGCTATTTAAATTTTTGAATAATCAATAGAGGATGGAAATTTTTTTTTTTAAATAAAAATCAAACTACCATTTTTATTGTTTATCGACTATATGAAACAACAACTTAACTAATCGATTTTAGAACGTGACAAAAAAAAACTAATCGATTTTAGACCAACATGCAATACCAGTTAATGTGTTCATCATTGGTGGTGCGAATTAAACAAAGCAGTTAAAATCTTGCTTAGTATATCAAATTGCTATAGGACTACTGTCTAGATTAATTTGGATTTAACCTATTTGATGATTAATTTGAATTTTTAATCCATGGTTATCTAATAATTTAAAAAATATGAATAAAAGACCCGACAAGACTATTGTTCGGGACGACAAGGAGTTAGGCAAGGGAGTGAGTTCAGTATAGTAAGACGGCATATGTATTTAAGGTTTACCAAACTGTTAGGTTTAGCCACTTTATTTGTCCCAAATGAGGCAACTTGTTAAAGAGAAATCTGAGCTCCATTTTCTTGTTCGATATCAATAGGTTATAAGAGAAAAAGATATATACAAATTTATATAATGAACTCACTCTGTGTTAAATGATTATATATATATAACATACTAAATTAGTACACAGATTATTTCACATATTAATGGTGGAGGTTTTCTTGATTGAGAGATTTCTTTGTTTGTTTGCGTATACACTATCATTCACTTTTCCATATAATAAAGATTAAAATATTAAACATAAAACAAAAACGTTAACGCAAACTAATAATGAAGACCTTATGAGTGAAAATCATGTTTTATATTAGGGTCTTTTTAATAAATAACCAAAAAAAAATTAAAAAGTTGGAAAAAGGGGTATGTGGCAAATTATAGGCCATTGGATTTAGGTTTTTTGTTAGTTTTCAAATTATAGTTTTTTTGTTGTATTTTTGGCAAATTTTCCTTTTATATTACAACTTTGGTTTCACGTTTTAAAAAAAAAATGATGTAGAGTTAAAATTCTCTTTATGATTTGGGTATAAATATTTAGAATAAGATAGATTTTTCCCCATGATTTAACTACATAAAATTTTTTTTTTTTTTTTTTGGGTGTTAAAATTATTCATAAGCTCCCTAATACTATAAAGATATATAATGTAATCTGCACAATCTAAGATTATGAGTAGAAAAAGTAGATGAATTGGTTTGGTGATTATATGTTCTCATCGGACCAAGACGTCACTCAAATTGAATGTTTCCATATTGACAAAAATAATAATAATTAAGTAGACAAACCGTTGATATAAGATTTCACGTCCAAAGAGAACAAACATCTCACCACATGACCAAGTTGCTTATAGTGTTTATATTGTATAGCATTCATATCCTAACTGAATCTAGAACATATGCTCAAATCGTATCGTTTTGACTCATTCTCAATCGCAATATATATATGCATTGTATGCAAGAACAAAATCGAAGGCATTGAAGTTTTTTTGGTGGTTATGGAATTAGGCCACATGTCTTTATAATTTTGCCCACATGTTTTTCGTGTGAAAATTTTGGAATTGACATGTGAATCACAAAGGAAAACATCACATGGCGGTCGGTCACAACTTACAATTGGGTATTATTGAAAACGTGAATTAATTGGACTTTCTTTATTATTATTTTTGATCAAAGAATTAATTGGACTTTCATTTCTATATATATATATTTGTTTCTTTATTAAAAATTAAGATTATGAATTTTTTAATTCAAAATCAATTTGTAATCTGTTCTATGATAGCTCTTTTGTCGACTCGTGACTTTGAAAACTTTTATGTTTTAGAAAGTTAACCGATATGCACCAATTGAACTACGAAAAATGGATTTTTGTTTTTTGTTCTTCTCTTCACTTTCCCTTGACACTATTAATTCTCTCTCATGATTTAGCCTTGGGCTAGTTGTACTTCACGACATGTAAAGACAAACACAACCATTTTCTTCCAGTCCACTTTCTAAATTATGTTCAAGCCTATTGGGCTTTCTAAATTATGACTCCAACATTCGTTGGAAGATCTGCCGACATGCAAAATTATGGAGGATGTGCTCTATAGGCGACAAAATATATATATATGCACTCGCCGATCAGTCAATAAAATTGGGAACGAGAATCTTCTAGTTTCACATGGTCATACATCAATAACCTTTCAATATCTCATGGAAAGTTAATCGATTTTCTACACTGATTTTGATAGAAACGAAATGGAAAAGCCCAAAACAAAATAATATAAAGATTGTATTTAATTTCGAAAGGACTCAAACAATAATTCAAATGATAAAGGAGTTGTTAGATCATGAGATGCAGTCTTCCATCTTTGGAATGGTCGAACTGCCTTATTTGTAGTCAGCAATATCCAACTAAGATGACGATTTTGAAATGGGTCAATTTGGTTAATAACCAAAAAAAAATTATAACATAATGATTAATCAAAAATCTTAAAATTAGTGGCTATCATTAGTGCTAGGTGTTTGGCTTAGTTATTATGTTTTTATTTTTTTTTTTGTTATTCTTGCCAATTTCCCTTTTGATATAACAGTCCTCCAAAAAATTTAGATTCCAACAAAATCTCGAGAATCCGTCTAACCAATGCTCGAAATTTTATTTTCAATACCATTAGATTAAAAATTTTAAATATCTTTGTATATTAAAAAAATTATTTATGCTATCAATAAATACATTTTTGGTAAAAAATTTAAAAAGCATATACATTACTACTACTTTCTAATAACATACTAATTTTTTTTATATAATTTCTGATATTTATTAAAATTAAAAAATATTTGTCATAATTTGTTTGCACGAAATAAATATTTATTCATTTATAACTATAATGGTTTCCACAAACTAGAAATTATTGTCTTGATATCACATTTCATTATAATTTCTTAGCTGTTAAATGAAATTTGTTTATTATAAATAAATAGTTTTATCAAAAAACATTTAAAAAATAGGGACAATTACAAAAATACCATTTTTGTGTGCACATTTACAAAAATGCTATATAGGGGTGTCCATTTGCAAAAATGCCACTAATTATAGATTTATAAAGCCTATATCTTAAAATTCTAAATCCTAAAAAATGTTTTGACCCTTAAAACCCCCTAAACCCTCATAACTAAACCCTAATAGAACATAATTAACCCAAACATAAATGATATAAAGAAAAAATTATTTTGAAAAAGTGACATTTTTGTAAAGATTTCAAAAGTGTGGCATTTTTGTAAAGTGGCACATGAAAAGTGGTATTTTTTGAAATTTCTCTTAAAAATACCCTCCAACAATTATTTTGAGAAATTTCAAAAAATGCCACTTTACAAAAATACCACACTTTTAAAATCTTTTCAAAAATGCCATTTTTCAAAATTATTTTTTCTTTATATCATTTATGTTTGGGTTAATTATGTTATATTATGGTTTAGTTATGAGGGTTTAAGAAGTTTTAGGGGTCAAAACATTTTTTAGGGTTTAGAATTTTAAGATATAGGCTTTATAAATCTATAATTAGTGGCATTTTTGCAAATGGGCACCCCTATGTGGTATTCTTGCAAATGTGCACACAAAAAGTGGTATTTTTGTAATTGCCCCTTATTTTATCGGAAAAAAAGTTTCCATAATCATTTAAATTTTTATTTCATTAATTTATTATTTTTTTATATCACATTATATATTTTTTAAATTGTATTTTTTATTTTTGTTTATGTTTATTACTTTTAATAACGATCGAGTTATAAATAGATTTCAGTCTTAACAAAAGAACAAACAACACTAAACTTATATATAAATATACCTTATATGTGTATATATAAATTTATATACCAAATATTAATTTATAATATTTTTTGGACCATATATTTATATAGGGTTTCATAATATTTATTATTTTGTTATTTGTGTTATATTTTGTATTGGTCTTATTCGAACCGATAAATTTATTAATTTATCGAGTATTAATTTGTAAAGTTTCTATGTACTAAAGGTCGTAATTTCTACAGAATCGTGATTAGATTTAGAAGAAAGACTAATAAACTAGCACTAAATTTAGATACCCGTCATTATTAACAAAATAAAAATAAAACTAGATACTGTACTAATAATACGAAACGGCCATATTAGTGTCGTTTTAAAAGCCACTTCAGAATCTCTCGAGTTTTGCTGCCGCAAATTTTAAGTCGTCGAAGCATATGACAGCTGTCAATCATCGGACGCATGTGACGCGTCTTCCATCTCTCACCTCACTCGCTTACATAAGCACGTACACTTCTCTCTTCCACTCGATATCCGCCACGTAAGAATATTAATACTGCCGTGTTAATATTAACGAAAGAGATTAGCGAGTAGATTAAATGATATACTCGCGAGAAGTAGTCTCTTTGTGACGTGAAAGCGACCCACCGATTTAAAAAAAAAATTAGTAAAAAAATTAAAAAACGTTTGTCTCATTCTTCGGGAAAAAGCAGATAAGTAAGGAAACAAATTATTAATTTTCCAAAAATTTGCTTAATAGTTTTCATTTCCTCTTCAAATTCACCGAAGAGAAAGAGAAAGAGAAAGAGAAAGAGAGAGAGAGAGAGACAAAAAAAAATAGAAATTTTTTCCTCATGAGATTCTGAGAAGCGATTTTTTCTCTCTGTGTTTTTGTTCTTACAAGGATTCATTCTCTGCTTGAAAGTTGTTTCCTTTCACTCTCTCGAGCTCAAAATCCTTTCTGGGTCGTTTAATTTATGCAGGTAATTTATCAATTTCACTTGTTCTTCTCCAGATTTGTTGTTGATATTGAGGAACCCTAATTTTATGTTTTGATTTTTGGGGATATTGTTCGTTGTGTTGAAAGGGTTTTAATTTTCGTGTGTAATAGGTAGGTTTGATTTTCCTCTGATTAGTTTGTCGTTTTGTGAATTTTTTTTTTTGATACAGTCGGCGAGAAAGTTCTGATTTTCTCGGGAAAAAGTTGGAGAAATGGAAATGGAAGTTGTTTTGGGGATTGGAGAAGATGCAAAGCCTAAAGCTTGTTCTTCAGAAATTGGATCAGCTCCACAACAACACGACTCAGGTGAAAAAACCCTAGGAGATGATTCTTCTACTCAAGAGAACGGTGTTAGGGTTTCTGAAAACGGTGAGCCAAAGCTAAACGGTTCTGGAGTTGTTGTTGAGACGAAGAGTTTGAATGGTTCTGGAGTTATTGAAGATTGTGTGATGAATGGAGTTTCTTCGTTACTGAAGTTGAAGAACGAAGAGGAAAACGAGATTGATGAAGATGGTGAAGAAGAAGAAGAAGAAGAAGATGATGATGAAGAAGAAGAAGAAGAACATGGATACTATGTAGGAGATTTTGTGTGGGGGAAAATCAAGAATCATCCATGGTGGCCTGGTCAGATTTATGATCCATCAGATGCTTCAGAGTTGGCTTTGAAGATTAAGCAGAAGGGAAAGTTTCTTGTGGCGTATTTTGGAGACAGGACATTTGCTTGGTGTAGTCCGTCGCAATTGAAACCGTTTGCAGAGAGTTTTAAAGAGTGTTCAAAGGTAAGCAATTCGAGGAGTTTCCTTGGTGCAGTAGAAGAGGCGGTTGAAGAGATGGGTAGACACATTGAGCGTTCACTGATATGTGATTGTGCACATAAGTTTGATAGTCCGGAAGCTAAGAATGCAGGTATAAAAGAAGGAGTTGTTGTTCATGATGTGAGACGGGATATGATTTCGTCTTTACTGGTTGGAAAACCTGGAGAGATTCTTGAAGATGTTAAAGGCTTTGCTGAGACTGTTAGTTTTAGCGGTTTGCTTGAGCTTGAGATTTTGAAAAGGAAAGTGTCAGCGTTTTATCGGTCTAAAAGAGGATATGGTTTGAGTGAGTATCATGAGCCCCAATCAGTTCCAGGTCTTGAAGACAAGAACAAAGATGATGAAGACGAGAAGGTTGATGATGGGATTAAATCGCCGCGTGGTGGTGCGAAACGTTTGGGCAAAGAAGAGGACGAAAAAAAAGAAGAAGTGTTGGATCCTGAAGAATCTCTTCAGAGATCGTTAGAGAAGTGTTCTGGGTTTCCTGATCATAGGCTGCATCACAGAAGGAAGCAGAAGAGCATTGCTGAAATATTAGACAATGAGTCAGCTGCCAAGGTGAGCTTTGAGGCAGAACCAGCAGATGGGAATAAAAAATCGGGTAGAAAAAAGGTAAAACGCGGTGATGAAGGTAGTGAACTTGAAAATGTAACGACCACCACTCCGAAGAGTAGAAGAGTGAGTGAGATTTCTGCAATTAAAGACGCTGGTCACAAGAAAGTGGAAGACAATGAAAAAGGAAAAACTTTGTCAAGGAAGAAGAAGACTAAGAAGAAAAATAATGCAGATGATAAGGATGATGATGAGAGTGGAGACAGAGAAGAGACTGAGAAGAACGAGGTTCGGGATGAGGACATAGATATGGATTCTACTCCTTTGGCTTCTCTGCGAAAAAGGGTCAGGGTTGATGCTTCAAGTGTTGAGAAGACCGCTGGTGATGGCGATACCGCTATACTATCATCAAAGAGAGAGAGGAAGAAGAGCAAGTATTTTTCTCCTGAATTCTTGTCTGATTTTTCATGGAAAGGGAGAAAAAAGAGCAAAAACGAATCTGAATCTTCAAAAGTATCAAGTCAGAGCCAAGTAGGAGAGCAAATGACTGATGCTAGTGATAGCCTCATGGTAGAGAAAGAGGATAAATTGGATACACCTTGTGAACCAGCATTGGATAATGGTTTAGGTCAACAAGAACTGTCAGATGAACTGAGTAACGCCGTTGATTTTCTGAGATTGGGAGCTACACCAAAGGAAATGCGGGATCTAATTTGTGTAGCGGCTCTTGGTACACAGTATCCAAAAGACAGTAGCTCAAGAGGCATGGTAAGAGAATTCATGTCCATCTATAGAAGCTTCACATATGATGATGGGGCCAATAAAAAGTTCTTAGGGAGTTATAAAGATAAAGAGAAGAAAGAACTAAATGAGACAGGTAAAGCTGAGACTAAGGGCGAAGAGAGAAAAGAAAAGAAGCTTAAACCAAAGGAGCAAACAGAGGAGATAGAGCAGTTTGGCAAAGAAGAGAATGAGACAGAGAAGCATGGGACAACGAAGAAAGAGCGAAAACAGAAGAAGCCTAAATCAAAGAAGCAAGGGGGTGAAGAAGAAGAAACCTTGAAAGAGTCAAGTAAGTCAGCAAAGAAAGAGAGAAAACCTAAGAAGCCCGAATCAAAGAAGCAAGCTGATAAAGAAGAAGAAACCCTGAAAGAGTCAAGTGAGTCAGCAAAGAAAGAGAGAAAACCTAAGAAGCCCAAATCAAAGAAGCAAGCTGATGAAGAAGAAACCCTGAAAGAGTCGAGTGAGACGAGAAAGAAAGAAAGAAAGCGTAAGAAGCGTGAATCAAAGGAGCAAGCAGATGATGAAGAAGAAACCCGCAAAGAGTTGAATGAGACAACAAAGAAAGAGAGAAAGCGTAAGAAGCGTGGATCAAAGGAGCAAGCTGATGATGAAGAGGAAACCCTGAAAGAGTCGAGTGAGACAACAAAGAAAGAGAGAAAGCGTAAGAAGCCTAAAAATGAGGAAGAGGAAACGCTGAATGAAACTGAGAAACCCGAGAAGAAGAAAGGAAAGGGAAAGTCTAAAAAGCAGAAAGTGGATAATGAAAAAATAGAGACTGAGAAGGCATTTTCTGGAGCTGAGCTTTTTGTTACATTTGGTCCTGGTACGAGTTTGCCTAAGAAGGAAGAGCTGATTAAAATATATGGAAAGTTTGGAGCTTTGGATGAAGAGAGAACTTACATGTCCTTGAACAACTTTTGCGCCCGTGTCACCTTCTTGAACATAAGTGATGGAGAGAAAGCCTTCGAATCCTCCACCATGAAATGTCCTTTTACTTGTACTTCCCCTGTTAAATTCAGACTCAAGTATCCTAATGAGAGAACAGAGGAGAAGAAAGCTGAAGCTGAAGTTGCGGAGACAACAGTGGAGATGGAATATGTGAAGAAGAAGCTGGAGGAGATGAGATTGTTAGTTGATGAATGTGAAGGAGGAATGAGTGAAGAAGTGAAAGTGAAACTTGAAGATGAAATGGTGAATTTGCTGGAGAAAGTAAGGAAGGTGAAATCTTGTTAGGATTATGTCTTAAATGTTTTTGCTGGTTGAGTTAAGGAGACATTTACAGGTTCTTAGGATATTTATGGTTTCTGCAAAAGAAAAAGAAAAAAAACTATTTTCAGGAGTTGATGATATACTATGATCTTGTCATAGGTTAGAAACAATTCGTCTTTGTTTAGACTGGAGTTTACGAAATTTGATACTAAAAGTCATTGATGGGCTTTTGGTATATCATTCTCTTGAAAGATCGATCATTGATAATATCTTACATGGAAAGATTTCAAAATGAGTCTAGTAGCATCTTACTTTGCTGTCTCCATATTACACATGAATTTTTCACATTTTTGTAGAGTAGTGAATGATGTCTTGTCAGATTTCCTGAGTTTGTTTGAGTGTTGCGATCACGGCCTTGGCCCTGACAATTAGTTGAGATTTAACATGTTAAAGCACCGGTGATCCTTTACCAATGTTGTTGTAGTTTGTTTGGTTCTGCCTCAAGTTTTGGTTTCTCCATATTATAAAGGATTGTGTTGTGCTCTGTTGCGGTCTAGTACCATTATCACTTATCCGACATATTTTTTTACTTTTTACTACTTTCTATTTTTGATCAATCTTACAGTTTTACGTATTCAATTGTTACTCGGTTTAATGTCTTGATCATTTATTTTAAGCTTCGCAAATTATCACTTTTAAATAGGCTTCGCGAATGTTATAGAAAAAAGCAGTAGGCAAATGGTTCAATGTTTTCATGGTGAGATCTAATTTTCTCGTGTTTCCCATGTTATATACTCCAAACTAGAAATTCTATGAACATGATATGTGATTATAGTTATATGTAATAAATTTTCAAAAACAAAATTGATTTTTAGTTACAAATGTTTTTCTTCTATTTTGAGATTAAGTGTTGCTTTGGAATTTTTTTAGGAGACAGACTTAAAAAAGAAAAAAAGAAAAATCTGTTATGCCCCTTGTTAATACATTGCAATTTTTTAGACTGTTTTTTTTTTAATTTCCAAGAGTCAATCCACATTACCGTTTACTAAACTGCTTTATCGGATAAAGAAAATAAAAAACAATACAACGCATATCAATAATGGCTATGGTAATAAATCAACTAAATGATTGTAAAAGAAAAACAAAAATATACAACTAGAATTAGTTAAAAACATAATATAATCCAATAGAATTTGGAAGATAATAGATCATCGAATCTGTTTCACCATCTTTATTGGTTGAATAGCAGTTTGAAGATATAAAATTATCTTGAAGAATTTCACGCATTCAATAAACATTCTTAAAATTTCGCCTTCTTTTATACCTTTAATATTTAATTAATTATTTTAGAGTTTCTAAAATTTATACTTGTTTAATATAGTATGACCATTTTTATTTTGTAATACATTTTCCTCTAGGTTAAAATATTTGGGTTAACTATGATTTTTTTTTATTTTTCTATTTTCATGTTTTTAACCGATTTTTTTTTTGAAAAAAACATCATAAAGAAAAATTAAATAATGGTTTATTTTGTTTTAATTTTCGTGCTTTTAGCCAAACAAGTAATTATAAAAAGTGGCTAAAAGAGAATCAGATATGATTTTTTTTTTATAATGAGTTATTAAGGTGGATGAATAACTGGATTATATATAAACATAGGGGGTGGTATTGGATGTCGGATTTCAAGTGATTTTGATTGAATTCAACTTTCTATTAAATACTAGTGTTATTCAATTAGGTGTTTCATCAATTCTTTTAAACATCAATTCTTTTAAATGTTTGTGTTATTGTTTTTGAAAATAAATCACTCTTCATAATCGTTTATGTTATTAATAAAGATTTTGAAAACTTTTCCAGTATGATATGTGGGCTTATTACCCTAGTTGTCGCGATCGGTTATATGAATATTTTACAAAATAAGTTTGATGTCTCATTAACTAAATTTATATAATACTAGTTTTTATGACGATAAAAAGCAAATTCTAGTTTAGGGAAATTGGCAAAAATAACATCAAAAAAATTATAATCTAAAAACTAAGCAAAACCTCCACATCCAATGGTCATGATTCTGCCATATACTTTTTTTTATCTATTTTTTAAGTTTTTCTTTTTTTTGTTATACACTAAAATCACCCTTCTAATTTATATGTTCCTGATAAATATAATTTTTTAATATATTTTTTTAACAAATGGAAAATTTCACCTCTTTGATCTATATGTTTTGAAAGAAAAAAATAAAAACAAACATAGAAACTATATAAGTACAAAAATTTTTGGAAAAATTGCAAAAATGCCATTTTTTATGTGTACATTTGCAAAAATGCCACTTAGAGGTGTTCATTTGCAAAAATGCCACTAATTATAGATTTTTAAATCCAATATCTTAAAATTCTAAACACTAAAAAATGTTTTGATCCCTAAACCTCTCCTAAACCTTCGTAACTAAATCCTAATAGAATATAGTTAACTCAAACATAAATAATATAAAGAAAAAATAATTTTGAAAAAATGGTATTTTTGTAAAGATTTCAAAAGTGTGGCATTTTTTATAAAATGACACTTGAAAAGTGGCATTTTTTGAAATTTCTCATAGTTTTTTGTCATTTCTCACATTTAAACTTAAACACCCATATTAGAAGATGGAAGCTTAGAGCATAATCAATGGTAGTTTGTTAATTTAGAGTTCTAAGTGATTTTTTTATTATAAATTGTTTTTGAATTCTAAATCTCTAAAATTTGGGATTCTAAATCTCTAAATTAGAACATTTTTATTGAGGTTCTAAGTATTTTTTGATTATTTAATTGTTTTTAATTTTTTAGAAACCCATTAAAAACCCATAAACACTACCATGCTCTTAGAAGTGACGGAAAATTTCAAGGTATATCTGATATGTAACTGGGTTCGGCACTGGTTCTATTTCGAGATGATCTCTGTTTAATTTGTAATCAATAAATTGAATTCTCGACTGGTTCCTTTGCGTGATTTATCAAAATAAAATAAAATTGAGTTTGATGTAAGAAAAAAATAACACCCATTACAGTAACCTGAGTTTCACGAAACTACACCGGAAATGTCGTGTATAATAATAAACGTAGTGCAATTATTCTGATGGGGATACCTCAAAAACTTTTTCTCTAATTCGCAAAAAATCTACAACTTTAACTTTCGTGATTTGCTTTAAGACATATAAATACATTTTAATGATTTGCATTACTTTTTTGTTGGAACAATTTATTCAAGTCAACCAGAAAAATAATCTCTAACAGTCTTGGCTTCCTCAACTAACTTTCAAATTCTCAACGTACGAGGACTGGTCTTATCCAAGGTTTGATTTACCAAAATACGTGATTACTAATTATCATTCGTATCAAATTACAATGCTAACCTTAACATTAATTAACCTATGTAATTAATGTAAGAGACACATTAGTCTTACCTGACAAGACCTCTTTCACAAGGTTTATTTTTTAAAATCGTTCAAGGAAATAAATATAGAAAAATAGAAGTTGGTAATATAATATGATACATGGAAATCAAGGCTTGTAACAGCTGCATTTATCTTGGTTGACCGTAATTATTGACTAATTTTTCTGATACCTTATGCAAGTAATACACTTTTTTCTTTTAAATGATCTTTTTAGATTTTTTCACACATATTATAGATTTTTCTTTTAAATGATCTTTTTCTTTTACTAATACGTTATTAAAGTATATATCTTTTTCATTAATAATCTGAATTAATAGAATAAACTTCAATTTTGTTCAAAGATTTACATTAAAATATAATATAGGTAACATTGTTTGATGAGATACAAAACCAAATTGGGTATAAAACGGAGAGAGAGTAACTACGACTTAGAAAATAAATTTTCCTTTTACATCATAAAATATTTTTTTACTGTAACAATGCTTTACATCTTAAAACTAATATAACAGGTTATAAATATAACAGGTTATATTGTAACAATACCCTCTTATTTCAAAACGTCAAAGTAACTAAATTATCTTTGTGGAAACCCCTTTGGCCTAGTGGTCAAGGGTTTAAGCTTCTACACCAAAATATTTGGGGTTCGAAATCTAGGAGATACGATTTATTGGTATTTATGCAGATTAATGGAGGTTATCTTGCCGGAGATCTTCAGCATGAGGCAACATAGAATCGTCTGGCGTGGATCAAGATGAAAGACTTGTCTGTTGTAGAATCGTCGATATAACAATTCTCATAATTTATAATAAAATAATAAAATTATAGTTTAAAAAAAAACTAAATTACCCTTTTTCTATAGGAAAATCTTATAGCTGCCAAAAAAAAAGTACACTATATAAGATTTTAACCAATAAGACATTTATTTAGGTTTACACTACGGACCATTATATAAATTTTCCTTGTCGACGCTGATCGTCATTACTTTTACACAAAAGTACGAAAACTATAAGAAAATATAGAAAAAAAATCGGCTGTATTCATATTCTTCTTCTTGTTCATTATAATCTAAATTTGATAATTACTTCTTAGAAGTCAAATCAAAAACGATTATCAGAGGCAATACCCATTAGCAAAATCCATCATAGTCAGTGAACTAAGCTCGTAGTCGTCCTCAAGAACCCAAAAAGTGTCGAACAGATTTGGAACCGTAGCAGCAACTTCGACGTCGGATTGTATTGAGTGGACAGTTTTGGGTTTTGGTTTGAGTTTAGACTCCTCGTCTAATGTGTCGAATCTTAAAGTTGAAACTTTTTTACCAGTGGTGTCTTCATGAGAGGAAGAAGTGGTGGTTGTGAGGACCAAACGCGGTGGAGATTCCTCGTCACAAGCTGGTTTGGCCGCCGAGGAATGATCTCCGAGACCAAGTTTTTTGCTGAGATGAGTGTTCCAATAATTCTTTACTTGGTTGTCTGTTCTTCCCGGCACTCTTTTTGCTATCAATGACCATCTGAATCAAAGAAACAATTACAACTTAGAAAAAATATGTTATAAAATGTTTCACGGAAGTGTTGTTTTGATATTTTTTACATATATCATAAAGCAATTTAAAATGTTAGTTTATTTGTACATTACAATCTGTTTTGTGAAACGAATGAACGTACTTATATTTGTTTTACGAAATACTATGTTTAAATGTACTCTTCTTCCTTAGGCATATAAATGTTTTGTTAGTTTCTATATACTTTTTTTTTTTGGGTATGAATGTTAAGACGATATATACTTTTTTTCGTTAAAAGCTATTCAAATTAAAAGTAACATGAGCTTTACAGATGCCTTTTAGTTTCTATATAGATAACAATATATTTCTGATATACCTATCTATATAGCAGTTAAATCGAGTAACTTCTTATACCTAGGTGCCAGTTACTTCTTATACCTAGGTGCCAGTTACTGCTTATGGACCTATATAGAGCATGTGCGTAATTCACGTAGCCAGATTATAGATGTTTTTTTTATATGAATATATTACAATATGTTGTAGTAGAGCTATATGAGACAGGTGTATATGCATATGATCCATAAATGAAGACAATTATTAGTCATTGTATATTTCGAGGAATCATATTTTTTGAATAAAAAACATAGCTATGTAAATTAACTAATGGCCAGAAGACAGATCTATGATATTTGATTCAAATTTTAAGATGTTCGTTTCTTTATACTATTTTTTATTATAAACAAAAAAACATTAGTGTAGACGCATAGTCAAGATATAATAAAGAACAACATAACCGATTTAGTAATCTAATCAAACTTGTATCATGATATATGATAAGAAAAATGATCGGAAAAGATACACACTACATTTGTAGTTATTCTATTTATTTTTATATCAAGTTATGAGGCATTTTCTCCAAACAAATGAAAATAACTAGCAAAATATAGTCGGGGGTAAGGTTAGAGTAGTAAAAGCCATCGGAAATTTTTTAATATACATTGAAATAACTCGTTTGGCGATTAATAGTTAATATATAGTAAAAAAGAGAAAAAAAACAATAAAATATTTAGTTAATCAAAGTTTGATTTTAATCAATGATTAGAACTAAACGAGGATATATAGCTATGAGGCATATAGAACAAACTAAAGTTCGTTTATTTGAATCAAACTTACATATTATGGCTCAGTAACGAATAAAATCATGTTTCAAAAAAAAAAAAAAAAAAAAAACGAATAAAACCCTTAGCTCCGGCTCATCGGAAGAGAGAGGTACAAAAAAATCCGTCGTTAACGATATAGCTAGCTAGCTAGATGTACATGTTTATACAACTTAGTGATTCATGTGAATTAATCTCTTTTTAACACTTGTAAATTAATCTTTATATATATGTATATATTCAATAGAATTGTTAAAAAAAAGTTAGAACAAGATATATAAGAAACTAAAAAGAAGAAAAAGAGAGAAAGAAACCTGTTGCCGAGGAGCTTATGGAGTCTGATGATGAGATCTTCTTCTTGGTCAGTGAAATTGCCTCTGTTTACACTAGGGCTCAAGTAATTCATCCATCTCAACCTACAGCTTTTTCCACATCTCTTAAGCCCTAAGGTTATCATCAAAAGTTTCAATATTTAGCACTTTTTTTACTTCCATCAAGAACGAGAGAGAGAGAGAGAGTAAAATGACCAGTTTTCTTGGCGATGCGGTTCCAATGACCTTGGCCGTGAGTTCGGACATAATCCATGAGGATCTTGTCTTCTTCCACTGTCCATAAACCTTTCTTGTATTCTTGTTCCTTTCCATCTCTTGTCATTCTCATCTTTTTTACTTTTCTTGATCCCGAGAGAGAGAGAGAGAGAGAGAGAGAGAGAGAGAGAGAGAGAGAGAGTTGGTGTGATTGAAGGTGGATGAGTCAGTGATGCATGTTTAGTCGAGCCTTGCTCTTTATATATACTACTATATTGACATGTGACGTTTATATTGTTTTGTGTATATGTTGTTTTCTTTCTAAAAATCGTAAAGTCAATCCGTATATTTTTACCAATAAGTCAACATAACAAAATTGATTTACCCATTTAAACGGGTGTAAATCTAATTTATTTAGGGACATGTTCTTTTGAAAATATAGTATATATTTATATACATAATACGCACACATATGCAAATTGAGAGAATAAAAATTTCAGAAGTTACTTATCCAAAAAATAATAATTAAGAAGTTAAACTTTTATATTGTTGATTTGGAAAATGTTCATTTGCATGGGTACATGAATATGTATATGCAGTACTAATTATAATAGGTTTGGAAAATGTTTATTTACAAGAATACTTAGTTATAAGCTTATCGCTAATTAAGTAAATAGGTTTAAAATCAGTGGCCCAAGGGTGTAAGCCATTTAAAACGGGTAATGGCTCAACCAAGTATATATGGTTTACTATGGACCTATGGTTCTAACTAGATTTCTTGCTACTAACATGCTACTTGTAAGATGTAATTCATTTTTTTCTTCCCCTCAAGTCTATTGTTTTTAAGTTTTCTACGTATAGATAGTTAGTCTTAATACTTTTGAATTCATATTAAGTCATATTTTCTATCAAAAGTATATGTAATTTATATTAGATTCAAAAATATAATTTTGAAAAAAGAACACAATATTTATCAATAACAAAAAAAATTAATGAAAGTTATATATTCATAACAGAAATTTGTCATCTTATATAATATTTTTCTGTAAGGGTGTTAAACACCCGAATGTTACGTTGGAAGATATCAAAATTTATAATTTAATTTATTTCACATTTTGAGTTTCAGTTGTTTTGTTCGTTATCTAGAATATAATTTGCCAACAAATGGGAATTAAACCTGAATAAAAGAAAGGTAAATTTGATCTATAGGTAGATATGTGTATACCCCAATTCCCAACTAACAAGTTAAGTAGAAGTAAAAAATGTAAAAAGAAAGGTAAATTATTGGACACACTGCTCCATTGGGATAGACAGATAGCATTTTAAAAAACACACTGCTCATCCAGCTAGCTATGTGTTATGTGTGTATTATATTTCTCGGATCCCACCCTGATTTTAACCCAATGTACGGATAATTAATTTGAATTCGGAACCAACCCAATCTAATTAGAGAATTCAAATAGTTTTAAGGGAATATACATTATACACACTAACTAACTTTAAAATTTTCATTAATTAGGTAAATGACATTGACAAATTAATTTTGAAGTGAATGACATTATGGTTGATTATAACTTGGGAAATTAGCACTAATAACCAACAAAAAACTATAATTCAATAACTAACTAATTTTTTAAAACTCAATGGTTTAGATTTTGCCACATATGCATTTTTTCTTAGTTATTGAATTATAATTTTTCTGTTGGTTAATCACCAAATTCACCCATTATAATTTTACCACAACAATGTTAAAGGTTTGTCCGAGTTCTTAAAAAAAGAACATGTTATTTTTCTTGGTACTATGCAACTAAATTAAAAATACGCTTCTATACAGATTTATTTACTATAATAAAAATATATTATTGTTTAACATCTTTCATTAGAATACTATGAAGAAGATTGTAAAAGATCCTCATGGGGATGTCTACAAGGAAATTAGAAAACATAGAAATAATTTATTATTATTATTATTATTTTTTGACAAGAAAAATATCTATTTTGTCAAATAACACGCTATTTTATCTTATCTATATATATAATTGTGAGGTCAAAAATCCTATGTGACGGCCTCACAGCGAGTTTAAGACTTGCTTTGCCGAAAATACCATTAATGATCGATTTATTTACATCTTTTGTGATTGAGTTATTTTTTGGGTCCAAAATAACACTAAAACGTTTTTGTTATTATTGGATTTGGGAATTTTTTATAAAAAATAATAAATTACGAAAATAATATTTTTTTAAAGGTCCATTACTTTAGTAAATATTTGTTAATATATTATTATATGATATAATAAAAATTTATGGTAATTTTCAGTTAATATCTAATCATATATATGAAATATTTTTTCATTTTATTAGTGGTTGGGTTTTTTTTTTAATAAAAAAAATGAATTACGAAAATAATATTTTTGTAAGGCCCATTACTTTAGTAAATATTTGTTAATATATTATTATATGATCCAATCAATTTTTATGATAATTTTCAGTTAATATCTAATCATATATAGAAAATATTTTTTATTTTTTTAGTGGATGAGATATCATTCTTAAATTGAGATTCTAACTTTTTTTTTTATCTTATTCTATAATTGTGGGGTGAAAAATCATATGTGAGGGCTTGAGAGCTATTTTTGAAATTTTTTTTTTTTATTTAAAGAAAAACGAATTTATATTTATAAGGGCCTTATATATTTATTAAATAAATATATATTCAAAATTTAGTGGTAATCTTCCATTATAAATTTTTGAATGGAAATCTTCCATATTTAGATATAGCCAAATTTACGGGTGAAAATCTTTCATAACTATAAATATGTGTAGTTTTTTAAGGGTAGTGCTTTTCTGGGGTTAAGACTCCTCACTCTTAAGGTTTAATTCTTTTCGAAAGAGAAGTGCGACGTGAGTATAAAACCAGTCGCCGACTAATCTAACACTACATATACGAGCTAGATTTAACTATAACTAAGCTAAATCGAACCATAGTTTTGTTTAATTTGTTAGGGTTAAAGCTTCTGTAGGGTTAAGACTCTCCAATCTTAGGGTTTAGTTATTTTTGAAAGAAAAGTGAGACGTGTAATGTGTTTAACTACCTTCCAAAACCTATCCGAACACTACATATACGAGGTAGATTTCACTATAGCTGAGCTACATCGAACAATAGTTTTGTTTTGTTTGTTAGGATTTAGGCTTCCCTACGGTTAAGGTTCCCCACCCTTAGAGTTTAGTTTTTTTATTAGTTTGCAAATTTGGTTTTTTGAAAAATTCATAATTTGCTAAAAAAATATAAATAGTATATGTATAAATTATAAAAAATATGATTGAAAACTTACTTTTTTTATGAAACCCAAATATTGATCGAAATAATTTAAAATAGTGATAAGCGATCATATGATAGAAATGCTGATAGAAAATTATATGAGAACGATAATTACGACATGAGCAAAAAACTATCCGTCAAAATTAACCAAACTCTACTTATACGAGTTAAGATTTCACTATAGGATTTTACAATATCTTAATTATATCGAACTATACTCTCTTAGAGTTTATTAATTTTTATTTGCTTAAAAAAAAGTATTTGTAATATATATATGTATAAATGTTTATAAAAATATATAAGGTATTAGCATATAAAGAGTTTGGTTTGTCACTTTTTATTTTTGTATGTAGTAATCATACCATGGTTATTGTAATAATTTTTATTAAAACCCGAATGAAACTAATACCTTCTTTTTTTTTCAGCGTTACATCCGAATAATTTCTTTTAATAGTCAAACTGAGTTTATAAAATTCGCCTCAGGTTAAGAATGGTGAATCTATAAAATTTGAATATAAAATCGTATAAATCAAAATAATGGTAGGCTATAACAAGATATAAATGATGGTACAAAGTTATATGATAAGGATAAACGCGACGTGATAATAAAAGAACACTTCAAAACTAGGGCACCATATGCTTAACCCTCATACCACAACATCAAAGTTAACCCAGATTTTACTATAGGTGAACTAGATAAAACCATAGTTTTGTTTAGTTTGTCAGAGTTAAGGCTCCCATATAGTTAAGGCTCTCATTTTAGGGTTCAATTCTTTTGAATTTGTAAAAAATAATTTTTGCAAGAGAGGTGAGTCTATAAATTTTGAATATAAGATCGTATAAATCAAAATATTGAACTATACAAAGAAGGATCAACTCTCATGTCGAAAGTTATATGAGAAGGATCAGTGCGACGTGAGTATAAAACTACCCGCCAAAACAAACCGAACATTAGATATACGAGCTAGATTTCACTATAGCTTAGCTGAATCAAACCAGTTTTTTGGTTTGTTACGGTTAAAGTTTTCCTAGGATTAAGGCTTTCCTGGGATTAAGACTCACTACATTTAGGACTAGGTTTAGTTCTTTTTAATTTGTAAAAAAAGAAAATTGATCTCTTGATTTTTTTTGAATATAGTTTTAATTGTTTAATCTCATATATTTATTTGTTGAATTTTTAATTTCCTACGAACATAAATGGTATATGTATACATTATTAAATATTTGACTCAAAACTTATTTTCTATGAAATGTTCTTATGGATAAGGGCTGGGACGGGTAAAACTGGGATGGGACGCGGGTAAGGGCTGGAGCTGGACGAGTAAGGGTTGGAACGGGATGAGTAAGGGTTGAGACGGGATGCGGATAAGAGAGACGCACATGGGCTGAGGAAACCAACCGTGTTTGTTAATTGAAATAAATAATTGTTTGAATTAAGTTACAATCTTAAAATATTGTTATAGTTATTCATATCTCGCGCAAAGATAAAAAAATTTGGAGAAGAAAAAGAGAGACTGAGAGAAGATGAAAAAATTATATTGACTAGAAAAAAAATAAAGAGAAACATATAGAAAATCAAAAATATCGGGAAATTGAGATTAAATAACATGAGTATACAAGAGAAGAAAGCGAAAAGGGACATAGCTGGTTGTGAAACTACCAAAGAGGCACATGGAAAGAAATAGTCGAAAGAGAGCCTTAGCGACGCTCGAAAAGATGAGGAGATAGGAGAGAACTCCAGGCCAGAAATCTCATCTTGTATTACAAGGTTGTGCAGAAGATCTTGATCCATTGTTATTTGCGGATAATCTTTCACATTCAATTATGTTTGTGAAGAGGTTTATTTAGAGTATTGCACCCCGTAAATTACATGTTAGAGTATTTCACCCCTTAAATTTCCAAAAACAATGATGGTGTAATGTTAATGAATAATTGCAAACGTTTGGCTAAAAAAAAGTAATGAAAATAATAAATAAATATTGATTTATAAAATGAGATCTAAAATTTTATTAATAAATTAAAAATTATTAATATGGTATAAGTGACATCATGTTCCTAATATGTAATATCGTTTACATGTTGTAACAACCTAAAACGCTTATAGTGACATGATTAGTTATATCAGTACGAAAAGTATATTAGACATGTGTCTACTATGATTTTAATTTCAATTTAAATAATACATATTTAAAAACCTAAATCATATTTTAATGACTATAAGTTTTGTAATAATAAATTATTAACAAAACTTATTCCCGCGCAAACCGCGGGTACTGGACTAGTATCACATTATATAAAACATTACACAAAGTTCGTAAGAACACAGAAATGTATTTCATTGGCCCATACTCACGAAAATAATCTTACCCTTTATTTATCATTTTGCCACTATAGTTATTTTAAAATTATATTATAAATCAGGCTATCTGTCCTAATAATTAAACCGAAGCTTGTTTTTGTATATTGTAGAAAACCTAAAATAACCAAAATATCAATTTTAAAAACAAAATTCCACTGAAAACATATATTTGATAATTAAATCGAAAGTTATAATACATTTTAATTTGGTTATAAATTTAGTTACTATATATTCTCTTTCCAATGTATAGAATAAGCCAGAATCAAACATCTCTGAAACAAAAAACAAACATCTGTGGTACCAAATTCTGAAAAGCCTAGTATGATAATCATTACACTAAATATATCATGTCGTGGATGTGTATTATATGTATGTCTACAAATTATAGATTTCACTTGATTTAGCCTACTTTTATTAGTTTTTATGGATAATTAATGATATAGGACCTATATACGGACCTCTTAATTCCACGCGTAATTTTCAGATCATCCCAACTAGTCGACAGTGATAACCTAATCTATTAACTACATTTTTTGTTCTTGTTGTTGAAAATCTATTATCTACACTAACATTCAATCATTCATACATTGTATCTGTAGAGCCCTATAGATTTTAAAAATATGTAATAGGCTAATAGCGACTAGTTTTTTAAAATTATTATTATCAGTAGAGATTAGTGGGCAGTTGAAACAAAAATAAGTTAAGGTTAAGTTACCTAATAACAAAAAAAAGAAAGAAATAATTAACCAAGTAGCCAAAAACTCTAAATATATTGGTTGTGATTATGCCACATAAGGGTTTTTTGGTTACTTGGTTAAATTTGTTTTTTTTTATTATTGGGTAAAATAAGAGAAATTTCAAAAAATGCCATTTTTCAAGTGCCACTTTACAAAAATGCCACATTTTTACAATATTACAAAAATTGCACTTTTTCAAAATTATTTATTCATTATATTATTTATGTTTGTGTTAACTATGTTGTATTAGAGTTTAGTTTTGAGAGTTTAAGGGATTTTAGGGATCAAAAGATTTTTTAGGATTTAGAATTTTAAGATTTAAGCTATAAAAATCATAATTAGTGGCATTTTTGCAAATGGAAACCAAAAATGGCATTTTTGCAAATGTGGATACAAAAAATGGCATTTTTGCAAATGTCCCGTAAAATAATCCAATTATATATACTTTTGAAAATAGACATAACACAATGATACTTAAAAATAATGGTATAATAAAATGATATATACTAAAAGTTTCGTTAAAGTAAATTAACTTTTCTCTAATCTTCTTAAGTTTATATGTCTAAAAAGAAAAAAAAAAATTAAAATAGTGTATATGGGATTTAAGATTAATAAAAATACTATTAGTGAAATATCACACAAATTTAGTTTATAGTAATCATGATAACAAAGCTGATTTGGTTAATTTGGTTACTAATCAAAAAAGAAATTTAAAATTTGATATTTAACCAATTTTCCTAAATCTAGTGGCTATGGTTAGTTATTATTATTATTATTTTTGTTATATCTACCAATTTCCCAAGTTGAAGCTGATTTTCCCAAATAGACTTCTCATCATCCTCTTTCCAAACTTGCCTGGTTCTATAAAAACTCTTAACTTGAATATGTCGTACATATTAAAACATAACATCTAATTCATGTTATAAAGGGATAAGCATTATATATTAATTTATTTGTTGACATCTTTGTGAGCATTGAAAGTTATACGATCTAGGAAGATACTAAGACGTTGAGGTCGTAAGAGGTTATTGACGCGCACTAATAAATTATCTGTTGACATTCTAATTCTAGTTTCCCCAATTCTAACACATAACATAAAACCAAAGAAGAAAAAAAGAATACAAATTAATTAAATTTAGAATCTTAAGTGGTTGAGAAATGTAATTATATGTTTACACTCAAATATAGTAAACGTATATGGATTAGAAAACATAGATTAGAAAAACATATGTTATGTCATACACATTTTTTATGTTTTTATTTTTTTAAAAAGATTTTCATTACCTATTTTTTTGGGTTTTTGGGTTTTACAATCACTAACTTAATAAAGAACCTAGCCTTACAATCCCAGGATGAGCTCGACATAGGCCCAAAACGAAACAAAACTAATGGGCCAGGCCCGAGAAACTCAAACTACAAACACAAACCCTAATCCTAAGAGCAACCGTTAGACCAAGGACTGTTGATGCACTGAACTCCGGCAGGTACCGGCTTAGACGGCAAACGCTTGATGCAAATCTCCTGGTCAAGTTTGTTGGCAAAGTAAACGGTGGATCTCTATCCGTACTCAACAAAACCAACCCAAGAAGTTCATGCCGAGAAGCTAATCAGATGGAGAGAAGAGACAACAAACCAAGATTCACAGGACATCTAGACAAGACATGAGAGATGCAGCCAAGACAACACCAAGCGCAAGTAGAAGAGAACCGAGACAGGACATACCCGAAACCTAGACCAAGGCAGATCTGGGTGGGGAACCACAACCAAACTTGTAAAACAGTGAATACAATGATATCGAAGGACTGAAGAGACGAGCAAAGGGCTTTACCTTAGGATCGCAAGCAAAAGTATCAAAAGAGGTAGGATTGGCCTCGAAACTGTCGGAGCACCGGGAAAACTCATGCCAACGCCGAGATCTGCCATCCTAAAAGCATATTCGCCAGAGAAAAGAGATATCTGAAACAACAACTACCACAAGACCACTCACCGCCACCCCACATGAGAACCGTCAGATCTACCGCTCCACCGCAAGTCAAACCCAACCGCGACTAGATCTTTATGCTTCGAAAAGCCATCGCATAAGCTCCAAGCCGGAGGGCCTCGTAGATCCTGTCGATGAAGATCTATCGAAAAACACAACCAGAGCAGATCGGACGAAGCCGGGAGAAATCGAAGCCACCATGCATCCAAACCGGAGAACCATATATGCCGCCACCAGCTTGAGTCGAACGAGCCGCCGCCGGAGATGAAGCTCTCTATGTCACAAAAGGATGGAGGCGAGGAATCTCTCACAATGCCGGCGATGCCGAACGCCGGAAAAGCCGAGCGAGGCAAAAGACGATGTGGTTAGGACGAACACTATTTTTGTAGAGAGAAGATAGAGAGACTTCTCTACTTTCTCTCTCTTGTTATCGAAAAATCGAACAATTTTTATATGAGAGAAGCATGTCACAATTTTTATGTTTGTTGATTAGATTACAGGATTGAAAAATGTGCATTTGAAAAAGAAGAAAAAAAACAATAAAACAATAAAAAGGATCACATATATTCGAAATACACGATATCCGCTTCGTGCCTACTCGTTATACACACGTACCTTACATTAATTATGGTACTGGAAATTGTTATCTATTTACTCAAAGAAATGCAACCATATATGATCGGTGTAGTCAAACTCACAACACGCTATTGTCTAACCAAGCCGTTGGCGCCAAATCGACATGTTCTATTTACATTCACACGATTCATTATATGTGGGCATTATTTTATGTAAATGTTTATTTATTTATTTTTTACTAAGAAATTTTATGAAAATGTTCACGTGCATTTTGTTTACACATTCAATCATTTACTTATAATTTTATGGGATTGTAATTGTACACTCCAAATAAAGAGGAGGTTTCCTAATCATTACTGTGTCTATCAGAAGTCTGTTCGAAAGTGGTTGGGCTTATCAATAGCAAATCCACTATAAAACCTACAAATTCTTATTGTCAAAGATGTGCAAAAAGGAAACTGAACTAAACAGAACTGGTTTGATATGCACGTCAACCCAACCGAAGCAAGAACATTTTTAAATAAATTGTCGTTGTTTCGAATTTTAATATGAATTTTTATTTTCTTATATTTTGATTCAGTAATTTTAATTTATATATGAATTATCACAACTCTATGATAAGTATACGTATAAAAAAAAAACTCTATGATAAGTATACGAACTATTTATAAATGTAGATATAATTTGTGGGGACGTTTGACATTTTCCCTTAATAAAATAATTGTGTTGTAATTGTAGTTGTACAAGTTTTACTATTTATTTTTTTTTCGGACTGTGAATTTTGTTTTCTACAGCTTTAACAAAACAAAAAAAATTGTCAGCTGTGGACAGTGGACACTGATGGCCCCTACCAACTTAGTAACTTATTATTCCAATTTAGTAACAAAATTTTGCTACTGAGTGCTACAGAAAGTTTGTCACAAAAGTTTTGTTCTTTAGCTTATCCATTTATTACAAATTTTTACCACTATTTTTCATTTCTCACATTATGTTTCAATTCGTTTTACCATCCACTCAAATATCATTAGAGAAATTCACGCGTTTGATTTTTATTTTATTTTGTTTTTACATTAAATAATAATTATTATTACATACAGTAAAACCTCTATAAATTAATAATGTTGGGACTTTCAAAATTTATTAATTTAGAGAGATATTAATTAATCGATAAATTAATAAATCTTAATTTATAGAGAGAAATCTATTTTAGATAATAATTTTTTTAATTCTTTTTCGTCGAATAATGTTATATCAAATAATTTAGTTGAATCTTTTGCAAAAATGACATGCATTAACTTAAAATTATGATTAAAATTTTTGATTATCGAAATAGAATGAATGCTAATATCATAATACACTATTCAATTAAAATGATACATGTTTTTATGTATAAAATTTTAAAAAATCATAGTTATTATCATGATGAATATATTTATAAAGAATTATGTGTAAAGAGGCAATTATTTTGTCAATAATTTTTTGCAAATTTTTGATACATACCTACAAAACAATTCTAAAAACAAAAAAATAAATCAAAAGATAAGTTCTAACAAGATACAACTTTACGTCAACAAAAATTATTAAAGTCATGTTTTAGTACATTATCATAGTTATATATGATTATTAATTTATACTATTATTTGGACCATATTTTACATACGTATTTTAAAAAAATTATTATCTTATCATTTTTATCGAATTTCGTAAATTTTACATTGTCCGACTCGGGACCGGATAATTTTATTACTTTATAGAAATTATTAATTTAAAGAGTATTAATTTATAGAGGTTCTACTGTAACTGGGTAAATTATTATTATTATTATTATTATTATCACCTCAAATGGGAGTTTTTTTCTTAATATCTAGGCAATTAAAAAATAAAAAATATTATAAAAGTAAGAGAGAGACTATGGGTTCAACAAGCTTTTAGATACTCACTTAACCATTTGTTGATGAGTATTTTTTTAAGGGGCAATTACAAAAATGTCATTTTTTGTGTGTACATTTGCAAAAATGCCATTTAGGGGTATCCATTTACAAAAATGCCACTAATTATAGGTTTATAAAGTCTATATTTTAAAATTCTAAACCCTAAAAAATGTTTTGACACCTAAAACCCCATAAAACTCAAAACTAAACCCTAATAGAATATAATTAACCCAAACATAAATAATATAAAAAAAAAAATTTTGAAAAAATGTGGTATTTTTGTAAAGTGGCATTTGAAAAACGACATTTTTTTAAATTTCTCTTTTTTTAATGAATCAATTTTTAAATAAATAATTAAATTAAATGAAAATTATTAAATAACATATTTTAGATACCCAAGAGAGTTTTAACCATAGTGGGTGCTCTAATTCTCGCTTCTATAGCTAGCATATCACTAGATCAACTTTTTGATTTGCATCACGCGTTTGATTTTAACACAATTATTTAACTCCGAATTATTTGCATGTAGGATAAGGTGTGAACAATTCGATTTACGATTATTTCTTTTCTTTTTTTTTCAGTTTTTGGTCTTCTCGTATACAAAAAATAAAAAAAATAAAATCTATATGTAATTTAGTTTTATTTTGGTTTGATTAGAAAAATAAATAGTGAAATATAAATGTTTACGGACAGAATAACTTTGTAGTTTAGGCAAATCTCTTAGCACCATTTGTAGTAACTCTAATAGACCTTTCATACATGTATTTAAGCATGATCTACAATGGTTGGTGGGGGGGGGGGTGGGGCGGGCTCAATTGACCCTTATAACATTTATAAAATTTTGTTTGTATACATTAGTCTATAACAATTGAAGGATGATTTGGTTGGAAGTTTGGAAGTATGACTCCCATTAACATGGTTCAATACCTATCTTTGCACCCATTCCGTATATATTTATTCACAATTTCTCTTATTTTCCCCCTTCTTTACAATTGCTTTTGATTTTTTTACATTAATTGTTTAGTATAAATTACCTAAAGCAAAAGTTTTCTCTATAGAAATGGATGAATAACATATTTTATACACAAGTTTAAGCACTTATAAAATTAAATATTATTGAAATTAACTATAATTTACGGGTTTTATAACAAAAATGACATTATTTTTAATTTTTCTTTTATTGTTTCTAAATAAACAATTATAAGTATATAAAAATAGTTCTTTGGTTAAATTTAAATAAATTAATTAATATTATAATATAAAATATTTTTATTGATTCTGACAAAAAAATAATTTTGGCTCCGCCACTGATGTAACTATCCCCATCCAAAGTATTGTGCCCACACCGCGAAGGATTATTTGGACGGGATACTAAAAGTGGTCAAACATATGATGTTTTTCCACTCAAAATTTTTTACTTGTATAGAAGTGGTCTCCTTGGTAGGCTCCGGTCTTGATCCATTTGATGAAATACTTTATTAGGATTTCTTTTTTTTGGCACTACTATTAGGATATCTGATATATGATTTATAAGTACCATGAAATTAGAACCACACTAGAGAAGCACCTCTTCTTTCTTTTGTTTCTTTATATATATGTATAAATAATCCAAAGAAATATCAAATGATAGAATGGTCAGGGAATCATCTAACTTTGCTTTTTGTTAATCTTTTTTTTTTGGGTTCTTTTATTCCTCATGATTTGCCTATATATAAACACATTCTCATAGATTCTATAATAATCTCCACGCACACACAAAAAAAAAAAACAATAAGAGTAAACCCGTTCAAATCAGGCTCTCATCTTTGCTCGAAAACTTTCTGTTTGCTGATATTTACTATGGACTACAGATTTTCAATGGAGTCCTCAGAAACCCTAAGGTAAACCTGTTAAATCAAGCACTCTATTTGCGAAAGATTTTGGATTTTTTTTTAAATATATTTACATCATCTTTTATCGGATTGAACAAGGTTTAATTACGACCAACATCAAATGTATTGTATACATAAGAGTTTTGGACGTGAACTATACGTAATGTTAGGATATACTAACAAAATTTGTATTTTAGTTAGAATTGTACATAAGGTAAAAGACTAAAATTGTGAAATAAGTTTCATTGCGATTTCAATCATAATCCGCCACTATACACATATATAAATGGCAAGAATACCAGACTACTACAAACTTTAAGCCTTAGTGATTTATCTGGATTTCGTTTTGTAATCTTTTGGTTATCGATCAGTAACAAAACAATTATGAATAAATGATGTTTAAAAGCATGCATGGATGCAGGAACAAGTGTGAAGGGTGTTATAGGCAATTCAACAAGAAAGAACACTTGGTGGAACACATGAGGATCTCTTATCATTCAGTTCATGAGCCTACTTGTGGCGTTTGTAACAAACATTGCCGATCTTTTGACTCCCTCCGTGAACATCTCATTGGTATATATCTAACCTTATTCATCTACTTAACAATTTTTATTTGATCTCGATCATTTTCTAATATTATTTTTAATTATATCGTATGTAGGGCCATTGCCGAAACAAGAATGTAAGAACATTTTCAGCATCCGCGGCTGCAGATTTTGTCTTACGATCCTCGAAAGTCCCAACGCTCGTAGGATCCATCAAGAGAGATGCCAGCTCTCAGACGTCAATTGTGTAATTATAACCTTCGCATCTTAGAAATGACTTAGTATATACTCCATCATAGGTTTTGATTGCTTCAAACGCCAAAAGATAATAATCATGTGTTCTATTTACATGTGAAGATATATTTTTCTTTCAAAAACAATTTTTTACCATAATATATGCAAATTGTAAACGTAAACAAAATTTCTTCTTCAACTACATTTACAATTTACAAAAAAAGAAGAAGATGATATTACAAATACGATAACGCAAACAAACCATCTAATATTTCTATCTATGAAACGTTTCAGGCAAACCATATAATATTTCTATCTATGAAACGTTTCAGGGACTAACTACTCGTATGGGTGCCTTAGGGCTACGAGACAATCCTACAATTGACAACACTTCTTCTAAGTCACCACGAGTGGTCACGCTCTCGTGCAAGATGGTCGGAGGAGGAAGCGATGGATCGGTTGACCTATGCGCGAGGGTGTGCATAATGGATGAGAGCGAAAACGTGATATTTCATACGTACATGAAACCAACGAAGCATGTGACCAATTACAGGTACGAGACCACAGGAATACGGCCTGAGAATCTGAAGGGTGCAATGCCATTGAAGCAAGCACAGAGAAAGATTCAAGAGTTTCTTTGTAATGGAGAACCAATGTGGAAGATTCGTCCAAGAAATGGGAAAGCAAGGATTCTCGTGGGACATGGACTTGATAGCCAGCTTGACTGTCTTCAACTTGAATATTCTTCGTCCATGATAAGGTAAATCTAACCATTTACCAGACATAACAACATTTTAAAAGCTAATGCCAATTTTCATTCTTCACACCACTGATGCAGGTTAGTCTGGTTTTTGATTCATAATACATATTCATAAAAATAGATAAATAAAAAAAGTGTATGATACATAAAAAGAATATGTACAATAAGAAAGATATTGACCGTTTTCAATTTAAATTTCATTCTTTTGTGATTTTTTTTTTTTATAAACCGTGGGATTTCCGAACCTTTGGCTCATAATCTCCTCGGTACCCGGAGACATTATTTGGTCTTTTGTGATAAGTTACGTGAAAAAAAAAAAATTAGGTGATCTACTTTTTGTTAATGTGAATTTCGAATAAATTAAAGATGGTCACAGATTTTATAAATTAATCTGGATTTCATTTCATACTCCATAATCATAAGAAGAAACAAAAAAACTGGAGAATAAATGTAGATTTTTTTTTGCTAAATGAATAAATGGAGATATATATATATATGTTTTGGTTTTTCAATTGTTAAATTATGTAAGTTATATGTGGTTTATTTATGATGTTTTCGTGTTGTTCAATAGAGATACTGCGGAATACCCTCCACTGATGAAAACAAGCAGGCTTAGCAATTCTCTGAAGTACTTAACCCAAACCTATCTCGGGTAATTTTTTTTGTTTTGAATATAATTTACAAACATTCCTCATATGCGATTTTTATAAATAGTAATAGTTCGTGAAAATTATATTCGTTGATCTAAGAAAACGACTTTTAAAGATTCCATGATTATCTTACAATAATTATATATATTAAATTAGAAAAATAGTTAATCTTCTAAACCAAGTCCATGCATGTATACCTATTTTAATATTATACATTTGAACATTTCTATAAACAAAAAGAGGAAATTTGGAAAAATATCTCATTTGTATTTTAAATTTTGAAACAATACACATTTTATTTTATTTTTTGAAAAATACACTCTTCAAATATTAAATTTACTAAAATAACATCAATAAAACTGAATAATAATATATATATTATGTGATGATAATATTATCCTTAATTTTCAACAAAATTTTATTTTTAAACAATATCTAAATATCTTAAATTTTGATTTTATAAATTTAACAATATTTATCATTAAATGTTATGCTAAACCATGTGTGGAAGATCACACCAATTTTTTTTGTTAAAACAATGAAAATTGTGTTCATACGTCAATTTATTGGTTCATTTAAACCAATCAGAAAATTATAAGTCAATTATCATTGGATGGTCTATGTAATTAAACTGTATATTTATAATGGTAAGCTTTACACAAAGATTTATCTTGAAAGTCTTTATATGTGATATGGTGTCTTTTGGGTGGGGAGGAAGGAACTGAATCCTCTAGTGCAAAAGATTTTTTTAAACTAATTCGTATTAGAGTGTTGACCAACATTTTTGCTGCTTTATGCTTGAGAAGAATAGAAGCTCCAACAAAAAACCTCTACGCTTGCAAGTTGCAACAGCAATGCAACTTACCAACAGAATAAAAAAAAAAAGTATTCTTTTATCAAATTCTGAAATGAGATAATTATGAATAAGTAGAACAACTTTATCTCAAATTATGATTAAAATAGTATTATTAGTAATAGTTTTAATGATTTTAAATATGATTTATTATAATATGTAATTTTTAATACAAGTTAGGATAACAGAGTCTTTTCAAATATAAAAAGAGCTAGTTTTCAAAAAAAACAAAAAATAGTGTATTTTTCAAATTTAGAAAGATAAATAGAGTATTTTTCAAAAAATCCCAAAAAAAAATTAGTATGTTGAGTGTGTTATTCGGACGTAAAAACTACTAGTAGAGGAAGGTATCCGATGTACTTTTGACGTGATTAAAAGTTTTTAATTACCGTGTAGGGTACGATATGCTAATTAGCTTTAAACTATTATTAAAAATTCGAATAAAATCAACCGATGATAATCCATGGAATATCTCGAATAACTTATCTATATCAAAGTTCGATTTGTCTGTCTCTAGTTCTCTACCACATATTTTATATGATTGATTCATCATAACCAAAAGTTTCGTATGTCTAATTTGCTCCTCTCGTACCTAAAAGGTTATATCCTAAACTACTTTATGACACAAAAATGCAAAATCATGTTGAAAAGAAAAAAAAAACTTAGAATATATATCTTCAATTCGGATAGTTAAAAAGTCTAAATTCAAAAGTATGATTAATCTTAAAGAAGTATTTTATATTTTCTAGCTTTTGGAATGAATGAGTTAGGTTTAGTAATTACGGATTATAATTCAAATTTGGATTTTAGAGCATATATATTGTTAAGTTTTCATGGTTTAAAGGTTGAAATTTACAGTTTTTTTACGGTCATAGAACTAAAAGTTTAGGGTTGAAATTTTACACTACTTTGTTAATTTTAAACAAAAATATACCAATTCATCATTTTGATATAAAATTTAGATCATTTACATAGTAATTTTATTCTTTCTTGCCCTTGCAAAGGTATGATATTCATGTGGGAATACAAGATCCTTATGAGGATTGCGTCGCAACGATGAGATTGTACACAAGAATGAGGACTCAGAAACACAAGATTGAGGCTTATCCGCTGACCTCTGACACAGAGAACCACAACAACTATGCGGCGTGGAGACATCACGAGCTTGAGAGGATGTCTCCTGAGGAGTTACTGGAACTCTCACGGTCATACTATTATTGCTGGTGCTTGGACTCGGTTGCTTGAAAATGAAAGTTATGGATCTTCAAGAGTAAGATGAATGCGAGAGCTTACTTAGTAAATATATAGATGAATGCGAGCACTTACTTTAGTATATAATATTAAGATTTACGATTGAATAAGTTTGGTTATCAAAATTTGATTATTTGTTTTGGTGATTCTGTACTTCCATCAGTGATGAGATGCATAGATTGTTGTATTGTACGATTTTCTTTCGTTACTAGTTGACTATTGATATCATGTATTTTGTATAGAAGTAGAATTAATAAATATATGTGGTAATTTATAAGAAAAACAAATTTATGAAGTTTTAATCTATATGAATACTAGATTTTAACCCTTCGGCAAGCGCGGGATTAAATAATTTAATAGGTTGACTAAACGATTTTAATATTTTTTTTATATATTTAACATAAGACAAAGTATATAATTTATAATATCTATAAACGTACAAAAATGATATGTATTGTGCATAAGTATAATAAAATTCAATACTTTTGATCAAACATATATTAATACAATTAGTTTAAATATTTTTATGTGTAAAATTAATCAAAACATATGCAAATGTTTAAGTGTAAAATTGATTTTCAATATTCGTGTAAATTATAGAGAATACGATAAATCTGATAAAGTTTAGATTTATATGAATTTATTAGATATAACAAACAAAAAATAATATATGTTTTCTAATAATGAAATGTACAGATATTTGTAAGTATGATTAAATATGTAGATTACATCATAATAAAATGATTTGTATAGTGTACTAATCCAAATACATATATACACAATAGATAATATTATTATAAATATGATAATGAAAACTTGTTCATGTATATAAAAAAATAGATGATATGGTAAGTCTAAAATATTACATTTACTTTAATTTATATTTTTAAAACATGTATTAATGAGCTTATGTTAAAAAAGTAATGAGAATATGTAGAGATTTTCACCAAGACATATAATTTTAAATAAAATATTATGATTAATTAATTTAAATGAGGTATCCTTTGAATTGTTCATTGAGTGACACATGATTTTCTGTTTAGTGTTTTCTCAATTAATATATAGAGGATATATGAAACTGAATTTAGTCATGAATATAAAGTGATAACCTTCATTTGAGGATTCTCCTACATGAAATTCGATTCAAAAGATGGTTCTTACCATATCGACATTAACCATGAACATTAATGAAAGAAGAAGTTCAGAGAGCTAAGAGATGAAGAAAAATATTGCTTTTGGAGGAGTTGCTAGCGTTGTAAATCTTTCCCATAACGACGGATCATTAACATCGTTAATTCATTATGTTAATCAACTTAGCGATTTGTCTAATTTGGCTCAGTCAACAAAAACTTAAATTTTTTTTATAGAATTCAAATAAAACTAGTCTGAACAAATATATTGCTAGCGTTTTAAACATTTCGTTTAACAAAAACGAAGACGTTATAATGAAATTTATTGATTTTCAAAGTTATGGGAGTACCAATTTAGATTCTTGATCTTTTATTTAGAAAATGAAGATTATTTTTTTAAAGGGTTTTCTACAAAAAAAACCTTCAAAGTAGCAAAAATTTGCAAATTTACCCTCCACGTCAATTAAATACAGGTCATCCACAAAATCATAGTCAACCCGCAATATAACCCTTACGTGTATCGATGATGTGTCATAAAGTAACGTCGTTAACAAATCAGACAGAGTATAAAACGCAACATTTAACTGTATACAAAACAACAAGCAGTTTTAAATGTTTAGGTCGTTTTTACCAAAACAAACGACACACAGTTTTATATCATTAGATCCAAATCAATTTGGGAGAAAACTAAAAAAGAATAGGGTTTATGGATCCAAATCAATCTGGCATGAAGTGATTTCTTTCAATCATGGTAGAGTTAGATTGTATCGTAAAGTTCTATCCTTTCTTTTTTGTTTCATTGCAAATTCCAGATTTGTGATTGGGTTTCTTTCAAAATGGTATTTACGAGACTTGGTTAGAAATCCAAAGTTTCCAATCGTGAATGTCATATGAATCAGTTGAATCGACTTATGGGTTTTTAGTAATAGACTGAAATCGAGATGAATTTCTCATCAATGTCGCTAATTTCTCTCAATTTCGTGTTTTGTTCGTTGAAATCGAAATCCATTTTTTCTAGAATCCTTGGCTGTTTTTTTTTTTTTAATTTTAAGTTTTTTTCTGTACAATGTTCATCACTATCTCATTTTAAAGAAGGAAGAAGCTAGCTGTACTTGATTATGTTTGATTTGCATCATTTATAATGGATTACTGTTGGTGATGTGTACATCTCTCGTAAGGTTTTGAAGAAGAAGACGAGTAAACTTTTTTTTTAATTTGTTAAATTTAAATATAAAATAATAAAACAATATGAAGTTTGCTGAGTGATAATATCCAAAACAGTGCGTTTCGAAAACTGTCATCGATATAACGTCTGTTATCTTTGAAGGTTATATTGCGGGTTGACTATGATTTTGCGGATTGATCTGCATTTAATTGATGTCGAGGTAAATTTGCAAATTTTATCTATTTGGAAGTTTTTTTTGTGGAAAACCCTTTCTTAAATGGTTGTTGATTTGGAAGTTGGAACTATCATATCTCGATCTAGTCATACAAAGTTCGGACCTTTTAAAAAGTAAATAGATAAGTGATCTAAACAAAATAAATACAAGAAAATAAAAATCCTTCACCATATAAAATAAAAGTTTTCTTTTTCAAAAATAAACAGAAACTGGACCCTACACATCGTTAGAGAGTTTAGGGTCAATGATACAACTTTGACAGTAAACTACGTATCAGCAAAATGAGATTGTTTGCCTTCAAGCTTGTGCTTGTTTTGGTTTAGATGGACCGGAGTGAACATAGTGCATAACCGGAAGCCAAGGAACAAAAGGCGAATGAGACAAATGATACGAAAGAGAGTGAGACAGATGCTCTAGCTAAATCTGGGAACTTGTCTGCTCCCCAATTTGATAGCCAATCCTCTACACGGATCGAAGCTGAAGTTGAAGCCGATGCAAGAAGATACGCTATCATCTGCAATATCAAATTCATTTGCAACTCTCAAGGATTTGGCGGAATAGAGTTTAATGGATCCGCACTTGACTGGTACCAGCAATGATATGCCAACAAACACAGACAAACACTAAGCTATGCACAAGAATCAGAAACAATTAGCTCAAATGATTTCACAAGCAAATTACATCTTTGGTTAGTATAGTCTACGACTTGAAGCATCTTGAGATGTTTATGCTTTGAAATATCATGGTAACTTTGGTCTTGTGCTTTTAAAAAGAAAAAAGATTGGGTATGGTGACACCGAAAATAGTACTTTAGTATGAAGCGCATGTTTGAACATAACTGACAATGATTGCTTTAACAAGGACCAAGTCTATCGGTACTCAGAAAAAGACCAATCAGATTTAATAAAACATCTGGCTGAACCTTCTAGTCAGGTCTATCGCGTCAAGTTTCAATTATTCCAATTTTTCATGTTACTACCATTTGTGATGTACAAGAAAACAGAGTTTCAATCACAGAGAGGGAGAAGAAACATACTTGATCAAGACCAAATTCCAAGAAATGTCGCAGGTTATGTCGTGATCTTCGGATGCTAGTTGATAATAGATAAACGAGATCACATATCATAAAAGCTGAGTACACAAAACCAATCACATTCGCAGCCAAACAGAACCTGCAGCCAAAATGCCAAAAAAAGAAGAAGAAGGAATAAATCAACTCAAAAAATATCTACAGGAAACATTAGCAGTTTAGAAAGTAGTCTAAAGACATTAGCTCGAGCGGGTCATTACATAACTTCATTAGAAGTAAACAACCTCCACAGCTAATTTCAAGTCACCTAGTTAATCACTTTGAGCTCAGATAAGAAAATCAAACCTAAAACCGAGGAACCCTGAACTGAATCATATTGCTCTGATTATAGTTAAAACATCTTTAGATACTTCAACTTCAATGCATAGTGAAGCTAAAAAGTAAGAGAATTTTACCTAAACTATTTGAATTTGCAGAAAGAATCACGACCTTAACGACTACATTTTAAGAGAAAACTTCAAATCCAAACAATGCATAGACCAAATCATTGTCATCTAAGAACCCTAATTCCTATTAAAATCTGATTCTAAACATTCAAACTCAAAGAATAGTGAAGCTAGAAAGTAAGAAATTTGACCAAAACTATTTGCACTTGTCGACTTCCAAGGCTAATTTCAAGAGAAGACTTCAAATTCCAAACCGTCATTAGACCAAATCAGAGTAATCTAAAGAACCCTAATTCCATTAAAAAAAGCTTCAAATTCAATGTTACAGTGAAGAAGCTAGAGAGTAAAGTTAACCTGAACTCTTTGTATTTGTAGAAAGAATCACGAGCCCATCCTTTATCTCTATCAGCAACCATAACAGAGAAAGAAACGAGACATGACAAAAACGCAGAAATCCTAAATCCAAGCAAAGATTTCCTAACCAAATTTCCCCATTTCGATTCACGAGTAGTATTAGAGAAGCTCGGCCTCAACTGTCTCCTAGACTCGCTCACTTTCTGATCAACGAAATCTCCGTTAGAAACCCTAAAAGGAGTCTCGTTCTTCATCGGAACCGAAGAAGCTACGGAAGGAGATGGGATAATCGTGTGAGGTGAAGATCCATGACTATCTGGGATTGAAGAAACGGTAGGTGAATCAGGAGGTGAATCAATCGTTGTTGTTGGTGGTAATGAATGAAGCGATGATCTAGAAGACATCTCTGTGTTTCGATTTTCGAGTGGAGAAAACTGATCTTCTTCTTCTTCTTCTTCCTTTTGTTGCTTCTTCTTCTTCTTCGTCTTCTTCTTCTCGTCCTGCAATTTCTGTGTCTTTTCTTCCATTTTTCGTTGGGTTTTTTTTTTTAATTATATTATTGCCAGAGAAAGTGACGAAGTAAGCTCTTCCACTGTCTATGGTCAATGACTCTAATGGGGAAGAAGACGAAAGAGACAAAACTTTTAAAATACAGGTTTGCAAAAGAGGACTTTGATTAATCTTTTCTTTCGCTTTGAGACTACATTATATTTGTTTACATAAAACCTCCAACAATTGACTGCACAAATTGAATTTACACTTAATAGGTCTGATTAGTGACACAAAACGATAAAAGAAAATTAACAGGACAAGATGGCGGTAACCAACGGTAGATAAAATAGGAATAAGAAAAAAAGATTAATGTGTTACCACTAACTCTTTTTGTTTTGTGATTACTAACTATGAAATCGGTAATCTTTTCATGCATAAACTAAATTCACACTCAATTCTCATTATAAAAATTGTGAAAACAACGTAAGACGCAATTGTCTCATTATTCTTTGAATAAGTAATGTGAATCTACTGTTGAAATAATAGAGCTTATGCTGATAAAGTTACATAATACAAAAACTCTTCTCATACAAATCGCATAACGCTTTTGAGGTTATATTAGTAAAACTTCTGTTAAAAAGGTTACATATAACAACACTACACAAATCTCTTATAATGCCATTACCATATCGAGTAGGGAGGTTTTGGTATCTGAGAGCTTATGCGCCGAGAACGGGTTATGCTGCTCTATAGAAGAACTCGTTAGCTTCATTGTATCGATCCATGACGACATTGTGGAGGAGGTGAACAGGTTCGAGGAGATTAGAGTAGCTACCCAAAATGTCACGAGTCAACGGAGGAGTGCCCTCGTCTTTTGACCAAGCGTGCTGAGCCACAGACAAACCGCTTAGGCAATAACATGTGTGGTAGAAGTCACGGGCTTTCCTCGGCTTGTCTCTAAATCCACCGTCAGGGATCTGATGATTGTCCCCGAAACATATCAAAACCCCCATAATAGATGTACAGAAAACGAGCCTAAAAGTGTGTTATAAAAATGAAAACATGACTGGATGTTTTGTTCCGATGTTTAAGCAACTAAGAACTGACCTTAGAGCACAAGAGTACATATCTCTGCAAACCGAGGCTATCAAAAACCGGTTGCATTCTCCTATTAATGTAGGTGGATGTATGATGGACTCCGTGACCACTCCCTAAACCAGCAAACATAAGCTCACTAAAATGCAGTTGTATTTTGGATTTTTAGACGGGACTGATGGTATGAGAAAATTAAGCACATACCTTCATCACTATCCTCATCAGAATCATCATCATCATCATCATTATCTTCGAGATCATTTTCATCATGATCATGTTCCTTGTGATCTTCATCTGTCCCTTGCGATTTATGTGATGATCCATGAACCTCAAGATCATGGGTTGAATATAACCTTTGCAGTAAAACACAAGGGGCTGCCTGTTTAACATATAACAAAAAGATAAAAAGACGAGATGAGTACAGGAGAATTTTGGAGTAGGCCCTAACATGGAAACAAATAAACGAGGTTACGAAGGATTAAAAGAAAATTAGAAAATTGACCTGCCAAAAAGTGTAACAACCATCGACCAATTTGTTTGTCCTACCTTGAAATCCCATTTCTACTCCTTGTCTATGTACAGCCCAATTCTAGAATCATAAGAATATTAATGTGTAAGAAAAATATCTCTATCAATGAAAAGAAAAGAAAAGGTATTCCATCAATCATTTCAAAACACCATTGTATGTTACCATTAATGTATCCAAATCCAAACGGTCCACCTCATTGATTAAATTCATAGTAGCCAACCCACAGTAGGTGTACCTAAACAAAAGATTAGGTGGGAATAAGAAAAACCGTAGGTAACAAATCAATATTTCAAGAAATAAATTATACTTAACCATGGTCAATCGAGGAAGAGAGAAGCAAAATTCAGTTTCAATCAAAACTTCAACAAAATGGAAGTAGGAGACCATACCCACCGTGAGCTTCGGAGCCAGGTTCCCCTCCAATACCACCTTCATAAGTTTGGCAACTGCTCAAAATAAAGTGAGTTAAAAGAGCTTTGCAAGGGAAATCAATAACTTCATCAACTTACAATTATATAACGGAGTCCAGGATTATATTATGTGAGATAAAAGTTATACAAAAAACTACCTCACGATGTAATCTCCTAGGCCCCGGGTGAGTTCATCATCCAAAATGTTCAAGATGCTTGCAATCTGTTTCAGAAAGTCAAACATATCAGGGAGAAAACCAACCATAAGATAGGAGATTTGTAAGTCTCAATAAGAGTAGATCTCTCGGCAAAGTGTCAGGTGGGCGCAAGTGTGCAAATAATTAGATCATTAACCATATCCTTATGTGACGTTTAAGCCATGAAACTGAAAGAAACATAGCAAAATGTGTCCTGAGTTTGTTGGTCTCAATCAGCCTAAACAGTTTTGATGTCCGCAAGAAGAGAGAACAAGAAACTTTGAGTTGGTAAAACTCACCGAAATTGCAGTGTAGCAAGCTCGAACATCCATTTCTCCCATATCATGCATCCTAACAATCAGTGAATAAGTCAGAATCAGTCAACAAAGTGCATGAAGTATAAAAAAGCGGTACGCAAGAATTGAAGTGTGCAGTCAGTAAAAATGATGCGTTACAGAAGTTCAAGCAGAAAGAGAATCAAACCTGAAACCTCCACTTCTATCCTTCATTCGTCTTAAAAAGCAAGACATTTTTTCTCTGAAAAATCATGAGTCGCATGTAAGTCTTCTATAGAAAGCATCAATTGCTTCTTGTTGAAAAGAAACTGACCATAAAGAAAGAAAAAATGCACCACCTATTAATTGAAGAAAGGGCTTTGTCACCTCCTACAGTAACAAGTGTGTTCACTGCAGCATAACTTGTTGCAAGATGTGGAAGCTGGCAAAAAAATATCTTCATTACTAGTGAACCAGTGAAAAAAAAAACTTGAAAAAAAAGGCAGGCTAAGAAAAACTTTATATATCCTAACTTGCTCTGCCATGTTTGGAAGATTTACATCAAAACTTAAACTACAGCAAAGAGATCGAGCAGAATGAAACGATCTGGTCTCCATTTTAGGTTTCCAATTTCATGAAGCGAGAGTGTTCCACACATTTTAAAAAAAAAACAGACGTATACTTACTTGGCCAGGACCACCACCATATCCACCTTCAGAGCCCTGACAAGCACCGCATGAAAGCAAACTAAGTACCAAATGAACAATTCCAGGTAGTAAAATAAAGAAACATGAACTAAAGGAGCAGAAAAACAAAAATAATAGATGAGCAAATTTGAAAGCAGATAAAGCAAAGGAATATTTGAAAACGCCTAACCTGACAACGTCCAAGAAAGTCGATGACATTGTTTTCTAATTCATCATCTACAGACTCCCCAAGTAGAGCAATTGAATGCAGAATCCAGTAGCAAAGCCAAGGTCGACTGTCCAAATCCAAATTTAATATATTGACATTCAAAAATCTTACACAGTCACTATCTAAATGAAGAGCATTCGAGGAACAAAAGCAACATTTGAAGTACGAATTCTGGTCATGAAAACAAACATATGCCAATCACATTTGATATCATTTTCACAAGGAGAAGATACGTACTTAGCATCTAAGGAAGAAAACGATGGAGCTAGCTGCCTTAAGCCTCTCATGAGATAATCCAATTGCTTGTCTCGCTGAATCTCCACCCTAAAACAAAAACCTCCATCAGTAAGATTCATCTCACAACGCGCTAGTAAAATTCATCAGATTACGAAAAAAAAAAAAACAAATCAAACTGAATCAGGTAACAAGCAAACGATGGATTTTACATGAATTTCTGAGTAGCAATGTCGCCGGCGTCAAAGTAATTGTAGATCCCGAACACATCGTTCTCCACCAGAAACTGCTCGCGCTGACTCACAGTAATACTCGAAAGCTCTTCCATCACTCCGCCGCGATTCGCTATTCTGTTTCTCTCCGTCTCCGATTGAGTCAACTCCAGTCAAATCGGAACCCTAATCACACGAAACTTTCATACGCCTAACGTTTGATCATATGCCGGAGAATGTTTTGCGCAAGCGTCCCATGTAATTGGGCATTTCAATACGCCACTCTGATTCCGGTTTATTACCGGTTCGGTTCGACTTGATATGATTTTCGAATACCGGAATTAATTTAGCTGTTCGGTTCCGGTAATCCCGTACCGTCCTATCGACACCATTAACCCACTTCTCCACTACCACCGAAGCAACCTACATTTGCAATTATAAAAATATTAATATTAATTAGATTAGATGACGCTAAAAAAGGAGAAATTTGCAGAATATAGCCCTATATTAAATGAAAGGAAAACCTACTTCTAAAACAGTATAATACACAACAACCCTACAAATTTTGTAGGATGCAAATGGTCAGCATATTAAAAAGAAAAATGGATGGAATTAATTCCATTAATTTTTTTTAAGAATCTACTACTTATAATAAAATTAAATTTTTATAAAAAAAAATTTAGTCATATCAAAATAACTAAAGAAAAAAATCTAGTTACACTAGAGAAATTGATACTCTTTAAAAGTGGAAATAAATATCAATAAAAATAAGTGAAAAATGCTTAATTCTACTCATTATATTTTCATTAACATTTATTCAATTTATTTCTCTAATTCGCCACCATTTGCACCAGTAATATAGATCAGAACATTCGAAAAAAAAATATATATAGATCAGAACATTAATGCTTTATTCACCGAATGATCGATCGGGAGTTCATTAATGTTTTTACACCAAGAGGTCTGGGGTTCGAATCCCAAAAGATATGATTTATATAGATTAATAGAGACAAGCTTGCAGGAGATTTTCAACGTGGGAGAAGGTAGAATCGTTTGGCGTGGATCAAGACGATAGACTTGTTCGTTGTAGAATCGTCGATGTAACAATTCTCATAATTTGTAATAGAATAATAATAAAAATCTAATGTTAAAAAAAAAACATTAACAATATTACAATGGTGGTGAATTATCATACTGTACCATTAAATAGCTTTTGGCTTTGAATTATTGCTCACTAAAAAAACATGAGACATGTTAAACAACTTTTTATTATTTTTTGGACGATATCAGTACTAAACTGCGAAATGTGTTACCTCATAATCGGATTTTGTGTTAACCAATGAGGAATTAGAAAGCCTCACTTATCTATATATTATTGCTCGTTAAAACGACATGAGATATGTTAACAATTTTTTATTATTTTTTGGACGGGAACCAGTACTAAACTGCGAAATGTGTTACCTCACATTCGGATTTTGCGTTAACCTCTGAGGAACTAGAAAGCCCCATTTATACGGATACCCTCATTCTACCACATAACACTTGTCTTTGAAAAACAATGGAAATTTGGAATCACCATCTTACAAAAGTAAAAACATGAATAAATGTTGCATTCCAAACATATGTGAACATATATTCATATCACATTTGCCAATATGTTAAAATTGTTTAGTCACGTTGACTCCAAGACACAGTTTGTATTGCTTAACGCTTGAATACCTGTTATCCAATGCCTATTAAATTCATAAAGAATGTCGTCGATATATTTGAATATATTGTAGAATTTTTTTTTTTTTTTTAAGAATATTGTAGAATTCTACGTTATATTGTGTTGTAGTGTGTAGACACTACCATATATGTATATAATTTAAAATAAGTAGTTTAAGTAATTCTGATACTTCACAACTAAAGAATTACATATCTAGAGTGTTTTGATTAGATCCAAATCATGAATTAATACCATGTTGAATTTCATTGTCCATACACACTTAAGGAAACAAGCAACTTCTAAAATTAAACATCTAATTTTTATATAGGCATTTATTATAAATTGTTTTAACGTTATTTTTATATTTGGTTCAACAAATAGATCATAGTACAATAGTTTCACGATTATAACAATTGGCGTATATATATGATCACTGTTTGACATATAAAACATGTTTTAATGGTGCAAGAATTAAGTATATAATATTCTTTAAGAAAGTATTACCATTTAATCATAAAAGCAATATAATATGACCAAAATAATAATATTTTAATGACTTGCTGAAGAAATTTATATAAAATAAGCGAAGTGTATAGTTGTATTAAACATTTCTGTAGAACATCATTAATTTCATTAATATGGAATAATTTGTTGACTTTTAAAAAAGAAGACGAATTTGCATAATGTAGCCCCATATTTTCCATCAAATACAAGAAAATCATGTATCAAAACAGTATCACAACAAACCCCAACTAATCATAAATTATTTTGATCTAATAAAATCGAATCCGAGTTTTATTTTGATCCGATTGAATTTTTCGATTTTGGATTAAATATTTATATATAAAGTAAAGAATGGACTAAAAAACGTTGGAAAAATTAGATTTATATAAAGAAAAATAAAGAATGAACTGAAAAAAAAGAGATTTGTATAAAGAATGAACACAAAATTAGATTATTATATAATATAATATAGAGAATTTTTTTTCCTCAAAAAAAGAAAACGTTGGAAAAAAGAAGAAGAATGAACTCAGAAATATGAAAAATATCATGTGTCTATTTTAGAATAAAATAAAAGTATAGGGCTCTACTTGCAATTTTACTTTTTTATCAAAGGAATAAATAATGGAATATATTAATCGCGTATAAACAGCAAAATGTCCTTTAAAGATTCTCTCTCTCTCCCCCTCTCCTTCTCAACTCCTCCCAACTTAAAAAAGTTCAAATCCCTTTCCTCAATTTTCGGTTTCTCTCTCGACGTAGTGTATCCCGGAGATATAGCGATTCAGTGATTCCGACGTGAAATTCAACACTGATGGGAGCGTATTGCAACGAAGACCTATCTCTGCCGGTTTACTCCGCCGGTGCTCCGACGAACGAGCTCCGTTTCAGCAAGCATGTCTACGACAACGTTCATGGAAACATCTATCTCGATCCTGTAAATTTTTTCTCCTTATTCCTTTCTTCTTCGTTTCCTGTTTCCGTCATTCCAAATCGTTCGTTTCGGAGGCGAGATAAGGTTGCCGGAATTTTACGCCGTCGTTCTGTTAACTGTTTTTAATGGAAATTTTCCGGTGATTTTTGTTCGAATTGGAATCTGGATTTCATCTTTGATTTATCGCCTTGATTTGTGAAGCTCGTTTGTTAGGGATTGATGTTTCGCGGAAGGTTTAACTAGTTTTAAGATTTGTATGATACATTATGAACGAACCGCTAAAAGCTACTGGTGGATTTTGCCAGAATTGTATCGTATTTTCTGTGATGCGATTCTTCTTTGTGTTTATCTGCTCCTGTTTGAGTTTTTCCAATTTAGCTTAAGTATTTATCAGATTTTCTAAACCACTAGACTGCAGTTCATAAATCATTGAAATCTCATTTACAAATGTAGTTCTCCGTTTACTCAATTTATCATCTGTGTGTTTGATTTGCAGCTTTGTTTGAAGTTCATTGACACTGAGCAGTTTCAGAGGTAACTTGTTGGATTGTGCTCGTTTCCATAATACGTTTTCAATGACTTTGTTAAAAACACAATGTTCTGATTTTTAATCTAATTCTTTGTGGTAGGCTTCGTGAACTAAAGCAGCTCGGTGAGTTGGCTTGCATTTTTAACTCAACTTGCATCTCCTCGACGGTCTTTGGTTACTAGTTCTAACTGTTCTGAGTCTTGAGTGGTTCAGGAGTGACTAACATGGTATATCCAGGAGCCGTGCATTCTAGATTTGAGCACTCTCTAGGCGTGTATTGGCTTGCAGGCGAAACTGTTCAGAGGCTAAAAACTTTCCAGGTATTGAAACGCTTATACAAATTTCAACGGTGCAGTCACATTTTGTTCAGTATGGTAAAGTTGTAATGTATGTGCTATACTTTTTATAGGGAGCGGAGCTTGATATTGATAGTTTTGATCTTCAGACTGTGCGACTTGCTGGTAACTATTGTTAGCTCAATGAATAGATTATTTCTTGATCCAAATTCTGATATCCGTTTGTACATGTAGGACTTCTCCATGATATTGGCCATGGACCTTTCAGTCATATGTTTGAGCGCGAGTTCCTCCCCAAGGTCATAAGTGACTGTGACTGGTATGTTTGCACATTCCTTGGAAAAACGAATGCCATTGTGTGAACGTAATTTCACTACTATGGCTCTCTGAGCTATTCTTATCTCCAGCTCTTGAATTTCCTGTTCCTGTCTGCAGGTCTCATGAGTTAATGTCTGTAAAGATGATTGACCATATCGTTGAGACACATCATATCGATGTTGATCCTGAAATGCTGAAAAGAGCGAAGGTAATAGTCTTTCTTAAAATTGTTTTCCGTTTTCGCAAATGGCCTCTAGAATTTGATCTGGGAAACTGTGACATTAATGTTGGTTTTCAATATCCCTTGCTTCCTTTCACTCTTTGCTGATGATTTGCTCAAATCTGTACTTGTCAGGATATGATACTAGCTAGTACTGAGTTTTCACAGCTGAAAGTAAGTTATATAACACTATGTTTTTTATTCTACTCAAACATGAATAGCTACTTATGCTTTGCATATATTTTCCCTTTTCATAATTTGCAGAGCAACGTAGAGAAGCGTTACCTGTATGACATTGTTGCTAATGGTCGAAATGGGATTGATGTGGACAAGTAATTCTATCTATTCTTTAGTTTTATACTTGTCTGCTGTTTTATTTTTTCCCCTTTTACTCACCGTGAGGCTTAGATTTGCACCTTTGTTTTAGGAGGTCAACTTTTAATATCTACAAAATTTTATAGGTTTGACTACCTTGTCCGTGATTCTCGAGCTTGTGGACTGGGATGCAATTTTCAGTTCCAAAGGTCTTCATACTACTCTATAGTCATTTCAGTCTTTGCTAGTAAGAAAATTGCTAACTATCAACACTTTCTAGGCTGACAGAGACGATGAGAGTCATGGATAATGAAATCTGCTACCGCGCTAAGGAGTGTGAGTTTTGTCCACCTGATATTCTGTATTTGTGTTTGCTTCTACTGCGTTTGCTTCTAGTCTCTTGTAAAATTGATTAAATATTGCAGATCGTAATGTCCACAAGCTATTCGCAACTCGAGCTGATCTCCATCGAACAGTCTACACGCATCCGAAAGTAAAGGTATTGTAACACTATCATTCTCTCTGTTATATCTCTATCTCTTTTTTTCTCTCTTTTTTTCACTTGTTTCTATCCATTCACTTGCAGGCAATAGAGCTTATGATAGTAGATGCAATGGTCAAAGCCAATGGTTTCTTGGGGATTTCTGCTTTCATTGATGACCCATCTCAATACTGGAAGGTGCAGTATCTTTCCTTGTGCGCATCAAACTCCTTTGTTTCATTATAATAAAATTTTGATCTCCACAATTGCAGTTAGATGACTCAATCCTCAAAGCTATCGAAATAGCTCCAGATGCAGAACTTGCAGAAGCTAGAGAGATAATACTCCGCATTCGCAGGAGACAGCTGTACCAGGTAACAATACAACTTAACCGGTTTTCTCCTTAATTAATACTTTAAAACTAATTTAAAGATGGGTACCGACGGTTGGCTTTGTTTTATTTGCAGTTCTGTAACGAGTATGCGGTTCCAAAGGACAAAATCGATCATTTCAAAGCCGTCACTGCACAAGATATCATCTGTTCCCAGGTTTTGTAGTCTTAAATACTTGGCTAACTAAGGAGAAACTAACTATATACAGTCTATTGCCATACTTATCACTTTTCATTTAACAGAAGCACACAAGCTTGACATTGAAAGAAGAAGATATCGCTGTTACAAACGTCAAGATTGATTTAGCTCGTGGAAGAGAAAACCCTCTAGAATGGTAGAAGCAAATAATAAACACAACTATATAAGCTTTTCTCCATCTATCTCAGTTTTCGATATTTAAAATTCTAACCAAGCTTTATCCTTTTGCGGGATTGGTCAACACCAGCATCAAATTCTTCAAGGTACATACATAATAGTCTCTCTCTGTTCTTGTTGCAGATTTTTTTCCCTTTCTAAATGTGTAAAAAGAAAGAACCCAAAACCTCAATGAAATAACCGAGAACCATTTCGAAAAACCTATTTGATTTGCAGGATTACGAGAGTGAGGAGAAGTTTGTGATACCTGAGGAACGAGTCAGTCACTTGTTACCAACAACATATCAAGACATGATAGTGAGAGTATATGCCAAAAAGCCAGAATTGGTTTGTGTTCCCTCCCTTATTATCAACTCTTATTAGCATCACATTAAGTTTTATTTTCCCAACACACAAAAGTAACGTTTATTTATTTTTGGCCGGTTTGCAATAATAACAGGTAGAAGCAGTTTCTGAAGCATTTGAGAATTTTCAGTTGAGAACATATGGAATCAAAGCTCAAGTACACGAAACACCTGAGAAGAAGAAACGTCGTGTGATGATGCAGTAATTCGTTTTTTTCTGTCTTTGGAAACTTTAATTACGCAAGTGTGTATATAGTAGTAGTAAGCACACGTTACGTATAGGACTTTACAATACATAATCATTTCGGTCCATGCCTAATCCTTGGATTAAGACCTAGTCTTTTATACCTAAGAGAAAAAAGGTCATTTCGGAATTTGTAAAGTTTTACTCTAGATTCTGGTTTATTTTCGTTTTTCTATGGCAAATTATGACATTCGCAATTTTAATCGCAATTTTAATGGCCAGAAGGCACTATGTATATATCTTTATATAATTTTTTTCTTCTCTTTTCTCCTTTTGTCACCTGGTCTATATCAAATTACTAGTTGATATATTTATATAAATAATTTTTAATGGAAAACCAACAAAAAAATAAACAATAAAAAATTATAAAAACTGAATAAAATATCATGACCATAGTACGAAAGGAATATTTATAGAGTTATTAAAGAAAATATTATAACCAATTTCACATTTTATACTAATCAAAGATTAATTTATTTTATAAACATACAATTTATATTATTTTTTAAAAAACCTAACTTTTAAAACATATTTTTTCTTTTAGCAAATTAAGAAAAGTTAGACTTCAATAAGAGAGTCTTACTGAAAGATACTACACATTCCATTACTACAACAATAAGATCAAATATTACGATATAATACTTATTTTTTACTAATATATTCTTATTTTTTTAATTTCATAGATATACTAATTATATTTTTACCAAATTAAAATGTTCTAAACAATGTTTTAAAACTATAGAAACTTACCACAAATGTATTTTTAAAATCTAATCAAATACTTTTAGCAAATTAAAAGAAGCTAAACCCTAAGGAGGAGGAGCTTTATCCCTAAGGAGCCTTAACCCTCACAAAGTGAAAAAAATGGTTCGTATATAATGTTGAAGAAAGAACGAAGTTAATTGTAGGGTGTTCGTTATTCTGTTGTGCGCGGATTTTTTTTGAGACGCGGTTATACCTCACATGAAGTTTGAGTATATATCTCAAAAATAAAACTAAAAAGTATTATTCAAATCAGTTTTTACTCAAAATTACTAAAAGTTCACCATATGGCTACTACGTAAATTAAGATAGAATATTACTAAAAAATTATGTTGTATATATCTTTTTCATTAAGAAATTTACAAGAATACCTTATATTTTCAAAAGTGATCATTTATAAATAAACTACTAAAGAAAAATTAGAACTTTATACACTTTTAAATAATTCCTGGTAATATTCCATGCTTAACTTTTTACTACTTATATTTTCAACCAATAACTTATCATAAATAAACTAAATACATTTTAAGCAAATTAAAGGAGCTAAACCCTAAGGGGGAGAGCTATAACCCTAGGAAAGTCTTAACCTTCACATAGTGAATAAAACTGGTTCGTATGTAACGTAGAAGAAATAACGAAATTAATTGTGGGGTGTTCGTTATTATGTTGTGCGCAGATTTTTGTTGAGGGAACGGTTATACCCCACAAGAAAGTTTCAGTATATATCTCAAAATAAAATTAATAAATATTATTCAAATTGGTTTTTACTGAAAACTACTAAAATTCACCATATGGCTACTGCATAAATTAAGCTAGAATGTTACTAAAAAAATTATTGTTTTATATATCTGTTTAATTAATTAATTTTTAGGAATACCTTATATTTTTAAAGGTGATCGTTTATACATAAATTATTAAAAGAAAAAATTAGAACTTTATACACTTTTAAATTATTTCAGGTGATACTCAATGCTAGGCTTTATACCACTTATATGTTCAACAAATAATTTATCATAAATAAATTAAATACATTTTAAATAATAAATTATAAGAAAATAAATTTTTAGAAAATTAAAAAGAGTTAAACCCTAAGGAAGCATATCTTTGACCCTAAAGCTTTAACCCTCTCATAGTGAATAAAACTGGTTCATATGTAACGTCCAAAAAGAACGAAGTTCATTGTGGGATGTTCGTTGTTGTGTTGTGCGTTGATATTTGTTGAGGACGCGGTTATTTCTCACATGAAGTTTCAATATATGTTTCAAAAATAAAATAAAATAGTATTATTCAAATTGATTTTTACTGAAAATTACTACAAATTCATCATATAGTTAACTACAGAAATTAAGATAGAATGTTACTAAAAAATTATCCTTTATATATCTTTTTAATTTAGAAATTTACAGGAATATCTTATATTTTCAAAAAACTATTAGAAAGAAAAATTTAGAACTTTCTACACTTTTAGATTATTTCAGGTAATACTCAGTGACAATAATGGAATCACCGGATGTCAAACCAAAAAGAATATGAATTTAAGCTTTACAATTATATCATATGTTTGCTTATCACTATTTTAAATTGATTTCAGTTACCTGGTATTAGGATACATGAACAGAACTATGTGTGCATGTGGGAGACCTCTCTTTTGAAATTCAATGGTACATATAACGGAAAATCATCCGAAAGAAGTATATTAGAAATATAACATAAGAATCAATATTTTGTAAGAAATATCAATTAAAAAAACAAACAAATACGAACCTGACTTAAAAACTTCACCTAAAACATTCTTTTTAGTCAATTGATACATAAGACCATTGAGCTTAATCTTGAATATTCTGCAACATATATCCGGCCTATCCTCTATCTTTAACTTATGCCTTTGAAGCTGTCTAGTAATTTCAGGCCACTTCGGGTTGCATGTAATGACAACGAAAGATCAGGGAAACCATAATACTTACAAATCGCCATTGCATTTAATTAGGTCTTGACATATACCTTGAACCACCAGTATAAGAAGAAGGTATAAAAATAGTCTTAGTTGACCCCATAGATTACAATCACCTTTGTTTGCCGCATCTCTTATCTTATCAAACTGAGCGCAAATTTTCTTGATTTAAAGAAATATAACGCAACCTATTAGACTCGATTATTGTGAAAAAATTCAAGAGAAATTGCTGAAATAATTTACCACCCATAACTATAATTGGTGATTCTCCAAATCTCTCTTGTATGTGATAAGCAAAAAATTCTCGCATAGTAACCTTTACTCTTTTCCTATCACCTATGTCCACAAATCAAATATCAATTTTTAAACGGAAACCATCCTCACCGTAAGGAAACAATAACGGATATTGTAAAGGCAATAACATGATGCAACTCACTAATGCGATGCATCTGCCCTATTCTACACTCAAGCACAATATTACGTGGCTCCATTCCTGAACTAAAATCATTAGGTATAAGAGCGACTACTTCGTTCGCAGATGGTAGATTGTGTGTTCTTGCATATGAGATCGTATCACCGACCAACCTTAGCTATACACCTCCCATATTAGGATTCATTTCAAATCTTTCCCGAACAGACCTGAAACCTTCGACAGGCTTAGTATATTTATCCAACATCATTAGTAGAGCCAGTTTTCCTAACCAATACGAAGAGAGAAGACAATCTACCCATAAGCAGCAATCCTATTTGGAACCTCAGTTGTGAAAAACATGGTGACTTGCCAGGCAGAGGCAGAATATCCCCATACAATGATAGTTTTCATCATCATTATAAAACAATGCAAGCAACGAATTCGGAGGTGATTTAAAACGTGGAAGGACGACTTTTCCTTGTCCGCAACACATTGTGAATACAGGTTTATACCGTATGGACCGTTTATTTATGCGTTTCCCAAACCACAAAGTAGGATCCCTATGATGGTAATACCCTATAACATAAATCAAAATATCAAAAACAAAAACAATTAAATAAGAAGACGATAATAAATTGTAATTTTTGAATTAATATAAGACTATATATTTAAGTTACAATGGAGACGAAATCACATATGGGACACGAGTAAATATTATACCATTGCTCATAAGGCCATACTTAGAACCTTCGACCACAGCGCACGTATCAGACAAAGCACCTATTAACCCACTGGTAGAATTCAAGGAACTTGTTCCTTTTCTAACCCGTCGACGTCTAGTGGCAGCACTAAATACACTAATTCTTCGACACATGTAGAACTGATCATAGCATCTGCAAAACAATTATGAGAATAAAAGAGATTACAAACATATGTAAAACCAAAAATTGATGAAACGAAAACTATAAGAAAAACATGATTTTCCCTAAAACCAAAGTTTATATGTAGATCAATTCATAGATGTAATGATTTAAACACAAATACTTACTGATACATCTTTCCGAATCCTTTTTGCTTCCAGAATATGCATTCTCTTCTTTCGAGCAATTTAAGTAGGAGATTTCCAATTCATCAAATCTCGATTAGTGTAAGAAGGACCTTGTAAACAATTGTCAAAATCGTCGATTTCTGTAGGAGCATACCGTTGCTTCCTGACATAAACATAATCTATTATGAAACAAAACAACAAACTTAAAAACATCATCTATTATGATACAGAGGTAGTAATTAACTAACAAACATCATCTACATTCAGCATGCCTTCTTTGCACTCCCTAAGAACAAGGCCCCGGGACCGGATGGCTATCCAGCTGAGTTTTTCACAGCACACTGGCATACAGTTGGCCAGAGATGATAGAGGCGGTAACTGTGACGACCCAACCCGTCAAATAAAATTTTTTTTACCCGGATCACTATTATCATAAATAATGATCCTCAACGGTCCAATAAACAAACAGCGCGGAAACAATGATTCAAACAATCAAATACCATTATCGTTTAACAAGCCCATACTTATTAATTCTAGTTCAATTCGGTAATACACATAGTTCTGAAATTGCTAACACCCTAGCAATTCTAACTTATTACACGAAAACGAGCCACTAGATCATTCCCCTCGTCCCGGCCATGATTCCACGATCACTGACTGTCTTTACCTGCATCACATGGTTATAAGAGATGCGTGAGTATTATCATAAATACCCAGTGAGACGGTCATCCCATCAACAGGCTATGTACAAATATAAGCATAAGCAATGCTATAATACCAGGATGAACAATCAACATGAAAACAACTCAATCGCGTAAAAACAACCTGTGTCGATCGATACACTAACCCGTGTCGATCGACACCGACTCCGACACTCATGTCCGTCAGCACACCATCCCGGTGACTTACTGACACCATGTCGATTGACACACCCATATGTGTCGATCGACACACCAAACCCAGAAAACTCGCACACGCGATTTTCTGCATACTAATCCATCAAACAACACGAAATTCGATCCCAAACAACACACAAACGCATCCTAACACTTCTTATGCTTACACGCACCCATGGTCACGCACTCACCTTGATTTGGGAAGGAAAACGGATTCAAAGTGTTCAAGAACACCCAGAACACCAAGAACACGCACGCCCCAAAGAACTCAACGTATACTACGAACGGCTACTCCAAATTCCAATCGGAAACCGGCGCTGGAAACTAGACACGACGAGCTACACAATGGTATGTAGAACGTCCTCTAACTCCCTACAATTCGACGGAAAAACAGCCCGCAAGTTCAACAATCCGAACTGGAACAGAAATGACATGTTGAACAAGAAAGCACACTGGGAACGGAAAACACAACGGAATCAAGATCGGAAACCTGATCTGAAAAGTAGACAGATAGAGCTTTCTAACCGTATATAGATCGTCCCTTGGTTCCCAACGGTTCGACGAGAAAACAACTCGCAAGTTCAATGATCCGAACTGGAACAGAAATAACCCGTTTTACAAGAAAGCACACTGGGAACGGAAAACACAACGGAATCAAGATCGGAAACACGATCTAAAAACTAGACATAGAGAGCTTTCTAACCGTATATAGAACGCTTTCTGGGTCACAACAGAACGACGGCAAAACTCCTCCGAAGTTGACTGATCGCAGTTGAAGGCTGCACAAACCGACCAACTTAGAACGATCATAACTAACAATCTAACCGTCCGATTGACAAACGGATTTTTCCTACGACAAGAACAACGACAGGAGTACTTACCCTCCAAATTTCACTCCGATCCGTCGTGAACTTGACCTCCTTCTGCCTCCACCAAAACACGAACAGAAGTTGTTCTTACCCTCCAAAAACCCAACTCGAAATCACTTGATTTCTTCACTCAAATCCCCCAAAAAAACTGATTTTCTCTTTGAACAACTGAACTCTGCCGACACTCCTCTTCCTTTTATAGACAAATTTTTTTTTTTTTTTTTTTTTTTTTTTTTTTTTTTTTTTTTTTTTTTTTTTTTTTCGTGTCGATCGACACACACTCCCTGTGTCGATCGACACACGACCAAATATTCCGTAATTTGGTTCGCGGTCGTTACAATTCTCCCCCACTAACACGGATTCGTCCTCGAATCACGCGAAACCGTCACCTTACGGTCAAACACAACTGATATCAGCCCTCCAACCTGGCCAGCTCTACTAATATCCTCACCCCTGGCCCCACCCGGCCAGCACTACCTGAGATTACACCCAATCTCAGAACTCAACTAGTGTCATACTAGTTACATTGCACTACCATCACAGGTGCAATCCTGACCAAACCCGGTCAACTTCAACTCAGATCATTTCTCGATCTCCATCACCTAACCCGTCTCACTAAGGTTGACACTCTCGTCCGAAACCCGACCAAATTCCCCCAGGAAACATCCACGATGCAACACTCGCTGATCCGGATCAGGGTTGTCCGATAGATCGCGCAACAATCAAACAAGAACATGCCCGACCCACCGTAGACCCAGACCTTGGATCAATTGGTCGCACAACAATCAAACAAGAACATGCACGACCAAAGAGGCTACATATGTTTACCAGGGTCGTCTGAACTAAAATTCCAAACTCGAGTAACAACCCTAGCTTAGACATCCACAAACCACCTGAGATCATTCCCGATCCCTGAAGTTCATCAAATCTCATACTTATAATCACACTATAGGTACTCTTGCTCAAACTCATATCTCTATACACCACTCCCACTCGCAAGATCGTCACCCTACGAGCTCTCGATGTATACCATACCGGCTCTCGGTATGCTCCAGCCCCTCCCACTCTCGGGACACACAGTCCGTCAAGCTATCGGCTGCAGAGGAAATCACACATCCTCTGGAGAGATCTCTGTCCCTCAAAGTATATGCAGGAGAATATCACCATCCCCTGGAGCAGTAACACTGTAACGTGCATCATAAGCACCTGTCGACCGATTTACTTCCGTGGTTCCCATCTTGATATCCCCTAACCCGGAATATCACTCATGACCAATCCCCAGGTCATCTGAAACAACCCAATCGCCAGGGTGTTTCCTACCCCGATATTCCCAAACCCGGAATATCACTCATGACCAATCTCCAGGTCATCTGAAACAACCCAATCGCCAGGGTGTTTCCATCGGAGTCCCTAGAAAAGACAGTCCTAACTCACATAAGACTTCTGTTCCAGACTCCCCCTAGAAAATAGACAGGTTCTAACTCACATAAAACCTCTATTTTCCAGCGCCATCTAGGGATCTACCCGTCCTAATCCCTTAGGACCCCCATCCCTAGATACTTAGACAAGCCCTAACTCCCATAGAGCTTCTATCCTAGCCCCTCAAATGACCTCCCCGTCATTACACACATGACCTAACCCAGTCTTCAAACCCATGATCTCCCCGTCATACCATAAGAACATCCGTCTTATAACCCAAGATAATAAGAAAAACCCCATCTTATTAAATCTCAACAATGTATATCGTTACAACCCAAACGAAAATACATACAACTCATAGCAACAAGCTAATACAACTACTGAAAACCAGAAAAACACTCAAGCCTCCGCTTGCTTCTCGAACCACTTCGAGAACTTTGCCTTCATACTTGCCTCTGGTTCCCAAGTCTCCTCCTCGACACCATCACAGTCCCACACGACTCTCACCAATGGTATCCTCTTCCGACGCAGCACCTTGACTCTCCGCTCGAGAATCCTCATAGGTCTCGCCGCTAACGTCATGTTGGGTTGAAGATCCTCCGGGATCCTAGCCAACACCTCCTCAGATTCATGTAGACACTTCCGCAGCATCGATACATGAAATACCTTATGAAACGCTCTCATACTCTGAGGTAACTCCAACCGATAAGCCACTGGTCCAACCCGCTCCACCACTCTGAACGGACCCATAAATCTCGGACTTAGCTTATTCTCTGAAATGGATCTGTTAGGACCCCTCAACATCGCTGCCTTGAGATACACCAGATCTCCCAGCTCAAACTCCAGCTCTTTTCGTCTCTTATCAGCATAACTCTTCTGCCGATCCTGAGCCTCTCTCATGTTCAATCTCAAGATACGGATCTTCTCCGTCGTCTCCTGAACAAAATCCGCACCAAACATGCTCCTCTCCCCCACTTGAGTCCAGCACAATGGTGTCCTACACGGCCTCCCATACAGAGCCTCATATGGAGCCATCCCAATACTCGCCTGGTATGAGTTGTTGTACGCAAACTCAACCAGGTTCAGATGATCCGCCCAATGACCACCATAATCCAGCACGCACATCCTCAACAGGTCTTCTAAAGTCTGAATAGTCCTCTCCGACTGTCCATCTGTCTGAGGATGATACGCCGTGCTCATGTGCACCTTAGTGCCCATCTCTGCCTGAAACGCCCTCCAGAACTCAGACGTGAACCTCGGATCTCTGTCTGACACAATACTCGCTGGCACCCCGTGCAGCCTCACTATCTCACGCACATACTTCTTAGCCAACATTACCGTCCCATCGGTCTTTTTGATGGCAAGAAAATGGGCTGACTTGGTCAGACGATCCACAATCACCCAAATCGCATCATACGTCCGTGACAACGGCAATCCCGTCACGAAATCCATGGTAATCATATCCCACTTCCACTCCGGAATGGGTAAACTCTGCAACATACCACTCGGAACCTGATGCTCAGCCTTCACCAGCTGACACACGTTGCACGCTGCAACCCAATTAGCTACATCCCTCTTCATCCCGACCCAGTGATAATACCGTTTCAGATCACGGTACATCTTGGTCGCCCCCGGATGAATCGATAACATGCTCGAATGGGCCTCTCTCAGAATCTCCTGCCTCAGATCCTCGTCCTTGGGTACACAAACCCGCCCATTCACCAGTATCATCCCACTTGCTGAGACCACATACTCCGAACTTGTCGCCTTAGAAGCATCAATCAACCCCTGATCCTTCTCCTGCGTAACCCGAATCCTGCTCAGTAAATCTGCCTGGTTAGCTGCCTCTAACCCCAACGGCTCCTGTGAGATCACACACAACCTCAACGTACTAATCTCGCTTACCAGAGCTTCCATATCACGCTCCTGAGCCGAAGCAACCCTCATCCGACTCAACGCATCTGCAACAAGATTAGCCTTACCCGGATGGTATCCGATCTCCAAATCGTAATCCGCTACCAACTCCATCCAGCGCCTCTGTCTCTGGTTCAGCTCCGGCTGAGTGAAGAAATACTTCAAACTCTTATGGTCTGTGAACACCTGAACCTTTCCGCCATAAAGATAAGATCTCCAAATCTTTAGAGCGAAAATTACCGCAGCCAACTCCAAATCATGGGTAGGGTAGTTGCACTCATGCTTCCTCAACTGCCTTGAAGCATACGCAATAACCTTTCCCTGCTGCATCAGGACACAACCCAAACCAACACCCGAAGCATCGGTATACACCACGTAAGGCTCACCCGGCTCGGGTAACGCCAACACCGGTGTACTCGTCAACATCTCCTTCAGCTTTCCGAAACTCTCCTCGCACGCAGAAGACCACACAAAAGGAACATCCTTCCCGGTCAACTTGGTCATCGACTTAGCCAAACTCGCAAATCCCGCGATGAATCTTCGATAATAACCTGCCAACCCAAGAAAACTCCTAATCTCGGTGGCATTCCTCGGTCTAGGCCACCCTCTGATAGCCTCGATCTTAGCCGGATCCACAGAAACTCCCTCTGCAGACACCACATGGCCAAGGAAACTCATCTCTTGCTGCCAGAAACTGCATTTGCTCAACTTCGCAAACAACTTCTGCTCCCGCAGCTTCCCCAAAACTACTCTCAGATGCAACTCATGCTCCTCAGGACTCTTGGAATACACGAGAATATCATCGATAAAGATGATCACAAACACATCCAGATACTCCTGGAATACCCCGTTCATCAACCGCATGAACGCTGCTGGTGCATTCGTCAAACCAAAAGGCATCACCACGAACTCAAAATGCCCATACCTCGTCCTGAAAGCAGTTTTCCTCACATCTGCCTCCTTAATCGGAATCTGATGGTATCCCGAAGCCAAGTCGATCTTGGAGAACCAGGTAGCCCCTCGCAACTGATCTAACAACTCATCAATGCGCGGCAGAGGGTACCTGTTCTTCACGGTGACTCGGTTAAGTCCCCGATAATCGATGCACAACCGGAAACTACCATCCTTCTTCTTCACAAACAACACCGGCGCTCCCCACGGTGAAACACTAGGCCGAATAAAACCCTTATCCAACAAATCATCCAGCTGCTTCTTCAGCTCTGCCATCTCTGCTGGAGCCATACGGTAAGGTGCCTTAGATATCGGAGTAGTCCCGGGTTCCAACTCAATAACAAACGGATCCGACCGCGATGGCGGTAATCCCTCCAATGACTGGAACACATCCTGGAAATCCCGAACAACTCGAATATCCTCCACTGCAACCCCTCCAACAGACTCAGGCATCACTATCGTCACCAGATACGCCTCGCAGCCCTTGAGAAGCAACTGCTCGGCCTGTATCGTGGAAATCACGAGACTCCCGGAAGTCGGTCTCACACCCTGATAAACCAACCTCCCCGCCTCTCGCTCAAACACAACTCGCCCTCGGTGGCAATCCAGATGGACCCTGTAACGATCCAACTAATCCATACCCAGGATAACATCATATAGCTCCACCGGACTGATGATCAGATCTGCTGGCATCGACTCTCCCGCCACCAGAACATCCACACCACGAGCGCGCCCGAAAGTAGCCAACGTCCTACCTCCAGCCACCTTGACTACTCCCGCCTGTTCCCCGGAATCACTCTGGATTCCGCTGCTCTCCGCACACTCCGGCGTAATAAAGCTATTCGTAGCTCCCGAATCAAATAACACGTGGGACTCATACCCGCCCACAACTAAGGTCCCTGCACAATTCCATGTGCCTCAGAACCCTACCATTCTAGCACAGACTCACAATTTCCCAACAAACAAAAACTCAAACAACCATGAATTTAAAAAGTCAAGTTCGGAAATACCTGTGATCGGTCTGGTGCTAGATCCACCCGCCTCCGCAGACGTGAACACACGCGGTGCTGCTGCAATCTGAGACAACGGCTGCACTGCCAATGGCTGCACTGCGGCCACCGCCAACTGCTGCAGCTTCGGACACTTGGGCTTAATATGCCCCGTCTCTCTGCAGTGATAACACACCCGCGTATCCTGAACCCCGACCCGCACATCTCGAGTCCCGGTCCCGGTCCTCCTCGGACAGCTCGCCACACGATGGGACATGCTCCCACACCCGAAGCATCCCGAACCGCCCTGACTAGCCCCTGAAGTGCTCTCCCACTTCCTCTTCTGTCCCTGAGCAGGCTTGCCGCCCCTGCCTGAACTCGTCTGCTGCTGAGATCTCCTCGGCTGCTGCTGCTGCACCGGTGGACTAACCACCACAACCTGCTCCCCGAGATCCTCCTCGATCGCAGCAGCCATCTCAACCAGCTCCGCCTCGTGGCGAACCTACTCGCCCTGCAACGAGTCCTCAAATCTGGTCGAAGTCCTCGCAAGAACCTCCTAACCTGGGCATCCTCGCCCTCCATGCCTCTCCCTGCATGTACCAGAAGTCGACTGAACTCCAAATCGAACTCTCTCACTGACCGATCTCCCTGAGTCAGGTCCAGAAACCTAGACTCCAAACGGTCCACCGCCTCCTGCGGGAAATACTTGGCGTTAAACTCCGCCAAGAAATCCTCCCAGACCATCTCGGCCTGCACCCTCCTGGCCTCAACACCTCTCCACCAGAGATGCGCATCACCCTCTAGGTAATGTACCGCCATATCCACTCTGTATCCCTCTGGACACCTGATCGAGCGAAAATTACGCTCTAACCTCATCCGCCACCCATCAGCCTCCTCAGGCCTAGCACCGCCCGAGAAAAATGCAGTACCAATCCGCTGCATCTGCTCCATCATCCGCAGATAAGATGGAAGCTCCTCAACCCCAGCCATACCCGGCTGCATCCCAGCCAAACCCGGCTGCACCCCAGCCAAACCCGGCTGCACCCCAGCCATACCCGGCTGCACCCTAGCCATACCCGGCTGCACCCCAGCCATACCCGGCTGCACCCCAGGAGCATGACCCGGAGCAGGCACCCCTCCCGGTAACCTCTCCAGAATCATCTGTAGTAGACCCGCCAGACGATCATCTCGATCCGGGGCGACGCCTACGGCAGCACCCCCACCAGGGCCCACCGCACCACCAGCTACATCGGGACCTACACTATCCCCTCCAGCCCTCTCACTGGAACCCGTAGCTGTCACACCCACGGACCCCTCCTGAAACGCCTGCGAGTCAACTTCCCGCTCCTGTGTAGTCTCCTGGGACACCCACGTGGCAGCAGACTCACTCCCAAGTCCCCGCCCACGTCCACGCCCAGCACGACCACCACGACCTCTACGGCCCCCGCGACCTCTGCCTCTAGCCACTCTAGCCATCACTCTGCACTAACCAGCAGAATACTAAGTACTAGAAAAAACAGAAATCACAAAACACATACCGTGGAATCTCATTGAAGGCTCGGAAGGGATGATCTGGGACTCCATACCCACACAACAATCAATTGACTAACTCGCATAATCAATTAACTAACTAGCCCTAGAACCGCTAGGGCTCTGATACCAAACTGTGACGACCCAACCCGTCAAATAAAATTTTTTTTACCCGGATCACTATTATCATAAATAATGATCCTCAACGGTCCAATAAACAAACAGCGCGGAAACAATGATTCAAACAATCAAATACCATTATCGTTTAACAAGCCCATACTTATTAATTCTAGTTCAATTCGGTAATACACATAGTTCTGAAATTGCTAACACCCTAGCAATTCTAACTTATTACACGAAAACGAGCCACTAGATCATTCCCCTCGTCCCGGCCATGATTCCACGATCACTGACTGTCTTTACCTGCATCACATGGTTATAAGAGATGCGTGAGTATTATCATAAATACCCAGTGAGACGGTCATCCCATCAACAGGCTATGTACAAATATAAGCATAAGCAATGCTATAATACCAGGATGAACAATCAACATGAAAACAACTCAATCGCGTAAAAACAACCTGTGTCGATCGATACACTAACCCGTGTCGATCGACACCGACTCCGACACTCATGTCCGTCAGCACACCATCCCGGTGACTTACTGACACCATGTCGATTGACACACCCATATGTGTCGATCGACACACCAAACCCAGAAAACTCGCACACGCGATTTTCTGCATACTAATCCATCAAACAACACGAAATTCGATCCCAAACAACACACAAACGCATCCTAACACTTCTTATGCTTACACGCACCCATGGTCACGCACTCACCTTGATTTGGGAAGGAAAACGGATTCAAAGTGTTCAAGAACACCCAGAACACCAAGAACACGCACGCCCCAAAGAACTCAACGTATACTACGAACGGCTACTCCAAATTCCAATCGGAAACCGGCGCTGGAAACTAGACACGACGAGCTACACAATGGTATGTAGAACGTCCTCTAACTCCCTACAATTCGACGGAAAAACAGCCCGCAAGTTCAACAATCCGAACTGGAACAGAAATGACATGTTGAACAAGAAAGCACACTGGGAACGGAAAACACAACGGAATCAAGATCGGAAACCTGATCTGAAAAGTAGACAGATAGAGCTTTCTAACCGTATATAGATCGTCCCTTGGTTCCCAACGGTTCGACGAGAAAACAACTCGCAAGTTCAATGATCCGAACTGGAACAGAAATAACCCGTTTTACAAGAAAGCACACTGGGAACGGAAAACACAACGGAATCAAGATCGGAAACACGATCTAAAAACTAGACATAGAGAGCTTTCTAACCGTATATAGAACGCTTTCTGGGTCACAACAGAACGACGGCAAAACTCCTCCGAAGTTGACTGATCGCAGTTGAAGGCTGCACAAACCGACCAACTTAGAACGATCATAACTAACAACTAACCGTCCGATTGACAAACGGATTTTTCCTACGACAAGAACAACGACAGGAGTACTTACCCTCCAAATTTCACTCCGATCCGTCGTGAACTTGACCTCCTTCTGCCTCCACCAAAACACGAACAGAAGTTGTTCTTACCCTCCAAAAACCCAACTCGAAATCACTTGATTTCTTCACTCAAATCCCCCAAAAAAACTGATTTTCTCTTTGAACAACTGAACTCTGCCGACACTCCTCTTCCTTTTATAGACAAATTTTTTTTTTTTTTTTTTTTTTTTTTTTTTTTTTTTTTTTCGTGTCGATCGACACACACTCCCTGTGTCGATCGACACACGACCAAATATTCCGTAATTTGGTTCGCGGTCGTTACAGTAACTGAGTTTTTCACCACCGGAAAAATTCTTAAGCAGTGGAACTCAACAATTCTCACCTTGATACCAAAGAAAACAAACGCCTCAAAGATCTCAGATTTTCGCCCTATAGCTTGTTGCAACTCGGTTTACAAGGTGGTGTCAAAGCTTCTTGCAAACCGACTCAAGCAGTGCCTCCCAGGTATAATATCCAACTCTCAATCTGCTTTCATACCGGGACGCCTACTGGTGGAGAATGTATTACTGGCTACGGAATTAGTGCAGGGATACAATTGGAAATCAATCTCTAAGAGGGCTATGCTGAAAGTCGACCTCCAGAAAGCTTTTGATTTTGTCAACTGGGAATTCATAATCAACACGCTCACTGCTATGAATTTCCCTACTCATTTCATCAATCTAATCAGACAGTGCCTAACCACTACACGTTTCTCGGTGGCCATAAATGGAGAGCTATGTGGGTACTTTGCAGGCACAAAAGGATTGAGACAGGGAGACCCTCTGTCACCTTATCTTTTTGTGCTCCCTATGGAGGTCTTCTCACAGATGCTCAACACTAAATATAACTGCAGAGATATAGGCTGGCATCCGAACACTTCGAAAACTCGGGTTAGTCACTTAGCTTTTGCTGATGACATTATGCTGTTCTTTGATGGTGAAAAACACTCCTTGGAGAATATTAGTGCTACGCTTGAATCGTTTGCGCAATGGTCTGGTCTGTCAATGAACCGGAACAAAACGGAGTTATTCACGGCGAGTTTGAGTCAGGAGGAATCTTCGGACATCTCTCCTTTGGGTTTTATCTTCGGTACCCTCCCGATTTGTTATTTGGGTCTTCCTCTGATGCACCGAAAGCTTAAAATTTCAGACTACAGGGTCCTTCTTGACAAGATATCACGCCGATTCAGTTCATGGAGCTCACGAGCACTCTCCTTCGCGGGTAGAAGGCAACTCATATCTTCTGTCATTTATGGAACAGTCAATTTTTGGATCACATCTTTCACTCTCCCAAAGGGTTGTTTAAAGAAGATCGAAAGTCTTTGCTCCAGGTTTCTTTGGGGTGGTGATATAACTAAGAAGGGTCGTAGCAAAGGTCTCATGGAAAACTGTGTGTCTTCCTAAGAAGGAAGGAGGATTGGGATTGAGAAATTTCCAGATTTGGAACAAGACTTTATGCCTCAAACTTATTTGGTTATTATTCTCTAATCACAACTCACTTTGGGCTGAATGGATGCATGTGTACAGGCTAAAGGGAGAAAGCTTTTGGAGCATCGATGCAACAAAACACTCTTCCTGGACATGGAAATCATTACTAGCGCTCCGCCCACTTGCTTCTAGGTTTGTGCGTGCTAACGTGGGTAATGGCCAGAAGGCAAGCTTTTGGTTCGACCAATGGACTCCATTAGGCCCATTTATTAATCTTTTTGGAACAACCGGACCGCGTGAGCTCTCAATCCCACTCCAAGCACCGGTCGCTCCTGCATGTAACAACATGGGGTGGAATCTTCGTGGCGCAAGATCCACGGCAGCTGAGCAGCTACAAATTCACCTCACCACCATCCCTCTAGTCGCCTTATCTACAACGACTGATTCATGCGTTTGGCTGGTGAATGATTTACAACTGCTTTCTTTCTCAACTAGGCGAACATGGGAAACCCTACGACCAAGAGCCGAACAACAGATATGGACCTCAAATGTGTGGTTCAAGGGAGCAACACCAAGACATGCTTTCACTCTTTGGGTAACTCATCAAGACAGACTACCAACAAGGGCAAGACTGGCGCATTGGGGCATGCAAATAGGAACTGATTGCTGCCTTTGTAATGCTTTCGAAGAAACTCGCGATCACCTCTTCCTCCATTGCGAGGTTAGTAGGGATATCTGGAATATGGTTAACAAGCGGTTGGGATACGGGAACTTTAACATAGGTACCTGGAATGATTTCTCTGGTTGGCTTCGAGAACGGGACACCACCGTTTCCAGGACTCTACGACGCCTTGTTGCCCAAGCAACGATCTACAGCATATGGTCAGAAAGGAACAACCGACTTCACAACAATTGCTCCGCCACTTCCCCGACTGTCTTCAAAATCATTGACCGCCAAATCCGAGACACAATCCTAGCCAAAAGATCAAAGACACACGTTGGTGACCTAATGCAAGTTTGGCTCACCCACGAGTAACACCGAACCCAATCCAACTCGTAATGCTTTCTAGGATTAACCTTGTTTTTTATTTCTTTTTTGCCGCATTTTTCCTAATCATTCTAAACGTTTGTAAAATACTTGCAAACCATCTCATTTTATATGAAATTCAAATTTTAGCAAAACAAAAAAAAAAAAAATTAACTAACATATACTGAGAAATACAAAAGATTAAAAATATAGAGATAAATGATGTTATTAACACAACTCAAGAAAACAATGCTCCCTCCGTTCCATGAAGAATGATGTTTTGAGTTTTATTATTGTTTCTAAAAAATTGATGTTTTACTTTTTAATTAATGCATTTTTGTTTACAAAAGAAATTTTATTGGCTTTAATGTGATTTATTTGTCTTGGTATTGTGTTAAAACGTTGTTGGATTTAATTTTTCTTAATATATGTGTAAACCTCAAAACATCATTTTTCATGAAACAGAAGAAGTAATATTAAACAAATAGATATATATCAAAAAATATAAAACGAAGAACATTTATAATAATAAAATTTTTACTAAAGAATAAACGATAAGATTTCCAAACCAGGAAATCTCGTTAACCTTTAACAAAAAATGAAAGATAATAGATTGCATTATTATCACAAAAAAAATAAAGTAAAAAGAAATTAATAAATATGCCCAAGTATACTTTTAAGTTAACCGTATACAAATCTTTAATATTAACTTAAAGAAATAAAAATCAGTTATAAAATATAACGAAAAAGAATAACTTGAATAATAAGAGAGATTAATAATTCAAATTTACTTGAATTACCCGTAATCCGGAGAAGTGGCCTGCTTTTTCTATTCTTTCTGCCAAGCTCAAGGAGTTACGTGTTCGACTTCCACAATTTTCGTTATCTTTAATTCCTCGTAATCTTAATCGCAAGGCGGACTGTTTAACCCGTTTTGCACGTTCTAGAAATTTAGATGTTAATTTTGTAAGAAATTCTCTTCCCATTTAGATTACCAATTATGGGGACATATTCAATTAAATGTTTAGGTTGACAAAAAAAAATTTACTTGAATTAATACCAGATTTTAAACTTGAAAGATAAAATTCAACTAAAATGAGTACAAAGTTAAATAGAAGCTTAAACAATAATAGGAAGCTTAAAAATAACTAAAAAGAAAAAAAAAACTAATCTCAAAAGAACTAATATCAACACAGCAATCGTCTTCATAAAAAATCAGCATCATCAGTTATGATCGGAATCATCATCATCGTCACTCATATCTTTACATTCATAATCATCGTCGCTTTAAACCACCACAATCCGATCCACTTGAACAAGCCATATCGATATCATCAATCAAACAACCACCACGATCACAACCTAATTTTTTTATAATTATAATATGTTTGGATATAGAGAGAAGGAGAGATGTTAAATACTCGTGTTACCTTTAATGAAAATATTAACTTAAATCTCGATTTTTTATTTTACTATATATAATTCTCGATTTTTTTAGACAAAAAAAAAAAGATATAGAGAGAGAAGAACAAAGACACATAACATAATTAGAAAAATAACAAAAAAATAATTGATGAAAAAAAATATTTAAACGATTAGAAAGATAAATAAACCATGTTTACAAAAAACGACTGCAACTTTTTCAAGATATGGTGCCCGGGAAGTATACCAAATCTGAAAATAATAAAACAAATCAGATATTTGTTTAACGCAAGAAACATTAATAATTACTAATAAGTTTCAAAAAAATAAAAAAGAATAGAGAAGATCATTTTGGTATACTTCTTAATTTTAATATAAACCCACGAAACCTACAAAATATAAAACAGTAACACGAAGTTAATATAAATAGAAGAAACGAATACTACAACAAAATCAATCAAAATTGTTAAGAAGAAACTACATAAAAGTAATTCTAAAAGGAAAACAAATAATAGTTAAGAAAAAACGCAGTAATGAATGAAGATATAAATAGCAAAGAGAATATTTTGTTTAGGGTGATTTTGATTTTTGGCAAGAAGAAAGAGAGGATTTTTGAATGAAATCTACAGAACTCATCGAACCGGTTCGATTCAAGCCTTGTTTCTCTGACCAATACGTTATTAGAGCCTTAACCACTTGCCTGAATAGAAAGCTTTGATACGCTCCGTATAATTCCCATCATCCTACAAAACACACGCAAGTTTCAGTAATCAAAGAAGCTATTAAAGTTTAACCTTTTCTATGTTCAAAAGTTTTGAATCTTTACCTTCTGCTAATTCCTTGGATTTGAGCAGCTCGAAGGTTTTCTTGAAGCGTGTAACCGCGATTATCCCAAGCTTCTATCCTTTGTTTATGGTTCCCAAAAAGAACAATTTTCTCTAAGTACCTAACTTCACTTTCTCCAAGTTTAATCACACGAATCTGATCTTTCAGTACCATCATTGGATTAAAGATCCAGTCCAAGAACTTGTCTTCTGGTCTATTCAAATGTGTCACGTTCCGAGCCATCAAGCAAAAGCACACCATGAGCACCAGCTTTAATAGAGCTAAGCCATGTATGGAGCAAAGCGTAAGAAGGAAGCCCGACATTGATAACGGATGATTCGTTTCCGTGTTTCCCCTTTAAAGACTCGTAACACCAAGGTAGGGTTTATCTTTATTAAAAAAAAAAGTAGGGTTTATCAATTATACATACGATTTATATATATCTAAAATATAAAATTCAAAAACAACCAATTGGTATATATCCATCAGTGTTCTAAAATACATTATACGCTAGCCGGGCGGTGGACCACCGTATAGCGTATAGACGTATACGCGGACGTTTATGCAGGGTATATACGGTGGATATTTTTAGTATATATACATATAAATATACAAATATATTATGTTTTAATAGGTAAGAGGAAAAGTATTATCATGAATTCTATAAAAAAACTTAAATAATTTACATTAACATAGTAGTTTTAATTCAAATAGTAAAATGACATAGTTGAAAAATTGTTTTACGTAACAAAAAATATAACTATTTCAATTATATTTTTGGAAAAAGGTCAAAAACATTGTTTTATTTAAAACTTTTGGAAAATATACGTGTCGAAACGGTATATTTGATCAATTAGTTATCGTATACACAAATATTTTTTTTTAATTTAAAAATATGTCTGGCATAAATACGGTATGACAAACCACTGTATAGCGCCTGGACGCCGTATACGCGGGTGCCTGGACCGTATTTTAGAACACTGATATCCATTAACTAAGCAGAGATTAAAATTTTATTATAATTAAAATAAAATCGAGAATATTATATAGTAAAATAAAAAATCGAGATTTAAGTTAATATTTTCATTAAGTGTAACACGGGTATTTAACACCTCTCTAATAATATTATGATACTTTTATTTATTTTTTATAATTTCAAGTTTAATACATTAAGTTGTAACATTATAAAAAAAATTAGGTGATTGACCTGCACCGGATACGGGGATAAAAAATTTTAGGAGAATAATTTAATTTTATTATTTAGTAACATAATTTCTTATTATTTATAAAATTAAATATGGGTAATTGTTAGTTTTTAAACTTAAATACATAGGGAAAATTAATATGTATATATATATATATATATATATAATGATTTGAGCATAGCCATGAAAATACAGATTTTTTTGTTTTATTAGTTTTGTATATGTGTTCAAATAAAATATTAAACGATAGATAATAATATGTAATTTTCGTAATTAATGAAAGAATGGTTTAGTATACTAAAACTTGTGATATAGTGAGCATGAAAAATTTGTAAACTATGAATTATCTTCGTTAAGTTATACTAAATATTTTTGTTGGTTCTGACATTTATATAAACTTTTTTAATTGTAGTAATTATTAATATTTTTTATTTTTTTTTTCTCAGTCTTTGTTTTTTTAATGTTTTTTTTTGTCATCTTTATTTTTTCTTTATTTTTTCTGATTTTGTTCTTTCTCTTCTTTTGCTTCTCTTTTTCATTGGTTTCATCTTCTTAATTTATCTAAGAGATAATTACTATAATGACTTTGGAAAGTAGGTTAATTACTAGAATGACTTTGTCAAATCTGCAAACTTGACACAATTTCATAAAAGACTAATTAACCTTAGTAAGAATTTTTATTAACAAAATTGCCACTGCAAAACCTAAAAAAAAGAAGAACAGAGAACAAAGTTTTATAAGATATTTGCAGTCGGGTTTTTTTTTCACGCATCATCTTCTCCGCCTAACACACCTCCGCGATTCCGGCGAGGCGAGGCGAGGCGACGACGGTCACGGGTAAGTCTTTCTCCTCTGTTGTTGTTAGTTTAACCGATCTGGGGAGATGACAAGGCTAATTCCGTTTGTTCGATAGGTCTTGTTTTCTCGGCGAGGCTAATTCCGGCGACTGGTTTTGGGTTCTTGGTGAGTTTGGGTTCCCGGCGAGTTTGGGTTCTCGGTGAGTTTAGAGTTTCGAATTAGGGTATATGAATTTTGGTTTTCATTTTGAGTTAGGGTATATGAATTTTGGTGTTCTCAAAATCTGGAAACCCTAATCTGCAATAAATTTTGCAGATTTCCTTCACCTTTGACGGCGAAACCGACGGAATCGACGGTGGTTCTGGTGAGAGAAGTTGTTATTTTGTTGTTTTAATTTTTTGCTTGATGGTAGACTTATTGATAGTGATGGTAGACTTATTCTTAGTGATGGTAGATTTATGTAAAGTGGTGTTTAAATTTTTCTTTTGATGGTAGACTTATTCTTAGTGATGGTAGACTTATTCGTAGTGATGATAGATTTTTTAAAACTTATCGTAGATTTTGATGGTAGATATATTCTACTTGATGGTAGATTTATTGATATTGATTGTAGATTAAATTTTTAATTTCATGGTCGATTTATTTCTATGTGATGGTAGATTTATTTCAATTGATGGTAGATTTATTTGACTTGATGGTAGATTTATTTTAAGTGATGGTAGATTATTTGAACATGATTAATCTTATCCATTGTACAAAAGCGGTGTCGTCTTCTATTCTGCCAAGTGAGTATCCGAAGAGAAGGTATCCGGTTGGAAAAGTACCATTGCTTAAAAAAGCATGCATCATAATTGCCAATTGGGAGACTTTGAGAAGGTGTTTGAGACTGTTGGGGAAGATGTTTACAATGATATAATGAACAACCATGGAGTTGGAGTAATTCTGAAGCTGGGTTTCATGGAAGATGATATGGGCCGGGAAGATTGTTGAGGATTTGGTTTCGAATCAATTGGCGATGGTGACGATTAACGAGTTTTGGTCCGTGATTGGTGGTCGTCCTTTCTTTCTTCAATCTCCACACACAATCGAATCTTGTCCTTCTTAAATTGTTGCAAAACCCCATTAAATTGTCTTGAATTTCCAACAAAAACTGGTGGTGTATCTAGAGGTAAATCTGCCAAATACTTCTTTGACAACATGTAACTCAACTTTACCTCAAAAACCGTTGATCCAAGCCAAAATCCTCATAAACTATACCAAGGAACTCGTCGTAGGAGGTTGCATGATCTGCTCCTATAACTCTACACCCTTTTGAGTTGTCAACAAAGAAGATCCATCAATTTTTGGGAAAACCCTTCTACCACATACTAAAATTATTTGTTCCATTGAAAACCAACCCAATTTTGAGGTTCAAGCAAAGAGATTCGACAAAGCAAAAGAAGAAGCTATGAGAAGAAGCTATGGCGGCCAACCCTAGTTCTTCAGCCTCGTTGAAGCTTTTTCTTGAAATTGTTTGGTTCATTTGAGGGCAAAAACGACATTTCGCGTATACTGTAAACAAGTCTACCACCTACCACAACAAGTCTACCACCACTACAAACAAGTCTACCATGTCACTTACTGTAAAAATCTACCACCTACCACAATAAGTCTACCACCACGATCACAAACAAGTCTACCATAACTCAATATAGCCAAACAAATCAACCAATACTATCAATAAGTCTACCGTTACCAAAATTAACTAACTATACGACAAAAAAGTCTACCATAAGGCTTATTCAAATCACAACAAGTCTATTGTAACTGAATATATACAAACAAATCTACCATCACTATAAATAAGTCTACCATCGCGCGAAAATCTATAAGTCTACCGTCACCAAAATTAACTCTACGACAAACAAGTCTACCATAAGGCTTATTCGAATCACAACAAGTCTATCGTCATTCAATATTCACAAACAAGTCTACCATAACTCAACATAGCCAAACAAATCTACCAATACTATCAATAAGTCTACCATCGCGCGAAAATCGATAAGTCTACTGGTACCAAAATTAACTCTACGACTAACAAGTCTACCATACGACTTAGTCGAATCACAACAAGTCTATCGTCATTCAATATTCACAAACAAGTCTATCGTTACTGAATATAGACAAACAAATCTACCATCACTATAAATAAGTCTACCATTACGCGAACAACATAAGTCTACCGTTACCAAAATTAACTCTACCATAACTGTAATAAATTAAGGTCATTTTAGTAAAAATTTGAAAAGATTTAATAAGTCTACCACAAAGACAAATAAGTCTACCAAATTTTAAAAATCTACCACAACGTTAAACAACTCTACCATCGGGCTAAACCAGAATTAAGTCTACCACCACTCAAGATAAGTCTATCAGATATTATAAATCTACCACAACTATACATAACTAAACCATCGCTAAACATCAATAAGTCTACCGACCAAAAAATTATATCTACCATCACTACAAATAAGTGAACATTAAGTCTACCAGTACTACACATAAGTCTACCAAATCTTATAAATCTACCACTACTATAAACAAGTCTACCATTGCGCGAACCATAAATAAGTCTACCACTACTACTAATAAGTCTATCACTCAGCAATAAATCTACCATGACTATAAATAAGTCTACTGTCGCACGAATCATCAATAAGTCTACCAATCACAACAATAAATCTACCACAACCACAAATAAGTCTACCACAGAAAATTAAATCTACCACCACTATAAATAAGTCTACCACTACTACGCATAAATCTACCGTTACTAGTCAATAAGTCTACCACTACTTTCAATAAGTCTACCACTACTATAAATAAGTCTACCACTACTATTAACAAGTCTACCACTGCCTGAACCGTAATAAGTCTATCGACCACTTAATAAATCTATCACAACTACAAATAAGTCTACCGATCCCAATATTAAGTCTACCAGAACTACAAATAAATCTACCACATTTTATAAATCTACCACAACTATAAATAAGTCTACCATCGCGTTCACCGTAATAATTCTACCAGACGTTTAATAAGTCTACCATAACAGAATGGTAGTATTTCATTTTGGCGGGAAAAAATTTCGCCCTCATTAAAGACAGTTTCGTAAATACGTTTTTTGTCTTCAAAGGAAAAAATGTAAACATAGGAATTAAAAAATTTTCAAGTCCATTCTAGTGATATTCAAAGATAAAGGACATTCTAGTCCAAATCTTTGCTTGACAATGTCATTCTAGTAAACCTCCCTTATCTAATTTCTATTTTTTTATAATTTGTTTTTGTCTTCTTCTGATCTTTATGCTCTTTGGCTTCTTAATTTTTGTTAACTTCTTTCTCCTACTTATGCTAATAATTTTTTATGTTTTTTGTAGAATTGTTATTTGGGAACAAAACTTCTAGATTTTGTTCTTTGTTCTTCTCCAACTTCTTCTTTCCTTCCTTCAGTTTTTTTTCGTCTGCTTTTCTTTTATCCGCAAAACTATTTCATCAAAGAATTCAAAAATCATGGATGATCACTGGATTTTCCAACCCTTTCTTCTCATTGAAATATATTGCATGGGTAAACTATACCCAAATCTAACACGTTCGTGACTTAAAAAGAGAGTTAATACATTTAGTGGTTATATTTATTAAATCTAGGAGTGATGTTATTCCCATTCATCCCAATATCATTTAGAAATACATTTAATCGGTTTATAGTTTCATAATACTATTTATATCACATATTAAAAGGTTCACGAGGTCAAAATCTTTAGGGAACTGAGTGCTCACATGATAGGATCTTCATCCTACGCTCCTCATTAGACCTTGGGACAGGTAAGTGTTGGAAAGGGACGCGGGTAAGGGTTGAGACGGGAGGGGTAAGGGTTGGGATGAGACACGGGTGCTTCCAGTGTGGATAGCCATGACCCACAACCATTTTTCTTTGAGTATGCATTCTCCGCAAGAATTTAGATTTCTTTTACTCAAGGTCTGGTCTAATCCTCCAATGGATTTGAATGATGCAACTTCTTAGATCAATCATATTAAGTCTCAAACACAAAATATACTACTGCTATATGAAGCTCATTCTCTAAACAACTGTACTCTATTTGGCGCGAAAGAAATGCTTGAATCTTCACCGCAATTTCACTACCTTCAATAACCATCATGGGACAGTTTACTCTCAATTCTACCATGCAACGCAACATTACCATCTTTCTTTGAATCGTATTTTGTTGTATTATATTACATTTTGATTACTAATATATTATTTGGGTATTTTTTGCTCTTTTTAAAAAATTTTAAAAGTCTTGCACTAGTTATTATGTATTTATGTAGCTGGCAAAGTTTTGAAAAACATATATATTTTCAAATAGCAATTATTAATATTCAAATGGTTAAAAAATCATTTTATAGTTTCACATTCGTTATATTTTGGCTTGCAATATAGATAAGATTACAAAAAAAAAAAATAGAAAACCTAATTTATTTTAAGTCAATCACTATTATTTATTTACAAAACAAAATTTAGTAAAACCTCCATAAATTAACACTCTATAAATTAAAAATCTCCATAAATTAATAAATTTCTCCGAACTTGAGTCGGACCAATGTAAAAATTAATAAAATTCGATAAGATAGTGAGATAATAATTTTTTTTTGAAAATTCATGTGTAAGATATAGTCCCAATAATAGTATAAATTAATAATCATGTATAATTATGTATATATAAGTATAATTATGATAATATACTAAATTATGGCTTTAGTGTTTTTTTATTCTACTTATTACATAAAAAAAACTTTGTAAAAATGAAACTTAAATGTGTTCATTTGCAAAAATATCACTAATTATAGATTTATAAAGCCTATATCTTAAAATTCTAAATCCTAAAAAATGTTTTGACCCCGTAAAACCCCCTAAACACTCAAAACTAAACCCTAATACAACATTGTTAACCCAAACATAAATTATATAATGAAAAAATAATTTTGAAAAAGAGACATTTTTGTAAAGATTGTGAAAATGTGGCATTTTTGTAAAGTGGTACTTGGAAAGTGGTATTTTTAAAAATTTGTCAAAAACTTTTATTATTGTTTTTTGGTATCCAAAGCTTGTGAAAAATTATAAACTTAATAATTATGTTTTACACATAACTCTTTGCAAATGTATCATAACATATGTCGTTCTTGACTTTATCATCAACAGTAAGAATAATAATCATGTTTTCTTCTAAAGTTTGTACTTAGTAACATATATCATTTTTATATGGATAGTATATTATGATATTAACATTCATTCTATTGTGAAAACTAAAAGTATGAATCATAATCTCAAGTTACTGCATATTATTTTTACAAATGGATTTAATTAAATTATTTAATATAACATTTTCGATTTTTCTAAGAGAGTTATTACTTAAAATAAATATTTTTCTATAAATTAATAATTAATTTATCGATTAACTAATATTTCTCTAAATTAATAAAATTTCAAAGTCTCAATATTATTAATTGATAGAAGTTTTACTGTTGGTTGTTTTTGTCATATATAAATAATAAATTATTAAATAAATTATATAAATAAAACTGTAGAAGAAACGAAGAAGATTTATTAAACAAGAACAAAAAAAAATTTGTTTTATCAATTATATACAAGCTTTTGGGCCTGAGTTATTGAGCCTTACTTCTGATTTCGATAATAAGCTCAAACTCTGTTTTTGTTTTCCTTCTTCATCATTATTATGCTCTGTTTCTTCTCCTTCTACTTTGTCGTTGTGATTGAACCATCATCTTCTAGCTCTAAAACACCATCATCTTCTTCTTCTTTTTCGTTATTCTCTGTGATTTGTGAACCATCGTCTTCTCAACTCTTCTTGCTCTAAAACGCCATCATCTTCTTCTACAATGGACATTCGAAGAATCCGTAGTATAATAGATGGCCCTATTATCACCTTCTCCAGAGGCACAATATGGAGGGCACTCTCTCGTTTCTTGGCTCAAGTGTTATTAACAATGGTGGATGGGGAATTTCACTCTTTGAGATGTTGATTAGCTTCGTTTCTTTCTTGGGAGGTGGACTCTTCTTCATGGTAATCAGACTACTAATGCCACCAAATTTTGTTCCAAAAGTGCACTTTTCTTGGTAGCCACCCTCGTAGTTTCTCTTTATATTTTTTACTTAGTCCTTGAATATGAAGCGGATTGTCCTCTACTCATTTCCGGCTGGGGAATTGAGCTTTTTATATAGACCGTGGCTGAAGTTACGATCCCTATCGATATATTCTTGAAGAAATTAATCATTAGAGAGAGAAATCAAGCTCATTTCGATTTTCATCATAAAGTGTTTTTTCTTCGTCTTGTTTTTCGCGTTTTCAATCTTTAGTGAGTTGGGTCATATGTACGAGTTGAGTCCTCTTTTACGAGTTAATACATTGTAAAGGTACTAGTAAATAAAGATACAAAATTCTGTTTTCACTAATAATAAAGATACAAAATTCTTTTCATTAATTTCTCGCTCTTTTTTGCGATTTCTTCAGTTCGATACTTGTGCGATTTCCTCAATTCGATCACTGAATCAATTTCTAGGTTTAATATCTTTAGTGAATTTCACTCTTGGAGATATTCATCGGCTCGTTACTTTCTTCGGAGGTGGACTCTTCTTCATGCTAATAGGATTAGCAATGTCACCAGATTTTGTTCGAAACGAAATCGTCATGTCACTTTGCTTGGTAGTTTTCCTCGTAGTTTATCATTGGGTTCTTATTCCTTGAACATGAAGTGAATTGTCCTATTCTCATTTGATTGGGAATCGGGCTCCGCGTCTGGAGTTATGATCTCCATCGATATATTCTTGAAGAAACTAATTGATTAGAGAGAGATCAAGTTCAATTTCAATTTTCATCATGAAGTGTTCTTTCACGTTTTCAATTTATAGTGAGTTGAGTCCTCCTTTAAGAGTTAATACATTGTAAAAATACTAATAAATAAAGATACAAATATTTTTAATACTAGTAAATAATTATATAAAATTCTTTTCTTATTTTTTAGACACAAAATTCTTTTTTTTTGCTAAATTGTAAATATCATTTATGAAATGAAAATTGAGGGTTACAAATTGTTGAAATAATGATTTTGATTCCACGGTAAAAAAAAAGATTTAAAAACATGGAAAAAAATACAATCGATACACATTCATGATTCTCCATAGAAAAAATCTGAGGAAATATCGATAAACATCATGCAATTGCTAAGCATTGTGGAAGCCAATGAAGAATAGGAAACATGAGAGGACAATGAAGTGCTCATGACGCTAGAGGAAGTATGTAATAACCAACGGGACCGAAGAATCGGCAAGCAAACCCAAACCCGTTTGCGAGAAAATTCTTTTTATTATTTTCTCGCACTTTCTTGCGATTGGAAATAACCGATAACCATTTCGATAAACCTCTTTGATATACAGGATTACGAGTGCCAGGAGAAGTTTGTGATACCTGCGGAATGAGTTAGTCACTTGTTACCAACAACATATCAAGAGAGTAAACGCCAAAAAGCCAGAATTGGTTTGTGATCCTTTATTATTAACTCTTACTATCATCACATTAATTTCATTTTCCTAATTCACAAAAGTAACGTTTAATTTTATTTGTTTATTTTTATTTTTTTAATAAACCCGGATCTTCGATCCATAATCTCCTCGGTGCTCGGGACCAACCGTTGATCAACCACATTTAAGGCGTAAATCACCCATTCTGAAGTGACTAACTCATTCCGCAGGTATCACAAACTTCTGAAGTTTGTGATACCTGCGGAATGAGTTAGTCACTTGTTACGCAGGAGAAGTTGAACTAGCTAGTGATTTTGAAGATTTTTTTCAAGTGTCAAGATCACTAGGCCACCAATCACTTGGTAAAAAACAAAATTGGTTTTCTTTGTGTTTGCAATAATAACATGTAGAAGCAGTTTATGAAAGCATTTGAGAATTTTCAAATGAGAACGTATGGAATCAAAGCTCAAGTACACGAAACACCTGAGAAAAAGAAACGTTGGTGTGATGGTGTAAAGTGGCCATGTAGTAATTCATTTTTCTGTGTATTTGGAAACTTTAATTACGGAAGTGTGTATAGGACTTTACAATACGTACCATTTTGGTCCATCATGGACCCTTGGATCAAGACAGAGTCTTTATACCTAAGAGAAAAAGGGAAAGCAGACACTTTTCTTATCATTTCGCAATTTGTAAAGTTTTACTCTTGACTCTTTTATTTTCGTTTTTCTTTATGGATGTTTTTTTTTTGTTATCTAGAAATTTTATTTAAATTTGAAAGATATAAAGTGGGTGGAATTAATTAAAATTCCCAGAAACATAGCTAACATAATACAAGTCTTACCGGAGAAAAAAAAATCCTATGATAGAGGAGCTTATGAAACTACAAATACAAATAACTCGAAAAACTGCAAATAAACAAAATCTGCATTAGAGACAGACCAAAAAACGACTTTAACCCGAAACTAGGCTAATCACCAAAACCTACAACTACAAGCATTCTAAACTTCCGAAGAACTCTTGGACAAAGACAAATTGAGGAAGCTTAAGTGTAAAACCATCCAACCATGAATCTTCTTATAGTGATGAATGTTCCGACTGAATTTTGAGGAATTTTCGAGGAAAACTTATCCCTCGGAAATCTTCCTGAAATTTCCGACGGATCCCCGTCCGTCGGAAAGTCGTCGGACTTTTATGAATTTTCTGAGGGATTTCCGAGGACTTTTCGAGGAATTTCCGAGGAAAACTAAACCCTCAGAAATCATCCTGAAATTTCCGACGGATCCCCGTCCGTCGGAAAGTCGTCGGACTTTTTTTTGAATTTTCTGAGGGATTTCCGAGGATTTTTTCAGGACTGTCAGCAACATACCGTTAATGTATCCGTTAATGTATCCGTTGGAGAAGCCGTTGGAATTTACAAGTCCTCGGAAATCCCTGGGAAATTTCGTCTATATATTCTCCACCTCCCATTCACATGTAATGAAACCAAAACTACAAACAATACCAACAATAATGTCTTCCGATCCTTATAATTATTTTCGTTCGTGGATGGACAAACCTAGATACGATGAAGAGACAGGCAAACTTACAGAAGAGTTCAAGGAAGGGCTTAGGCAATTCATGTCATTCGCCTCAAACCAGGATATAACAATACAAACATGTATTATGTTATGTCCTTGTCCAAAATGTCGGAATTATAGAAATCTTGATGTTACTTTAGTTAGGAAGCATTTGTTTAAGAATGAATTTATGCCGGGTTATAAGATATGGTATGCACATGGAGAGAGTGAGCCAATGCTATATTTTGGTAGTACTAGTCAGCAATATATTCCGGATAGTGTAGAGGAACCATCAGTAGAAGTAGACATAGGTACATTTCAGATGGTTAACGATGCGTTTAGGGAAAATGCACCATCGTTCATTCAGGATGGAGATAGAGCAGAGCAACCAAATTTAGAAGCCCGGAGATTTTTTGATATGTTAGATGCAACTAATATGTCGTTGTACGATGGTTGTAAGAAAGGTCATTCACCATTATCAGCTGCAACTAGATTGATGGACATAAAGACGGATTGGAACTTGTCTGAGGGTTGTGTTGATGCGATTACTGATTTTGTGAAAGAAATTTTACCGGAAGATAATCTTTCACCAGTTTCGTACTATGAGGTGCAGAAACTTGTAGCTGGACTTGGCTTGCCGTATCAAGTCATAGATGTATGCAGTGATAATTGTATGATATATTGGAGGGAGGACGAAGGGCGCACTTCACTTCATGCCGGTTTCGTCGCCGGAGGAGCCCACGATTTTCCCTTCCAATTCTTCTCAACAACTATGTAAGATTTGGGATGAATTGATTCAATATAGTTTGGTAATTAGTTTTGGAAATATATAAATCGATTGATTTGTAATTGATTTGGAATTAATTGTTAGTTTATGAAATAAATTGTTAGTTTTGGAATTGATTGTTAGTTTAGGAACTAAATTGTTAGTTTTAGAATTGATTGTAGGAATTAAATTGTTAGTTTTGGAATTGATTGTTAGTTTAGGAATTAAATTGTTAGTTTTGGAATTGATTGTTAGTTTAGGAAATAAATTACACAATTTTTGGAATTGATTGTTAGTTTAAGAAATAAATTGTTAGTTTTATGATTGTTAGTTTAGGAATTAAATTGTTAGTTTTGGAATTGATTGTTAGTTTAGGAAATAAATTGTTATTTTTGGAATTGATTGTTAGTTTAGGAAATAAATTACACAATTTTTGGAATTGATTGTTAGTTTAGGAAATAAATTGTTATTTTTGTAATTGATTGTTAGTTTAGGAAATAAATTGTTATTTTTGGAATTGATTGTTAGTTTAGGAAATAAATTGTTAGTTTTAGAATGGATTATTAGTTAATGAATAATATAAAATTATTTTGTAATTAGATTTTTAGTTTTTTTTAAAATATTTCAAATTTTATTAAAATTATAATAAGTATTTTGTAAATCAATTCTTCTATTTTAAATACTAGTACATTTACAATTTTGCAATGTAGGTCTTATTCGGAGTTCCATGATGCATCGTCTAACCGGTCAGGGAGAGTATATAGTGTTTCGGGAACACCGACACAATCTCCGCCAGGCGTTCCCGAGACACCTTCTGCATTGCCACAGATGATGACGATGGAGGAGTTTGTTACGCAACCGGGAAGACATCTTCTCCCGATGCTCCACCCGCATGAAGCAAACGGAGCAACTTGGTAATTAATTTCATTTTAATAATTATATTCATTTGATGTTAATTTTTATTATTTCCTTATATTAATTTTATTTTACATGTTCTAGGTTCGGATTGGAAAATGACATAACAAAGTCAATTCTTAGGATCTTCAAGACGCAGCTCAAACAACCTTGGCCAACATACGGGGATGTCGTTCCAGAAACCAAATTGATTTGGTTCAAGACTTTTGTGGTAAGTTATAATTTTTATTATTTTTTACAGAATTTGTTTAATTAACTAATTAATAGATTAATGATAGTATAATTTTTTTTTCTATTTTGCAGCAAGACTTTAATTGGGAACCCAGTCTTTGTCAAATTGTGCGGCGTCACTTTGACATTCGAGTTAATGCATCGTACCAGAACTATATGTACGCGTGGAAGAATAAGTGGAGGAAGGGTAAGCAAAAGCCGAAGGATATAGATCCAGATGTTTGGGAGGGATTTATCCGCCACTGGAGTTCAGAGAGTGCGCAAGCGATTTCTTCACAAAACTCGAAGAATCATCTGAGCGACCGAGGTGGAAAAGGAGTGGCGACCCATAATGCGGGTTCTATTTCTTTTAGAAGACACGAAAGGAAAATCGTAATTTTTAAACTTTTACTTTTTTTTAATAAGTTTTTTTATTTAAAACATTTTTTGTGTAGGCGAAACAGAAGGGAGTTGAACCGGATTGGCTAGATGTGATGGAAGAAACGCATACTAGCAAGCAAACTGGACAAATTCAAGATGCGGTTGTCCTAGAGCGGATCGAGAAGAACAAGGTTCGGAAGATGGAGCGGCTTACACAACTCTCCCAAGATGGCTCATCGGATTCGGTCGATTATTCCCGCGATGAAATCAACCGTTTGTGTCTTGAGGTAATTTTAAATATTTTAAAACGTTTTATTAATTTATGTTTTAAATATTTATATACTAAATTTCTTTTTTCTTATGTAGGAAATTCTCTTAATCAAGGGTCGCAGACCCGGTTTAGGAAGCTTGCCGTCTGGAGACGGGAGTGTGTCTTCGGTGTTTCCCCGAGACGCTGAACTTATTCAACAAGTTCAAAATCTCAACCGGATCGTTCAAGAGAAAGACGTTCAATTTCAGGAACTTAAGCAAGAAAATATCCAGCTTAAGGAGGATTTTGCTGAGACCCGAGCGACGCTCTCCCAACTCCAATCTTTTCTCGCGTCTCAATATCCGGGATCGTTTCCGCCGCCTCCGCCTTAACTTTGATTTGTTTTAGTTTTTTTTTAATTATGTTTTGTAATTTAAAAACAATTACTTTATGCAACAAATAATATTTTTACTAAATTTTATTATAATTTTTTTATAATTATTATGAAATTTATAAATTATTAAATTAACAAATCATTAATATATATAAATTAGTAAATAAAACTATTAAATTATAAAATTATCCGGGTCCTCTGAAATCCGTCAGAAATGTAAATCCTGGAAATCCGTCGAACAAATGTTCTCGGAATCCGTCGGAACGATGTCCTCAGAATCCGTCGGAAATTTAGACCCTCGGAAATCCCTCGGAGAGTTATTCGCACGGAAATCTGTCGGAAATTCAGACCCTCGGAAATCCGTCGGAAATGTTATTCCCACGGAAATCCATCGGAAATATATTCCCAAGGAAATCCGTCGAAAATTGTATTCCCACGGAAATCCGTCGGAAATATATTCCCTCTGAAATCCGTCGAAAATTTGTTCCCACGGAAATCCGTCGATAATTTCAGAGGAATTTCCGTGGGATTTTAATTTCCGACCATCTCAAACCAACGACTATTTTCCCTCGGAAATCTGTCGGAAAGGGCCGTTTCCGAGGGCTTTCCGACGGATTTTACCCTGTGAAATGGCATGTTTTCTTGTAGTGGTCTACCTCTCCGAACTTAAAGACCTAGGTTTTTTATTACCGTAAGACAATGACACAAACAAATACATCAGGCGGCTTTCTAGATAGCGATGTTATAAACCGAATCTCGATAGAAACCAACGATAGGACCATATCCCTAACAGCGAAACACAAACTAACCGGATGCTTAAATACTTAAAAAATCAATGTTTTCCTAGATTCATTAAGATTTCTTAAGATCTACCGAAAACATTATAGAGAATATTCTTCTCTCAAAGGGCTAAATCTTGCCCTAATTAAGTAAGCTACAATCTGAATTAGACACCCTAAAACATTAATTGAATCTTGTGTTAAAGTATAGGTTTTGAACATTTAGCATTCGAGAGTGTTTCCAAAAGTGAGATTTTGGGACGAAATCAAGCATCTAAATTTATTTGAAGAGTAAAAAATCATTATCACATTAGGTCACTGGGCCAGCTGCGATTATCGACTGGGCCAGTTTTGGAATTTCTTAAAAATATTAGTTGTTTGGCTCAAAAGTTATTGCTAGTTTGCCCTAATCTGTTCCTTGTTTATTATATATTATATATTAATCAACCTAAGGTATTTTAATAGAAGATGACCCAAAAAATACATTTAAAATGTATAGCCCAAACTCATCTTTCCAGTATTTAAATAATTTATCTAACAAGTAATGAGAAAAATATCTAAAGGCATATATTGCTCGTGTGTATATTCCTAACATAATAAAAAGAAACTGAAAGACAGAAAATAGAAAAAACCAAACACACGAAACGAAAACTCAATATTCCATCAAAAACGTTTCACACTCGTAAAATAATTGGGGAAAAAAAATCTGAGAAAATCAAGAAACTAAAACAATGAAAAAGTGTATTATTAAATTCTACCGAAACACAAAAAGCCAAAAGAAAAAAAAAAAAAAGACTACACATACACACAAAATGTGTATGTATATGTACGTAATAGAAACAGATCCAAACTTCAAACTTCAAACTCTCTCCGTCGCCTGAATCTCAATTTCCGATGGCTTTTCGCGGCCATTCCCACCACCATCTATTTTGGGAGTAGATTTGTTGCGGTATATGGCATATATTATCAATTGAAAAGCAGCCAAGAATGTTCCGGTCGCATTGCTTGCCTGTAATTTAATTAATTAAACACACTAAATTAAAAGCCAAACAAAATTTTACTATTATCGGGGAAAAGTCAACTATTAGATCGAAATTAAAAAAATACTAATAATATAAGCTTAAACACTAAATTCCAAATTTCAAGCCCTAAACTATAAACTACCATTTCCAAGGAATAAAAAAAAAAACAACTATACTACAAAATTCCAAGCCGCAACTAAACCATAAATACAAAACAAAATTGAACTATATATGTTTCTTGAATATACAAGTGGGAACTTACAAAGACGTAGTAATCGAATTTGTGAATGAGAGAGTAAGCAGTCCAGATTCCAGCATTAACGAAACACACCAAAGAGAGCAAGAATGGCATGTATTCAACACTTTTTGTCCTTACCACATCTCTCTGTTAAATCATCGAAATTAATTAGTATTAAAACAAAAGAAAGATAAGATTTTGCTAATTCAAGAAGTAAAAAAAAAGACTTACAATTTTCAAGCAAGGAGATGCATACATAGCAATGTTGAAGATATCACAAACAACACCAACGAATGTTTGTTTAGCAAATGAGTTTTTGATTGCGAATAGTGTAATGAGAACAACAGCCAATACGAAAACAATCTCAAGAGCTAGAAATCCCAAAATGTTCCTCTGCAAGTACACAATCAAAACAACATGATTTAACTTAATCAATCAAACCATATGCATCAATCAATCAATCAAAGATTAATTTAATTAATCACTTTAGGTTACTTACCCTCGCATTTTTCACGTGACCACAGTAGTAATAGTAGATAACTATATACAAAGCTTCGATTCCTAATCCAATACCATTAATGGTAGCAACGAGAAGACTGTCTGTGTGAACCACAGGTAGACCGTAAAACACCCATAACATACAATTCAGAATCGTCGTTATGTAAGGAACGTAGGAAAATTCCTCCACTGATTTCTTCTTATAAATCCTCCAAAACGTCTTCCTATAATTATTAACAACCACATTATCAACTTTCATGTTAATCTCCAACTAATTAATTATACATTATCAACTAATTAGAAAAGAGGAATATATATATTACGCTGGTGCGGCGAAGAGACCAAAGGAAATAATATTCCCTGCATTAAACCAGAGGAAAATTCGTTAATCACAATTTTTTTCTAATTAATCACAAATCAAGCTCAATACACAACAAATATGTGAACGATCGAGATAAAAAAAATCACCGATCGGATTCCAAATCAAATACAATCCGCCATTACAATCAAAGCTTATCGATGAACGATCGAGGTAGATCGATTCACAAATACATCAAATAACAAATAGATAGAGCCGCCGTTATAATCTAGCTCAAACACGTAATATACATTTACATACAGAGAGGTTTCAGGGTTCCGATGAGAGTTACAGGTACATATATATAGAACGAGTAATCAAAATCGGTTGTGAAATAGAGAAGAAAGAGATCGTTTACCAATGATTCCGACGATGGTACGGACTTGTTTCGCATCAACCATTGTGAAATCGAACGAAGAAAAACAGAGAAAGAGATTGATGAAGAAGACGAAGTGTAGAAGTAAACCTAATCGATAGAGAGAAGAGAGCGTTGGGGGCTTTAATTTGCGTGTATATGGAATCTATATATATATAGAGAGAGATATATATTATATATATAGAGAGAGAGAATTATAATAATAAATACTAAGGATAAGAGAGACGTTTGAGTCAAGGAGTCAATATTTTCCCAAAATCTTGTTTTTAGTTTGTTACGATCTCTCTTGCGCAACACTCTCTTAATTATTTTTTATTTATTTTCTTTGACTAAATTAATAAAGGATAATTACCTTATTACTGAGTAAATGCTTGTTCAACGTTTTAAATTTAATGCGGTTTAATGTGTTTTTAGAAACTTATCTTCATTTTTATTCGGAATTTGTATTATCCAGATCATTATCCAAAACTACTAGTAGTAGATTTTTTTTTTTTTTTTAAGTTTGACCAGTGATTATCTTAAAACACTTGAAATTCGCATTTAATGTAATTAATATCTAAATCTGCAAGTAAAGAAAAACGTAAGTAATTTATGTCTGTCTAATACGTTTTAGATAACATAAGATTTTTTTTTCCAAGTTTTGTTCAGAAAAATATACGAATGTTATCTTATTTTTTTAATATAAAATATAAAACCATTACCTTATAATGTACTTTCCTTTTTTTTTGGTTAAGGATATTAGTATTATTTATATCTTTGAATATGGAACCTCAAGAAAAGCATAATAATTATTTAATTATTTATAATGTTTAATTATTTGATCGGCCGACAAAAAAAAGTTTTGTATGGATCGTAATAATATTTGAATCGTATGGATAAGTTTTATATCAGATAAATACGCCGTTTTATAAGGATTAAAACATACAATTAATTGTTGATTTATTTTAATTAATCTCTTTTTGTTTTGGTCAAAGAATACCATTTTGAATGAAACAAATTTTCAGGAATAGAGTTTTCGATTACGTCCGTACTATAGTTTGTTACCGCCACGTCAGATATTTGTTTCTGAAATTAACTTTTTAGGTCTTATTTTTCTAACTAATTACGAGAAATGCCATCGACAGCACAATTCACAACAAACACATGCAGAATCTACTAGCGATGCCGTGGTACTTGCTCTCCACGTCAAATTAACCGGATGGTTAATTCAACTCTTATACCGGTTTTAAAAATCGGTTCCGGTTTAACTGGTAAATGCAAACGTTTTACCTTGAAAGTCAAATTATTTTTGGTTATCTGTGGAATTTCAGATTTCGACGACTTGTATTTCCAAAATTACAAAAGTAATTAATTCATGCAGAATTAGATTTAGTAACTTTTTACATTTTTAAAGCAAAACATTTATTGTGGTCAAACATACGGATACACAATCATGTATGTACATTCTTCTCTAATGTTTTTCACCATATCCATTATATTCGTATAGTTTACCCTCAAAACAATTTAGTATAATTGTTGGAAGTGCATTTTCAGTCATTAATCACACTGAACACTATATATAACATTATGAAAAAATATATATATATATATATATATTTATATGCAAAAAAAAAAAGAAAATTTTAAAAAAATGCCACTTCTAAAATGCCATTTTTCAAAAATACCAACTTTTCAAAATCTATGCAAAAATGTCACTTTTTCAAAAAAAAATTTTCATTATATAATTTTTTATAATATTTTTTAGTCAAAACATTTTTTAGAATTTATAATTTTAAGATTTAGACTTTAAAAATTCATAATTAGTGGCATTTTTGCAAATGAACACCCTTAACTAATGGCATTATTGCAAATGTACACACCAAAAGTGGCATTTTTGCAATTGCCTAAAAAAAACACCGTATAACACTCACTTAAAATTGTCTTAAACAAATCGTCGAAATATTTTTATCTTGTGTGTGAATTATCAGACGAAAGCATGAAATTTACGGAATTTGAGACGTTTATAATGGAGAATTGACGGTGGAAAATAGTTGTGTTAAACGTACTCCTCTATTTCACGAAAATATAATATGTGAATTTTGATAAACGCTTGAAGTTATAAAAATTTGAACAACTCATATTAGCCTATCAGACTCTTTTTCTATGTCACTAAAATTCTCTTTGTTTAGCTTTTATGACCTGTTTAAAGTTTTAAGTTTCCAAAATATGTTTGCTATTAGAGGGGACGAATTACAAGATAGTACTACATATTTGAAGACTTTGAATGGCTTAGTTTAATGGTTGAAGGAGAAGAGACAGTGGCATGCATGGCGTGTGGTTAGTGTTAAAAGCACGAGTATATCGTAGAAATCGTGCTTTTAACACTAACCACACGCCACTGTCTATAATTATACGACATGGCAATCTGAATAATTACAATTAAATAATAAAAATAGAGACAAAAATTACAACAATTGATGTCGATAATGAACAAAAATAGTTTGTACTATTTTTTTTTTTTTGCTAAAATATAGTTTGTACTACTGTGGCGAGATGCTTTTCTTTAATTATTTAATTGTCTGTAGTGTGACAAATTTGATGCAATCAAAATCCTATGATAATAAATGTACAATCGACTGTTTCTGCATCATTCAAAAACAAAAGTTAACGAAGCTAGCAACTACGTTGCACTCTCGTACTTGAAGAAAACAAAAGAGTAGAAGTAGGTAGTGGAGGATATTACCTTATGTGTAATTTTTGGAGTGAGAAGACCTACGCACAATTCTTAACCGGTAGATTTGATGTATTTATTGTACAAACATGGGCCTTGTAATATTCTAATTGGCCCATTTAACCCAATAAGTCCTAGCATTTGGTGTCCGAAAAGGCTAAAACTAAGCGACTAAAACAAATTTCAACCATTTTAGACCAATGACATTTTTGAAAGATATATATACAATTATGCCTTTTAAATAATATGATATTTGTTTGGTTAAAGGAATCTAAATTTTTCAGCGTATAAAGATTTGAATTTTTTTCCTCTCTAAAGCTAATAATGTTGATGGTTTGTTTGTAATATTTCTAGTCAAATTACTAACTTTTTAATGCTATCTTGCTTGTAAAGAAAAAAAAAACCCAAATATTTTCATCGGCTAGCTATATATTTCAATATTTTGTGAAGAAGAAAAAGCAAAACCTCTTTCAACATTCTTTTTTGTTTGTCTTTTATTTGTGATTTGATATAAGAGTGAATATATACTAGTAAATATATTCTTTTCTTTTACGAGTAGCTTTTATAAATTTTCTTCTTCTAATAAATTATTCGTTTATTCTTCATAATTCAAATTGTTCGAACCTCAAACCGCGTTAAACCGTGTTAAGGGCAAAAATGTAATTCCATTCACATTTCAAACCATCTATAAATAGAGTCGCCACTCTCACTTCTAAACTTTACTCGCCTCCTACAAATTTCATAAGAAGAAAAAAAAAACATTATTTGCATTTTACTCAGATGAAGATTATGATCTTGATCTGATTTTTTTTTTTTTTAAATAAAACTATGAGATTTTGCATCTGTCCATTAGTAACTCCGGCGAGATTGTGGACGACGAGTTTCTTCCGCCACAAATTCATGTTTTTCTAACGAATTGTTTTTTTTTTAATTTCAAATCCCATTTGATTCCAAAATTTAGGTTTAAATTTCATCTATACACAAACCCATTTCATTTGATTCCGACAAAAGTCTCAATGGATTCCAATTACGATCAAGAAGCGTTTCACGGTAAATCAATTTCGCTTGAGAATCTCCTTCTGGTTCTTCAAGGTGATAATATTAATAATATCTGTTTCTTCTTTCGAAATTTCGAAAAAATTGGTGACTTTGTTACTAAATCAGGAACAAAATCGACCAATTTATCAAGAGAACTCAATAATCAATCGCCCGAGAAAAAGCGCAGACTAACAATTGATCAAGTAAGTATATATGACACGGAAAATCGAAAGATACTCGCTGGTTCGAGTTTTTGATTGGTTTTGGTTTCTTGTTCTTTGAATAGGTGAATCTGTTGGAGAAGAGTTTTGAAGAAGAGAACAAATTAGAACCAGAGAGAAAGATTGAGCTAGCTAAAAAGCTTGGATTGCCTCAACGTCAAGTAGCTGTTTGGTTTCAGAATCGAAAAGCTCGATGCAAGATTCAGCGAATCGAAAGAGATTACCATATTCTCAAGGCTTGTTACGATTCACTCCTTGCAAAACATGAATTAGTTATCTCAGAAAATGAGAAACTCAAATCTAATGTAAGCAAGCAAATATAAAAAAATTCCACTTTTATGCTTTCTTATATCGAAAATTTGAGCTCAGTTTCTAGAGATTTTCTTGCAGGTCTTAACTTTGACTGAGATGCTTCTTCCTGCAACAAACCATACCCAAAGAAATTTCCAAGACAAGCTTAACACAAAAGGTGATGATGAAACTATGAGCTCTTCCACAGCTTTTATTCCATTAGTAAACGACGATTACCACACCAACATCGATGAATCATTCGGCTTGTGGGTTTGGCCATCAAATCTTAAGTGAAAATCTGAGAATCCGAGATCAGTATATAGCACAAGAGACTTAGTATTCAAAGCTTCTTTGCTAAACATGGGCAAAGCTTGGATCGTCTTTAGAGCATAGTGTTAAAACATATGAGAAATAAGAATGTAAAAAAAAAAACTATTACCATCACTATTTTCATATAAGATATAAATGGATCCATCAGAGAGTGAGATAATCTTCTTTTTATTTCTATAGATATTTATGTGCAATCAATCAAAATCTAGAGTGGGTAATGGATTTTATGTAAGAGTCAAAAAAAGAAGAACATATTTGACCCTACAAAACCCAACATAAACCATTAGAGCCAAAGACTTTTGAAATTAAAGCCTCAAAAGGTAATTTGGTTTATACAAGATTTCATTTTTGTTTTGGTTAACACAAAGAGCCAAAAAAAGTCTTAACCACCACTGACTCTTAACCTAAACCAAAGACTAGATTGTGTGTGAACACAAGTCAAAAGTTCTCATTTGCTTTATATCCATCATACTTGAGTGTATATCGATTATTTTGATGATAATCAAGAACCAGCATGTATAATCTAGATATATGTATTCAAAAAAAGTTAACAGTGAATTTGTTGAGTGTGTAAAGGAAAGTATATGGAAAAGAGGAAAAAAGTGAAGAAAAGAGAGGCAAAGATAATAAAAATAAAGCTAAAGCATAGCATATAAGTCTTTTGAATCCATTATTGTTAAGCATAATTAATTAATTTGATCTTGTATGATTAGCAAGCATAATGCAATTCAAGTTTTTATAAATATTTTATAACAATATGGCACAACAGATGATTCTGAAACCCCCCCAAATATGATTCAGTAAACACTAAATATCGATGATTTCGATTGAAAAAATGAGCAAAAAGATACTACCTTTCGTCGTTCTCCTGCTTCTTATGATCTTCTTCCATCCATGGAAGTTTTGGAAGATCATCGACATTAAGCGATGAAGAAGGCAACCTTCTTTGAGCATCTGAAGAGAATTTATCTTTCTTTGGCCATAACCAAATCTTCGAAACCGAAAAGCTCTCTCCTTTAGCCACACTATTGATCTTTTTCTCTTCTGTTGACGAATTCCCCGTCTGCTGCTCAGATTCTTTGTCCTGAGGTTTCATACGCCGTTGCCTATCGTTACAAAACGGGACTTTAAGCTCCGAGTTACCAAGTATATACTGATACGAACCCATCGAGAAACATCTCCTTGCATCTAAATTACTACTACTAGTCTCTCCTCCAGCAACAACATCAGTACCAACATTGTCAAGCCTCTTAAATTTCCCCAATCTAACCGGCAAAACGCCTTTCTCAACAACGATCTCTTGAATCTCCATAGTCTTCTGGCTTCCATTCTCGGTCACACACTCTTCGTCTTCTCTTATATCATCGAAATCAAACATTGGATTCTCCATGGAGAAACCGGGCGAAAAGAGAGTACCGCGACAAAGAGGACAAGTCGAATTTGACTGAAGCCAAGTATCTATACAGTTCAAATGAAAAGCATGGCTACACATTGGCAACAATCTCAGCTTATCTTTCTCAGTAAACTCACATAGACAAACCGCGCAATCAAACGGCTCTTGACCATTACCACCACCATTACCACTACCAACAATCTCTTTATAGTGAAAAACAGGTAAAGCATCAATAAAAGCTTGATCAAGACCAGAATCATTAAGATGAAACAGCTGTTGAAGCTGTCTTTGAAGAGCATCACTAGTTGAGATCTCAGGGTATCTATTAGACCTTGAAGAAGAAGCAGCAGCAGCAGTAGAAGAAGAAGAAGGATGCTTAATGAGAAACCTAACGAGTAAATGAAGAAGCCCAGAAATGAAGAACAAGACAGCTAGAATCACAATTACAAATAAAACCGCCGGGCTGATTTTGTTACCGGACGGTGGTGAAGTCGCCGGAGAAGGAATTGGGTCTTTATATAACGGTGGTGGGTATGCAAAATTACCATCTTTTTGCTCAATTGCAAATCGAGCCCAAGACATCTTCAAGATTTGGGTTTCTTTCTTTTTTTTTGTAGGAAAAAAAAAACTTCAAGATCTCAATTTTTCAAGATCCAGAAAAAAAAAACAAGTCGAAGTTAAGTGGAAGAGTTCAATTTCTCAATAACATCAACACAAAAAAGAGAAAGCAAAACTCACCTAAAAGCTCTCAGATTATCAGAACCCTAATCGAAGAGGGCTTTTTTTTCTTCTACTGTGGTCAAATTAACAGAGGAAGAAGAGAGTAAAGGAACTCTCTCTCTCTCTCTCTATCTATCTCTTTCTCTATCTGTATTTCCTTTTTTCTTGAGCTTTAATGGTGGAAATAGAAAACCCGAAGAAAATGGCAAAAGTGATTTTTGTAAATTTTCGAAGTGCGAGGCAAAGTTGGAAACTTGGAGAACAACAAGATGGAAATAAAGTAAAAAAAAAAGCTTTGAAAATGAAAATTGAAAATTAAAAAAAAAAGGTTGTAGATTTGGGTCCACGTGCATAGATGAGCGAGTTTGATGTCAGATGGTCAACTTCTAAGACAAAAAATGACGGTTTCCTAAGTTTTTGGTTTTATATGGATCCGTACCGGGCCGGATTAGTCAGCCCAATTCTCTCATCGAGATCTGACCGTTGGATCTAATCCATACTTGAGAAAAAATAATCTTGGTTTTCGATTTTGTTAGCTAGGTTTTTGTAAGAAAATAACCTTAACATGTGATAAAAAAAATAAAAATTTGGATTATCTATACAAAATATATGAAGCTACATGTGAGTGTTGAATGTAGATCGATTCATATTGCAAGAGAAATGAAGAATCGGAGACAAAAGTTGAAATCAAATGGAAAAAAGGAAGAATAAATTCGAAGAGACAAATCGTAAAGAATATGATTTTGTTGCGTGTATCTCTTATATATTTTTACAAATACATCAACCACACTATATAGTTATTATATTATTTAACCTTTTCAATTCTCTTTTGGATCCGATTGGTGACTCCGTTTGAAACGAGCGGTTGAAAGTTTTTGGGCGGTTGAATAGTGGGTCGTTTGCAACAAGGCAGTTAGAATCAGTGGTTAGAGAAGACGGTTGAATAGTAAAGAACAAGTTCAATATAAGCTTGATTGGTAGCATTGTAGCGGTTGAATAGTAGAATTAGATAAAATTATGTAAAAATTATGTCTAGTGCATAAATGTTTACACAAAATTTTTCAATTAAAAACAAACACTTCAAATTGTATATTGTTAGAAGTAAAGATGGGCAAAATATCCAAAATCGAAAAACTAAATCGAACATAAGTCGAAATTATCTGAAACAAACACGATTTATAAAATACCCAAACGGGTTCTATACTTCTAAAAACAAAAAATGAAACTCCAAACCGAAGTGCATCAAAATTGAATAGATACTTAAAATATCTGAAACATAAATTAGCCTAAGAAATACTTAGATTTAAAATTTGATATTTTTATATAGTTTACGCTTTTTGTTGTCAATATTGGATAAAAATCCAATTTAATTAGCTATAAAATTTACAAAATTTATTTGGATAATTCGAGTTCAAAATATGGTAATCGAACTAAATGCAAAAAAATACCCAGTAATTATGAATATTTCGAATAATCTTTAAATAGAACGAGTATGAATCTTTTGGATAACCAAAATCGAACCCAAATTTTTAAATACTATGATAGATATTATATTCCTAAAACGGAGACCCCGATACCTGACCTGAAACTCGAATGGTTACTCGAATATCCATGTCTAGTTCAAACGACCTTTTTATCAAAAGTCTGTTTGCAAACGAAGTTGCAAACGACCGTTTCAACCACCCGTTCAAACGATCGTTTGATTGGTAACAAACGGGCGGTTGAAAGGTATCTCGTTTGCAAACATAGTAACCAATCGAAGCCTTTGATTATAACGTTACGTTGTTTGAATTTAGGTTTTTCAGCTCTCCCAACTAGCATATATATGAGGCCTCATTTTTGAATATCTATTTCGTTTTTGGGGCCTTGTGTAGCAAAAGCTATCAGACCAATTTAAACGAGTTAATTGAACCTATTTACATGATACTCCGAATCCGAATTGGACCTTATTTTCACATTACTACATTGTTGGGTTGGTCTTATTTGTCTTAAATTTAAAATTTTCTATGACCTAAGATTTCATATCAACCCGGAATCCGACGCCAACACTTCATATGTTAACGTCAAACAATTTCATTAGTCAAACTCGTTATAAAAATTGACGAAAATTAGATCAACAACAACAACTCTAAATTTTAAGAAAAGTTTACAATTTAACTTATGTAAAGTCCGAAATAAAATTCTACATTTATCAAAGAGCCAAAGACGAAGCTACTGAATGGAGTGATGTTAATGTCTCGACCACACCACAAAGACGTACCAACTCAGGAGAACCGCATGTTCCCACTTAGTCTTCACCTCCATGCGGTTGGCTTAAATGTAACCATGATGCGTGCTACACTCCGTCAAACAAACTCATGGACACTGCCTGGATTATTCGCGACTCCAATGGCAAATTCGTTACCGCACATCGTCTTTCCTACCACAAATGAACTCGGCTCTTGAGACAGATGATTTAGCCTATTACACACCTTACAATTAACATGGTACCGGGGTTCAAACCCTTATTAAAACGGATCTAGTGCTGGTAAAACAAATTTTAGGCTAAATATAACAACATTCTGCAAAAAGAGCTCTAGTGTTATTATTTTTTCTTAAAAAATGAGTCTTAAATTTGGGCCAAAAAATCAACTTTGTAAATGGGCTGTGCAAATGCACTCTTTGCACATGGCTGGACCTGGACCTGCTGTGGTTAATTTTTTAAGGTGATTCACTTGTTCTCATTGATTTAATACATGGATGAATAAGGAACATAGCTATGGAGAATTTGATTCATGATATCCATTTCTGGATCAATCGATATGCATGTGTTCAAGTTGTCCACATCGGAAGAAAGACAACTGATATAGCGGATAATTTGCGTATATAGGAAAATCTCAATTTTCATCTTGTTGTATTCATAATTCACCTCCTTTATGTATTCAATATTTTTTATTTGAGATTGTAAAAGCCTTTTCAAATTTAATGAAACAGATGTTAAAAAAAAAAAATTCTACATCATAAATCCAACAATTTTTTGCATCAATATGTTGTTGTGTAATAATCAAAATTCAAATCTAGTTATGTGAGCTGTAAACCGTAGAAAAATAGTAAAACTAGAGAATTATAAAAATCAATTTATTCGGTTTGGTTCGGTTTAGTTTTTTCTTTTTTTGGGCTGCTTTTCTTTCGATCGCGTCAACTAGCGTATCGAAATAATCCTAACCGTTGGATCAAAATCTACACTTAATAAAGCGCGTCTCAAAAATCAAGCCGTTGGATCAATTCTTTTCGCCGGAAGCATCGAGATGGGAACTCGCCGGGCAGGCGACGAGCTTCTGGCTCCGTTCAACCGCCGTTTACGATTCGACATATGTGCGATTCTGGGTCATGTTAATTGAATCGAAGGTCAGTGAACGATTTAGGGTTTTTTAGATGACAATTATTGTAATACGATTGCTTTTAAGCTGCTGATTTTAGGGTTTAATTCCTGTGGAAGGTGAAGATGAAATCCAATAAATCCGATTTAAAAATTCCCTTCTGAAGAAAAAGCTGAGCTGCAGTGAAGCATGGAAGACAAATGTTGGGTTCAAATACAAAGTTTGGAAATTTGGAGTTTTCTTGCGTGGGTCCTTAGTGTATTCGAACACGATTCTTGTGATGTTAACCATATGGTCAAGTTGGGATTTTTAATTATAGAGAAAGACTACTTCCATATTCTCTCTCTCTCTCTCTCTCTGAAGATTTCTTGGTTTCTAGATTAAATAATGACCATTTAGCAATCTTGGTAAACCAACCACCACTTTCATTTCAGAGAATTTCTGAGATATTAAATCTTATAAACTCAATTTCATTTCAGAGAATTTCTGATGAGAGGAGCAGGAGAAGAGACAGTGGCTTGGAGGCGCTTTAAGAGAGATGTTGTGCCGTTTGTTGCAATGTTTGTGGTTGAGTGTACCTCGGTTGGGTCGAACACACTCTACAAGGCTGCAACTTTAAGAGGATTGAATTTCTATGTCTTTGTTTTTTACTCTTATGTTGTTTCAACATTTCTCCTTCTTCCACTTTCTTTGATCTTTGGAAGGTATTTGATCTCCTTGATTACTCTTTGTTCAGTTTGTATAAACTTTTCAAGAATTTATGAACTTAATTTTACATATATGCAGGTCAAGTAGATTACCTTCAGCCAAGTCTCCTCTCTTCTTCAAGATTTTCTTACTTGGGCTTACCGGGTAATTATATACTACTGCTTCTACATTTATGGACATTTCCAGATTTTCTTTTTTTAACTTGAGGAGAACAGGTTCATGTCACAGATAGTTGGTTGTATAGGTATAGAATATAGTTCTCCTACTCTTGCCTCTGCTATGAGCAACCTCACGCCAGCTTTTACCTTCACGCTTGCCGTTATCTTCAGGTTCCACCTCGTTCTCTTATGTTTCTATTTCGGGAAAATAGTCTGGACAATGAAAAAGAGGGTGTTTCTATACTAATTATTCGACACAAAATCGTAAGCCTTTTGCATTTTTTTGGAATGCTTGAGTTTATTTTTTTGTTTGGACGTCATGGGTCTACCTTCTTATGTTCAGTGGCTTGTAGTATAGCACTATACCAGTCAATGCCAATCAATAGTACAAACTACAGAAAACTTCTCATGCTTTTTACTATGAATTACAATGTAAAATTAGGAACTACTCTTGTATTAGTAGTGCCCTCACTCTGTTCTGAGAAAAAAGTTGGGTGGATATGAGGTCGGTTTGTACTATCAATCTTATTACCGGGGTATGTAACTCTTAAATGGTTCTGCTTCCTTGGTTGACTCGTAAAGGATGGAACAAGTAGTGTTGAGGAGCTCTGCGACTCAGGCTAAAATCATCGGCGCAATACTATCTATATCTGGTGCTCTGGTTGTTGTGCTGTATAAAGGCCCAGAAGTTCTTGCTGCTGCGTTTCTTACACATTCACCACCTACCATTTCGCCTCACCAGAATTTGACTTCACTCGAGCCAAGCTGGACAATCGGAGGCCTTTTGCTCGCTACACAGTATTTTCTTATATCAGTCTGGTATATCGTTCAGGTACAAACACTTGAAAAGTTCATCAATAAGACTTTGGGTTATTGTAGACACATAAAACTCTTTGCTAAATGCGGTAGCTATATATGGTTTCAGACTCGGGTCATGGAGGTTTACCCTGAAGAAATAACTGTAGTCTTCTTCTACAACTTATTTGCAGCACTAATCTCAGTACCAGTATGTTTCTTTGTGGAAAGCAACTTGACTTCTTGGGTGCTCAAGCCCGATATTTCCCTCGTTGCTATTATATACTCGGTGAGAGTTAAATCTTATAACCTGCTTCCATTACTGAGGATGTTTTAAGCTCATAATTAACTTTGTTTCAGGGAGTATTTGTTTCATTATTCAGCGCACTTACCCACACATGGGGTCTGCATCTTAAGGGTCCGGTCTACATATCCTTGTTCAGGCCATTGTCTATTGCGATTGCAGTCGCCATGGGTGCTATATTCCTCGGCGATGCACTTCACCTTGGGAGGTACCATATCTTCCATCTTCTTTATTTCCATCGCGTTCAGAAGATTTTATCTACACTTAGAAACATAGAACTCAAGTCTAGGTTGTTGAAATGCTTAGTATCATGTATCTATCTAATGTTTCTTGTTTCTATTATATCCGTCACAAGTCAAACCTCACCACTACGTGAGCTCCCATATCTAGTTTCACGTGTGAGAAACACTCTGTCTTCACAGTTCCATGCTATATCGCTATATTAACTGCAATATCCTTTTTGAGACAGTAATAATCGATATAGTTTTCGCGATTTATATGTTGTGGGCAGTGTCATTGGATCGGTGATATTGTGCTTTGGATTCTACACTGTGATTTGGGGCAAAGCAAGAGAGGATGCAACCAAAACTGGTGCTGGTTCTGAGCATTCACCTCTGCTGCTTACACACATCGTTGAAGATGAAGCCTTGTCCTTAAGATAGGATTTATGCAAGTGCCCGATCCTTATATTTGTTCATTTGTAAATGCGGGTGATAACTTGTCAACTTAATTGAATTATGGAAGTCCCAAAAACATTTTCACTGTACAAAGTTACCAAACGATAAAGTCTTCATCACAAACTTCATCACAAAGATGTTTGGAATTGGATCACATTGCTCTTGGATTTGGCTTAAGTAATCGGTGTTACCTACGCGATAGGCTAATTTTTATAACTACGATTACTTTAGGTTAGTTTCTATTGATGTAGGTACCAGAACTGGGAATTTTGATGAAGCATTTGAAAACAGCAGCTATAAGTCTTGGTCATCGGAGGAGAATATTCAAGTGGAAGTTGAGAAAGTCTTCAGGTGAAGGTATTAGAGAGCTATAAAGTTCCATGGCCAAATTTGCTTGTCCTGGGGTCCCTGGAATATTCTATTATGATCAAGCTGAGGTTTTGTTTATTATATTTTGATATATCCACATTGTCTTCATTGATAATGTGTTGTTTGGTTCTGAATAAAGTAATGAGCTTGGAGCAAGTGGTTGAAAGTAACAACCAACACCATGATTGTTTAGTTTCCGAGTTTTTTTCTGAGAATATAGATCACAAATCTGTCATGAGAGGAGCTGGAGAAGAAGAGACAGTGGCGTGGAGATACTTTAGCAGAGATGTTGTGCCGTTCGCTGCAATGGTCACGGTAGAGTGTACTACGATTGGGTCATACACACTCTACAAGGCTGCAACTTTAAGAGGATTGAACTTCTATGTCTATATCTCCTACTCTTGTGTCGTTGCAACACTTCTCCTTCTTCCACTTTCCTTGATCTTTGGAAGGTACTTGATGTCCTCAACTACTCTTTGTTCAGTTGTATAAACTTTTCAATAGTTTATCAACTTATTTTTACATCTGTGCAGATCGAGAAGGTTACCTTCACCCAAGTCTCCTCTCTTCTTCAAGATTTTCTTACTTGGACTTCTCGGGTAATAAATATACTCCTGCCTCTAGATTACTAATAGGATTTCTCACTTTTGTTTTTTTGTTTTGTTTTGTTAACTTGGAGTTGTGGGGGAACAGGTTCATGGCGCAGATAGCTGGTTGTATAGGTATAAAATATACATCTCCAACTCTTGCCTCTGCTATGAGCAATCTTACGCCGGCATTCACATTCACCCTCGCAGTTATCTTCAGGTTCTATCTTTGTTCTCATGCTAGTCACTAATACTAGTACAACCTTGTAGTTGGCTATAAATCTTGTGGCCCCATTCTTTTCTGAAAAGAGTTGGGGTTGATATGAGGTCGGTTTGTTACTATGAATCTTAGTTATCCGGTATGTAACTCTTAACTGGTTCTGTTTCCTTGTGTGACTCGTAAAGGATGGAGCAAGTAGTGTTAGGGAGCTCTGCTACTCAGGCTAAAATCATTGGCTCAATACTATCTATATCTGGTGCTCTGGTTGTTGTGCTATATAAAGGCCCAAAAGTTCTCGCTGCTGCGTCTTTTACACCTTCATCACCTACCATTCTGCTTCACCAGAATCTGACTTCATCCGAGCCAAGCTGGATAATCGGAGGCCTTTTGCTTGCTTCAGAATATTTTTTTTCATCAGTCTGGTATATTGTTCAGGTACGAACACTTGAAAATTTCATCAAAAGTACTTTGGGCTGTTGTTGACACACCCACCCTTCACAAAATTTGGTATATATGGTTTTCAGACTCGGGTCATGGAGGTATACCCTGAAGAAATAACGGTAGTCTTCTTCTACAACTTATTTGCAACACTAATCTCAGTACCAGTATGTTTCTTTGCGGAAAGCAACTTGACTTCTTGGGTGCTTAAACCGGATATTACCCTCGCTGCAATTATATACACGGTGAAAATCAAACCTTATTATCTGCTTCCATTACTGATAATTTTTTAAGCTCAGATTTTACGCTTTGTTTCAGGGACTCTTCGTTTCATTATTTAGCGCACTTACCCACACATGGGGTCTGCATCTTAAGGGTCCTGTCTACATATCATTGTTCAGGCCATTGTCTATTGCGATTGCAGTCGCCATGGGTGCTATATTCCTCGGCGATGCACTTCACCTTGGGAGGTACCAAATCTTTCATCTTCTTCATTTCCATCACGTTCAGAACATAGAACTCAACTCTAGGTTGTTGAAATTCTTAGGATCATGTATCTTTTGGAATCACATTTTGGAGAAATGATATGGTTTCTTGATTCTAATCTACATGAGCTCTCATATATGGTTTCTTCTGTATCACTTTCACTTGTGAGAAACACATTGTCTTCACTGTTCCATGGTATAAAGCTGTATAACTGCAATATCCTGTTGAGATAGTAATAACTGATATAGTTTTCGCGATATATGTGTTGTGGGCAGTTTCATTGGATCAGTGATATTGTGCTTTGGATTCTACACTGTGATGTGGGGCAAAGCAAGAGAGGATGGAACCAAAACTGGTGCTGGTTCTGAGCATTCACCTTTGCTGCTTACACACATCGTAGAAGATGAAGCCTTGTCCTCAAGATAGGATTTATGCAAGTGATAATCCTTATATTTATTCATTTGTAAATGCAGGTGATAATTTGTCAACTTAATTGAATTATGGAAGTCCCAAAAACATTTTTCACTATACAAAGTTACCAAACGATAAAGTCTTCATCACAAAGATGTTTGGAATTGGATCACATTGCTATTTGATTTGGCTAAGTAATCGGTGTTACTGACGCGTTAGGCTAATTTTTGTAACTACGATTACTTTAGGTCTGATGGAGGTTGCAGAATTTGGATTTTTGAATAATATGACAACAGCCAAAGCAAAGCTATATAAGTCTTGATCATTGGAGGACAATGTTCAAATGACCAAATTTACTTGTCTTGGGATCCCCGGAATACTCGAATATGATCATTGTGGTGTGATTGATGTATTGATCAAGTTGAGATTTTGTTTATTATATTTTGATATAGCCACATTGTCTTCATTGATAATAGAGCTCTCTCTCTCTCTCTGCAACCTGAAACAAAGATTGAAGCGTTAGTCACAATGCACTAGATCTTACAAAACAAAAATCACTTTAGCACCACTACTTCCTCGTTCACCAAATTATAGATCCGAATTATAGTTTGTTTGGGTGGATTAAAGGCTAGTTCACGGGTGGGCGTTCGGTTATTGGATTTGGTTCGGGTTATTCGGTTTTCGAATTTTTTGGTTTCTATAAAACTGATCTATTTGATTTTAAATTTTAATTTGGTTTGGTTCGGGTCGAATTTTTTGGTTTTTGGTTTCAAAAAAATAGATTCATTCGGGAACAAATTATCTAATTTTAATTAATATTGTAAATGTTGAGTGTATTTTAATATTTTTTTTATATATATATTTAATTTAGCATATTATTTTTTAATATAAATTTTGGTTAGTTTGGTTTATTTGAAATCGGATAATTCGGTTTTGAAATTTCTATTCCATTCAGATTATCTTATAGTTTGGTTTGGATTCAGGAAATTTGGTTTGAGTTCGGGAAATTCGGTTCGGTTCTATAATTTTGCCCAACGTAGGTGGCTTGGGTTGGTAAATAATGAAAACTTTCAAGGGTAAGATAGTACTTGTAATTTGATCGATTATTTTCGATTAAAAGAAAACAAAAATTATTTCTTATTTTGTTGGGAGGGAGATTTGAGCATTTGACTCCTTCCCGGAAGTCGTCGCTGCACAGGCGACGGCAAATTCCCACCGTGAGCTTCTGACTGTTTCGCCGTCGCGTACGACTAGGACACTGTTGCGGTTCTGGGGATCCTTTGAACAAGTTTATTGAGTCGCATATCATCTGTAAGTGACGATTGCTTTAGGTTAGGTTGTAGAATTGGGAATTTTGAAAATTGCCCAAAGGAAAGCTATAATGGTCAAATTTCATTGTCGTGGGGTCAGTGGAATATTCGAATATGATCATTGTGGTGGTGAAGTATTTGATCAAGTTGAGATTTTGTTTATTATATATATGTTTGGGTGTATCCAAATTGTCTTCATTGATAATGTATTTGTTTGGTTCTGAATAAAGTAATGAGCGTGGAGGAGCAAGTGGTTGAATAAAGTGAAATCACTTTAGTTTCCTAGTTTCTGTGAATATGGATCACAAATCTACTATGAGAGGAGCTAAAGAAGAAGAGACGGTGGCTTGGAGATACTTTAAGAGAGATGTTGTGCCGTTTGTTGCAATGGTTGCGGTTGACTGTACTTCGGTTGGGTCAAATACACTCTACAAGGCTGCTGCTTTAAGAGGATTGAACTTCTATGTCTTTGTTACCTACTCTTATGTCGTTTCAACGCTTCTCCTTCTTCCAATTTGCCTCATCTTTGGAAGGTTCTTGATCTCCTCAGACTACTCTTTGTTCATTTGTGTATATAGTTTTCAAGAACTTATTTTTACATATATGCAGATCGAAAAGATTACCTGCAGCTAAGTCTCCTCTCTTCTTCAAGATTTTCTTACTTGGGCTTCTCGGGTAATAATATATACTTCTGCATCTAGATTTATGGGATTTCTGACTTTTGTTTTTTCTAGTCTTTGTTAAGTTGGGCTTTTGGGTAAAACAGGTTCATGGCGCAGCTATCTGGTTCTGTAGGTATAAAATATACATCTCCAACTCTTGCGTCTGCTTTGAGCAATCTCACGCCAGCTTTTACATTCACACTCGCCGTTATCTTCAGGTTCCACCTTGTTCTCATGCTATTTAACAGTACCAAGTATTTGTACTAGTGTCACAGAATAGCCACTAATACTAGTACAACCATGTGGTTGGATATGAGAAAATTTGTAACTCGTAAATGGTTCTGCTTCCTTATGTGACTTGTATAGGATGGAACAATTAGTGTTAAGGAGCTCTGCTACTCAGGCTAAAATCATTGGCGCAATACTATCTATATCTGGTGCTCTGGTTGTTGTGCTTTATAAAGGCCCAAAAGTTCTTGCTACTGCATCTTCATCATCTACCATTCTGCTCCACCAGAATCTGACTTCATCTGAGCCAAGCTGGATAATCGGAGGCGTTTTGCTTGCTTCACAGAATTTATTTGCAGCAGTCTGGTATATTATTCAGGTACGAACACTTTAGAAGCTCATCAAAAGACTTTGGGTTGTTGTTGACACAAAAAAATCTTTGCTAAATTTGGTAGCTTTATATGGTTTCAGACTCGGGTCATGGCGGTATACCCTGAAGAGATAACCGTAGTCTTCCTCTACAACTTAGTTGCAACACTAATCTCAGTACCAGTATGTATCTTTGCGGAAAGCAACTTGACTTCTTGGGTGCTTAAACCGGATATTTCCCTCGCTGCAATTATATACTCGGTGAGAATCTAATCTTATAATCTGCTCCATTACTGATGATTTAAGCTCAGATTTAACGCTTTTTTTCAGGGACTCTTCGTTACATCACTCAGCGCAGTTACCCACACATGGGGTCTTCATCTTAAGGGTCCGGTCTATATATCCTTGTTTAGGCCATTGTCTATTGCAATTGCAGTCGCCATGGGTGCTATATTCCTCGGCGATGCCTTTCATCTTGGGAGGTACCATATCTTTAATTTTCTTCATTTCCATCGCGTTCAGAACATAAAATTCAACTCTAGGTTGTGAAATTCTTAGTATCATGTATCTTTTGGAATCACATTTGGAGAAATTATATGGTTTCTTGATTCTAATCTACATGAGCTCTCATATATGGTTTCTTCTGTATTACTTTCACGTGTGAGAAATACTTTGTCTTCACAGTTCCATGGTATAAAGCTGTATAAACTGCGATATCCATTTTGAGACAGTAATAGCCGATATGATTTTCGCGATATATGTGTTGTGGGCAGTGTCATTGGATCAGTGATATTGTGCTTTGGATTCTACACTGTGATGTGGGGCAAAGCAAGAGAGGATGCAACCAAAACTGGTGCTGGTTCTGAGCATTCACCTTTGCTGCTTACTCACATCGCCGAAGATGAAGCCTTGTCCTTAAGATAGGATCTATGCAAGTGATATTATTCATTTGTAAATGCGGGTGATAAGACAAAATCTCAAGTCTCTTGCTTTTAATAAGATTGGCAACATTCAATGCTAATCAATACCAGAAAATACAGAAAACTTTCCACGTTATTGGCATTGTTTATTTTAGATTGTTAAGAAATATTAGTTTTTCTTTCTCTATTATCAGGGCAAAACGTTCACTTGCCTTGCTTAGGTATAAAGTATTGGACCTAGTGGTCAAGTTGGAATATTTAACGAAATAAAATAATGTATCAGAAAACGTGGTGGGATTAACCATTGTGATTGGTTATAAACTCGCTTTGACTTTCTGAAATTTTGTTGAAAGTCTAGACATCAGATCTTTTGACAAGAGGAGCAGAAGAAGAGACAATGGCATGGAGTTACTTTTGCAGAGATGTTGTGCCATTTGCTGCAATGGTCGCAGTGGAGTGTGTCTCGGTTGGCTCTAACACACTGTACAAGGCTGCGAGTTTGAGAGGATTGAGCTTCTATGTCTTTGTCTTCTACGTTTTCGCCTTTGCTACACTTGTTCTTCTTCCAATTTTCCTCATCTTCGGAAGGTACTTGATCTCCTCAACTACTCTTTATTACCAGTATCAAATTTTCAAGAATATGAACATAGTTTACATATGCAGGTCTAGAAAATTACCTTCAGCTAAGTCTCCTGTCTTCTTCAAGATTTTCTTACTTGCGCTTATCGGGTAATAATACGCTCCTAGAGCTATCGGGTTTTTCTTTTCCGGTTTATTTTATTTTTAACTTGGAGGGATTAGGCTCATGGCTCAGATAGCTGGTTGTAAAGGATTAGAGTATAGTTCTCCTACGCTTTCCTCTGCTATGAGCAACCTCACGCCAACTTTTACCTTCACGCTCGCCGTTATCTTCAGGTTCCACCTCGTTCTCTTATGTTTCTGTTTCAGGAAAGTAATTTAGATAGCTAAATTGACGATTGGGTGATTCCACACTTCTTAACTGTACAAAATCTCAAGCCTTTGGCTTTTGTGGAATGACCATGATATGTTTTTGACATCACAATCTTTACTTCTTTTGGTCATTACAAGCACAACCTTGTGGTTGAAATAAAAAATTTATAGCGCCCTCGTTTAATGTCTGAGAGAAATTGAATGGATTTGAGGTTTGTTTGTTACTATCATCCAATCGTTTAATTCTAAGTGCTTCTGCTTACTTGCGTAGGATGGAACTACTAGTGTTAAGGAGCTCTGCGACTCGAGCTAAAATCATTGGGACATTAGTATCTATATCTGGTGCTCTGGTTGTTGTGCTATATAAAGGCCCAAAAGTTTTCGCTGCTGCATCTTCATCATCTACCATTTCGCTTCACCAGAATTTGACTTCACTCAAGCCAAGCTGGATAATCGGAGGCCTTTTGCTTTCTTCACAATATTTTCTTTCATCAGTCTGGTATATTCTTCAGGTATGAATAAAGACTTTGGATTTGTTGGTGACACTTAAAACTCTTGCCAAATTTCTTGCAGCTCTGTATAATTTCAGACTCGGATCATGGAGGAATACCCTGAAGAAATAACTGTAGTGTTCTTGTACAGTTTATGCGCAGCACTTATCTCAGCACCGGTATGTCTATTTGCGGAAAAAGACTTGGCTTCTTTTCTGCTTAAACCGGATGTTTCCCTCGCTGCAGTCATGTATCAGGGAGGCTTAGTTTCATCATTTGGCGCAATTATACACACATGGTGTCTGCATCTGAAGGGTCCAGTCTATTTATCACTGTTCAAGCCAATGTCTATTGTCATTGCGGTCGCTATGGGTGCTATATTTCTCGGTGATTCACTTTACCTTGGGAGGTACTATACTTACCACCACAAACTTCCTTGATAATAGCACACTCAGAAGTATTTATCTATATTGAGAAACAAACATAGCATTCATCTCTAGGTTGTTGAAATAGCTAGTAGATCCACGGAATCAAATTTAAGAGAGTTATAATCCATCACAAGTCACACATAGCCTCCATATATAGTGTCTTCATATGCCTCTTATACGTCTTTGGAAACGGTAATAACCGATATAGATTTCGATGTATATGCTTTGTGTGCAGTGTCATCGGATCAGTGATTTTGAGCTTAGGATTCTACACAGTGATTTGGGGCAAAGCAAGAGAGGAAACTGTGGCTGGTTCTGAGCAGTCACCTTTGTTGGTTACACACATCATAGAAGATGAAGCCTTTTCATTAAGGAGTGACTGATGCAAGTGGAATCTTATATGTTTTATTCATGGAGCCATTAAGAGATGTTGGTCCTGATTAATGTTTGTATATATATATTTGCTATTAATAAATCCAATGAATCTATTAAATTATTCCATTCTGAAGATGAAACTGAGATTGGTGGTCCTTATAAACAATTGCTGGTGGGTTCTTGTCATTGTTACCTTATGTGTGCCTTCTTGATCATTGGAGGAGAATATGTGAAATGGAAGTTGGAAAATTCTTCAGGTGAATGATTATTGATTAATCTAAAGGTATTAAAGCTCCTTGTCATGGGTCCCTAGAAATATTCGGATATGATCCTTGTGGTGTGAAAGATTGATTTGGTCAAGTTTTGGATATTTTTTTAATATTGCCGTCTCTGAAAACGTCTACCAAGACTATGGTTGCTTCTAACTCAGTTTAACTTCAGAGACTCTTTTTTTTGAGAACCTTAGATATCAAATCAATGACAAGACGATCAGGAGAAGAGACAGTAGCTTGGAGGTATTTTAAGAGAGATGTTGTGCCACTTTCTGCGATGATCGCAGTGGAGTGTACAACGGTTGGATCAACCACACTGTTCAAAGCTGCGACCTTAAGAGGATTGAGCTTTTATGTATATGTCTTCTACTCGTATGTTGTTGCTACGCTTGTCCTTTTTACACTTTCCCTTATCTTTGGAAGGTACTTGGTCTCCTCAGCTACCTCTTTGGTTCATGAATAAAACTTTTCAAGAATTTTATCAACTTTACTTTACATATTATGCAGGTCAAGAAGATTACCTTTAGCCAAAGCTCCTCTCTTCTTCAAGATTTTCTTGCTTACACTTCTCGGGTAATAATATATTAGTGTGTTTCTTAATTTTTACGAGTTTTTCTTGCTTGGTTTGCTAACTTTGGGGAACAGGCTCACGTCGCGGATAGCTGGTTGTAAAGGTATAGAATATAGCTCCCCAACTCTTTCCTCTGCTATAAGCAACCTTACACCGGCTTTCACCTTCATGCTTGCCGTCTTCTTCAGGTTCCATTTTCTTCTTTTTCCTTTCTGTTTTTTTTCGAAAATGAAAAACCATACAAAAATGTTGGATGTTTGTTTGTTGCTATTATCATTCGTATCATCTAAGTTGTTTTGCTTCCTCGGGTGATTCGTAAAGGATGGAACAAGTAATGTTGAGAAGCTCTGCAACTCAGGCTAAAATCATTGGCACAATAGTATCTATATCTGGTGCTCTGGTTATTGTTCTTTATAAAGGCCCAAAACTTCTTTTTGCTGCATCTTTTACTTCATTCGAGTCAAGTTGGATAATTGGAGGACTTTTGCTCGCTTTACAATATGTGCTTCTTTCAGTGTGGTATATTCTTCAGGTAGTACATAATCTTGAACAGATTCATGAAAGAGATTTTTGGTTTTGTTGTTAGTAACGCATAAACTTGAGCTAAGTACGGCAAGTGTACATGATGGTTTCAGACTCAGATCATGGAGATATACCCTGAAGAAATAAGCGTAGTCTTCATCTACAACTTCTGTGCAATGCTAATCTCAGCACTAGTATGTCTATTTGCAGAAAAAGATTTGAATTCTTGGAAGCTTAAACCGGGAACCTCACTCGCTGCAGTCATATATTCGGTGAGAAATCAAACCTTATGTAATTTGCTTCAAGTAATGACTCTTATCTTAGCTTAAGCTCAGACACTAAACACTATGTTTCAGGGAATCTTTGATACATCATTGGGCTCAGTTATCCACACATGGGGTCTGCATTTGAAGGGTCCCGTCTACGTATCCTTGTTCAAGCCGTTGTCTATCGCAATTGCTGTCATTATGGCTGCTATATTCCTCGGCGATGCACTTCACCTTGGGAGGTATCACATTTTTCAACTATAGTCTCTTTCTTGAGTGATAAAAACTTAGTCCTAGCTTGTTGATATGTTTAGTTTCATCTTCAAATGCATAATACTTAACTCGATAACTAGTGAATCCAACTTAGGCTCCACGGTTTCTTTGAAATAGATAATTTCGGTTGTTGGGGTAATAAGATTAAAAGATTGGTACATATAACTTTGCATCTATGTGTTGTGGGCAGTGTGATTGGATCAGTGATATTGAGCTTTGGGTTTTACACTGTGATTTGGGGAAAAGCAAGAGAAGATGCAACCAAAAGGGTAAGTGATTCTGAGCAGTCACTTTTGTCGCCTGCACACAACAGAGAAGATGAAACCTTATCATGAAGATGAGTTTGGTAATAATATGTGAATCCTTTTAGTATTTATTCACAATTAATTAGTTATGGACCCATTAGAAGATGGTCCCTGTTTATCTTGTTATACATATGGAGATTTCTGTTTTTTATTTCTTTTTCTATTGTATTATTTAGAAGGTAAACAACAACAATTTAGTTCTATCTCTCTTATAGTTTCTTGGATTCATTAATTGATTTTGTACCCATTTCAATATGGCTCCACTCCCCTATTTTTGTTTTTGTTTTTGTTTTTGTCGGCAAACGATTTCATTAGCTTATAGAACTATAATACAACAATAGTAAATGTATTGCGTCACATTACCTAAATTACATTATCCAAGAGCCGAAATAATTATTGGGAAGTAGTTCCTGATGGTTCTCATCAGAGCGAACCATTAATAAGATGTCTTTGATATACTGTATGTTGCAATGGTTTGGTGTCTCCACTTTTGAGCTCCGTGCTGGTTAATGTATCTTCGAATCCTCAAAGATAATCTGCATTATAGCTTGTCGCAGAGCATATGCCTCTGCTTCTTCTAGGTCCCCCTCCCCTATTTATCTTGTATGTTTAGTGTGTAAATTGTTTTTGCTATAGTTTTAAAAACTTGTTGTGAAAATTGAAATTATACCGTCTCTAAAGTCCCAAAAATGATATTTTTTATGGGGTTTTTTGAAAAATACATCGATTAAGTTTGAGAATTTGAAAAATACACCTTATTTTTTTTTGTTTGAAAAATACCTCTTTTCATAGTTATGAAAAGACATTTTTTATCCACATTTGATTTTAATACTAATTAATTCGTTTATATAATTATTATTAATATTAATTTTCGTTTTATTTATGATAAAGTTGAATTATTGATTAAAAATTAGTTAATTCGTATATAAAATTATCACTAATATTTTTTATTTTTTATTTTGAGATAAAACAGTATGTTGATTTAAAATTTAAAATTTACAATTAAATATAAAACAAGATAAATCACTTGTTATATGTGATATTTATCTTCAACATTTAATATATTATATCATCGTGTACTTGCATGATTTACGTGTACAATATTTTTTGTTTCAGTTGTTAAGGTTATAAAATGATGTATAATATGTATGTTCTATTTTTTTTTTCTTTTTTTTTTGTTGATTCATCGATTTTATAGATTACTCTTAAAGATGTGGCATACAAAGTCTAAAAAAAAAGATTTGGCATACAAAAACAAACAATTAGAATTGAAGGATAGAGACTTGATTTTTTCGTGTTGAATAGCTAATGTAATCGTACTCTGTTATTTAACAACATAGTGAAGTACTTTCTTGTTAAGTTATCTTAAAAATGAGTGTAGTTTTTTTGTTTTTAATAATTAAAAAGCAAGAATAGATGTTATAGTATCGTCTGAAATGTGGCTAATTTATTTCTGTATAACTATATTGTTTTGGGATTGATGTGATACTTGCATAATTTACGTGTACAATAAAGTAAAATGTACAATTTTTTTTGAAAAAGATATGATCGCCCTAAAATATAGGCTATATATATCAATTTCTCACAACAAATTAATTTAATTTTAAATATGTAATTTATTATTTGTTGTGCAGATTTTTTAGGATATTTTTTGTAATTTCATATTTAATAAAGTGTATTTTCAAAAAAAAAATAAAAGAAAGGTATTTTCCAAATTTAAAAAGCCAAATTTTTTTTTTTCAAATTTCCTCTTTTTTTAACAATAAGGGGATCTCTCAAATCAGTAGGTTTTTATTCTAAAAAAACAAAAAATTCAGTAGGTTTTAGTTAGGAGATTTTTCGCCTGTGGATCCAAACCATTAACGTGTAAGTCTCTTACATAAACAATAAATTCATTGAGATCAGAAAAATAAAATGGTAACTTGGTATTTGGTATTTGGTAAGGTGTTTTCTAATAGCTATTTTATGTTAAGTCAGAAATAAAATTAAGAAAATAGAACTGAAAAACTATTGTTTTTAGTATATGAAAACTAGAAAGTCTGAAAATAAGTGGGAAAAATGGAGAAAAACAAATTTTTTTTTTAATCGTCTAGATTTATTATTATTCTATTACAAGTTATATATGAGAATGACGATTCCACAACGGACAAGTTTTTCGTCTTGATCCACTCCAAACGATTCTAGAATCGTATTTTTCTGGGATTTGAACCTTCAAACCTTATGGTGTAGAAACATTAATGTTAAACCATTGAGCGAAAGAGGTTTCCACAGAAAAAACAGTTTAGAACAAGGTCTTTTATTTTATTTCCAACAAAAACAATGAAAAAAATATATTACCGCGTAATGCGGATCCAAACCTACTAACAAATCACAATTTTTTTATTCTTGGTTTCTCCTATATATGCAGCTATGTAGATTACGTTTCGTTTTCATCTGAAAGTTCTGTGGCCTATCGGTGATTGACGACTTTAGAGTTTAGACCGAGCAAGCAACAAATTAATGTTTCTTCAACAAACCTAAATGACAAGAAGACAGTAACCATTTATAAGACAGTAATCAATTATATGATGGAGATATGTTTGGCCTCTCATTTTCCATCAAAAACTCCAATAATTTAAAATATAAAATATTTAAAAGAGAATATGCAGAGATGATTCAATTATGCGTCTAAGATTGGTAAACACGACTATTTCTTCGCAAAATAGTGGAATACATTTCATAATATACTATTTTTTTTAAACACGTTATTTGTAAGTACGATTTATTATTTTTTAAGATTCGATGCATAGCCACACAAAAAAACCAGAGAGAGAGAGAGAGAGAGAGAGAGAGAGAGAGAGAGAGAGAGAGAGAGAGAGAGAGAGAGAGAGAGAGAGAGGCCAAGAACGGAAAATGGCTCCGAAGAGAGATGGCTTGATCTTGACGGCGATGGTATTAACGGAGTTTAGTAACGTGGGAGTAAACACTCTTGTCAAATCAGTGACTTCTAAAGGACTTAGTCCATTTGTGGTTCTTGTCTACTCTTACACCATTGGATCTCTTCTTCTTCTTCCTCTTACCTTCTTCTCCTTCAGGTCTTCTTCATTCTCACACCACTCTTTTTCCAAAATTCTTATAAGAACTTGTTCTTATATATCTGACCTCATCTTCTTTTACAGATCAAGATCTCTCCCTCCGTTGACCTTTTCAGCTCTTTGCAATATGGGACTTCTTGGTCTAGTTGCGTAAGTGATCTTTTACTTGGTAAACCGTACATTTCATTAATTAGTAGCATTTGAATCTAGATATATTTCTTACTAGGTTTCAAAAAGGGTTAATTTGTGAAATAACAATTTTTTTTTTAATAATTAAGATACTAACTAAAATTGTCTTATGTGATACAATGATAACCATTGAATTTAGAACAATTGGTTAGTTTTGTAATTATATAATTTTTGTTGGTTATTCATGCCAATTTCCCTTTCAAAAACATCTAGCTAGTTGATTGGTTAGTGAATTGCATGTTTAAAGATTTATGTTAAGTTTGAGTTTTTTTCAAGGATAATTTTTGATTTGCATATACAAGAGTATATAAACCATACATTTTAATAGCATCCATCAAGTAGATATACAGTATATGATTTACAATTTAGAAGATTTTTTAACAAATATTTTTTTTTTCTTTGTTCATGATATCATTCTTTCAAAAAAAAAATATCCCTCCTTCTATTGTATCTGTTAATACTTAATGTATATTAGAGAATGTTTCTTACTTTTATTTTTCTATTTGTTTTGAAAAAAAAACAGAAGTGCATTCCAAATCGCAGGATACAATGGGATAAAATACAGCTCGCCGACTTTATCTTCGGCGATGAGCAACGTCAATCCTGCATTTACCTTCATCCTCGCTGTTATATTCGGGTAATTTATTTCCTTAATACAAATATCGGTTAGTTGAAATCATTTAGTTTTTTTTTTTTAACTTTATAACATGTTTTACTTTACTTTATAAGTTTAAAAAAAAAAAACATGTTTTACTTTATTGGTTATAAAAAAACATGTTTTACTTTATAAAAGATTGCTTTTGCGTTAAGGGATCCAACCTTAAACGTGAAGTTCTCAACAGGGTGGGACGATTCCGGATATTCTAGAATTTTAGAGTATCTGGATTCGGATCCGGAATCGTCGGATCCGTGAAAAAACTATCCGGATCAGGATTCGAAATTAATATTAAAATAATTAAAATATTTAATTAATAAATAAAAATATATTTTTAAAAATTATTAGTTAATATTTTAAATGGTATTTTTTTATTATAAATATAGTTTATTATAAAAAGAACTAAAATCAATTTTATATATATTTATTTATATAACATTAGTTTAATGGATATATAATATATATGGTTTTAATATATTTAATGAGTCCGGATCCGGATTCAGACCTTAAAATTTTGCTATTCGGATCCAGATCCTCTTTTCACGGATCCTAAATTTTACTATCTTTATCAGGATCCGGGCTCTCCGGATATCCTAATTTTCGGTGCGTTTTCGAACGGATAACGGATCGGATCTCGGATCCTGGATAATAATTTCACCCCTAGTTCTCAATAAGTAGTTGAAAATAAGAAAAAGAAAAGTCATGTGGTTTGTGACCAAAAAAAGAAAAGTCATGTGGTTTTTAGATTCACATTCGTATGTTGAATTTGAAACAAACAAAAAGGTCTCACATATGTCCAAATGATATCTCCAATCATCGTTGGGTCCACGGAATTTGTTGTAGATTTTAGATTAATTTTATAATATAACCATCGAAAATGTGAACAATTTTTTAATAATCACTGAAGACGCGTGGAACACAATGTTTCATAGTCTTAACAAAACCTATATATTATTTGGTGAAGGATGGAGAAAATATCACTAAGGAAAGAGAGTAGTTTAGCCAAAGTGTTGGGGACAATAATGTCAATAATTGGTGCACTTGTGGTTACTCTCTACCACGGTCCAATGCTAATGTCTTCACACTCCGATTGGGTCTTTGGTGGTGCCCTTCTTGCTCTCCAATACATCCTTGTCTCTGTCTCTTACCTTGTTATGGTACATACATTACGTACATGTTCATCTTTATATTCACTTCAAATAAAAAGTATCATTCAATTAAATATTTCCATTTGTTTAAGTTGGTTCTTATATATGATAACTCGAAACTCGGGTATTTATAGGCACACACAATGAATCGGTATCCATCTACGGTTGTTGTGACGCTCGTGCACAATATTTGCGTTACCGTTGTGTGTGCATTGGTTAGTCTTTTAGCGGAGAAGGAGAACTCAAAGGCATGGATCATAGGATTTGACATAAGCTTGATCAGCATTGTAGCAGTGGTATATTATGTATCTAAAACTGTGAAATAATTTGTTGGTTATAAATGTTTTTTTTTTTTAATCTACTTGTTTTCTGGATCTGATTTTCTAGGGGATTTTGAATACGGGATACTATGTTATACATACTTGGGCTGTGAGTCACAAGGGACCTGTGTATTTGTCGATGTTCAAGCCGTTATCTATATTGATCGCAGCCGCATCAACTACCATTTTCCTCGGCGAGTCGATCTACCTTGGAAGGTATAACATAAAAAAATTGATTCTATTTGCCTTTGATTATGTTTTTCAATTTCATTATGTAAATTTCATCTCACAATTCTCCTGTTTAATTTATGTTTGAATACACAGTTTGATAGGAGGAATACTGATATCGATAGGATTTTACATGGTGTTGTGGGGTAAAACTAAAGAAGAGAAAGTGGACACATTTACCATAGAGTCTTCTCCTTCACAAAAGGCTCCTCTCTTGGGTGGTAATTATTCACTATAATTTTATTTATTGATATTTAGACAGATAGATGATACGTCTCATCCATTTTACAATTTTGTAAAACAATATATGAACACTGTATTTTTTTTAACAAAGAAGATTAAGAAATGCTAGGGTTTAGCTCTGAAGGCGATTTTTTAGGGTTCACGGCCGCCGCTTGCCTTACACCCTAAACTCGTTGATTTGTTAGCAAAATCTCTAGTTTTTCCGATTTACTGCAGCGTGCAGTCTTTGTTGCATCTTTTGAAGTTTTTTGAAATAGAATACAGATCTCCAAAGACGTATACCTACCTTGCCCTAAGGTCTACATCAACAGTCACCACCTTACGTACTAAGGAAGGATCAACGCTAGGCATAACAAGATGACTAGCCACCGGTACACCAGAACAGAGAAAGGAAAAGCTATAGCAGGCTCGTCCCAATGGATAAGAGAATACGACCCTCCTTAGTACGTAACAATTGGACGGGTCGTATTCTCTTATCCATTGGGACCCTCCTCAGAGTATGAAGACATCGGTGCAACTAAAACCGGGAGAGGAAATTCCAGTAGAATTTGATTACGAAAGATTGGAGAAGCATTGCTTTACATGTTATTCACTCACACATGAGGAAGCAGATTGTCCAAGGAAATCCAAAAGCCAAGTTGCAGGTCCTGTAAAGTTGGGAATTAACCAACAAAAGCCGATCCAGCGCCTTGAGGAAGACAAACGAAGAAGAGGATCTATAAGATCACCTGAGTGGGTAGAGGGATTAGAACAGCATGCGAGCCGACGTCATCAGACGAAGAGATCCAGAAGTATTTCTCCCTTGAGAACTAGCCCAAGATATTCTTCTTCGTATCACCATGAAGAGAAAGCGGGTATAAAATACTCAAGATATGAGAGTATGGAGACTAGGAGAGGATATGGAACGATAATCGCAGAGACCAAGGCTCAGCGCTATACAAGCCTAGGAGAGAGCGTTACCTTACGAAATGCCAAGACTCAAAGAGGACTCAGAGCAGATAACCATCTAGGAGGGAATCAGTTTCCGTGACAAGCAAGGTAGAGGAGAATACTCTGTTTCGGATATCCCAACTAGAGATTCTAAACAATTGAGCAACCAATTACCTCGTCATGAGGACAAAGCCTACTCCGATATGGAGCTCACTGATAACGATAAGTCTCTCTCCAAGGTGTTGACTAAAGGTAGTAGGGAGAAGATGAACCAGCTACGGAACCAGAAGCTCACTTCCCAGGAAGGTTCAGGAACTTCAAAATCCCTATTTAGAAGACCAATTTTGGAGAGGATTCAACAGCCGAATGGAGAGGAACCGGAAGGATCGGCGAATACTAGATCCGGCTTGCGAAGACTGGTACAAGAGAGACTTTCTCTACCGGAAGACTCGGAGACTATCCGTAATAAAACCCCTATTGGGTTTCAGAATACTCGGTTACTATCTAATGAGGTTCACAGTGACCAAATAAGCAAGGAGATAGGAACACTCTTCTGATGACAACGAGTGGAAAGAAAATGTCTCAAAAAGTCAAGGACAAGAGAATCAAGAGCTAAGGACTTCTCCATACTCTGAGGAAACCATTCCTGATATGCCAGAGCGTAACGGGTCTCCAAGGCTTAAGTTATATGTATCAGCAAGACTAGGGGAGAGACAAAAGGAAACCAGAGTTGTCACGGGGATACAAAAGAATATGACACAAAGCAAAAGCACAACCAGAAGAAGAGGGGGGGGGGAGCAGTCCACTACCAGGTGCTAATTCAAGGAAACGTAATGCAACAAGATCACATACCTCGGTTCGTAAGAAAATCAACGTTGACAATGGCAGTGAGTCCAACACTAACCTGCCTTTAACTCTTCATGAGGATGTAATGAACAAAGTTGTTCCAGTTAAGGCTTCTATGCCAAAATCTTGTAAAGGTTCGATGGTTTTCCAGAAACCATCCACTTCTCAATGATTACAACCAGTTGGAACTGTCAGGATCTCGAAAACTCCTTGACAGTTCGACGTCTAAGGGAATTGAGATTAAAACTCTTGACAGTTCCACGTCTAAGGGAATTGAGATTAAAACTCTTCCCGGACATAATGTTTCTAATGGAAACGAAAATCAAGATGAATATGTTTTTAAGGTGTTTAATTGGATGGGCTACGATCACAAGTTTATGGTTCCACCGAATGGACTCAGCGGAGGGTTAGCTATTTTGGAGACAAGACATTGATCTCACCATTCTATCTTCCTCTCCCAACTTTATTGGTACGCTAATCACTTACCAGTACCATCAGTTCTACCTAACTTTTGTTTACGGTCATCCTAATAAACAACGACGTTTAGAAGTATGGAGTGCTATTTCGGATCTAGGAGCCTCTCGAAGCCTACCTTGGCTTTTGACGAGAGACTTTAATGAGAGGGGTGGGCATATTATCCGAATCCGAAATCCAAATCAGCATCCGATCCGAAGTAGCCGGTTTCGGTCAGTTTTTGTTCTTGTCAAATAACCGATTGGTTATCATATTGAATTAGTTTGGTGTTTGGTACGGTTCGGATTTTATCCGATAACCGAAGTCAAACCCGAAGAAAACCAAACATATACACAATATCTTATACTTACCTTTGTTACATAATTTCATTATTCGATCCATAAGACATTTTAGATTTAATTTGTTTCTATGGTTATTCAGACTTATGTTCTCTCTGTTATTTTACGTTTGAACCTCTTTTAGTTATGTATGCAAGTGTTTTTAGCTCATTTTGATTTTGAATCTTCTTCTCATTACATAATCACTAGAGTTTATTATAATAGAGATTTATTTACGTTTACAAGTACATTACAAATTTGTTTGGGTTCGGATAATATCGGATCCGTTCAGAATCCGATAAGATTTTGGTTAAGTAATGGATCCTATGAACAACACAAGATCCACACTGAACCCGAATAACACCGATCCGATCCGGATCCGAAAATTATAATTATTCGAATGGTATCTCTAGCCCTCAATCCGAAAATCTAAAAATCCGAAATAACCATACCAAATCCGACCAAACATCTGAATGCCCATCCCTAAATGAGATAGAGGAACATTGGGAGAAGAAAGGAGGACCACCAAGACCAGAGGGATCCTTTGTGGATTTTAGAAGCTTTATAGCAACTAATGGCCTATGGGATCTCAAATTTACGGGGAATCCGTTTTCTTGGCGCGGAATGCGCTCTCAATATCTAGTTCATGAAAGACTAGATCGTAGTCTATCTAACTAGATCGTAGTCTATCATAGTCTACAACTGATCCTTCCAAACCTGATTTCGGAAAATTAGTCGGCTTTTGTCCGCCATAGAGCCATTGCAGAAAATGTACTTATCACTCATGAGATACTGCATTATCTCAAGATCTCCGGTGCGAGGAAACGAGGAGCCATGGCGGTAAAAACCGATATGAGCAAGGCGTATGATCGTATTGAATGGGCCTTTCTGGAGAAAGTCTGTTTGTGTATGGGTTTTAATGAAGTATGGACATGTTGGATAATGGAGTGTGTCTCAACCGTCTCTTATTCGTTTCTCATTAATGGGTTGCCTCAGGGTCGGGTTATGCCATCGCGGGGTTTAAGACAAGGAGATCCGCTTTCCCTTTACCTTTTCATTCTTTGTACGAAAGTCCTCTCTAGAATGTGCCGTATAGCTCAAGAAAATGGCTCATTACCAGGGATCCGAGTTGCTAGAAACAGCCCATATGTCAATCATCTACTGTTTGCTGACGATACAATGTTCTTTTGCCGTTCGGATCCAAAGAGTTGTACTGCGTTAGTGAAGATTCTAAGTCAATATGAAGCAGCCTCGGGTCAGTCTATCAACCTCTCAAAGTCATCGGTTACCTTTGCCTCAAAGACACTGAGAGCATGTCGAGAAAGAGTGAAGAGAACGCTACGTATCTCTAAAGAAGGCGGTACGGGCAAATACTTGGGCCTGCCGGAGAACTTTGGGAGAAAGAAACGTGTCATCTTCACGTCGCTAGTAGACCAAATCAGACAAAGAAGCCATAGTTGGTCCACACGGTTTTTATCTTCAGCCGGAAAGCAAGTGCTTCTCAAGTCGGTCTTATCCTCAATGCCGTCGTACACCATGTCATACTTTACGTTACCGCTGTCTCTATACAAAAGAATCCAATCTATATATACGAGATTCTGGTGGGATGATAAACCAGGCTCGCGAAAAATGAGCTGGGTCTCTTGGGAAAAGATGATGAGACCAAAAAATGCGGGAGGTCTTGGCTTTAGAGATGCTGAGGAATTCAACGACGCCCTCTTGGCTAAGTTAAGTTGGCGAGTGCTCTCTGTACCTACTTCAAATTTCTCCCGAGTTATGCTTGAAAAATATTGTCACAATAAACCGTTCTTAAGCTGCTCACCGCCTTCGAATGCTTCTCACGGCCGGCGTGGAATTTTAGCGGGTCGAAGAGTCCTAGAAAAGGGACTAGGCTGGCTTGTTGGCAATGGAGAATCAATAAACGTGTGGGAAGATCCCTGGCTCTTGACTTCAGAACCTCTGAGACCGATGGGCCCGTCCCCGGCTCATCTAGCTCATCTCAAGGTCTCGGACTTGATAAATGTAACAGAGTTTTCCTGGAATTGGAACCGTATTAGAGAGATATTACCGGATTATGAGGACCATATACGCCGGCTATCGTTGGGTGTAACAAAGCATGTTGGCTCGCTGGTTTGGCTCCCTACAAGGAATGGCATATACACAACAAGAAGTGTCTACAGGACTAAAGCCATCGAACCGGTTTCGGCCCAGTTTCAGAACTTTGATTGGCAAAAAAAACTCGGGAAATTGCACACCCAACCCAAGTTCAAGAGCTTTCTCTGGAAAGCGGTGGTAGGAGCTTTACCTGTCGGAGAACAACTAGTTAAGCGAGGATTGGGTGATGGCAGTCTATGTACGAGATGTGGAGAGTTGGAAACTACAGAGCATCTACTTTTCCACTGTAATTGGGCACAACAGGTTTGGACTCTTGCCCCCTTGATACCATTGCAATGGACTGATATAGCGTCTATGCTAGAGTACCTTACGGTTTCATGCCGAGCTCGGATTTTACCACCAACCGGTGTTACGTCGGCCTCTTTGAATTCATGGATTTGCTGGAATCTATGGACGGCTCGGAACCTCCTTATTTTTGAGAACATAACACTTACTCCAGAGGAGCTCATTAAAGATATTCTGAATGTTGCGTTTATTGATGATAGTTTGATGTATTATATACACAATACAATTAGGATCTTGCCTAGAATATCTCTATGAAATATCAATCTACAAAGATAAGTACAACAAGATTATGATAAGTACAACTTATACTATTACGCCCCCTCAAGATGGACGTCCGTTGGAAAGACCAATCTTGTTTGTAAGCTCCAGAAATCGCATCCGAGGTAAGGGCTTGGTAAGAGCGTCCGTAAGCTGATCAGTTGAGCTAACATGAGAGACTCGAAGCTCATTGCTTTGCACCATTTCACGAACAGAATGATAAGCAAGAGCAACGTGCTTCATGCGCGAGTGAAAAACCGGATTAGCACAAAGATATGTAGCTCCAACATTGTCGCAATACAGAGTAGGAACCGTGTCAGATTGAAGACGAAGATCAGACATCACCGACATGATCGAATTTACCGCAGAAGCAGCCTCGGAAACTGCTCTATACTCTGCCTCAGTCGAAGACCGAGCAACACCTTTTTGTTTCCTTGAAGCCCAAGATATCAGTTGTTTACCAAGATAAACAATATAAGCACCCGTAGAAGTATAATCATCTTTGTCACCAGCCCAGTCAGCATCAGAAAAGGCATGAAGATTGAACGGTGTAGAGGCAGAGAAGAAGATACCTTGATCCGTCGTCCCAACAAGATACCGGAGAACACGTTTCATAGCTTCTTCATGAACAGTAGTTGGACGATGCATATATTGAGACAAACGATTCACCGCAAAAGCTATGTCAGGCCGAGTTAAACCAAGATACTGCAAGCTACCAACAGTGGCTCGGTATGTCGTAGGATCAGATAACACCGTACCAGAGGAAAGCGTTAACACCGTAGTAGAACACATAGGGGTAGTTACCGGTTTAGCATCAGCCATCTTTGTCTTGCGCAAAAGATCAGTAATATATTTTGTCTGGGTAAGAAGCAATCCTTTGTTTGTCCGAGTAGCCTCCATGCCAAGGAAATAAGAGAGAGGGACAAGATCCTTAAGAGAGAAGCGAGTAGCGAGTAACTGAATAACCCTTGACACCTCTGATGCAATCGGACCAGTAACAATGATGTCGTCAACATAGACGAGAATATATATAACAGAGGAGCCGATACATAGCACAAATAGAGACGCATCGGCAAGGGAGTTAACAAATCCAGCACGTACAAGGAAGTTACGCAGCTCATTATACCAAGCACGAGGAGCTTGTTTGAGACCATAAATGGCTTTACGAAGTTGATAAACATGATCCGGTCGATCCTTGTCAATAAAACCAGGGGGTTGGGTCATATACACCTCTTCTTTAAGATGACCTTGAAGAAAGGCATTATTAACATCAAGTTGACGAAGGATCCAACCTTTACCAACAGCAGCTCCGAGGACGAAGCGAAGTTTGACCACGGGGCTAAAAGTTTCATGATAGTCGATGCCAGGCCTTTGATGAAACCCTTGCGCCACTAAGCGAGATTTATACTTGTCAACAAAACAACTAGGCAAACGTTTAATACGATAAACCCACTTGCAACCCACTATATTCTTCGCTAGAGAACGCTCCACAAGATCCCATGTGTGGTGAACACAATGCGCATTATACTCCGAGCTCATAGACTTGCGCCACTTCTTATCTTTTAAGGCTTGAGAATGATTCGCAGGTTCTATTTCTTTTAATATCGCGGTTAAACTATACTTGGGATTCAGTTTGATAATGCTATTCTTTCCCCTTATCACCATTTTATGATCATTGGCAACCGGAACAAGCAAAGACGCAAGAGATGGTGACGAGGCAGATTGAGGCAAAATCACAGAAGTATTGTGCACCGGTGATTCTGGCAAGGGTGACGAAGAAATCAGTGGTGAAGAGCTCACCGGAGAAGCCGGTGGTGAGGAGTGCACCGAAGTGGCCGGTGGTGAGGAGTTCACCGAAGTGGCCAGCGGTGAAGAACTTACTGGAGACAATGGAGTGGTGTCACAAGGTGCCATAGATGCGTTAGATTGCCCAGTGAGATCAGGCGGAGGACTTGGACTCGGTGCAACGGTTGTGTTGTGTGGCCGATGAAAGATAGGAGCAAGAGAAGCAATAGGTGAATTTGAAAGAGAGAATTCACAAGAAGAAAGAGAAGAGGAAAATTTAGAGGTAAGAGTGGAATAGGGAAATACCGATTCATAGAATTGAACATGTCGTGGAACATATACGCGAGTTGTAGTAACATCAAGGCAAATGAACGCACTTTGCGAGAGAGAGTACCCAAGAAAGACACATGGCGTGGATCGGAGGCTGAATTTATTGGTTCCATATGGACGAATCCATGGATAACATAAACACCCAAATGTTCTTAGCTTTGCATAATTTGGCTCTAAGCCGAAACGGAGAGTCACATCCGAGAATTGGTGTGGTGAGCCGGTTAATTAAATAAACCGCTGTGGTGAATGAGTAGGACCAATAGATGTGAGGTATACCAGCGTGAGAAAGCAAAGACAAACCCGTTTCGACGATATGATGATGTCTCCGCTCAGCCATCCCATTGTGTTCGGGAGTATGTGGTGGAGTTGTAAAGTGAGAGATTCCATTGTCAGCAAGAAATTTGTGTAACGCAATAAACTCTCCACCATTGTCGGAGTAAAGTGTCACAATCTTGGCTTTAAACCGATTCTCCACCAATTGTTTGAATGCAATGAACACTTGAGCCACTTGAGATTTTGCCTTTAAAGGATAAAACCATGTATATCGCGTAAAATGATCCACAAAAATGACATAATATTTGAACCCATCAATTGAAGTGACCGGAGAGGTCCAAACATCAGAAAATAAGCTTTCAAGTGGAGCAGACGAAGTAAGAGAGGAGGAATTTGAAAAAGGAAGTTTGTGGCTTTTATTACTAGCACAAGAATTGCAAATTAAAGATGACGACAAATCAGAAGTAGGTAAATGAAATTTAGAGATAATATTGCGTAGAGTTTGAAGATTCGGATGGCCTAATCTAGAATGCCAATCCGACAAAGAACAAGAGAAAGCTGAAATGGAATTGGAGAATTTATTCATCGGCCACTCATACACCCCTTGATTGGCTTTGCCGTTGAGAACCGTTGCCCCCGAGTTGAGGTCCTTCACCTGAAAATCATAAGGACAAAGTTGCACCATGACATTGTTAGTCTTGCATAACTTACTGACAGAAATAAGATTCTTTTTCATCGACGGCACACATAGAACATTATCAAGCAATAAATCACGATTTGTGGATGAGAGTTTAGTAGAACCCGTATGGGTGATTGGTAAACCTGTGCCGTTTCCGATTGTCACATCTTCACCGCCATTGTATGGTGTATGCAACGAGAGGTTACTGAGGTCCGTTGCAATGTGATGAGAAGCTCCACTGTCAAGAAGCCATGGAGCAGGATCAATAGAGCTAGATGTTGTGTGATGAGCTTGAGTTTGCCATTGCGGTGGTGGAAGTGGTAAATGAGGAACCTGCCACTGTTGAGAGTGACCACGATACTGGTTAGACGACGGACCAGCAGAACCAAATCGAGGCGTAGACGGTGCAGTGGAGCTATACTGAGGGCATCGACGAGCGCTATGGCCATGAATACCACAGATTTGACACTTTCCTTGATACCCACGTCCATAGCCTCCTCGTCCTCCATCTCGACCACCATAACCACCACGTGAATAACCAAAACCACGACCAGAGGAGGTTTGATTGGACCGATATTGTGTAGCATTAGCAGTGACCGGAATTGACAATTCCTTCGTGGAGATAGCGAGTGAATTTTCTCTATTAATGAGTTTTTCATGAAGCTCATCAATAGAGATCGGTGTGTCCCGACCATGAACCATTTCAACGATAGCACGGTAATCATCATTGAGACCATCAGTAATAATATCCAAGAGATCTTCATGGTCAAGCGGTGACCCAAGAAGCGCTAGTTCATCCGCTTTCCCAATGATTTCTCTCATGTAATCATGCACAGATTTGTTACCTTTGTTACTATTTTTCAGACGTTGACGGAGCTGGATGATGTGACCACGAGATGGTTTTCCATAGGTGCGACTGAGAATTTGCCAAATTTCTTTGGTATTTGTTGCACGAGCAACAATCGGCTGAACGGAGACTGCAAGCGAGCCAAAGAGATTGCTGTATAACAATTTATCTTGACGTTTCCAGGCAGCAAGGTTCGGATTAGGAGAAACCACACCGGCTGCGTTTGTTACAGTTGCTGCTGGAGAGAGATCTTCATCAGCGATGAAGGGATAAAGCTCATGTGCCACGTGAGAAAATTGGTGGCGGTGAGCTTGGTAACACTAGACATATTCAAAGAGATCAGCGTGCTCTTTGGGTCCGAGATGTTAAAGATGGGAGGTGTATCCGTGCCGGAAGAAGCTGAGGATTCAGAGGACATGATGAACTTTGTGAAAAAGAGAAGATCAAAAGAAGAGACGTTGAGGAGGAGGAGAAAAAAAAAAAAATTGATGCGGCGGAGAGAGACGAGAGAGAGAGCTTTTATTAGGTTTTAACCTGCTCTGATACCATAAAGATATTCTGAATGTTGCGTTTATTGATGATAGCTTGATGTATTATATACACAATATAATTAGGATCTTGCCTAGAATATCTCTATGAGATATCAATCTACAAAGATAAGTACAACAAGATTATGATAAGTACAACTTATACTATTACTCATTACCAAAGCGATTAGAGAATCAAAGTATTGGCAATCGGCTCAAGAAGCATTGCCATCAAAAAGAGTGAGGGTATCCGGGTCTCCAGAGGAGTTATTGCCAGATGATGGAACACTCTGTTTTACCGATGCGGCATGGGACAAGGATAAAGCTCAGACGGGACTGGGTTGGCACTTCAAAGAAGAAACGACGGATATGATGGAGGAACACTCTTGAGTTCTGTCCAGATGTGCATTCGGCTTTAACGGCCGAGACATGGGCAATCATTGAAGCCCTCAAGAAGGCTCGAGAGAAAGGAGTGGAGAGGATACATGTGTGTTCGGATGCACATGTTTAATTAACTTGCTGCGGAGGCATGAATCGCATATGAAAATTCACAACCTATTCTTCGAGATTCGTATGTTAGCTTCTCAGTTTAGGAAGCTTTCTTTTTCTTTTGTTCCATGAGAAGCCAATATGTTGGCGGATTCGTTAGCTAAACGAGCATTATCAGCTTGTACTTTGTCGACGGTTTCGACATAAATAAAAGTTATACTTTTGACCAAAAAAAAAAAATATGAACACTGTTGTTCTACCAAAAGCCACAAATTCATACAAATATATTTAAATTGTATTACTGAGAGAAAGCATAGACAAATTAAACGAGAGATACATATTTAATAATTAAGATTTGTTTTTTCCGGCAATTTGTGTGTTTTATTATTTAGAAGAATAACGATCAAGGAAGATAAAATATGATAAAGTAAAGTCTAGATTCATATTATCAACAACAAAAAAAAATTAGCAAAAAAGTCTAGATTTATTGGTGTTTTGGTGTGTTCTTTCAAAGAAGGTTGGTATTGGTTGTTATTGGATCCCTAGTTCGATTTCACTTGGGACCGGCCTCACGAAACCCTGTTCGGGGGACATATATGGGTTTCGATGTAGAATTTTTTTTGTGGTAATCCCAATTTACCATAAAATCAAAAAAATTCCGAGCTTTGTCTTCCATCAATTGAGTTATCTCATAAAAATATTGGGAACTTTTACATAGATAAAAACGACTATAATGCAAGAGTAAAATGGAGATTGAATAATGTCACAAAATGGTAAATGATATAAAGTAATGCAAGAGTGTTACAAATAGAGATTGAATGTCACAAAATGGTAAACGACATGAAAGACGCTACAATATCAAATTACTTGATGTTTAGAGAACTAATTTTTTTTTATCAAACTAGTTGATGCTTTTTTTTTGCCAAAAAAGTAATAATTTTTTTTTTTTTGACTATTTGACTTCTCCATTATTTTTTGGAGATAGGTTGAACTAATTTATTTAAATAATAAATTATTGTTTGACGTGGAAAGTACACACAAATTACACTAGGGGTGATTGGCAAATAGACTCTAAAAACTGCCAAACGTTTTTAAAAAAAAAAAAATCTTTAAAGCAAAAATTTATCCAATCAGATTTTTTTATTTAAAAATCTCAAAAAGTCCTATAATTTCTCCTATGTTATAAAAGTCAGAGATAACGGCTGCGCACACTGAATCAGTACGCAGTTTTATTACAAGTGGACCCCACTGTCACTATACATGCACAGTAACTTACTTTTCATCGCCTATATAAAGAGGTTATTCGATCGATTGTAAAAACATAACATTCAGACGAATAAGAAACATAATCTCTCTTTGCTCTCTTCTTTCTCAGTATACTATTTTCACCGGGTATAAAATTTTCGTCTTTATTTATATTTATCGAAATAATAAATATTTCTACTCTTTTTATAATACGTTATCAGCACGATCACTCTAAAATTTCAACTTTCATATGTATACTTATTGTACCATGTGGTGTGCGGACTATTGTCTCCATGATAGTTTATTTATTTTTGTGGTTGCTTTGTGTACCATAAATTATTTATTGCTTTATTTATGGTCGGTTAAACCGCTTGCTATTTTATTTATTTTTATGGCTGCCTATGCACCATAATTTATTTATTTACTGTTTTAATTATTTATGGACAGTTGAACCGCCTGGTTATTTATCTATGTGGTTGTTTCACACACCATAATTTATTTATTTACTGTTTTAATTATTGATGGTCGGTTTAATCGCCTGAAATTTTATCTGTTGTTTTAGTTATTTATTTAATATTCTCCCGTGGATGACTTTGTCACCATAACTTTATTATTAATTCTCTGTTTATTTTATATGTAGTATATATAATATTTAACAATTTTTTCTAAAATTAATATTTGAACTGGTAAATTTATCTAATTGATTATCAAATATTTTCAGATTAATTTTTCTTTTCTCATCCGATTTTAACGGTCACAAAGAAAATATTTCAAAATAATTTTTAAAATTTTTCACTTTAAAACGGCTATATAACGGCTAGTGAACAGTGATTTTAAATCTATAAATACACTCATATTTCACACTTTCAAAATCATTCAAACATTTTATCTTCTTCCAATTTTTTTGTTCTCATTTTTAAGAGAAAAAAAAATGTTTCGCTTGTTTTTGATTTTTATTATCGCTGTATTTATTACCGCGATTTATGGTCTCTTCGCTGGAGAATTTACTCGCGAAGAGTTTATCATAAATATCGGTTTACTCGTTTATGCTTTAATGTTCTTTATAAATGCGATTTTAATTAATGTATATGGTTTCTAAAATCATGTTATATTTCTAATAATAATATTTTCGATTTTATTTTTTTTTAGAAATCAAATGGCAAATATCGAAAAACTTAAGATCCCAGCACTCAAGGTCACTGGAGAAAATTACATATCATGGTCCACAAATGCTGAACTCTTTCTAGATTCTCAGTCTATAGTAGAAACCATTAAAGAAGGAAATAAATCGTCTGCACCTGCAAAGGCAAGGGCGGTTATTTTTCTTAGAAAACATCTAGATGAGAATCTAACGCATGATTATGCGAATGTAAAATACCCTGTAGAGTTGTGGAAAGCTCTAAAAGAAAGATTTGACAATCAAAGGGCGATAACTCTCCCCCATGCTCTTGATGAGTGGTCAAAATTAAGATTTCTTGATTTTGACACGGTGGATAATTATAATTCCGCCATATTAAGAATTGTGAATCGGTTGGAATATTGTGGTAAGCCTGTGAGCGAAGCAGAAATGCTCGAAAAAACTTACCTGACATTCCACAAAGAGCATTTTGTTCTTGCAGAAAAATACAGGAACTGCAAGTACAAGAGATTCTCCGAGCTGATTGTGGCACTCATGTTAGCTGAGCAGAATAATCAGCTTATGATTAAAAACCACAATGCTCGACCTGCAGGAACCATTGCAATCCCTGAAGTGAATGCAATGGATGGCAAAATAGATGCAGGAAATCAAGGGAGAGGAGGTCAAAACAATCAGGGTCGTGGTGGCCGATTTAATCGTGGTCATGGTGACCGATTCAATCGTGGTCGTGGTCGTGGGAGATTCTATAATCCACAAGGAAGGTCATTCAAATGGGTCCAGCCTGAGCAACAATCCAAAGGGAAAGAACAGAAAGGCAATATCACCCAGAAGCGTGAAAGCGTTTGCCACAGATGTGGATGCCAAGGCCATTGGTCCCGAGTGTGTCGTACTCCTTTGCACCTTTGCAAATTGTACCAAGAATCAGTCAACGGTAAAAGAAAGGAAGTGAACCTGATAGAACACCCTGAAGGTGATACACATCTCGACGCCTCAGATTTTGAGGATGATACCGAAATGACTAACATTGCGGATGTATAAAAAGCTTGTAATAAGACTACTGAATAGTATTTGCCTATGTGATGTATAATATTATGTTTTTCCGTTATTAGAAAAATAATGTTGTTTTTAACAACAGTTTAATATATAATTATTGTGTGTTTTTCTTTCAATGAATAAAATTTATTCTTCTTTTATTGGTGTCTATCTTGATCACAGGAAATGGAAAGCAAAACAAACAGAATGATATCCAAAGAAAATATTAGAGAAATTTGTATACCAGATAGTGGAACAACGCACACTATTCTGAGACATAGAAAATATTTATCTGATTTAAAACCAACGAAAATCGTTGTGAATACAATATCGGGTCCTGCAGACTTGATTGAAGGAACTGGTAAAACCAACTTTACTTTACCGAATGGAACAAAGTTTTCCATAAATAATGCATGTTTTCTCCGAATTCTAGAAGGAATTTGTTGAGTTTTAATGACATATATCTTCAAGGTTTTGACACTCAGTCCGTAACTGAGAATGGAAAGAAGTATATGCTCATTACTTCTGATAAATCAGGAGAAAAGCAAATTCTAGAGAAAATACCAAAGTTTTCTTCTGGTTTGCATCATACATACATAAATACGATAGAGTCGTATTTAGCAATCAAACGAAATCCAGAAGATTTCACATTATGGCATGATCGCCTTGGTCATCCAGGCACTTCGATGATGCGAAAGATCATAGAGAACTCACATGGTCACCCACTGAAAATCCAGGAGGTATATCAGAGGAATAGAAAGACATGTGTTGCATGTTTTCTTGGTAAATTAATCATAAGGCCATCCCCAACAAAGGTTGATAAAGAATCACCAAAATTTCTTGAACGAATTCAAGGCGATATATGTGGACCAATACATCCATCATGTGGACCATTCCACTATTTTATGGTGTTAATTGATGCATCCAGCAGATGGTCACACGTTTGTCTATTATCATCTCGAAATATGGCATTTGCGAGATTTCTAACTCAGATAATCAAACTAAGGGCTCAGTTTTCTGATTATCCAATTAAAAGAGTTAGACTAGATAATGCTGGTGAATTCACATCTCAAGCCTTTAATGATTATTGTATGGTAACGGGGATTGATGTTGAACATCCTGTAGCTCATGTTCATACACAAAATGGTTTGGCTGAATCATTAATTAAACGTCTGCAATTAATTGCAAGACCGTTGATCATGAGATCAAAACTCCCACCTTCTGTATGGGGACATGCTATTTTACATGCAGCAGCACTTATCCAAGTAAGACCAAGTGCATATCATAAATACTCCCCACTACAACTAGTATTTGGTCATGAACCAAATATTTCTCATCTAAGGATTTTTTGTTGTGTGGTGTATGTGCCTGTAGCACCCCCACAACGTACAAAGATGGGACCACAAAGAAGGTTAGGAATATATGTTGGCTATGATTCACCATCTATTATAAGATACTTAGAACCTCAAACTGGTGATGTCTTTACGACACGGTTTGCCGACTGCCATTTTGATGAAAAAGAATTCTCAGTTCTAGGTGGAGAAAACAAACAAGTAGGAAAGGATATAAGGTGGAATGTGCCATATTTATTACATCTCGATCCTCCTACGAAACAGTCCGAACTGGAAGTTCGACGAATTATACATTTGCAGAGTATAACAAATCAGTTACCAGATGCTTTTGCAGATACTAAGACGGTAACTAAGTCGCACATTCCAGCTGCAAATGTTCCTGCTCGGATTGAGATTCGTGCAGAATCTGGAAGAGCAGATGATACACGAGAGTCTAGGACACGCCTGAAGCGTGGAAGACCTGTTGGTTCTAAGGATAAAAACCCTAGGAAGAAAAGGGAAATTGAAAATGTTGATGTTCTTAAAGTAGCTGAAAATACTTTGGAAGAATCACATCAAGGAACGAATGATGATGTGGAACATCATGAACCTAAAGAAAACCATGAGATCTCTATTAACTATATTCATAACGAAAAAGTTTGGAATCGAAATGAGATGGTTATTGTGGATGACGTTTTCTCATATCTTGTATCAAAAGAGATAAATGAAGAAAACGAAGATCCAGAACCTCAGTCCGTATATGAATGTAAAAAGAGGGATGGCTAGAGAAAATGGAAAGAAGCCATTCAAACCGAACTTGATTCGCTAAACAAACGAAATGTATTCGGACCGATTGTACTTACACCTGTAGATGTAAGACCGGTTGGATATAAATGGGTTTTCGTCCGGAAACGAAATGAGGATAATAAAATTACGAGATTCAAAGCTCATCTTGTGGCTCAAGGTTTTTCTCAAAGACCTGGGATAGATTATGAGGAAACCTATTCTCCTGTCATGGATGCAATAACGTTTCGATTTCTTATGAGTCTAGCCGCTTGCTAAAATCTAGAGATGCGTCTCATGGATGTTGTTACTGCTTAACTGTATGGATCATTAGATACGGATATCTATATGAGAATCCCTGATGGGTTTAAAATGCCAGAAGCATTAAGTTCCAAACCCAAAGAATTATGTGCAATCAAATTGCAAAGATCATTATATGGACTAAAGCAATCTGGACGTATGTGGTATAATCGTCTCAGTGAGCATTTAACAAAAGAAGGATACGTGAACAATCCAATATGCCCATGTGTTTTCATCAAGAAAACAACATCAGGATTTGTGATTATTGCGGTCTATGTTGATGATCTAAATATAATTGGAACTCAGGAAGAAATACAGAAAGTATCAGACTATTTAAAAGGGGAATTTGAGATGAAAGATCTCGGACAAACAAAGTATTGTCTTGGTTTACAAATTGAGCATTCTCAAAAGGGTATATTTGTACACCAATCTACATATACCAAAAGAGTGCTAAAACGATTCAACATGGATAAAACACATCCGTTGAGTACTTCCATAGTCGTTAGATCACTAAATGTCGAAAATGATCCATTTCGACCACATGAAGAAAATGAGGAGATACTTGGTCCTAAAGTACCGTACCTAAGTGAAATCGGAGCCCTCATGTATCTTGCGAATTGTACTCGGCCTGATATATCATTTGCTGTTAATCTTTTGGCAAGATTTAGCTCGTCCCCTACACGAAGACATTGGAATGGGATTAAACATGTTTTCCGATATCTTCAAGGGACGATTGATTTAGGATTGTTTTACCCTAAAAATCCAAATGGCCAAATGGTGGGTTTTGCAGATGCAGGATATTTGTCCGATCCGCACAAAGCGAGATCACAAACAGGATACGTTTTCACGGTCGGAGGCACCGCTATATTCTGGCGTTCCCAGAAGCAAACGCTTGTAGCTACTTCCTCAAATCATGCTGAGCTTATCGCACTCCATGAAGCAAGTAGAGAATGCATATGGCTAAAGTCAATATGTCAACACATTTGATCATGCAGTGGATTACTTGTAAATATGGAGCCGACAATATTATATGAAGATAATGCCGCATGCGTCACCCAAACAAAGGAAGGATATATTAAAAGTGATAGAACCAAACATATCCCTCCAAAGTTCTTCTCATACACCCAAGAGCTTGAGAAGAATAAAGACATTGAAGTAAGATATGTTCGATCATGCGACAATGCTGCAGATCTCTTCACGAAATCACTACCTACTTCGGTGTTCAAGAAACATATATATGACATTGGAATGCGCCATCAGCGAAATCTATAAACTTGATCACTCGAGGGGGAGCATGCGTAGTTGCACTCTTTTTGTCCTTCTATGGTTTTTTCCCAATAGGTTTTCCTAGAAAGGTTTTTAACGAGACAACAGAAGACGCGACACAATAGACATAGTGACACTGGTCTCCAAGGGGGAGTGTTATAAAAGTCAGAGATAACGGCTGCGCACACTGAATCAGTACGCAGTTTTATTACAAGTGGACCCCCACTGTCACTATGCATACACAGTAACTTACTTTTCATCGCCTATATAAAAAGGTTATTCGATCGATTGTAAAAACATAACATTCAGACGAATAAGAAACATAATCTCTCTTTGGTCTCTTCTTTCTCAGTATACTATTTTCACCGGATATAAAATTTTCGTCTTTATTTATATTTATCGAAATAATAAATATTTCTACTCTTTTTATAATATCCTAAAATTTCTCACAGCTATTTTCTTTAATTTTTGCTTTTGGTTCGAGACTTTTTTCCAAAGCCTTGAAAATTTGACTTTTGTTTTTTTAAGTCAACAATCAGTTATTTAAAAGTAAAAGTTTTCACGATAAATTTTTTTTTTTTTAAGTCTACAGCCAAAAGTTTTTAAATTTACAATCAATCACCCCCATCATCATCCTTAAGGTTTAAAGCTACACAAAGGAAAATGCGTAGATGATGTTTAAAGTTTTTGAAGCCAAAACTATTTAGTGTATGTAACCTGAATTTGTCTACAACATCCTTAAACTTCATCTAAAATGTAAGTTTTCATTTCTAACGCGTCAAAAATCAAGAACGACACTTCCGCCGAATCCTCGAGACTTGGCAAAAAGTTTCAAGTTTATACTTATCGTTGTCACTAAGTGCAACTATATTTTCTACCAAAGATCCAAAACACACCAAAAACAAAAACTGAATGAGTAAAATGCATTTCAAAAGAACTAAAGTTATAAAATAGAAAACACAGACACACAATGCTTCTTAAGACTGCTTTTCTTCCTATGCTTCATGTTTCGTCCTGCATATTTTTCCAAGTACAGAAGTGTAACAGAAAAAAGAATCAAGAAAAGATAAAAGATATGGCTTCAGCTTTGAGCTTTCAAAGCTCTTTGTTTTCTTCGATGACTCTGTATTTGCTTCTGTCCTTCGATGGAGCAAAACCTCTCTCTCACTCTCGCACTCTCTTTCTCGGTCTCCTTCCATGTCTGTTTATAGCTGTGAATGTTTCGGTTTCTTTTCAAGTCTTGAGATCATCAGACATAGCAGAAGGTATGCAATGTGTGGTCAGAATATCTAATGTGGTTTCCTTCGCTGTCTTCGTGTGCAGAACAACAATCTGTAAATCCCCAGAGAGTTTTAGCTAAAAGCTTGTCATAAGTTATGTTATAAAGCTAAGTGAGATCTCATCAGAGAATAGTACCTGATCATAATCTAGATTAAATTCCATGTATTCATCATCACAATTCTCCACCATCTCAGCCAAACCTTTCAAGTTTTTCACAGGTTTACCATTGAAAGCCAGAACCTACACAGCGATTACAAACCCGTTTAGAGGGATAAATACATCGACAAAGTAACAAACGGTAATGAAATTTTACAAACCTGGGTATTGACAATCTCCTCATAACCAATGTTGATGTCAGAAACAAGAACCTGCAAGTTGTGATATGGATGTTGAGGTTTCCGACATCAAACGGAAATACTAGTAACTGAGAAAGGAGTTGAAAAGAAACCAACCTGTGACACTACAACAAGCTGCTCGTCTACGGATTGAGCCATTGCATGAAGATGTTTCTCCAATAGCTTGACAGGTGCATCAAACTCGTATTCTTTTCCATACTGCAAAACGTATTAATGGGAATTGGTTATATAGACTGTGGATGGATGCATGTGAGAGAGCAAGAAAGCAAGGAGAGAGTGAGTAAAGGACCTCAGATCGAAGATATGGCACAGAGACAGTTGTAAATACAAATCCAGCAACGATGAAGTAGGAAGGAGGTTTGCCACTTATGTGTGCAGGGATTAGCCTCTTGTGGATTGCAAGTTTTATGTTGAACTCAAGTATCTCTTTGTTACGTAGAACCTTCACACGAGCAGAATCGCCAGTGTACTTTTGAGATATAAGATAGCTAAAGCCGATTCGTTCTCCATGCCTAAACGGAACTGGAAAAAAACAAACAAGAACAGAAAATGTTAAAGCTATGGATGTCTAGACATAACCAGAAAGAAGCTCACTCATTGGTTCCATGGATCCAAACAGTAACTAACTGTGAGAATTATTACCAGTTCCGTCGTTAGCAATATTAACTCCGTCAAAGCTAAGGATGATATCGGATGGCTTCAAAACCTGTGACTCCGGGGCGGTTGGCTCGATTCTTCTTATCCGCACTCCCTTTTGATGAGATTCCATTCCCATTTTCTTACGCAAGTCTGGATTTTCCATCTTCTGCCACTCAATCCCAATAACAGGAAAACCTAAAACAGTACAAGTATGAGAACAACAATAAATTTATACAAGATAACAAAACAGCAGAAACATTGTGAGGACCTGTGTATTTATCATGCTTCTCATAATCTTGAATGAAATGTACAATCACCGGTGTAGGTATGACATAACCAATATTCTCAGCATCTTCGTGTTTCAAAGACTGAAAAGCAATGCCGACACATTTTCCTTTGTCGTTAAATGCAGGACCACCAGAATTCCCGGAATTTATAGCTGCATCGATCTAAATAAAACAAACAGAAATCACTATTGTAAGTACCCCAAAACTCCCTGCTAGTCAGAAGAACAATCAAAACAACCGTAGTAAAATGTGTTTTCGAACCTGCAAGCCTAAAAGCTCGGTCGAGCCATGCACATAAGACAATATCTCCATACGCGAAACAACACCACTTGTTACAGAGATTGTATCACCACCGATTGGATAACCAACAACAGTTACAGCATCTTGCAAAGCTGGTAAATCTCCAAACTCCACAGGTGATACTCCTTCCCAAAACTCATCATCAGTAACTGTCAACAAAGCTACAATAATCCAACAACAATACATTCCATTACTTTCACATTTTCCATTGAAACTAACAACAAGGAGAAACTACAAGAAACAGATGCAGAAACTAGATCCATACCAATATCGCATTCGGTTCCAATAGCCAAAACCGTCGCTAAGTACTTCGTATCAGAGCCACGTTTCTTGAGCTTAACTTGAGTATGATGCTCAACGGAATGTGCATTAGTCAAAACTCTTCTTCCTCCGATAATGAAGCCACTACTACCAGAGCTATACTGACGTTTCCTTTGCCATGGCAAAGAGAAATTAGGCTCAGTATGAACACAAAACACTTTAACAACAGCATCCATCGAAGGCACAACTTTCACAACAGTTTCCCAACTCGGAGCAGCAGGAATCGATTCCGTCGCCGTCGAAACAATCATCCCATTGTTACAATCACCGTTCTGATCAGCGTGATGATGATGACGAGACGATCTCTGACCAATTCCTCCGCCGCCGCGTTGTTCGGTGGTTTCCGATTGGTTGTTCAATCGGCGTTTCTTGCCTCTTCCACGGTTGCGTCGAGACGGAGATGGGTTTGTTTCGGAAGCAGAAACAGGCTCAGGTGATTGAGGTAAAGGCGATTCGTTGAACTGTGTTACCGAAGCTTCTTTAACGTCGCCGCCGGCGTTCTCCGACGAGGAAGCATCTTGTCTTTTGTGTTTGCGTCCTCGTTTTTGAGAAGTCTTCATCTTTTCTTCAACCCAGAAGGAAAAAAGTGAGCTTTTTCCCCTCTGAGAAACTGAAATTGAAATTTCCAGAGGAAGGCTTTCTCGACGCGGCTAGGGTTTATTATAATCGGAGAGTGAGGTAATGGCTAGGATGTAAGAAACGGCGATCAGTTGTCCTCGTCGTGTCTGAATATAATAAATTGGGCCCCTTATTAAGCCCATTAGCTAAAACATAACCGTTTTGGGCTTTTTGGTTACCGAATTTGTCATGTACCATAGGCCGGTTCATTAGGGTAAAAGGTAGCAGAACGATCAGACTATCCATCCAAACGGGAGGAGTGACAAAGGTCGTGAATTTTTGGTGGCAGATCATTCCATGATGATATATACGACGTAATCATGGGAATGTTTAAGATAAATTCTATGAGTATCTTCCTATCAACTTACCACATATACATAAAGTTACACTGGCTAAACAGAATCAAAACAACTCATGGAACAAAAAAGGAGTTCCGAATTTGCTTTATGGTCAAGCATAAGGTCAAGAATCCCGTGACATAGCTTAACACAAAGATGAAGCGGTTAAAAGTGAAATTAAACTGGAAACCTGAGAATGAGCGATCATAGCTATTACATATCGCGGACGCTTGCAAAGAGGAGAATGCACCAGCATGCCACTCCGTAAACTCAATTTGCATAGACGAAAATCACTTTGAATCAAGTTTGGAGCCAAGTTGGACGAGGTAATCAAGGGCGAGCTGATATCTTTTTGAAGGAAAATGTACATACTTTCTTTCGATTAGGCTGCGGAAGATATGCCTGACATCAGCATTGATGTAACATGTCACGAGTTGAACTTCGATCCAACGTTCAACCGAGTGAAACAGAATAGAAGGAATATGGGTCCCAAGAGAGCCCAAGCAGTGAATGACGACGTTGAAAGATTGATGAAGGTCAAATCAATCATTGAAGTGAAATACCCCAATTTACTTGCTATTAAGACAGGGAAATGGCGAGTATATGTTGACTTTTCATTTCTTCACGCATCTAACGATGTCCCTTTCTCTTTCCCTGCACAACTAATGCATGTTTTAGTGTCGAAGAAACGTTTTCACATGTGAGTATGAATGGAGGGAGATATCGAAAAGATGACAAAGACATGAGTACACTGTAAGAGAATCAAGGGGGAGAAGGATCATATACTCTCAACCACTAGTCCGAAAAACCTTGAGCCCAAAATTTATTCATATCATTTTCATTTACATTTACTGGTAAGTAAAAGTGCAATTCAGCAATTCCGCATATTATGAACGAAGGCTTGACTAAATTAGAATAGTCCACAAGCTTGGTGGAAATTCCACAGGCTAGTTGGTGGAATTTCATCTAAAAATTCTTAACCATATTCATTACCGATTCTTAAGTCTTAAGACTAAAACACTATTTTCCCACTAAACTCCGACTAAGAAAAATACAAACTAATTAACTTTTCCAAGAAAATTGGATTTATTAATGTATACTAATTCGACAATTATTGATAAAAAGAACTTCTAATCCAAATCGGGAAAAATATCAAAAAATGCTCGAATTTTCAAAAAGTGGCAAAAAAAAAACCTCAACTTTCATAAAGCCATTTTAATCTCATACTTTTTGTTGATTTTTACATAAAACCCTAAAGTTTTGTTGACTCGGCCATATTAACCTCATCGTTAAAATTTCGTTCACAGATCATTACAGCGTTTAACTTCCGTTAATGGCTTCCGTTAATTCAAAACGACGACGTTTTGATGTCAATAAAATGACGTCGTTTTGTTGATTGACAGAAATCAAAACTGAACAATAAACCCTAATCCCCAAATCGATTTCAATTTCGATTTTCTCCTCTCTTCCTTCTCTATTGTTGAAATCGCTCTCTTCCTTCTCTATTCTCCCAAATGAGCCCAAAATCTGTATCATCAAGTGTCGTCAGAGATCGTGGGTTTCCGACGAAATGTGTATGTGGCTTAGGCGTGACGATCTTCACGTCTAAGACGACAGAGAACCCAGGAAGACCATTCTTCTGGTGTGTTAGCAAACGTGACTCGAATTCGTGGACAAGCAAAAGAGAAGTAAGTGTGGATGTTGTTTATATTGAAATGTGAAGCAATGTTAAGCAATTTCAATTAACAATGTAATTTTGTGTGCATTAGGGTCATTTGTTTAGGTGGGTCGAGGATGCTGTATTTGAAGAGGTCGAAGATGCATTACCAAGAGTAGGAATCATTGCAAATGAGGTTAGCAAAGTCAAATCCGAGGCAAACGAATTACATGGTGTGATACAAGAAATGCAGGAAGAAGCAATGGTGACCAAAATGGAAATTCGCAAATTGAAAGTGTGCTTCAAAGTGTGTTTAGTGTGTTTGTGCCTTGTTACCATTGTGCTTGTGAATGTTTTGTATGGTCAGTAACATGGTATCACAAATGTGGTTGGTTATTAGTAGAGTTGTGATGTTGTTGTAAGAGTTTGAACTCAATGCATCTTATTTCTTTGGTTGAAATGTTCATGTTATTGTACTGAAAATGCAGATATAACCAAATTCAAAACAAACAAAACAAGTGGAACAAATCAAAGACAAACCAAAACATATTCATTACACACAAAATGAAACAAGCCAAAAGATATGTTTAATACAGCATGTTCTGTTTTCCGAGTAAAAGAAACAAAGCCAAAATACATGTTCATTACACACATATTCTGATTCCGAGAAAAAACACCAACAAACACTAAACCATGTTTAGATTCCAAGCAAAACAAACACCAGTAGACCATGTTTAGCTTGAACATTGAAACCATGATTCCCAGCCTTCTAAGCCTTCTCCTACTGATCCTCTTCTCTGTGACTGTGAGCTTTCTTCTGCTGATTCTCCTCTCTGTGACTGTGAGACTTCTCCTGCCTGTGAAGTAGACGGTGGTGCCTGTGAAGTAGATGGTGGTGCCTGTGAAACATTGTGTGATGGTTCTCCTTGTCCAAACAAGATGTTCATATCCGCCTGGTTTCAATTAACCTACCAGTATCATTCCACAACTATAAAACACTATAAAAAGGATAAAAACCTGGTTTTTTCTTGGTTGACCAACTGGTTTTTTGGTGGAGGTGGAACTGTGTCATTTTTGCAGCCTTGTTTATTGTGTCCTTCTTGCCAGCAGTTTTTACACGTCATAACTGTGTTTGATGATACAGAGCTTGAGCTCATTTGGGAGAAGAGAGAAGGAAGAGAGCGATTTCGACAAGAGAGAAGGAAGAGAGGAGAAAATCGAAATTGAAATCGATTTGGTGATTAGGGTTTATTTGTTCAGTTTTGATTTCTGTCCATTAACAAAACGACGTCGTTTTATTGAAATCAAAACATCGTCGTTTTGAATTAATGGAAACCGTTAACGGAAGTTAAACGCTGTAATGATCTGTGAATGAAATTTTAACGACGAGACTAATATGGCCGAGTCAATAAAACTTTAGGGTTTTATGTAAAAGTCAACAAAATAAAATATGAGATTAAAATGATTTTATAGAAGTTGAGGCTTTTTTTGGCTGACTTCTCTGAAAATTTGAGTTTATTTTTTTTTTATTTTTCCCAATCCAAATCTGAAATTTTGATTATTTCTCTTTCCCTTTCGAGTAATCTCACCTCCAATTCCCCAGATTTTGATTCAAAATCCATTGCCAATTCCTTAGATCTCTCTCTCCGATCTTCGATTTCAAATGTCAGAAGGCTACGCGATCGAGCTCTACTTCGACCCAGCGCTTGAAAACCAAGTTTTGAAAGCTTGGAACGTCTTCGCTCGTCGTCAAATCAGTACAAAATTGATCAACAACGAGTCTCGTCCACACATAACCTTATTCTCCACCGTCTTCTTCGATTCAACGAAGCTCGAATCCGTCGTCAAAACCTTCGTATCAAAGCAAGAACCACTCTTGATCTCGCTCTCTACCATCGGAACCTTCTCGAGCGATAACAACGTACTGTTCCTCTCGCCGACACCGTCCTTGTCGCTGCTTCAATTACAGTCTCAGTTATGCGACGCGATTAAGAAAGAAGGTGTTGAGATTGGGGAAGAGTATCGTGTCGATTCGTGGGTTCCGTTTTGTCCTGTGGCTCTTGATGTACCTAAGTCACGTATGGCTGAGGGTTTCTCGGTGTTGAGGGATTTGAAGCTTCCGGTGAATGGTTACGGTATGGAGATTGGTCTTGTTGAGTTTTCTCCTGTTCGTGAAGTCTTCTCATTTCCTCTTGGTAACAACAATTTGGAGTCTTGATCATTTATAATAAATGTTACATCTTTTTGTGTGTTTGGTTTTGATGTAATTTCCTCTGAGTAGAGAGTGTATGAATGTTGAAAACTAAATTTCTTAAAGGAGTAGTTGAAGAATTACTATTTAACAATCTCTTTGTGGACAAAAGCAAAGAAACCAGTTCATGTGTGGGAAAATTACTTCACTGTCAAGCTTTTCTTCGATATGTATTCTTTATGACGATTACTAGAGTTAAGAGTATAGAATACAATAGAAGCATTGTCTTGTAGTTTGGTTTGGTGAAGAAGTTAGTTGTTTACCTTTCTGATTATGTACTGTTGAACTTTTTGGTTATGTCAAATTTGTTTCTATATCATCAACTTTGAGTTTATGCACTTTGGTAAATTGTTTTGAGATAAGTTCCAAACTTCCCATGATTTGTGTTTCATGTCTTCGCATGAACACAAAAATGGTGGAAAGTGTTATTCCCCTACAGTTTCTTGCAGGCTATCTATGTGATCAGGGAGTAAATCAATGAATACATGAGAAACAAATTCCAGGTATGTGCAGTTTTTATGTCTTGTAAATATGTGTCTGATCTCTTTGTAACACATAGAACTAAAGCTTGCAAATTAAAGACGTTATCGATAAGAAAAGTAGGAATGATTCTACTTTTGATGTTTATATCCTCAAGGTAACCTGAGTTGTTTAAGTAGCACCATGAGAAACTCGCTCCAGGTATCGATTGGTCCAGGCAAACACCAGTGAGTACAGTCATTGAAACCCTTCATCCATTTATTTCCCCAGTAAGAATTCGGGTGCCCGTCTGGTCTCATTAGCATAACCCTAGTCACATCCAAAACCGCAAACTTCTTTTTCTTTGAGCTGTCACGTTTTATCTCCTTAAGCTGTTGTATCTGAGATGTCCTGATTCCCATATCGTTACTTTGCAGGTCGATTTCATTTACCGTAAAGGGAGTTGTCCTCTCGCAAGCTCCTCCAGTGTTCCAAGTCCCATTCTCAAAATGGGAAGGCGAAAACGTCCTCAGAACCGTCACTAAGTTGTCTTTACAATTACGACATGCATTGATGTGCTTAAAGGTAGCTGAGAAAACCAGCTTCAACCCTTCTTTCAGGCTAATCTGAGTCGTGTTTCGTAAGTAACAGAAGATGCAACCAAGTGTCTCATCTCCTCTATGTATGTAAATTGGTCTGAATAGCCAATGACCAGCCGAGACAATAGCAATGTCTGTATTTGGCAGATCTTTCGCCCATTGCTTGTCTATCTTATCAATGTCGAGATCAAAAATTCCTGTTCCGGTCTTGTTCGCGTATGTCCTCTCCGATCCCGCCACTAGAAACTTGGTCCATGAGGTAGATAGAGTGAAGTCATGTTCTGGAAAGTACCATATCCTGTTTCTGTCTTCTGCATCCTTGTAGATATCTTTAGGAGTTTCTTCCTACACAGCCAAAAAAAGGAGAATTCATAGGTCACAAACTTAAGGACTTATGTCACAAGATCTTCAAACAGTTTTTTTACCATTGACAAGAGGCAGAGGAGAGATTCCATGTGGTTTCTGGCTAAAGAATCGCCAATAAAATTCATCTTTTTGCCTCGAACAAGATCGAGAAAAGATTTGGGATTGAATCGCGGGAGATCACAGTTTTCGGGTTTCCATCTCCAGAGCAAGAAATCGCTGTTTGGTCTCCCATGTTTTAAGCAATTCTTTGAATGAGGTATTGTAAGACAGGTCGAGTTCGTATACAGAGACCCATTTTCGTCTGGAACCCAGTGTCCTTTAGACAAGTCACAGTCCTTAAAATCTAAACCAACAGCAATAAGAAATAGACAGTTAAATTAAATTTGTGACGATTTCTAGATATATTTATATGGTGTTGAATGACAACAGTTTTATTTTTGATTATAAAGCTCAAACACATTGTCCTCACGAGAAAATTGGCTTGTATACCCTAAATCTTATTGAAAATTTGAAATCTATACCAAATTTGTTACACTTTGAAAAGTACCATATTTTAAGGGTTGAAATGACGGTTCTATCCTTACTTAACAAGATTAAAGTAGAAAAAAAATGATTTGATTTTCTTAATTTTTATTTAAAATTGATTTATAATATGTAAAACTAATATATCATCTATCTAATAATCTAATAAATTTTTTGTCATATATAATAGTATGTCAAGTCGATGACCATAAAAATTAAGTCAATGGTTTAAATAAGCCGACAAAGTAAAAAGTCAATCAACCAATATATAAATCGATAGTTTAAAATAAATCGATCAAAAAAAATATTTAAGTCGACGAATTACAAAAGTAAGTCAGAGGTTTAAATAAGTCGATAATTTAAAATGTCAATCAAACGAAATATAAGTCAACAGTTAAAAATAAGTCGACGAAAATGAAAATTAAGTCGACGAAAATGAAAATTAAGTCGACAAAAACTGAAAATTAAGTTAATGGTTAAATAAGTCGACAAAGTAAAAAATCAATCAAACGATAATATATGTCAACAGTTTAAAATAAGTCGATGAACTTTAATAATAAATCAACAAAACTAAAAAATTAAGTCAATGGTTAAACAAGTCGACAAAGTAAAAAATCAATCAATCAAAATATAAGTCAACAACTTAAAATAAGTCGACGAAACTGAATATTAAGTCGACAAACATAAAAATAATAAATTAACTGTATAAATAAATCAACAAAGTAAAAAATCAACCAACCAAAATATAAATCGACTGTGTAAAATAAGTCATCTTTATTTTTTATTTTATTAAAGAATTTAACTTTTAGCTATTTATTTACTACCAAAATATTTTAAAAAATAAAAAGTAAATACAAAAGTAAATTTTGAATTTAAATTTAATAAATTTAAATTATTTTTAAGTTTTTTAGCATGTTAAATATGTATAAGGGTATTAACGTACTTTTACGTAATAAAAATGTATATTTTTCCAACTTTACAAGATTAAGTGTACTTTTCAAATTTTCATATAAAATTTAGGATACTTTTCAAAATCCCCCTGGTATCACACAATAATCTTTTAAAGATTTTGCACTCGTAAAATCTAAGAAAATGTCTTACCTTCGCATTTTTAGTAGAAAGTCTAAAGCCTACACTGATTTTTCTTCAAGATCAAAAACTAAAAACCCAACAAGATATGTAGTCTGTCGTGTCACCAATATATATAGTTTTGATTTGTGCTAGTGTTGTCATTGTGTCACAACCGGAGTTTAAATTCACATTGGTGAAGAAAACCAAACCAAACCATTCACGGTCATGCCTTATGATTTATATGAAGAAAAAGAATCACTTATATTCAACAATTTAGGGGTTTTATTTCAACAATAAGAACATTAATTAAAAGAATCAAACAAGCAAATGATTATAAAGATCATTTACTTCTCTATGATTTTTGTTTCTTTGTATAGACTTACCGATCTGAGGTTCGACGTAGAGAACATTGTGATCGTTGATGGCGTTGTAAGGATTCCGAGGAAAGAAGAAGAGACTGATGGAGAATAGAGTTACACAAAACGAGAGATATAGTACCAATCTTCTTATGGTTGTCACTTTCTTGAATTTTTCCCGGAAAATCGACGAACTCATTGTTGCATGTCGATAGTTATCCAAAAAGATATAGAGATAGATGAACACCTATTTAATATACACGTACATAAAGAAGTTTTATTTCTTCTATTTTGTTTGGTTTATCAAGTGGAAAAGTTGAAATAGAAAAAAATCTAGGGATAAATGAAAAGAAAATGGATTTTCGTTAAGTATATACTTCATCACTATATATATTGAATTAATGGTTTTTATATTAATTCAATCATTAATTTGTCTAATGAGAGAACAAAGTTTTTGAATGAAAAATAATTATATATGAATAATATGTCTAGGTACGTATGTTTTGGAAAAGGCACGTGCATTCATGTTTGGTTACGAAAACGAAACATTTGTTCTTTTTTTATCAGAAAAAAAAACATTTGTTCTTTTATGAGGTACAATTACGTACTACTTTTATAACTAAAAGTACTAGTGTGGTATATAAAAAAATGCAATATATTTTTATAAATTCTAAAATCAAAATTATTAAACTAATATAATTTAAAATTATTACAACAAACCAATATACAATAAAGCAACTAAACAACGAAACAATTAATAAAAAATATATTTTATAAATAAAAAAAAAACATATTTCAAACCACGACATGCCAAAACACGACGAACACCAACAATAATCCTACTACATTCACCTTCACCGACAGTATTGGAAAGAATGGATACAAAATCATCTATCACATTTTTTAAATACCATCCAACATCGTTGACATTAATTACAAAACATACCCATCATCATCATCGAATAAACCAAACGCAGAACATAAATATATAAACGCAAGATATTCTACTCCACAGACTGTTCGAATATCTTCAAAACAGGTTGGCCTCTAACAAAACCAAGTACACAATGTATTAACCAAAGATAATAAGCCTTCCTCCATTAAGTAGGAACTCGCGTCTTGGGCATGATAGGAATAACAAAAAACTATTCTAAAATTATAAGTTAATCATTTACATTCATCACAAAAATCAATTACATATTTAAATTAACGAACACGGTCGGTATCCTAGCCCATGTGCCTTGTCTCGTACCTGCTTCCTGTCCCAATCCTTACCCGTCTTGTCGTAGCCCTTACCCTATTCCATCCCAACCCTTACATGTCCCGTCCCAGCCTTTACCCGCGTCCCGTCCCAACCCTTACCCGTCTCACCCCAATCCTTACTAGCATTCCGTCCCAACCCTTACTTGTCCCGTCCCAGCCTTTACCCGTGTCTCATCCCAACTCTTACCCGTCCCACCCCAATCCTTACCCGCTTTTTCAACTCAGCCCTTATCCATCACGATTCAGTCTTATCCGAGGTACATTTTTGTTTTATTTGGTGTGATGGTTGACTAATATTTTGTCGTTGAGGATAAAACTGCGAGACCAAAATAACATATAAGAAACCGCAATGTTAAAATCATGAGGTAACTGAAACAAAGATATTTAAACAAAAACCAAACGAATCATGAGGTAACCATACTTAAAAGGTTCTAAACATTAATAAGTGAGATTTAACCTTCACAAATGTATGCAAAACATTTTTTTTAAACTATCAAATTAAGATGAACTAAACCCTAAGAGGGGAGCCTTAACCCTAACACACTGAATAAAACTATGGTTCGATTTAGTTCGGCTATAGAGAAAGTTGGTTCGATTGTAACGTTACATAATGAAATAAAGTTTTAGTTCGATTTGGTTTTTAGTGAAAATTACTACAGTAATGATAACAACAATAATAGAAAATGTTATGATCGAATATTTATTTTTTACTAACAACTTATATTTATTTTTAAAGTTATAGATATACTATTTATATTTTAGCGAATTAAAAAAATTTTAAACATTAATATGTGACGCTAAACAATCATAAATATACGCAAAACATTTAACACAACTTAGGAGGAGCTAAACCCTAAGAAGGTAACCTTAACACTCACACACTGAATGAAACTACGGTTCGATTCGGTTCGACTATAAAAGAAGTTGGTTCATATGTAATGTTGCAAATAAAATAAAGTTTAAATTCGATTTGGTTTTTAGTTAAACCTACTACAATCTACTATATAAAAGAAGTAGCATATCTTTTGTTGGAACTCTTTTGAGAATTCCCAAGCAAGTAGAAATCAAACATCGAAGAACAACTTCTAAGAACCATATCACTTTAGCCCCAAAGAACTCTAGGAGATGGAACTCTTAACTACTCACACGTATTTTTGGAAGAGAAATTTTGTGTAAACACACCGGCCGCATTGGATGACAGAAATTTATCGCATCCTCTAGCAGCATTAGGAACTGCAATGTCTCTAAAAAAGATGAGAAATCTATGAACTTCTTCAGTTCTGTCCAATGGCATATCATCAATACTATTTACTTCAGTTCTTGTTTTTTTTTTCTTACATTAACCGTTTATTTATTTCTTGAGATTTATACTTTCTATTATTCTCAGAATTTAAAATGTTATTCTAGAAGAAAAAACGAATATTTTATGTAATATTGCAGCTTGGTCAAGCTCATTAACAAACGATGATAATGATATGATTTTTTTTTTTGTCTTAATCCTTTGAAATATATAGTTGAGCTAATATTGTTAGAATACGATTAACATGGTATATATTTATCAAGGTAACCATTTTATGAAATGGCAAGATTCGGTAAATCGAATTTGTTTTCAAACGCAAAACATACGTCTATGACCAACTTATTTCCTTGAGTAATGCTTACCCTAGCTCTCACAAGAGTAGCATATTACACGAATATATACATTCAGCATTATGAAGAATAAGAAGTTTTTCACTGAGTCATAAGCCAACTTATTTCCTTGAGTACTGCTTACCCTAGCTCTCACCAGAGTAGCATATTACAATAATGCATTCAGCATTATGAAGAATAAGAAGGGTTTCACTATGAACAACCAAGAAGAGTACATAAAATGTTTTTCTTTTATTATATTAAATTTTATTATTATACATCATATAAAATTTTATTATTTTTCTAAAACTAAAGATATACAATTAAAAAATCTCTATATAAGTATATGAAGTATTTTTTAACTTCTATTTCTAAATTCATCTAAATTGAACAATAAGAAATTAACTGCAAAAAATTGTAAGAAATTGAGCCTTAATTCTCACACATTGAATAAAAATATGGTTTAGTTCAGTTCGGCTATAAAAAAATTGGTGCGCATGTAACGTTGCGAAAATAAATAAAGTTATGATTCGATTTTGTTTTTAGTGAAAATAACTACAACAATCATGGTATGATTACTACAACAATAAAAGAAAATGTTACTAAAATTTACCTTTGATGGAGACAAAGATCAAGACTGATATGATCAATAGAGAGAGGATGTTGAGTTGCCCTTGATGAATCAAATGTGCATGGCTTTGATTCTGATAATGCTGGCGCCGAACTTGAAGAAAAAGAAAGACGATATTGCAAGTATTATTATATTGATTAACCATTGAGCCATAAATAGCATGTGCAAGGGTTAAATTAAAACAACATAGATTCATAGTAAGCATAATGAGCAATACCAAATTATACCAGATTTTGTCCGTCGGAAATTCGGTCGGAAATAGGCCTATTTTCTTGTAGTGCTCTTACCTTTGCATGTCACAGAACATTAAGAATTGGAAGCCATATATCATTAAGCATATCACTAAATTATAAGATATTCAATGACTGTTTCAATGTGATAACACGCATGCTCAATCGAACGAACAACTCTCATTCCTTTAGCAACTATTCTAAACATGACGTGCTTACCATCTATATGGGGTGTGCAAAGTTGTTGTAATGAAAATTGAGAACCATTTATATATTTCTCATTATCCATCTTCTGATTGTTTAATTGATACAGTCACTATAAACTTTGACATACCAATTTTTATTACAAAAACTCTTTTTAAGTTTATGTGTAAATATATTGATTTCATTAAAGGTATTTTCGCAGGTCTACCTACTTTTTATTGCTTTTTATTGCTTGGAGTGATTTGATATTTCTTATATTCGTAAATTGCTATGTTTCAGCATCTATATCTTGTTTTATCCTATCATTTTTTCTCTACATCATTATAATCAAGCTCCATAGATGTACTACTACACTCTTTGGGAAAATATCAAAACTAGAGAACTACAATAATGTTATTATTACTATCAAATGATGAAGCTTATTGTAAGCAAACCAAATTCTCACTTCAAATTCCTCACCCATCCCATGACGACTCATGTATTTTTAATTGAATTGATTTACTCACATTTTTGTCTGAAGGTAATTGAAGATGCTCAAATAGAAACGTTTCGATCGCGCTACCATTTTATTTTTTTACTATTTTCTCATCAAAAACAGAGGGAATGCCATTTAAAACTCACAACAACATAAATAATCTACGTTTCAAAATCTTTATCGACACTCGAGTTTCATAAATCAAGCCTCGGGTTTGCTTCCTTCGGGATCAACTAAGAACCTATAACATACACCGTTCTTCTCGAGCCTCTCAAACACATTATTCACATAATACAACTTTACAACTTAACATCTCCTCTGTCTCCTCGTGCTTTCCAAGAAGCTCTCCGTTATCACTTTCCTCCCTATTTAAAAAACCATCATCATCTCAAATCAATCATTAAGAAAGGATTGATTAACATCTCTCTTCTTGTTTGATGAAACTGGTTACCTCTGAGTGGAAACCTAGCATAGGAGAAGTTAAGAAGAATAAGAAGAGATTTCTTCTCACTATTTATATATTTTCATTTTTCGTATTCGTTCCAAATTATATCCTTAACGAACTCACAAATCAGCCGTTTAATAGAACATTAACATAACAATCCAAGGAACAAAATAAATAACATTTTTAAAAGAGAGAAAGGGATGACCTCAAAAAGGCAATAGATTTCTTCTTTATTATTATTTGCTCTTAACAACAAATTCTTTCCCATCTTCGTTTGTTGCTTAATGCTCAAATCTTTGAAACTCTCAGCGATTTTTATGGCCAAAAAGAAGACCTAGAAGTAAATGAAAGAAATTCTTTCAACGCAGAGTGACCTTCAAGAACACGCAACAATCATGCAGAATTGAATATAAAGAAACAAAATCCACCAAAAATATTTATTTTAAAAGAGAGTATTCAACGTGAATTGAGTACGTGTGGCTAAGACGACACAGTCTAGAAGGCTAACATGGCGTTCATAGGTAAGAGACTATACTTAAAAAGGAAAAATATCTTTTAGCAAACCTATTTTCCTTTGTCGTCATAAAAGTGGATGAGAATCTTCACGATTTTAATTCTTTTGCAGCAACCGGTAATGAGATGTCCACGTACACGTCTAAGAAAACAAAAAAAATCAGAAAAGATTTAGGCAGGATAAATTAATCGCAAACATTTAATATATGTTTCCAAGATGTAAAAGCAGTTGGAAGAATAAAAATCAAACATATAAAGTATAATCTTGTTGAAGAGAAAGCATAAAACAAACCAAAAAAAAACTAAAAACACCTATAAAAACAAAACCAAGAAAAACAAAGTCAGAATCCATCACCATGATATATTTTGACAATATAAATAAAAATCAGCAATAATATAAAACAAAGCAAAAACGATGAGTAACTAATTTAAAACCTAAAATAAAAAGACTCTATATTTTTTAGAAAGAGAAGAATAAGGTCTATATATATATAGAGTTCTTATAAAGCTAGGATGTAATTATCAGAAAAATCCAAACAAAAAGAGAAACGATAAGAATAACAAAATTTATACGTGGATTACTGCTCATAAATCTGATAGAATGAAAAATATTTTTTTTATTAGTAATTGAATATAAACAACAGAGAAGCACAACTCATACATACAAAGACTAAGAAGAAAATACATAAAAGTGGACTAAAACCTAATAATATAAAAAATCATTCATATATTTATATAAGAAATCATAAACCTAGCGAGATCATAAATATAGGATTAAATCATAAGTTGGGATAATTCTAACCTTCCATGAAGAAGATCGCGAACCAACCCCTGATAATGGAAGAACACACACCATACGTATATCTCTTAAGAAGTTGAAAAAAATTCAAACAAAGATTTAAAAATCAATAAAATAGAAAACGTTTTATGAAAAACATCAATAGACAACATCTATGAATACATATAGTAAATTAAACCACGTATACCCAATACCATGACGAAACGAACCTACAAATCTAAAAAAAAACAAAGAACAACAAATAAAATCATTAGTAAAAGGGACATACAAATGGGTAAGAACAAAAGCAATAAAGAACAAAAACAAACACCTAAAAATTTATCAAAATACAAAAAAATAATAATACGGTATACAGGTACATAGCTCTACATTATATACACCAAAGTATTAGGACTACACATAATTAGGCTACACGTAATATAATTATCATAAACACTAAATATTAAATTATATATTATTTGCTGATTACGTTAGGATATATATAGATAATTAACATATTATTTTCTTATTTTGTTAAGATAGATATAAAAGAAGTTCGGATAAATAGAAGATTAACATTTTAATTATATCATATTAAGATGAATGGGCTATGTCAATAGATATGAGTCTGGGTAATAACAAATTCGAACAACACCCATTAGATAAAAAGAACGATGACAAGACTTGTAAATAGCAATTTTATTAAGGTTATTTTTGGCAAAACAAGTCTTAAACTCGCTGTAGAGCCACCATATAGAAAAAGTGACTTCTCTTTTATAAGTATAGACATATTTACTAGATTCTCAAATGAATCTAAATAATTATGATGTTGATATATACTGTACCTTGGTTTTCCATTTATAGTAATTAAGAATAATATAATGAGAGAAAAAATATCTTCAAAAACGTTAACTATTTAAACTTTACCGATCCTTCTTTGATAATATTCCTTATTTAGTAAAAAAAAATATTTTGCGTAGCTTTAAAAACTAAATATTTATTTAGATTAAAAAGATTTTCAAGTAAATCAAAGTGTTTAATGTTTAAAGATTTTTTAGTAATTTCAAAGTGATCTCCTAAAATAAATGTTAGTGTATTTGAGGTTTGTCTTCTAACAAGAATTGTCGACTTTGTATATTTGAGACATCAGGTGCATCTCTGCAAACGAATTGTATAATATCAATGTCTCTTCATCAAATCTAAAGCGAAGCGTCACGACACAAAATATAACTTCTTGAATAAACATAATTTACCACATCAGTAATTGGGTCGACCCTTAGAGCATATTTATTGGTGAATTTTTGTAGATTTTTTTAAATATAAAATTATTAAAATTTGAGTAAAATGAAGAAAAAAGTATTTTTGGTTGAAATAATGGAGTATATTGAAATATAAAATTAATAAAATTTGAGTAAAGAAAGGAGATAGTAGATATTTTTGGAAAGAGAGTATCATTAGATAGAACTTTTGGAGAAAGAGTTAGGGTGTGTTTAAATATAAAATTAATAAAAATTGAGTAAAATGATGAAAGAGAAAGTATAAAGTTGAGTAAAAAGATGAAAGAGAAAGTATAAAGTTGAGTAAAAAGAAGAGAAAGTGTGTTTTTAATAATTTTATATTTAAAGAAACCAAAAGTTTAAGGATAAACATGCTCTTCCAAGGCATCTCAGTTCCTAGTTCATGATGAGAGATCATCTCTTCTTGAGATAAGAGCTCTATAGAGACCGGTGCCTAGAATTTTCAATGCTGTAAGCAAAATAAAAATATAATTTGATATTTATATATTTATAACAAAAACAATACAATTTTTTATACAAATTTTTAAGCATGTATAAAACTATGATATAGGAAATATGGTATTTTATATTACAAAAATGTAAAATATAAACAAAAATAAATGTGACGAAACTGACTAACAAATAATAAATTAATGAAAAATAAGATTTAAAGTTAAACTAAACAAGTATGAGAATAAACAGTTCACAAAAAAAAAAAGTTAATGTTTTAGAAGAAATGGTTTTAACTTTGGATTTTTGGTATGCATTTGTAAAGGGAAAAAACAAATTTTATATAATATATAATAAAAATATTTGTGAGTATGCTCCTAGATCTTATAATAAAATATGATGTCCTAGGCATAATAAGACAATCCGAGTTCGCCTCTTTCTCTCTCGGACCACTCCCCGAGGAGCCGCCGGCAACAATAACAATGCACCTCCTCCGTCAATGCTCAGCCGTGCATATCCCCCTCTTATTCGCGAGCACCGCTCCTCCTCCTCTTGGAGTACTCGAAGTGCTCGGGAAGATTGGACCTCACCCGCCTCCTTCAGTCGGAATTGTTGTTGTTGACGGGACTCGTCGCGAGCTGGCCCAAGGCTCGTAGAGAGAGAAAGACGGTGGCGATTTCCTCCCTTCCGATGTCAGCGGCGAGGGATCGGGCGACGCAGATATACTCACTTCACCCACCAGAACCTCCTGTGCCACCTGACCCGCCGGACACACTCCACCATCGCTCTCCATTCCAGTTTCACGGAACTTCTCGCTTGCTGCTCTGGTATTGGCTCTCGGTTCTCCACCAAGGAGTTCATCTCTTGCCGGTTGTGTATTCACCGGTAAAGCCCAATCGCTCCACAACCCCTCTAGATCTGGACGACAACAGATCTGAAAGCCTTCGATGTCTGATATTGTCATCCCCTTCGACTCTGTGTCTCATCTCCATGTTCGAAGGCTAAGGAGGCCAATCTCTACTCCCCCGCCGCGACTTCATATCGTGTCAGCTGGCCCATCCAATCTTTATCTCGCTGGACAAGATCCCCGAGGCAAGGGTGTTGATGAGTATCGGAAGCCCAATTTCCCGTCTCTCAAAGCCCAATGATATCTTTTCCTATTAGCCCATACAAAAAAACCAACCCTCAATCTGAGTAGTCAAAATCAGGTATTGGGCATGGCCCATATTTATTATAAAGTGCTGAAAAAAAATAAAGTTTTCACCTCAAATTTGGTTGAATTGGATATTTACTCTAATAATGAGAGAATACTAAAGTTTTCTAGATTATTAAATCCTGTAGTTTTTATCGAATTTATTTTTTCTATTGAGAGAAGACAAAAGTTTTCAATTCCACCATCTTCCATCTCTTTTGTGAGATTGGTCGTATTTTCTTCTCTTTCTTAGAGAGTGATCGAATTCTCGAGCTATATGCCGGGTTTTTCAAAGTCACAATAGAAAGTGACTATCCTGAGACTCTCCGGTCTTGCCGCGAAGATCTTCTTGACGCATCCGAGGCATGTCTTGGATTCGTTGTCCATCTTCCACGATGATCTATTCGCTTTAATTTTTATCGCATTTCAATGATGTTGTATTAATGTTGGAGGATGCTTAATCTCCTCACTTTGTACTTTGATTTTTTAAATGAATGAAGTAACCTTGTTCAAAAAAAAAAAATGATGCCGTAAGCTAATGTTTATTTTTTTTTGTAAAGAGGCACGGCTCTGGCTCTATATAGGAGGCGCTTCTTTGGTCGTTCTATGATGTTCTCATCTGATGAAGGAGGCGCTTCTTTGGTCGTTCTTTTAGTCATAGCTCTTAAAGATTATGGAGATTTAACAATGCAAATCTCGACAACAAAGACAGAGAACGCAAAACAACATGTAGCAGAAAGCAATTCATAATGTCGAGGAATGTTAAAACATTATTACACTAAACCTACGTTGTTTTTGTGTATGATGAAAATATAATCACACAAAGCTTCTCTAAAACTCAAATATGTCATTAAGTGAACCGTTTCTTGGTCCTAAGACTAAATACATTAGTTCGAAGTCTATGGTATGCAACGCCAAAGTAAGAGATATATCAAATCATTGATTTTGGGGATGGACACAAACACCATGAAAGATCGCAAAATGCCAAATATTATGTCTTGAGAGTATAAAGAAGCCGAGAAATCGTAATGCAGTAAGATTGTGACAATAACTTAAGAACATGCAATCTCATGCCAAGGGAGTTTGATTTGGAAAACCGAAAACACCCCATGAGACACTATTCATCCATCAAATTCACAAGTAATATTTAATCATATTTGCAGAAATGATAGAACATCAAATATTATGATTGCAGATCGAAATTAGACCCCACTGTTTAATACTCAGCAATCGAACTAACAATGAATCAGAAGAGATATGAAAGGTTAATGAGTTCTAGAATCTGATACTGTGCTTTCATATCCAGATAACGATACAACTTTCTTTACCAAAAATATTTCTTTTACAACAAAGACCATCCTCTGGTTTACATAACATCAAATCTCTAAACACAATTAAATCACTTAAGTTATAATAACGAAACTCAAACCGTTTTTAAGGCCATTTTTGTTGTCTTGATATTGTCAAAGCCATCTCTTCCCATGTTTCTAGAACATATCTTACACAAATGCATAATTATAATTATGTTAAAACTATAGGTTTGTTCAAGTTATCGCCAAGACGATGAATTTTAGATTTGGACAGCTTTCAAGAAACGTTGGAAGGAAGTTCAAGTCAAGTGTAGAAAATGTTGCTTCCAAACTGGACAGGTTCCTAAGTGTTCGGTTGTTTCTTGGAACCTGTCCAGTTTGGAAGCAACATTTCTACCATTGAATTGAACTTCCTGCCAAGGTTTCTTCGAAGCTATCCGAACCTAAAATCCATCGTCTTGGTGATAACTTGAACTAACCTAGAGTTCTAACATAATTATGCATTTGTGTAATATATGTTGTAAAAACAGGGGAAGAGTATCGAGATATTGAAAAGAGATTTTATGTATACTGTAAAGAGAGCAATACACGGTTATATACATGTTTAGAACGTATCTTAGCCAATAAATGAGAAAGATTGTTAGAAAATATAAAGCAGAAAATACGAACACCACTACAGGAAAACTGTCCAATTTTGACCATCAATTTGGTCTAAAATTGGTGAAAATCAACTATTTCTGGCTAGTATTTGACCAAAATTGATTAGTCAAACACCGGTGGTCATAGATAGATTTTGGTAAAAAAATAGTCGTAATCACTAATTACTTGTAATTTCTAGGAGTGAGGGATATGATTTGTGAAGATACGGTATCCCAATACTTATTCTTACATAGCATTTTCTTTGCCATTTTCGTTGTGTTTCGTATGTTAAGAACTAGTATAAATAAAGTAAAGTAAACTAAACACTGACTGACACCATTGTCCTAATGTTTTGCCCTAGTATTATGTTTTTGACACAATTTGTTAATTTTGTGATCGACGGTTGAATTTTAACTAATGTTTAGTGAGAAGTGGATTTGTAGAATATTTGGTGCAAAAGAATTCTTCTAAAAAAATGGACGGTGAATCAATTCCTCCATCACTCAAAGATTCATGTTTTTCAATGAAGAATCAATGCCTCCATCACTAAAAGAGTTAAATTCATTCCTTGAGAAAGTTTTTGAAAATTTTCAAAAAATGTCATTTTTCAAATGCCACTTTACAAAAATGTCATATTTTTACAATATTTGCGAAAATGCTACTTTTTCAAAATTATTTATTCATTATATCATTTATGTTTGGGTTAACTATGTTGGATTAGAGTTTAGTTTTGAGGGGTTAAGAAGTTTTAGAGGTCAAAAGATTTTTTAGGGTTTAAATTTTAAGATTTAGGTTTTAAAAAAACATAATTAGTGACATTTTTGTAAATGGATACAAAAAAATGTAGACATAAAAAATGACATTTTTGCAAATGTCCTAAAGTTTTTTACAAGATTTTATGATAGTGTTATTTTTCAAAAATGATATATGCTTTAGTTTAGTTTTTTTTTTCCAGTGAAGAGTCAGATCTTTCTTTTTTTAATGTTGATGGAAGGTTTCACCGGTCTTTCACGAAGGGGTCTTTGACCAGAAAGGGTCATAATCCTAATGAAGAATCAATTCCTCTATCACCGAAAAAGTAATTAAATTCCTTCCTTTATTTTTTTCAATGCAAATTAAACATACATATCAGAAGTAAAATGTGTGAGAATTTACAAAACTCAATAGGGTCGATTCTGTTTTTACTTTATTATATTTTGGTTAGCAACTTTCTCATGTATATAAGAGTCGTTATAACAGAGTCCAACCCAAATCGTCTTGCACCTCTCGTCTTCCCTTCTTTGGTGATATGTTTCCTTCAAAGAATAATCTCTCCACTCGCCCGATGATGGTGAACTGCTCCGGTTGCCGAACGCTTCTCCAGCTCTCGTCCGGTGGTCGATCTATTCGTTGCGCTCTCTGCAAGGCCGTTACTCATATCGCTGCCTCTCCCCGCATCCAAGCTCCTCCTCCCGGTCAGCTACCTCACCCACACGGCAAGAAGAGGGCCGTGATCTGTGGTGTTTCGTACTTTAACACTCCCTCCGAGCTCAAAAGCTGCCTCAAAGACGCAAAATGCATGCAACACCTTCTTATTAACAAGCTCAAATTCCCCCCTGATTCCATTATCATGCTCACCGGTATTATTTCTATCTCGTAAGTTTCTTCTTAAGTTTCTTTGTTTCTTGCAGCTCACTCATATATAAGTGTTGATGCAGAGGAAGAAACTCATCCAAGTCATATCCCGACCAAGCAAAACATAAGGATGGCCATGTATTGGCTTGTACAGGAGGGATGTACTTCTGGCGACTCGCTTTTCTTTTACTTCGCGGGCCACGGTTCGCAACAAACAAACTACAACGGTGATGAAGTTGATGGCAAAAATGAAACACTCTGTCCTCTTGATTTTAAAACTGAAGGGAATATTGTAGATGATGAGATAAACCATACTATTGTTCGCCCTCTTCCACATGGTGTCAAGCTCCATGCGATTATCGATGCTTGCCATAGTGGTACCGTCATGAATTTACCATACCAATGCAGAATGAACATAGCCGGGCAGTATGTGTGGGAGAATCATCAGCCAAAGGCAGGTGTGTGGAAAGGAACAGCTGGAGGAGAAGCCATAGCAATCAGTGGATGTGATGATGACCAGCTTTCAGACGACACACCAGCACTCTCAATGGTCACCTCTACAGGAGCTATGACTTTCTGTTTTATTCAAGCGATAGAACGCAGCGGCGCACAAGGCATAACCTACGGAAGCATTATGAATTCGATGCGTACCAGAATAAGAAACACGAGAATTAAGCTTGGTGGTGGTTTTGTTACGACAATGGTGAACATGCTTACTGGTAATAGGAGACTGAAACAAGAGCCTCAATTAACTGCCAGTGAACCATTCGATATCTATGCAAAGACTTTCACTCTCTAGTGAAAACAAGCCCACTCTTATGTATAGAGAGTGTGATGATTATCTGTCCATTTCAACCTTTTGTTTTGTTTTTCTTTCAAAATAATCTGACAAGTCTTTGATTTATTAGAGTTTCCACAATTTATTTGGCAGTACGAGACCTTTTGGATTTTTATTTATTTATTTATCCTTCGATTATTGACAAATGTATGTTTACATCTATTGATTAGTGACAAATGACAATTCAAAATAAGATATCTTTTCTTAGTTTATTTTTTTTATTTCCATTATTTTTTTGTGTTGGGATATTCGGCCTGTTATTATTTTAATTGAAAAACTGATACATCATACTTAATCATAGTATCAGATTATAGAAGGACTAAAAACACAATCAAACGATTTGGGGAATGTTGAAAACATTAGCATGGGAATCTAAATAGAGATAGACTCTGTTGCAACAAAAATCTTGAAACCCAACTCTTCCTTGTGGGACAATCACTACTGTCACATTTGGATTCTCTTTTTCGATAGTCCTTTTAGCAATTTGTCCATTTTTTCCTCTCAATTATTTCCACAAAAATTTTGCTCCTGAGTAAATAACATAATATTGATATACTCCTAATTACTTTGAAAAAAGAAAGAAAAAATGAATAAAATTAGATTTTGAAGTATACCCTGAGCACAACATGTTGGATCGCCTCAACCAGCACTCACCCACGGAGGATAATGAGGCCAATGAGACATCGTTTCTTATTCTATTTCTTAATTTTATTTTACTTGAAATCTGACCATAACTTCTCTTTAACTATAAAATAGTTACTTGAAATCTGACCATAACTTCTCTTTAACAAAATAAATGGTATTTCAAATATGAAAAGATATTACCTCTTACGTTGACCAATTTATACCTCTTAAGGATTGTTGACCAAATTATACCTCTTATTTATTCATTAATCATTAGAAATTTGACTAGTATTATACTTTCTCGGTTTCTAAATAATTGATTTTTTAAAATTTTTACAGATATAAAAAAATAATTAAATTTTAACTATAAATGTAATATTTTGTGCTAAACAATTTTCTATAATTTTTAGGCAGTAGTAATTCAATAAAATCAATTAATATGTTTTGAAATTCGGGAAAACGGTCATTTTAATATCGAACTATCCGGTTTGAGTTAAAATAAGTACCAACTTTCTAATGAGTAAAAAAATATCAAACTTTGGTTGACTCGGCCAAATTAGATATAGAACTAGTCAACTTTAACAGCCGTTAAAAACCTTTAACTACCGTTTATTTTATCTGTTAAGTTTCAAAACAGCGTCGTTTTGAAATTAGAAAAAAACCTCATAAGATCATTTTAATAACAAAATTTCCATTTTGAGCCAAAAAAATACCAACCTCTTAATGAGCCATAAAATACATGAACTTATGTTGACTCAACCAACTTAGGTATAAATAATGTTCTAAAATACGTTATACGCTAATTGGGCGGTGGACCACCATATAGGATATAGACGTATATGCGGGCGTTTATACGGTGGTTATTTTTTAATATTTATATATAAATATAAAAATATATTTTGTTTTAATAGGTAACAGAAAAAAATATTATCATGAATTCTATAAAAAACTTAAATAAATAACATTAACATAGTAGTTTTAATTCAAATAGTAAAATTAGTCACTGGGTATAAAATTAGTCAACTTTAGCCAGAACCAAGGTCTGGAGACATGGAGAGCCGAGATCCTTGAAGGCCATAGCCTGAGTCGAGAGACATGTTAAAACACGAGATCATTGGAAACCGTAACCTGAATTCGTAGACCTGGAAGGGCGAACCTGCTCCTTAGGACCGAGCTGCATAGGAGTGATATCCTCAGCAATTACTATCTCTTTTCTTTTTTGGAAAAAGAATAGAAAATTCAACTATTAGGCCCGTCCGAGGTTGCCAAAACCTCGGGATTACTTCTAATGACCCATGAGTACTTAGCGGTAAAGTAAAAGAAAATTAACGATACTTAGCGGTAAAGTAAAAAAAAACTAACGACCCCAAACGGAGTAATGATTATACTTAGATGGAGTTTTGACGATGAGTCTTCTTTCATCTGCTCGTTCTTTGTTTCTTCGTTCTTGAAATGTTGATCGAATCTTTTTGGTGCCTTGATGTCGTTGTCTGCTCTAAGTGCGAAGCCGATCAAGCTTCTGAGGATCTCATCTCTCCATTTCTCTGGACCTGGACTCTGATCTTAAGTTAACTAATTCTATACGTAATTTGGTTAAGTCAACATAAGTTTGTGTATTTTATGGCTCATTAAGAAGTTGGTATTTTTTGGGCTCAAAATGGAAAGTTTGGTATTAAAATGATCTTATGAGGTATTTTTATTTTAATTTTAGAACGCGCCGTTTTGAAACTTAACGAATATAATAAATGGTTTTTTAACGACTGTTAAAGTTGACTAATTTTATACCTAATTTGGTCGAGTCAACCAAATTTTGATATTTTTTTGACTCATTAGAAAGTTGGTACTTATTTTGGCTCAAAATGGATAGTTCGGTATTAAAATGACCGTTTTCCCGAATTTCAAAACATATTAGCAGAGAACTCAAAACAACGCTATTTTGAAACTTATCAATCTTTTAGAAACGGAGGGAGTATGTTATTCGAATATGAAAGTTATGTTTTGATGGTAGTGAGTTGGCTATCAAATTTAGATTGTAGTTTCCAAAGAAACGAATAATTCTATAAATGTTTTGGTCAAATATGTTTCCTTATAAAATCTATTATAGCAAGAAATCTGTCAAATTTTAACATTAAAACCATTTTTTTTTTTGTTAATTTATCTAGAGAACATTGACGGTCTTTTTTTTGGTCAAACCATTCTAATATTAAATTTGGCCTTAGCCCATTACACAATTCAAGCCCATCTTGGCCAAATGATCAGCATCTATGTTTGCCGATCGAGGGATATAATTGAAAACAACAGAGATAAACAATGCAGAGCAAATTCTAATACCCTCGATGATTCCGTGAATTTCTGGTATTAGTGAACCCGAATTGATTGCACGTATCAGCGTTTGGGAATTCGGATTAAAGATGGCTTTCTGGTGGTTCAAAGCTAGAGCTTGTAGGGTAGAGGATTGTAACGCTAACGCTTTGGCTACTAGGGCCGAAGAGACGTTACGACGAGCCGACGAGTGTTCCATGATTGGGAGTGCAGTGGACGCAATAGTCCAGCCGATTCCAGCCATGTCCAATTTAACCCTCCAAGCTGCATCGGTGAAACAAGTGATGTATCCGTCCAAATTGGATCGAGGATTCTGAAATTGGATCGACGGTCTCACTACCGTGGATTTTGAGGGACTCGCTTGAGCATGTGACCATTCCCTGGCATCTTGAATGGCTTTATGGATGGTTTCAGTAGCCGTAAAGCCACAAAGCCCAACAGATCCAAGGGGATAGGACTCCTTTATCGAGTCCGAAAGGTGGCAGCGTGTACAAGTTCTTAACCAAGGCGAGTCCTGTGTGTACATCTACGATCTGGGAGGAGTCAAAACCTTCAGAGGTAATCAACCTCCATATTTCAGTAGCAAAAGGGCACAGAAACAGTAGATGAAGGATCGATTCTGAGAAGACTCCTCGGTGTTCAAGCCAACTTATAAACTACCAGAAGTCATCTTTTTCATTATCCAAGAAGACTCCACTACAAATTAAAGCTATAATGAAGCAAATCCTACAAATTGAGATAGAAAGCGGAGTAGGAAAGTACTTAGGTCTACCTGAACATTTTGGAAGAAGCAAACGTGATCTCTTTGCTTCCATTCTTGACAAGATCAAACAAAGAGCAGCAAGCTGATCTACTAAGATGCTTTTAGGAGCTGGAAAGCTAATCTTACTGAAAAGTGTTCTCTCAGCCATGCCTACATACGCTATGACTTGCTTCAAGATACCCCAGTTTCTCTGTAAACGAATACAATCTACTTTGACTCGCTTCTGGTGGGATTCTTCACCTGAGAAGAAGAAAATTAGCTGGGTGGCTTGGGAAAAAATGGCAAAACCCAAGTGGTTGGGAGGACTTGGATTCAAAGATATCAACAACTATAACGATGCACTTCTTGCCAAATTCAGTTGGAGAATCTTAAACTCACCTACATGCATTCTATCCAGACTACTTATTGGTAAATACTGTGTGGATACTTCCTTCCTAGAATGCTCAGCCCCTACAATGGCATCACATGGATGGAAAAGCTTACTAATGGGACGAGACTTACTTAAGAGACACCTGGGATGGGCAGTTGGAAACGGAAAGGATATAAACCTGTGGAGTGATGCATGGCTGTCAACTCAAGAGTGTATCCGTCGAATGGGACCAGCCCCATTTGGCCAACTTTCTTTGTAGGTCAGTGATCTGATCCATCCACAATTGAATACCTAGAACGAGGAAAAGATTGATCAAGTCTTACCGTATTACAAAGATAGGGTCTTCAAACTACAACATAGCCTTTTGGGAGCTCCGGATAAGAGAATATGGACAAGAAACCCATATGGAGAATAATCCACAAGTGCATGGAACACCGAGGAGTACTTAAGGATCGATCCCACGAGGACTAAAGATTGCACACTAGAGATGCGAGAAACAAACTAAGCTATAGCAAATGTTTTTGGGGTTTTTTAGTTTTTTAAAATGCTAAGAAATGAAAGAAAATGAAATGCAAGAAGATAAACAAGATAAAAACATTGGACCATGAAGTTAAGTATCATAAGAATGGACTAACAATCAAACAATGATGTCAAAAAGTTGAATCAACACTATCCTGGACAATAGAATATTTATTCTTTAGGTTAGTCCACGCCAATGGTAAAAACCCCTTCCTCTAATCACATTCAAGATTCGCGGTCAAGCATTCCATCTCAATGATTAGACAAGCATTAATATACTCCCATTTTTGTCACAAGAGTTCATAGAACCACGGTCAAGTAGTTATGTGACCCAAGCTCAAAAGAGGTTTGGTTCAAACACTTCCACAAACACCTTCCGGGTATGAAAATGCCTAAAGATCTTTCGAGTGATCAAGTCAAAACTAGCATTAAAAAACAACCTAAGTGAAGGATCTAACAAAGATCAACCATAATAATCATCGTGTAACTATCAAAGCATTCTAATCTAGCATAATTCATGATCCAACAAAAGAGAAAACATGGATCATGGGCGAAGGTAATTGATGTGAGAAGACTAACAATTAACTAATGATGTTAGAACTAACAAGCATACTCAATTCCATGACAAAGATCACACAAAATAGATTAATTCACTCCAATGATAATAATCCATTTACTAGTCACTTAATTAAGCTAATCTTCCAATTGCAATTAAGAGATCAATAATCATTAAATTCAAGTCCACAATATCAACTAATCACCTTAAACATCAATTTCCATTGGTTAAGAATGAAGAGCAAGTTTAAGATTGGTCTAGACATTTCATCGAACACCTTCCGGACGTAAAATGTCCATGGTCTAGAATTTGAATACTTAAGACAAATCTAGCATTAAGCATCTCTTAAACCTTAGAAATCACATGAATCTAACCCTAAATATCATCAATCAATCAAAAATCAACCTAATCTACCTAGCCCATATCCCAACTAAAAAGATTAGCTCATAAACATGATGAAGAACAAAGAGAGAGATATGAACGAAATAAAGATAGATAAATAAAAGATAGAGGTGAAGAATCCTTCTCTAAAGTGGCATGAGGAGATGAAAATTTATCCAAAATATCAAAAGAGAGTTTGGATCAAAACCCAACTCTAGAGGAGAGGAAACTTAGGTTTTCTTATGTCTAAGAACATATTTATAGTACATAAAAACGTCAACAAAAATAAGGAAAAGTCAATGCAGAGAACATAAATATTTTGATCCAAATTTCGACCCAGCCAGATCGAGCGGAATGAAGCAGAAAACATGTTTTCTGTGTGCTTTTTTATCGACCTATATTTCGATCCAAGGGGTCGAAATTCCTTCAGTTCTTCTTGAAATCCATTTCTTCACTTTCTCTTGTCTAGTCTTTAGATCTTCTTGAAAGTCTCTTCCTCCACGTCGAAATTGACATTCTTTTGCACCCATTTGAGCTCACCAAAGCCTCTCCAAGAACTATTCCAAGTACCTAAGAGAAAATAAAAATGTACAAAAATTCAAAGAAATGGATTCTAGACTATAAATGCATCCTACATCAAAATGAGACTCAAATATGATAAAAAAGACACAAGTGTTGTGCAAATGTAGATGAAAAACCATGGAAATGCGATCTTTAAAGAGGTAAAAACGCTACACATAATTCATTGATGGTCTTAGGCATGATTCCGGTCTGGAAGAAGGATTTGACTTCTGTGATGATATCAGCTCCAACAATATCCCAATTTGAATGGAAGAAACAGGCTGAAAAACCATCAGGTCCAGGAATTTTATTTGGTTGTATAGAGAACATTGCTTGCTTTATTTCTTCTGGAGTTGGTTCCATTATCAAAGATCGATTCATTTCCTCTATGATGACATGTTTAATAGCAGCATCAACCACCTCATTTAAGGTCATGGGATTGGATTCTTGAGAAGTGAACAGCTTTTGGAAGTAGCTAGTTATGACATTAACAATCTTCTCTTCTTCAAAAACAGGTTGGTCTTCTTCATTTTCCAACACTGAAAATTTATTCCTTGCAAACCTAGACTTTGTTGAAGCATGGAAGTAGCCAGTATTATGATTTCCAAGAGATAACCATAATTGTCTACTTCTTTGTTTCCAGTAGTGCTCTTCTTCTTTGTATGCCAGCTTCAGCTTGTCATTGATTAACTTAATCTGTTCATTTTGCACCGAAATATCTGCCATTGCATCATCCAGTTCTTGCTTTAGCTTCTCTATCACTACTTTGCTATTTCTCTGTTGTTGTCTGTTCCATTGTACAATGGCCTGTCTTCAATGTGCAATCTTTTGCTGTACAAGGAGATTTTTACCCTCAGAAGTTTAACTTTGTTTTTATGTATTGGAATGGTTTTATGAATTGTACTTAGAATCACGTTTATTTTGGATTGGTTCGAATATTTTTAGGTATTTCATATGCTTTTGAATATATACGAACAAAAATAATCGAACCACAAAAAAAAATGGTTATCCGATCAGTTAACCACCCAAATTAAGAGGATACCTAACCGAAATTCAAAAATACCTGAACAATACCTAAAATTCTGTCTTCTGGTACCAAAGATACCCTATCTAAACCCCAACTGAGTATCCGTATGCAAAGGCATACCGTTAATCTAACGTTAAAAATATTCCGTAAATGTTTATATCAATTCAAGTGGAATTGATCTTCTATGAAATGCTTAGTGTTTCTGGCTACTACTTGTTTTGTCATAGATTTTCATTATCTGCAAATTTGTCATAGGTTGGACCGCAAATCCGTTTTGTAATGAATGTAAATTTTTAAGCGTATATGTCCTATGGTGTGGAATGGATTAAATTCGACCCATGGATTTCAGCCCATTATATATATATATATATATATATATTGGTTTTGATAAACTCTATCGGCTGATCCGGTTAGCCCCGGTAGGAATAGGCCGAAGTGCTACGGAGTGAACTTCTCCATAAAGGACCACCACAATGCATGATCCAAGTTTGGAGTGTATTCCGACTAATGTACGGGGGTAATCAGACTGCCTGCATTTCTGACTACCAAATAAACCATTTGGGTCAAGACGCAACTGACAGACTTCCCAGCAAAGTATGGTTAACACCGAGTGAGGAAGATCGAACCTAGGACCTTCACCCTTTCTCCATGGCACTAGCCCACTACCTTCTGGGCTGTGTGCATATATTTCAGTTGCACTCATGTTTTAAAGAAAAAATTTGTAGCTAAGATTCTAAGAACGTTCAAATCATAAACTTTAAGTGTGTTTAAAACCCATTTTGACAAAATGCTAGTTTACTAATCAAACCTTTGTACGGGTCCGAAGCACGTCGAATTTTGAGGGTACAATTGTCTATTTGATTGACATGAAGATATTTATTAACTAACCTAAAAACTGATTGACACCATTGTCCTAATGTTTGGCCGAAGTATTATGTTTTTGACACCATTTGTTAATTTTGTGATCAACGGTTGGATTTTGATTAATATTTAGTAATCCCACTCACTTTCCTAAAATATGCACGTATAGTGAGAAGTGGATATGTAGAATATTTGGTGAAAAAAGAATTCTTCTCAAAAATGGACGGTGAATCAAATTCTTCCATCACTCAAAGAATTCATTTTTTCAATGGAGAATTAATTCCTCCATTGTTCGGGATATCAATCCCGTTGATTATGTAGTTCACATTAACTTGTATTTCCTTTCATAGTTCTTAGAGATCTCTCTGTTTATAAAAGTAGGTCATTGCTCCTTCGCATACATAAGCTTGTAAAAACCTCATAATGAACATACAGAAATTCTCTCAACTCTTATTGTGCCTCTCTGAATCGTATCATGGTATTGAAATACCATTGTTTGCAGTTCATGGTATTCTTACAAGAGTTATGATAGTGGTATTTTTTCAAAAATGATATTGATGATATGGTTAGTTTATGTCTCGATGACTAGTACACGTTTTGTCACCGATTACTCTACTATGATTTTTATGGTGATGCAAAATTGTAAATCAACTTTAATGTTACTCATTGAGGATCAATTCCTCTATCACCGAAAGAGTTAAATTCTCTCCTTTATTTTTTTCAGTGCAAAATGGTGTACTCGATAATATAAAAGATATACTACAACTTTAATATAAAACTTTCCTCTATCACCATATGTGTGAGGGGCAATTAACAAAAACCGAACAAGTCGATTCTGTTTTTATTTTATTATATTTTGGTTATCAACTTTCTCATTATTTATACGAGGAGTCGTAATAACAGAGTCGAACCCAAAACAATCTTCTTTGGTGATATGAATCCTTCAAAGAATAATCTCTCCGCTCCTCGGATGCTGGTGAATTGCTCCGGTTGCAAGACGCCTCTCCAGCTCCCGTCCGGCGTTCGATCCATTCGCTGCGCTCTCTGCAAGACCGTTACTCATATCGCCGCCTCTCCCCGCATCCAAGCTCCTCCTCCCGGTCAGCTACCTCACCCACACGGCAAGAAGAGGGCCGTGATCTGTGGTGTTTCGTACTTTAACACTCCCTCCGAGCTCAAAAGCTGCCTCAAAGACGCCAGATGCATGCAACAACTTCTCGTTAACAATCTCAAGTTCCCTCTTGATTCCATTATCATGCTCACCGGTATTATTTCTATCTCGTAAGTTTCTTCTTAAGTTTCTTTGTTTCTTGCAGCTCACTCATATATAAGTGTTGATGCAGAGGAAGAAACTCATCCAAGTCATATCCCGACCAAGCAAAACATAAGGATGGCCATGTATTGGCTTGTACAGGAGGGATGTACTTCTGGCGACTCGCTTTTCTTTTACTTCGCGGGCCACGGTTCGCAACAAACAAACTACAAGGGTGACGAAGTTGATGGCAAAAATGAAAGACTCTGTCCTCTTGATTTTGAAACTGAAGGGGAAATTCTAGATGATGAGATAAACGCAACTATTGTTCGCCCTCTTCCACATGATGTCAAGCTCCATGCGATTATCGATGCTTGCCGTAGTGGTACCGTCATGAATTTACCATACCTATGCAGAATGAACAGAGCCGGGCAGTATGTGTGGGAGAATCATCAGCCAAAGTCAGGTGTGTGGAAAGGAACAGCTGGAGGAGAAGCCATAGCAATCAGTGGATGTGATGATGATCAGACTTCGTACGACACACCAGCCCTCTCAAAGGTCACCGCTTTAGGTGCTATGACTTTCTGCTTTATTCAAGCGATAGAACGCAGCGGCGCACAAGGCATAACCTACGGAAGCATTATGAATTCAATGCGTACCAGAATAAGGAACACGAAACGTAGTGGTGATCTTGTTACCACAATGGTGAACATGCTTACTGGTAATATGAGATTGAAACAAGAGCCTCAATTAACTGCCAGTGAACCATTCGATATCTATGCAAAGACTTTCACTCTCTAGTGAAGACAACCCACTCTTATGTATAGAGAGTGTGATGATATTATGTCCATTAAACCTTTTGTTTTTGTTTTTCTTTCAAAAGAATAAAACAAGACTTTGATTTATTAGAGTTTCCATAAATTATTTGGCATCATTTGATAACTAACAAATGTATCTTTAGATCAGTTGATTAGTGAAAAATGACAACTCAAAATAAGATATCTCTTCTTAGTTTGATTTCCTTTGGTTTTTAGTGATGAAATTATTCGATCTTTATTATTTTAATTGAAAAACTGATACATCATATCAGATTATAGAATGACTAAGAACTGGAAACCCAACTCTTCCTTGTGGGACAATCACTACTGTCACATGTGGATTCTCTTTTTGGATCGTCCTTTTAGCAATTTCTCCATTTGTTTCCTCTCAACTCTTTTCACAAAAACTTTGCTCCTGAGTAAATAACATAATATTGATATATTAATTACAATGCAAAACAAGAGAAAAATGAATATAATTAGATTTTTGAAGTATACCCTGAGCACAACATGTTGGGTCGCCGCAAGAAGCACTCACACAAGGAGGCCAGTGAGACATCTTTTCTTATTTTATCTCTTAATTTTATTTTACTTGAAATCTGACCATAACTATACTTTTTAAATACAAAATGGTTATGTGCTTTTCTAGAAACAAAATAAATTGAATATCAAATATGAAAAGATATTAGGGAATATTTCTAAAATATCCGAACTTAATTTAATTTGCTTTAAAAATACCCGAATTATTTTGGCTATCCGAATAATACATGAAGTATTTACGGTTACCTTTTATATACTCAAACTTTCAAAATTTATAGGTTTTATACCCTCGATTCTAACGATATTAACCCGTTAACAGAAAATGATAAACAGTGTCAATTTTGTAACAAAAAAGTTCCAGAAAAATACCCGAACTTAGTTTAATTTTCTTAAACAATACACAAACCTTTTGGGTACCCGAATAATACACCGGCTATTAAGTTCGGGTATTTTTCAAGAATTTTCACTTATGTTGACCAAATTATATCTCTTAATTATTCATTAATCATTAAAATTTTGACTAGTATATATGTATGTTATTCAAATATGGAAGTTATGTTTTGATGGTAATGATTTGGCCATCAAATTCAGATTGTAGTTTCGAAAGAAACGAATACTTCAATAAATCTATAAATGCTTTGGTCAAATATGTTTCCTTATAAAATCCATTATACAGTAGCTAGAAATCTGTCAAATTTTAACATTAAAACTTTTTTTTGTTAATTTATCTAGAGAACATTGACAGTTTAACTTTGGTTTTATGTCTTGGTATGGTTTTATGAATTGAACTTAGAATCATGTCTTCATATTTTGGATCGATTCAAATATTTTTGGGTATTTCAGATATTTTTGAATAAATACGAACAAAAATAATCGAACCACAACCAAAAAAAAAATGGTTCTCCGATCAGTTATCCACCTTAATTAAGAAGATATCAAACCGAAATTCAAAAATATCTGAACAATATCTAAAACTTCTGGTATCAAAATATCCGATCTAAATCGCAATAGGGTATCCGAATGCAAGGAAGTATCTTTAATCTAGCGTTAAAAATATACCGTAAATATTTATATCAATTCATGCGGAATTAATTGTGTATTTTTAAAGAGTAAGTTAGCTTATTAGGCAGTTTTAGAAAAGTAATATGGGAGATAGACAATTCACTGTAGTAAATTTGAGAGATAGACAGTTTATACTGTTACACTAATAGAGGTTTATGTGTAAAAAGACAAAAAAGGCATATGATATTGGAATGGCCATATATGTACATTGTGACGGTGGACATGCGGTGTACACTGAATTTTAGGGTGGCCACCAGTATACGGTCGTGTACCTTTTCTGTTACACCATTGTATACACCGTCTAGCCACCGGTACAGTACTGTGTACATCGTCCGGCCACCGGTACATCATCGTATATAGTTTTCAACACCACCGCTCGACCACTGGTACACCATCGTATACATTCTCTGGAACACCGTTTTGTAGACCCTCCGGTACATCGTCATGTACACCCTCCGTGTACACCTTTTGGTATATGACCGTGTACATCCTCCGATCACCGTCCACTCTGTTTTGATCACCTCCCTCACTACCGATTTTGTTCAATTTGCAGTTCTTTATATTTAGTTTGCAATTCGATATCTTTAGGTCACAGCCATGGTTTGTGCTTCCTCTTCTGTTTACACAAATTGGAGAAGGAGAAGAAATCATAGATGTTTAGGTTAGATTTGCTCATGGAGGGAGTGGATCTCATTTTTAAACTATGAAACTAGATTTTGACCCGCACTTTGTGCGGGAACATACGTTTTTTATGTTGTAAGCTAAAATTTCGGATTGTGTCTTATATAATATGTTCAAAGTGTGATATGTATTGTTTTAGTTAGTAAGTAGAATCGATTATATTGAAAAAGTATGATTAGTTTTTTTAGTTTGAAGGTAGAGAATAAATATGTTAAGTATTGAATTTTATAATGAATAATCATTGTAATTGGTATACATAAATTATAATATTTAGTTTTGTGCATGTACGAATGTCTGTCGTATTAATTATTTAGTTTTGTGCATATACGTATGTATGTTGTATTTACTTATGAAATAAGAATAGATTATAATATGGCAAACGTACTGAATCTCTATGTAATAAAACAAATCTAAAATAAGTAAAAAAAACCAAAACATGAATTGTAGGTGTAACTCCGAAGATTTGATCGAAAACGCAAAACAATAATACTTGAGAGTCTCCATCGCTGAAGATTGATCAAACTCTTTAATCAAGTTCAGAAACTAATCCGTAAAAAATATATATATATATATATTTAAAAAATGAAGCACTTGTAAGAGACGAATTTGAAAGAAGTTGAATAGATGAATATCCATACCTTCATCACACAACAATTGCGAGTCAATATTTTGGAAAACCTCTTTGAAAACAACGTTCATAGTCTTCTTCTGAGTTTTACCATCGCTATCTACAATAAGAACTTTCAAACCTTTCTTGGAAGTCACTCTAGAAATAGCCACATATAGCTGACCATGCGAAAACACTGGCCAAGGCAAATACAACCCAACTTCTCTAAGAGACTGTCCTTGACTTTTGTTGATGGTTATCGCAAAGGCAACAGATAAATGTAGCTGTCTACGACGCATTTTGAAAGGTAATCTTGTGTCTGAATGAGTAATCAATAACCTAGGAATCAAAACCTTTCGACCAATATTGTCTCCTGTAATAACACTTGCTTCAATCATAAACTCGTACATTTGTGTCACTTGAAGCCTAGTACCATTCATCAAGCCTTCTTTCGGATCGTAATTCCTAAGTAACATGACCGGACAACCAACCTTTAGTCGTAACTCATGATTCGGTAACCTAGGAACCTTAATGTTATTAAGAAAATCTGGAGTGAAACCATAATCCTTTAATGAAATCTCATTAGAAGGATCGATACTATCAGCACTTAGGTACACCTTCTCTTCACATGTTTTCGAAATACCGCAAAATGTTATTAATAAATTTAGTTAAGCCAATGAATATTTAGTAAATTGTACCAAAAATTCTATTGTAGACTAACCTTGCAATTGAGAAAGCATATATTCATTTATCTGATTCACATCATCATTTGTAAGACACAAAATTGCTCTCTCTTGCCAGAATTCTGGTTCTTTATCTTCTTCCAAAGCTTGCAAATCTCCATAAACAGTTTTGGTGATAGTTTCAATTGGGTCATTTGAATATGTAACAAGAAACTCATCTGGAATATCAATAAGTGATTCCCCATCATTAGAATCACCAATCTTACCATCACCAACATCTAAAATCCACTTTGAAAATTCCGTAAGATCTTTTGCTTCATCAAATGTCAAATTATTTGAAAGCAGACGCATGTTCTTCATAAGTTTCAACACTTTACAATGCTTCCAAATATAAGACGCATTTAAAGCAGCCAATACGATATCTGCTCGACTACCACCATTAATAACAGGAAGCACTTGCCTGAAATCTCCTCCAAAAAAAACCATTTTGCCTCCAAAAGGCTTGTTATCTTCATTTCCAATGATATCCGATAAACTTCTATCCAAAGACTCGAAACAATATTTGTTCATTATTGGAGCTTCATCCCATATTATAAGAGATGCTTCCTTAACTAAAGCAGCAAGATCCGATCCACGACTCATTTTACACGTAGAAAACTCATCAGGATTAATTGGTATTCCAAATCTTGAGTGAGCTGTTCTACCACCTTGTAAAAGTAGAGAAGCAATTCCGCTAGAAGCAACATTTAGGACTATTTCACCTTTGCATCTAATAGCAGAAGAAAGAAGAGTCGATAGAAACGTTTTCCCAGTACCTCCAAATCCATATACAAAGTAAACACCACCTACTTTGTTTGAGACTGCTCCAATAATCTCATCGTAAATTTTCTTTTGCTCAGCTGTTACCTTTTGGATGTCCTTATCATGACTGATTTTCAATTCGTCTGTGTTGTACCTTTGTTCATCAATAATCAGAAATTAGTATCATCTTTACCATCTCTTGGAGGTTGTGGCATAGAAGTAAAGTACATCAATGAGCTTCCACTGCTTCTCAAAATATTCTCTAAATCTTCAAGTGCATATCTCTTTTTGTCATCATCACTTAAGCAGAGATCTACAAACAAATATGAAGGAATAAAGTTTGAATCAATGATATGATTAACAATAAAAAAGCTTGTGTGAAGGTAATTAGCTAGCAAACCTGGTCTGTTAAAATATCGTCTCTTTGAACTCTCAATATCGTCTGACAAAATATCCCAAGTATGTTCCCAAACTCTTTCTGGCTGAGATAAACTACCAGATAAAAGCATAACCGCAAAAACTGATCTTAAAAATTTCCCTGTTCCAGCAAAGCTTGCCCTTTTAAGATCATCAATATATTCCTGGTCGTCCTCGAGTAAACCTCTAGCAAAGTACACATCCTTGAACGTTGGGTAAACAATGCCGTTATAAGTTCTTATATCCTCAAAACACGTAGGACCCCTTACAATGTTCAAAAGAATCCTAAAATAATAAGCTTCTTCTAGTCTACGTGGAACGTAATTTATCCTTCCGATGGAAAACCCCCTTTGACGTTTCTTGAACATTTTGAACGTAGAATCCCATGTGAAGTGATTAGGAATCTCAGCAAAAGTCAGCTTTTTTGCAAGATCATCAACTTTACAAATATCAAACCAAGGTAACAACTTTGTTTTTTTCATTGTTTCTCTGTCCAAAACTATTTCAACTTCATCATCGTCTTTAAAATAAACCATTTGTTTACCTGGAAGATGGAAAGCAAGCTTTTCGACGGAAGTAGAACGATAATGTATAGGAAATTTCAGAATTCGCCATGCAGCTTCGCAAGCAGATACGTATCTGAAAATTTTAAACTCGATAAGATATATATCATAGAATTAAGCAATGAAGTTACTCAATAAAAACATAGTATTTACCTGCATCTGAGGACCTCTCCCTTTTGGAACACACTTGTCGACCTCTCCCCCTAGCGAAGTAAATGAGAACAACATGTTGTAAGCTCGGATATTATCACGATAATGTTTGCTGAGATCATCGTCTCTTGTAAACAAATCATTGATACATTCGGGTGACTCCCGTAAATAAGGCAGCTTCACTTCTCCTTTAGCACAACAAAGAGTGAACACCGGATTTAAAACTTGTCTTCTTTTATTTATGCGTTCGCCATACCAAAATTTTGCTCCATAATATTTACACAAATAGTCTGGATCTCCATCATCTATATAGTCAGCATTATTTTAAGTGTAACAAAATAAATCTAAAATGAACAACAATTAGTATAAATGACGTAAAATATTTTAAATAAATACCTTTATATTTCTTGGATGTTTTTAAAGTAGTAGAACATTTCCTACCCAAATTTCTTTTCGATACCAGCTTTGACATAGAATCCCGATTTACATGTTTGAATGTCGTTTGAGGAGAGTCCGCATAATCTAATTCAACAGAAGAGTCATCCAAATCATCATCTTCAGATTCATCTTGACTACTACAATCAAAATGGTGTCGAACATCCTCTTCATCTGAGATAGTATAAAAAAAATATTACTTTTAACACTATGTGATGGTTTTAAACTATATACATATTATAGATTAATGAATGATTGAGATTAACACTCACCATCGGTTGATTCTTCTAACAAATCTTGGCAAAAGTTTGCATCATTCAGTTTATTGGCTTAGTTTTGATCCTTCTGATTTTTTCTAAGACCTATTAAAAACCATAAAATAAGAAATACAGTAAAAGATTAATCCGCAACATGAATGACAGAATCTCTGAATTGTAAACAAAGTTACCAGAACCAGAAGTTTGATCCATTGTAAAGGAATCATGTATATGTTTATCTTGAATAACTCGATTAGTCTTGCATTTCGAGAGAAAGCTGTTTTGAAAAGTTTGACCCACAAACTTCTTTGATCTAAAGTCTGTAGATATTCAAATAAGTTTAGCCCAATTAAAAACAAAGACTAAGTTATCAAGAATAGGGAAAAAATACTAAATATAAATAAACCAAATAACGTACTTGGTAAGTTATGGGCCGAATCTTGAATATAAGAAATCAAAGTATTGAACATTGGAGTACTTGAAGGTTGCCTAAACTGAGTGATGCAAGAGTCCATCACTTTTTCTTAATAAAAGAAAAGATAAACCAAAAGAAAGCAAATCGTTAACAAATTTATAAAAAATAGAGTATGTGACGACCCAACCCGTCATAAATAATGATCCTCAACGGTCCAATAAACAAACAGCGCGGAAACAATGATTCAAACAATCAAATACAATTATCGTTCAACAAGCCCACACTTATTATTTCTAGTTCAATTCGGTAATACACATAGTTCTGAAATTGCTAACACCCTAGCAATTATAACTTATTACACGAAAACGAGCCACTAGATCATTCCCCTCGTCCCGGCCATGATTCCACGATCACTGACTGTCTTTACCTGCATCACATGGTTATAAGAGATGCGTGAGTATTATCATAAATACCCAGTGAGACGGTCATCCCATCTACAGGCTATACACACAGGCATAACCAACAGATACAATACCAGGATGAACAAACAATAATGCATCACACAACAACCAAACGAGAACGACACGTTCAATATGTCAAACTGACGGCAATCGAAAACCCGTGTCGACCGACACACCCCAACTGTGTCGATCGACATAGACCACTCTGCTCGACTCCCCTTGAGTCAAAACAACCGTCTGCACAAAATCCACCAAAACAACATACAAGAATCGACCCAAACAACACACAATCGCATCTTATCAATTCCTTTACCCATATAAACCTATGGTCACACACTCACCTCGAATTCGGATAGAAGAGGATAAGAATCCGACGAAGAACACGAAGACCAAATCCGAAATCCTTCACCGTACGACCCTCCCACAAGCCTAATAAGATTGAGGAACACGAAGGAAACAACACCAACAACCTCTCCTCTCAATCCTCTCACTTTCTCTCTCAAAAACCGTTGATTTCTGCCCAGAAATCTGATTTTCGACTTAAATAGCCAGACCAGCCGACACTGTGTCGATCGACACACCCAACTTGTGTCGATCGACGCATGACCAATCAATACGTCAAACTGACGGCAATCGAAAATCCGTGTCGATCGACACACCCAACTGTGTCGATTGACACAGCGCTCGCTGCTCGACTTCTCTTGAGTCAAAACAACCGTGTCGATCGACACACAAACTTTGTGTCGATCGACACCCATCCAAAAATTACTTTTTGGATCACGGGCGTTACAATCCTCCCCCACTAAAACGGATTCGACCTCGAATCACGCAACACCGTCTCACTACGGTCTCCACTACCTGACCCAAACGCGGCCATCAACCTTCGAGTTAACACTCGAATCCCCTATCCCGTCCTGCTAAGGCTACACTCTCGCCCAAAAATTCGCCCAGATTCCCCCGGAGCACCCACGATGCACGCCCCATGATCCGGATTAGAGCTGCCCGATTGACCGTCCAACAATCAAACAAGAACATGTCCGATCAACCGTTGACCCCGCACTGGACCAAATGATCGTACAACAATCAAACAAGAACATGTACGACCATCGGCGTAACATATGCTACCAAGGTTGTCCGACCCGAATTCCAGACTCCAATAATAACCCTAGACTCGACGTACACAACACAAAACACCTGGCCCTCAGCCAGCACCACTCGCGATCACACCTGATCCCCGAGTTATACTAGGCTCACACTAGCCTCATTGCACCATATCTATGGATACAATTCTGACCAAACCCGGTCAGTCCAAGATCAGAGATCACCACCCGATCTCAATCACCTAACCCCGTCTCACTAAGGTTGACACTCTCATCCATAACCCGCCCAAATTCCCCCAGGAAACATCCACGATGCAACACTCGCTGATCCAGATCAGGGTTGTCTGATAGATCGCGCAACAATCAAACGAGAACATGCCCGACCCACCGTAGACCCAAACCTTGGATCAATTGGTCGCACAACAATCAAACAAGAACATGTACGACCAAAGAGGCTATATATGTTTACCAGGGTCGTCTGAACTAAGGTTTCAAACTCGAGTAACAACCCTAGATTAGACATCCATAAACCACCTGAGATCATTCCCGATCCCTGAAATTCATCCAATCTCATACTTATAATCACACTACAGGTACTATTGCTCAAACTCATATCTCTATACACCACTCCCACTCGCAGGGTCGTCACCCATCGAGCTCTCGATGTATACCATACCGGCTCTCGGTATGCCCCAGCCCCTCCGCTTCAGGACACACAGTCCATCAGCTCTCGGCTGCAGAGGAATCACACATCCTCTGGAGAAATCGCAATCCCTCAAAGTATATGCAGGAGAATATCACCATCCCCCGGAGTAGTAACACTGTAACGTGCATCATAAGCACCTGTCGACCGATTTACTTCCGTGGTTCCCATCCTGATATTCCCTAACCCGGAATATCACTCATGACCAATCCCCAGGTCACCTGAAACAACCCAATCGCTAGGGTGTTTCCTACCCCGATATTCCCTAACCCGGAATATCCCTCATGACCAATCCCCAGGTCATCTGAAACAACCCAATCGCCAGGGTGTTTCCATCGGAGTCCCTGGAAAAGACAGTCCTAACTCACATAAGACTTCTGTTCCCGACTCCTCCTAGAAAATAGACAGGTTCTAACTCACATAAAACCTCTATTTTCCAGCGCCATCTAGGGATCTACCCGTCCTAACCCCTTAGGACCCCCCATCCCTAGATACCTAAACAAGCCCTAACTCCCATAGAGCTTCTATCCTAGCCCCTCAAATGACCTCCCCGTCATCACACACATGACCTAACCCAGTCATACCATAAGAACATCCGTCTCAACCAAAGATAATAAGGAAAACCCTATCTTATTAAATCTCAACAATGTATATCGTTACAACCCCAACGAAAATACATACAACACATAGCCACAAGCTAAAACAACCACTGAAAACCAGAAAGACACTCAAGCCTCTGCTTGCTTCTCGAACCACTTCGAGAACCTTGCCTTCATACTTGCCTCTGGTTCCCAAGTCTCCTCCTCAACACCATCACAGTCCCACACGACTCTCACCAATGGTATCCTCTTCCGGTGCAGAACCTTGACTCTCCTCTCGAGAATCCTCACAGGTCTCGCCGCCAACGTCATATTGGGCTGAAGATCCTCCGGAATCCTAGCCAACACCTCCTCAGACTCATGTAGACACTTTCGCAGCATCGATACATGAAATACCTTATGAAACGCTCTCATACTCTGAGGTAACTCCAACCGATAAGCCACTGGTCCAACCCGCTCCACCACCCGGAACGGACCCATAAACCTTGGACTTAGCTTATTCTCCGAAATGGATCTGTTAGGACCCCTCAACATCGCTGCCTTGAGATACACCAGATCTCCCAACTCAAACTCCAGCTATTTCCGTCTCTTATCAGCATAACTCTTCTGCCGATCCTGAGCCTCTCTCATGTTCATCCTCAAGACACGGATCTTCTCTGTCGTCTCCTGAAAAAAATCTGCACCAAACATGCTCCTCTCCCCCACTTGAATCCAGCACAATGGTGTCCTACACGGCCTCCCATATAGAGCCTCATATGGAGCCATCCCAATACTCGCCTGGTATGAGTTGTTGTACACAAACTCAACCAGGTTCAGATGGTCCGCCCAATGACCACCATAATCCAGCACGCACATCCTCAACAGGTCCTCTAAAGTCTGAATAGTCCTCTCTGACTGCCCATCTGTCTGAGGATGATAAGCCGTGCTCATGTGCACCTTAGTGCCCATCTCTGCCTGAAACGCCCTCCAGAACTCAGACGTAAACCTCGGATCCCTGTCTGACACAATACTCGCTGGCACCCCGTGCAGCCTCACTATCTCACGCACATACTTCTTAGCCAACACCACCATCCCATCGGTCTTCTTGATGGCAAGAAAATATGCTGACTTGGTCAGACGATCCACAATCACCCATATCGCATCATACGTCCGTGACAACGGTAATCCCGTCACGAAGTCCATGGTAATCATATCCCACTTCCACTCCGGAATGGGCAAACTCTGCAACATACCACTCGGAACCTGATGCTCAGCCTTCACCAGCTGACACACGTTGCACGCTGCAACCCAATTAGCTACATCCCTCTTCATCCCGACCCAGTGATAATACCGCTTCAGATCACGATACATCTTGGTCGCCCCCGGATGAATCGATAACATGCTCGCATGAGCCTCACGCAAGATCTCTTGCCTCAGATCCTCATCCTTGGGTACACAAACCCGTCCGTTCCCCAGTATCGTCCCATTTGCCGAGACCATATACTCTGAACCTGCAACCCTAGCAGCATCAATCAACATCGGATCCAACTCCTGAGCTGCTCGAATACGACTCAGCAAATCTGCCTGGTTAGCTACCTCTAACCCCAACGGCTCCTGTGAGATCACAGACAACCTCAACGTACTAATCTCGCTCACCAGAGCTTCCATATCACGCTCCTGAGCCGAAGCAACCCTCATCCGACTCAATGCATCTGCAACCAGATTAGCCTTACCCGGATGGTATCCGATCTCCAAATCGTAATCCGCTACAAACTCCATCCAGAGCCTCTGTCTCTGGTTCAACTCCGGCTGAGTGAAGAAATACTTCAAACTCTTATGGTCTGTGAACACCTGAACCTTCCCGCCATAAAGATAAGATCTCCAAATCTTTAGAGCGAAAATTACCGCAGCCAACTCCAAATTATGGGTAGGGTAATTGCACTCATGCTTCCTCAACTGCCTCGAAGCATATGCAATAACCTTTCCCTGCTGCATCAGGACACAACCCAAACCAACACCCGAAGCATCGGTATACACCACGTAAGGCTCACCCGGCTCGGGTAACGCCAACACCGGTGTACTCGTCAACATCTCCTTCAGCTTCCCGAAACTTTCCTCGCAAGTAGAAGACCACACAAAAGGAACATCCTTCCCTGTCAACTTGGTCATCGACTTAGCCAAACTCGCAAATCCCGCAATGAATCTCCGATAATAACCTGCTAACCCAAGAAAACTCCTAATCTCAGTGGCATTCCTCGGTCTAGACCACCCTCTGATAGCCTCGATCTTAGCCGGATCCACAGAAACTCCCTCTGCAGACACCACATGGCCAAGGAAACTCATCTCTTGCTGCCAGAAACTGCACTTGCTCAACTTCGCAAACAACTTCTTCTCCCGCAGCTTCCCCAAAACTACTCTCAGATGCAACTCATGCTCCTCAGGACTCTTGGAATACACCAGAATATCATCAATAAAGATGATATTCCTGGAATACCCCGTTCATCAACCGCATGAACGCTGCTGGTGCATTCGTCAAACCAAAAGGTATCACGACGAACTCAAAATGCCCATACCTCGTCCTGAAAGCAGTCTTCCTCACATCTGCCTCCTCAATCGGAATCTGATGGTACCCCGAAGCCAAGTCGATCTTGGAGAACCAAGTAGCCCCTTGCAACTGATCCAACAACTCAATAACAAACGGATCCGACCGCGATGGCGGTAATCCCTCCAACGACTGGAACACATCCTGGAAATCCCGAACAACTCGAATATCCTCAACTGCAACCCCTCCAACAGACTCAGGCATCACTATCGTCACCAGATACGCCTCGTAGCCCTTAAGAAGCAACTGCTCGGCCTGTATCGTGGAAATCACGAGACTCCCGGAAGTCGGTCTCACACCCTGATAAACCAACCTCCCCGCCTCTCGCTCAAACACAACTCGCCCTCGGTGGCAATCCAGATGGACCCTGTAACGATCCAACCAATCCATACCCAGGATAACATCGTACAGCTCCACCGGACTGATGATCAGATCTACTGGCATCAACTCTCCGGCCACCAGAACATCCACACCACGAGCCCGCCCAAAAGTAGCCAACGTCCTACCACCAGCAACCTTGACTACTCCCGCCTGTTCCCCGGAATCACTCTGGATTCCGCTGCTCTCCGCACACTCCGGCGTAAAAAAGCTATTCGTAGCTCCCGAATCAAACAACACGTGGGACTCATAACCGCCCACAACTAAGGTCCCTGCACAATCCCATGTGCCTCAGAACCCTACCATTCTAGCACAGACTCACAATTTCCCAACAGACAAAAACTCAAACAACCATGAATTTAAAAAGTCAAGATCGGAAATACCTGTGATCGGTCTGGTGCTAGATCCATCCGCCTCCGCAGACGTGAACACACGCGGTGCTGCTGCAATCTGAGACAACGGCTGCACTGCCAATGGCTGCACTACGGCCACCGCCAACTGCTGTAGCTTCGGACACTTGGGCTTAATATGCCTGGTATGGGTAAGTTTAATCCTAAGTAGTTGTAGTACTTTAGGTGTCAATCCAACCTCAAGGATGTTTTAAGCACTAGGAATGCAAGTCATTCAGCTTAATCTAAGTGGATTCAAGTGTGTGGTTTAAGTGACAACAAGTAACAAGCAAAGCAATTAACACAAATTTTAACTCAATTAACTAAAAGAGAACCCATGGGTATGGTGGTTGATCCAAGGCAATTAGCTTTAAATCAAGGTGATTACTTTAAACAATCCTAAATTTCCATAAGTCTAGAACACTAATGAAGATCAATCCTCTCCCGAGGTAGAAACCCTTATGCAATCATGAACTAAACATCAATTCCCATTGGTTTCGTTCACTCAAACACACATTAAGCTCAAGTCTATTAACCATCTAGCAATCCTAACATCAAATCCCTTTGGTTATTCAAGCTAGAGCTATACTAAGTTTGATCAAACCTTCAATGAACACTTTCGATGCTATAGAAGGTTTAAGATCTAGATTAAGGTGATCAAATTCAATCTAGCATTAAGAACACTTAGCAAGCATAGAAGTCTAAGAATCTAACTATAAAACACCTTAACTCTTCAACTAATCACCCATGGATCATCCTAACCCATGGATTCAATATGAATCTACTCACTAATCATCTTGTTTACACTTAATCCCATGATGGATAGAAGCATAATCAAGAAGATAAAACAAGAATAAGATGCAGGAAATTAAAGGAAAACAAAGATGAATATCATAAACTTCTCAAGAACACAAAGTTTTCTTGAGAGAAATTGTTTGCACAAAGAGTAAAACTTGAGAATCCAAAGTCAACAACTCAAGAACACAAAGTAAAGTGAAGTTAGAAAAACAGAGAAAACACATTTTTTTGGTGAATGATGGGGAAAGACAGTTTTAAGGGGTGAAACACGTTTTTCTTCTAGTGGAGAGTAGGTGAGTCTTGACTTTTGGGCAGTTCTGAAGACTGGATCGATCGATCCAGCCTTGGATCGATCGATCCAAACCTTTAGTAAGTGGATCGATCGATCCACATGTGGATCGATCGATCCACTTGTTAAAAATCATGACCGATCGTTCCACATTGTGCTTGGTCGAGCCGCAGGTCCCGCGGAAAAATCTAGATGATCAGATCGATCGATCCAGTTATGGATCGATCGATCCACTTGTTAAAGTTCTGCACTTGCTTCTTTTGCTCTCCAGACGGACATGTCTTCACTAAATCTTCCATAACTTTTGATCGCACCGTTAGAATAACCTCAAATTTCTTCCAAATGAAAGCTAACTCGATTCTCTAGCATGTGGCAAATTTTAAGCTCGATCCATCGGTGGAAAAGACATCAATAAGTACCCAACTTCTAACCATTTTCTGGATCTTTGCTTCTTTGCTCGCCAAAATACTCCAATTACGCCAATTGTGCTCTCCAACACCTGATATATACAAATGCAATGCTATGCAACCTAATTATGCTTAAATGATGTTCTAAATGATCAAAACATGTAAATATAAAAGATCAAAACCATGCAAATATACAAGATATCAACTCCCCCACACTAGTCCTTTACTTGTCCACAAGTAAACTTTCAAAGACTCAAGGGAGAGAAGTTTGAACAAGCGAGCTCATAGCCAAAAGATATACATTTCTAGCACTTCAACACAACATCCTCACGAAACATAGCAAATAGCATGAGCAACTCTCTTATTTCACTCTAGCTTCTCAAGACCTATCATAACTCCTTTAACCTCTCCACTCATCATCATGAAACCACAAACAACAAATCAGCCAATCTCTCACATATATTAACAAAATCATAGGTGAATTCTTGCAAATGATCAATTTGTCCAAATCATTTGGTTCGGTAAGAAAAGACTCGAATGCATAGTGAATAAAGAGGCTATAATGATCTTTTTCGGTGATTTACTCTCAAAAACTTAGTAGCTTTGACATCGCACATAATATATCTAAGAAAAGGATCAACTTATGCATACAATGCTCAACCTCCATTGTTCTACCCTTTTCTTAAACATAAAACAAATTATTTCCCATTGCCAAATTTATCTTTACTCACCCATAGATCTCTCAATCACTCAAGAACTCTTCTTTCTTCTCATTGTCAACTAGGAATCTCTAATTAAATTTTTTTTTTTATTCTCTTTAGCTCTTTTCTTTAATTCAACCCCTTTTCTTTTCGATTCTATTTTCTTATTCGGGTTTCGGTTCTTTTTAAGCCGTTGAGCTAATCCTTTGTTCTATTTAATCCTGTTGACACATTTTCTTCTCACATTCCCAAGATCAAACGCTCGAAATACTTCCATCCCATCCTAGAAACTAGACAATATTGTTCTTATTGCTAGCAAGTAATGGAGATCAATCATTGTCGTTCCCAATACTCTCAACATTATGCACATGTAAAGCTTTCAGAAAAGGCCTCACTCAACAAATAATGATGGCTTGAAAGGAGGAAAGGGTTAAGGGAATGGAGTGCCACTTGAGTTGTCGAAAAGATTGGTAAAATGGGTTAGACAAACTCAAGTGTGTGTATAGCCATGATTTAATACCTAAAGGACCATAAGCAAGAAGCATTAAGTTCATTTAGTTCAATTAAGACCGGAGTTGGCTTCAAAGAGTATGTTTCAGCAGTCAATGAGTTTCAAGAGGAGTTTTCAAGGCTCGAAACGTACAAGTTTTTCAAGAAATGCTTAAGCTACTTGATATGCTTAGCTAGGGTGTTGCTTTGAAATGTAGACATATACTCTTTACAAGGCATTTTTCAATAATTTCTCCCAATGCAAATGAATGCAATCTATATTTTTGAATTTTTTTTTTTTTTTTTTTTAGAAAAACAAAATATGAAAATGCAAGAGTTAAATGCATGAGTTTCATCAAAAGCAAACATGATTAGTACTATGTACCTCCCCCACACTAATATCACACAGTCTCTGTGGAGGGAGTTACCGAAAATAAGTTAAAGTTGCATTGCATTTTATACACAAAGATGTGGAGATACCTGGTTTAATTGGAAGTAGTGGTCGCTTTGTTTTCCTGATCCATAGCTCATAGGACTTCGTCAATCACCGTCGCTCATCGTTTTCCAGCAATTGCCCTTCTGAAATGACATATAATACACGGACAATCAAACAACAATTATTCCATAAATGATAGAGAAAACACACACACATATATATATATATATATATACAAGGATAGACATGGGACTTCCTCCCAAGTGAGCTTGTTTTAAGTCTCTAGCTTGACTTCCTTTTCTTTTGGGACTAGGCTGGTGTAGGATCGTAGAGTGGAACCGAAGTTCTTTCTTCCATAGGTATGGCTGCCATGTATAGCTTAATCCGTTGCCCATTAACTGTGAAATCGCCACCATCCTTTTTCCAAAGCACAACTGCTCCATATGGTTTTACTTCCTTGATTTTGAAAGGACCCGACCACCTTGATTTGAGTTTCCCGGGGAACAGTTTCAGCCGAGAGTTAAAGAGCAGCACTTGATCTCCAACATTGAATTCTCTCTTCAAGATCCTCTTGTCATGAAAAGCCTTTGTCTTTTCTTTGTAAATCCTTGAGTTCTCAAAAGCATCAAGTCTAATTTCATCAAGTTCATGAAGTTGGAGAAGTCGCTTCTCCTTGGCACTCTTGATGTCGAAATTAAGCAGTTTTACAGCCCACAATGCTTTATACTCAAGCTCCACTGGCAAGTGGCAAGCCTTCCCATAGACAAGGTTAAAAGGAGTGGTGCCCAATGGTGTTTTGTAAGCAGTCCGATAAGCCCATAGTGCATCATCAAGCTTTGTAGACCAATCCTTCCTTGTTGTTCCCACAGTCTTCTCCAAAATTGACTTGATCTCCCGGTTGGATACTTCGACTTGACCACTTGTTTGGGGATGGTATGGAGTTGCCACCTTGTGCTTGACACCATTTTTCTTGAGAAGATTCTCAAAGAGTTTGTTGATGAAGTGAGGTCCTCCATCACTTATCACAACTCTAGGCACTCCAAACCTTGGAAAGATGATATTCTTGAACAATTGTTGAACCACTTTAGCATCATTTTTCGGACTAGCAATGGCTTCCACCCACTTCGAGACATAGTCTACAGCAACAAGGATGTATTTATTACCATAGGAAGATGGGAATGGTCCCATGAAGTCAATGCCCCACACATCAAACACTTCAACTTCTAGTATAGGATTTTGAGGCATCTCATTTCGCCTTGTGATGTTTCCTCTCCTTTGGCATGAGTCACACCGTGAGATAAAGTCTTGTGCGTCTTTGAACATATGAGGCCACCAAAATCCAGCTTGTAGTACCTTTGCAACAGTTTTGAAAGTAGCAAAGTGACCTCCATAAGATGATCCATGACAGTGTGTAAGGATCCCTTCCACCTCTTCTTCAGCTACTACTCTCCTATAGATTTGATCTTTGCTAAGAGTGTAAAGGTAGGGTTCATCCCAGTAGTATCTCTTCACGTCTTTGAAGAACTTCTTCCTTGCATATCCTACTAGGTTTAGCGGTTCCCTTCCACAAGCTAAATAGTTCACCAAATCAGCATACCATGGTCCTGTCTCATCGATCGCTTTCACTTCTTCAAGTCTCCTACCGATTTCGCAAACCGCCATCACTGCACTAATCACTTTGATTTGCTCTTCAGGAAGTCCTTCATCAATAGGAATCCCACACTCCACTCTTAATCTAGAAAGATGATCAGCTACCCCATTCTCCACTCCGGGCTTGTCCTTGATTTCAAGATCAAATTCTTGTAACAGTAGAATCCATCTCAGCAGCCTCGGTTTGGCATCTTTCTTGGCTAGTAAGTGTCTCAATGCTGCATGGTCAGTGTAGACAATGACTTTTTGCCCAACCAAGTAGCTTCGAAACTTCTCGATTGCAAACACAACGGCTAGAAGCTCTTTCTCGGTTGTTGCATAGTTTTCTTGTGCACTGTCAAGCGTTCTACTAGCATAGTAGATAACATGTGTCCTCTTATCCTTCTTCTGTCCCAAAACAGCTCCCACAGCATAGTCACTAGCATCACACATGATCTCAAATGGTAAGTTCCAATCCGGTGGCTGAACAATTGGGGCACTAATTAGCTCATTCTTCAGCTTTTTGAAAGCTTGAAGGCAATCTTCATCACAATCGAAAGTGGTTTCTTTGCACAGTAACTTCGTCAATGGTCTTGCAATCCTTGAGAAGTCTTTGATGAATCTTCGATAGAATCCAGCATGGCCAAGAAAACTTCGAACTTCTTTCAATGTCTTTGGTGGTGTTAACCCGACCATCACATCAATCTTGGCTTGATCTACTTCAATGCCCTTTTCAGAAATCTTGTGTCCAAGCACAATCCCTTCTTTGACCATGAAATGACACTTCTCCCAGTTGAGTACAAGGTTGGTATCTTCACAGCGCTGTAATACCCTGCACAAGTTGGACAAACAAGCAGAAAACGAAGATCCATAGACAGAGAAGTCATCCATAAAGACCTCCACAACATCCTCAATTAAATCAGAGAAAATCGACATCATTGCTCTTTGAAATGTCGCTGGTGCATTGCACAGTCCAAATGGAATTCTTCGATAAGCAAAGGTTCCATAAGGACAAGTGAATGTCGTTTTCTCTTGATCATTGGGATGTATGGGAATTTGGAAGAATCCCGAGTATCCATCAAGAAAACAATAATAAGGATGGTTTGCTAGCCTCTCTAACATTTGATCGATGAATGGCAATGGAAAATGATCCTTCCTAGAGGCGGAGTTAAGTTTGCGATAATCAACACACATCCTATGTCCAGTTATAGTTCTAGTTGGTATCAACTCATTTCTCTCATTCCTAACAACAGTTATACCGCCTTTCTTTGGAACTACATGTACAGGAGACACCCAATTACTATCAGAGATAGGGTATATCACACCAGCATCTAAGAGCTTAAGAATCTCTTTCTTTACAACATCTTTTAGGTTGGGGTTCAACCTTCTTTGACGTTCTATTGAAGTCATTGATTCATCCTCAAGATGTATCCTATGCATGCACAATGAAGACGATATTCCCTTTATATCATCTAGTGAGTATCCTATTGCTCTTCTAAACTTTTTCAATTCATTCAAAAGCTTAGATAATTCATTTTCTTCTAGCTCATTACTCACAATGACAGGGTATGTATCATTAGGACCAAGAAATGCATACCTGAGCCCCAAAGGGAGTGGTTTGAGATCAATTTTCGGAGCATTAAGTTCACTCCAATCTTCATCCCGAGACTCGGTTTTGACAACAATGGAGGCGACATGGTGCATCGTTTGTGGTAGTTCCAGGAACTCCTCGCCTTCAACTATCTCCTTACGCGAATCCATCATCCTAACATACTCCATGCTCACTCTATCTTCAACCAACTGAGATTCTCCATCAATAGTAAGAGCATGTTGTAGAGAGTCCTCCAATGTTGTCTCTTCCAAGAACTTTCCAGCCAATTGTTCTTTCTCTTCAATGTGGAACACTTGACCTTGAATCGTCGGTTTCTTCATCATCTCCTTTATGTCAAACTGAAGTGTGTTCCCTTCCCCAAAACGAAGATCAATCTTGCCATCTTTCACATTTACCATGGCCCCAACAGTGGCTAAGAATGGTCTTCCAAAAATCAGAGGGTCTTTGGGCTCCTCATCCATTTCCAAAACAACAAAATCTGTAGGAATCTCATAATTCCCAATTATGACAGGGAGATCTTCCAAGATACCAATAGGAAGTTTCACAGAGCGATCAGCCAATACCAAGGATATCCTACACTTTTTGTATTGTGTAAAACCGAGCTTCTTTGCAACGGATAGAGGCATAAGGCTGATACTTGCTCCCAAATCACACAAACAATTCTCAAAGGTCAAGGGACCTATCGCACATGGTAAGGTGAAGCTCCCTGGGTCTTCTAGCTTTCTAGTCACGGTTAACCGTTGAATAATGGCACTACACTCGTGAGTAAGAACCATCATTCCTTCCATTTCCTTCTTTTTCTCAGCGACAGCATCCTTCAAGAATTTGCTATATTGAGGAACTAGCATAAATGCATCAAGGATTGGCATTGTGATCTGCACTTCACTCATTTGCTTCTCAAAGAGTGCTTTGTACTTCTCTAGCAGCTGCTTCTTGAACCTCCCAGGAAAGGGTAACTTCGGCTCATACGGTGAAGAAGTAAACGGAATTGCCTTTGATGTAGTAGCAGCTTCACTCTTGTTCACTAATTTCTTATCCTTGCCAACATTTTCGTTGCCTTTGGCTGCAACAATCTTCTCCATGATCACCTCATTTATCTTCTCATCCACAATGACCACATCATCATCCACATTGATGGCCACCTCCCCACCTTGTTTCTCATCATCCTTGATGAGAACTCGTGGAGGTAATTCTCTTCCACTGCGAAGAGTGATTGAATGCAATGTCTCCTTTGGATTTTGCTCTGATTTTCCTGGAAGTGATCCTGGTGGTCGTTGGGCTTGAGAGGTGAATGAAACAAACTGATTCTCCAAGTTTTTGAGTTTGTTGTTGAGTTCATTGTAGCTTCCATCAATTTTGGCATTCATTGTCTTCAACTCTTCTTTGATCTCCCGCTTTGTTGAAGCATTTGAGTCCAGTATCTGCTTGAACATTGATTCCACACTTGTGTCATGTGTTTGATGTTGTGACGAACTTTGTTGTCCTTGAACAAACTGGTTGCCTCTGTTGTTGAAACCAGGCGGATATGTTGGCTTTGCGTTGTATCCTCCTTGTTGATTTTTGAATATCGGCTTTGGTTGGTATTGACTTTGAAATGGTGGTTTGTTGTTGAAGTTACCTTGATCTCGTTGTTGATAGTTCCCTTGATCTCTTGGTGGATATTGGAAATTTGAATCCTTTGTGTACCATGTACCATTGGCATTTAGGTATGAAACATCCTCTTGTCTTTCCATTCCTTCCAATTCATTTGGCATTGGATTCATTCCTTGGCTTTGGTTACCAATATAGTTGACGTGGGCTTGTGTTGGTATTTCTTTGAGAAGAAGATCCATCTTTTCTTGTAGAGACCTCAATTCCTTTTTGGTGGATGTATCTTCACTCGTTCCACCTCGGTTATGTCTATCATACTCATCATTGTAGATAGAGTCACTTTGAGCCATGTTCTCGACAAGCTCCCAAGCATCATCTTCACTTCTTCCCAAGTAATAACCGTTACTAGCTGTATCAAGCCGGCTTCTATAAGTAGGCAAGATTCCTCGATAGAAAGTGTTGAGTAGATTTGCCTTTGTGAAGCCATGGTGTGGACATTGTGTTTGGTACCCTTTGAATCGATCCCATGCTTCACCAAAGCTCTCAAGATTCATTTGTTGGAAGCTTGAGATGTCACTCCTTATCTTTGCAGTTCTTGCACTAGAGAAAAACTTGTTGAGGAAAGCTTCTTTGCATTCATTCCAAGTAGTAATCGAATCACTCGGTATGTTTTTCTCCCATGTGTGAGCTTTGCTTCCCAATGAGAAAGGAAACAATCTCAGGTTGAATGCATCTTCGGAAACACCATTTGTCTTGGTTGTGCCACAATATTGGTCAAATTTGTGCAAGTGATCGATTGGATCCTCCAAAGCAAGACCATGGTATTTGTTTCCCTCTATCATGTTGATCAAGCTTGACTTGATCTCAAAGTTGTTGTTGCCCACAGCTGGTGCACGAATTCCCAATCTGCTCCCATTGATATGTGGCTTGTCATAAGTGCCAATGCCTCTTGGTTGACGATCTTGATGTTGTGGCCTAAGGTTTGCAGCTCCTTGGCCAAGTTCCTCTGGATCATTTCCTAGACGTACTCCTTGTATGTTTTGTCTATTGTCATGAACTCCAGGGATACCTTCCGGTTGATCTTGATTACGTTCCATTTCAAGCCCCAATCGATACAAGTGGGCTTGCCTTTCGTTTTCTCTTCTCGTTTTGCCCAACGCTCTTTCGAAACTTGTGATGTTATCAACTCTTGGAACAAGGTTTGTTGGTCCTTTACTCCGCAAGTTCATGCACCTATCATCCAAAGAGAGATGAAGATAGAGAATTAGTAACTTAGTAAACAAAAATAAAACTTAGTCTCAAGTAATGACCAAATCCTAATGTCAAAATCAATCCTTGAGAATGGCAACGGCGCCAAACTTGGTATGGGTAAGTTTAATCCTAAGTAGTTGTAGTACTTTAGGTGTCAATCCAACCTCAAGGATGTTTTAAGCACTAGGAATGCAAGTCATTCAGCTTAATCTAAGTGGATTCAAGTGTGTGGTTTAAGTGACAACAAGTAACAAGCAAAGCAATTAACACAAATTTTAACTCAATTAACTAAAAGAGAACCCATGGGTATGGTGGTTGATCCAAGGCAATTAGCTTTAAATCAAGGTGATTACTTTAAACAATCCTAAATTTCCATAAGTCTAGAACACTAATGAAGATCAATCCTCTCCCGAGGTAGAAACCCTTATGCAATCATGAACTAAACATCAATTCCCATTGGTTTCGTTCACTCAAACACACATTAAGCTCAAGTCTATTAACCATCTAGCAATCCTAACATCAAATCCCTTTGGTTATTCAAGCTAGAGCTATACTAAGTTTGATCAAACCTTCAATGAACACTTTCGATGCTATAGAAGGTTTAAGATCTAGATTAAGGTGATCAAATTCAATCTAGCATTAAGAACACTTAGCAAGCATAGAAGTCTAAGAATCTAACTATAAAACACCTTAACTCTTCAACTAATCACCCATGGATCATCCTAACCCATGGATTCAATATGAATCTACTCACTAATCATCTTGTTTACACTTAATCCCATGATGGATAGAAGCATAATCAAGAAGATAAAACAAGAATAAGATGCAGGAAATTAAAGGAAAACAAAGATGAATATCATAAACTTCTCAAGAACACAAAGTTTTCTTGAGAGAAATTGTTTGCACAAAGAGTAAAACTTGAGAATCCAAAGTCAACAACTCAAGAACACAAAGTAAAGTGAAGTTAGAAAAACAGAGAAAACACATTTTTTTGGTGAATGATGGGGAAAGACAGTTTTAAGGGGTGAAACACGTTTTTCTTCTAGTGGAGAGTAGGTGAGTCTTGACTTTTGGGCAGTTCTGAAGACTGGATCGATCGATCCAGCCTTGGATCGATCGATCCAAACCTTTAGTAAGTGGATCGATCGATCCACATGTGGATCGATCGATCCACTTGTTAAAAATCATGACCGATCGTTCCACATTGTGCTTGGTCGAGCCGCAGGTCCCGCGGAAAAATCTGGATGATCAGATCGATCGATCCAGTTATGGATCGATCGATCCACTTGTTAAAGTTCTGCACTTGCTTCTTTTGCTCTCCAGACGGACATGTCTTCACTAAATCTTCCATAACTTTTGATCGCACCGTTAGAATAACCTCAAATTTCTTCCAAATGAAAGCTAACTCGATTCTCTAGCATGTGGCAAATTTTAAGCTCGATCCATCGGTGGAAAAGACATCAATAAGTACCCAACTTCTAACCATTTTCTGGATCTTTGCTTCTTTGCTCGCCAAAATACTCCAATTACGCCAATTGTGCTCTCCAACACCTGATATATACAAATGCAATGCTATGCAACCTAATTATGCTTAAATGATGTTCTAAATGATCAAAACATGTAAATATAAAAGATCAAAACCATGCAAATATACAAGATATCAATGCCCCATCTCTCTGCAGTGGTAACACACCCGTGTATCCTGGACCCCGACCCGCACATCTCGAGTCCCGGTCCCGGTCCTCTTCGGACAGCTCGCCACACGATGGGACATGCTCCCACACCCGAAGCATCCCAAACCGCCCTGACTGGCCCCTGAAGTGCTCTCCCACTTCCTCTTCTGTCCCTGAGCAGGCTTGCCGCCCCTGCCTGAACTCATATGCTGCTGAGATCTCCTCGGCTGCTGCTGCTGCACCGGTGGACTAACCACCACAACCTGCTCCCCGAGATCCTCCTGGATCGCAGCAGCCATCTCAACCAGCTCCGCCCTCGTGGCGAACCTACTCGCCCTACAGCGAGTCCTCAAATCTGGACGAAGTCCTCGCAAGAACCTCCTAACCTGGGCATCCTCGCCCTCCATACCTCTCCCTGCATGTACTAGAAGTCGACTGAACTCAGCATCGAACTCCCTCACTGACCGATCTCCCTGAGTTAGGTCCAGAAACCTAGACTCCAAACGGTCCACCGCCTCCTGCGGGAAATACTTGGCGTTAAACTCCGCCAAGAAATCCTCCCAGACCATCTCGGCCTGCACCCTCCTGGTCTATACGCCTCTCCACCAGAGATGCGCATCACCCTCAATGTAATGTACCGCCAGATCCACTCTGTATCCCTCTGGACACCTGATGGAGCGAAAGTTACGCTCTAACCTCATCCGCCACCCATCAGCCTCCTCAGGCCTAGCACCGCCCGAGAAAAATGCAGTACCAATCCGCTGCATCTGCTCCATCATCCGCAGATAAGATGGAAGCTCCTCAACCCCAGCCATACCCGGCTGTACCCCAGCCAAACCCGGCTGCACCCCAGCCATATCCGGCTGTACCCCAGCCAAACCCGGCTGCACCCCAGCCATACCCGGCTGCACCCCAGGAGCATGACCCGAAGCAGGCACCCCTCCCGGTAACCTCTCCAGGATCATCTGTAGTAGACCTGCCAGACGATCATCTCGATCCGGGGCAACGCCTACGGCAGCACCCCCACCAGGGCCCACCGCACCGCCAGCTACATCAGGACCCGCACCAGCCCCTCCAGCCCTCTCACTGGAACCCGTAGCTGTCACACCCACGGACCCCTCCTGAAACGCCTGCGAGTCAGCTACCCGCTCCTGTGTAGTCTCCTGGGACACCCACGTGGCAGCAGACTCACTCCCAAGTCCCCGCCCACGCCCACGCCCCGCACGACTACCACGACCTCTACGGCCCCCGCGACCTCTACGGCCCCCGCGACCTCTGCCTCTAGTCATCACTCTGCACTAACCCGCAGAATACTAAGTACTAGAAAAACAAAAATCACATAAACACATACCGTGGAATCTCATTGAAGGCTCGGAAGGGATGATCTAGGACTCCATACCCACACAACAATCAATTGACTAACTCGCATAATCAATTAATTAACTAGCCCTAGAACCGCTAGGGCTCTGATACCAAACTGTGACGACCCAACCCGTCAAATAAAAAAAAAATTTCAACCCGGATCACTATTATCATAAATAATGATCCTCAACGGTCCAATAAACAAACAGCGCGGAAACAATGATTCAAACAATCAAATACAATTATCGTTCAACAAGCCCATACTTATTATTTCTAGTTCAATTCGGTAATACACATAGTTCTGAAATTGCTAACACCCTATCAATTCTAACTTATTACACGAAAACGAGCCACTAGATCATTCCCCTCGTCCCGGCCATGATTCCACGATTACTGACTGTCTTTACCTGCATCACATGGTTATAAGAGATGCGTGAGTATTATCATAAATACCCAGTGAGACGGTCATCCCATCTACAGGCTATACACACAGGCATAAGCAACATATACAATACCAGGATGAACAAACAATAATGCATCACACAACAACCAAACGAGAACGACAAGTACAATATGTCAAACTGACGGCAATCGAAAACCCGTGTCGATCGACACAACCTCCTTGTGTCGATCGACACACCCGGTCGACACAACCTCCTTGTGTCGATCGACACACCCGGTCGACACCGTTGATTTCTGCCCAGAAATCTGATTTTCGACTTAAATAGCCAGGCCAGCCGACACTGTGTCGATCGACGCATGACCAATCAATACGTCAAACTGACGGCAATCGAAAATTCGTGTCGATCGACACACCCCAACTGTGTCGATCGACACAGCGCTCGCTGCTCGACTCTTTTTGAGTCAAAACAACCGTGTCGATCGACACACAAACCTTGTGTCGATCGACACCCATCCAAAAATTACTTTTTGCATCACGGGCATTACAGAGTATAACAACGAAGGAAATATATTTCATCTTAATTGAGTATTAACTTACTCGATGGTTTATGTTGAAAGTGTTCGATATAAGATACTGGAATATTGATCATTGGAGTACTGCGAGAGATCGGAATCTGAGTGATGGAGGATTCCATGACATTTTCTTATAAGAAGAAACAAAAGAAAAATAAATAATATACAAATGTTGCATCATTTAATAAGTAAATAAACTCAATTAAAAGAAGAAATAAATACGTGTAATATAGCAAACGTACGTGATAAAGTGCGGTTTGATTCTTGGAAAACACCAATAGGAACATCAAACATTGAAGTACTTGTAGTACCAAGGGTTTGAGTAATGCAAGATTGCAAAACATTTTCTTATGAGAAGGTGAAAAAAAAATGAAAAAACAACAATCAACAACTATAACCAAGAATTTGACTAAGTACATAAACTCAATTAAAAGAACAAATAAGCACTTGTAATATAGCACACATACATGATAAAGTGCGGTTTGGTTCTTGCAAAACACCAATGGGAACATCGAAGATTGAAGTACTTGCATTACCAGGAGTTTGAGTAATGCAAGATTGCAAAACATTTTTTTATCAGAAGATAACACAAAAAAAGAAAAAACAACAATCAAAAACTATAAGTACGAATTTTTCTAAGTATATAAAGAAATGAGATAATCAAATAGAAGCTACATGTATAATAAAAATTACTTACGTGATGAAATGCTAGATGATTTTTGCATATACGAAATAGGAATGTTGACCATCGAAGAACTTGGAGAATCATTGATTTCAGGATTGGTCGATCTGATATCATTTTCTTTATACTTTTTTTTTGATTGGTGATTCCAAACACTCTCTATACGGTCTTGTTGGTTGTACCGTAGTTCCACCATTTGTAATATCTCCAAAAACTCTTCTGAAAACAGAAGAAACATTAACAGATGATGTCTTATTAATACTATCACACTTTGAAGTTATATTCATCAGCGAATTTCCGGTATGACGGCTTTTCTTCGATTCTTGTGTATCATGTTTAAGACTTGTTCCATCATCATCTTTCCTCTTTCTCATATTGAGAAACACCTTTTTTCGCTGCAAGACCACAGAAGAAGAAGAATTTCGAGGAATTAAACTACTTTGGATGTGAAAACGGGTCAACCAAAGAAATAGATCTAGTATATATGTAATAGTATGTGTTTTGGTCTTGGAAAATAAGAAGGTGTCTGCCATGAAAACTTCAAGAAGAAAATCAATAGTGTTTTTATAAAATTATTGGTCGAATAAAATAATTTGATAAGATAAAAATTCTCCAAAACTATGAGGACTATATAACTCCAAGACCATACAATACACTAAATCAGTTGATAAACCCCATCATTACATCATGTAATTTACATGCTACATTATCCATTTTAACAAAGTTATTAAACTATACCAATTAAAGGAACAATATAAGAAGGGTTATTGTGAACTGACTACCGAGTTCGTTTCCTCGACTTCACTATGAAGGATATTCGTGCCTCATCAGATGATATGCCTCTCTAAATCTAAAGACTGCGAAACTTACTGCTATGGGGTCGAAAGAAACTTACTTGTAAAGTGAGAGCTCTAACCGAAGCACAAGTTGAGGGAAGTTAGCTCACAGATATGAGAGCTTTTGTACCAGTGCTCTCTGTTTCCTTAGTTTCTTGGTTTGTTTGTGGGCTATGGGGTCGAAAGAAAATAGGTAAAGACCTTATGTGTGTAAAGAAATAGATCTAAATCTAAAGGGAAGAAAGGCACTGCGATGGAGGCTTGCACATCTTCTAACACGTTTATTTTTGATGAAAAAGCTTGTAAAATGTTAATGAAAATCTCGACCTTTGCTGTAAATGTTTTCCTTTACTCGTGCTCTCACTTTAAGAGGTAATCCACCGAAAAAATCAGTGTGATAAAATGTCCGAATTAAATTAAAGAAAATTATGATTTACAATTGAAGGAGGAAGCACGTATATCTATATTTGTTCAAACATGTGGTAAATAATTTTGTTTTTTTGTCTTAAGCTTGAGAGTAGTATTTATAAGAATAGAGAACATGGTTCTAGAAATTAGGGTTGCCGTTTTCAATTTTTATCGAATATAGATATTTTGAAGAGATTTGAATGGCGATAAGAAGAGATCTTTTGAAAATATTTGATTAGGAGCGTAAATCTAGCCTAAATCTGAACATTCCTTTGGAGTAAGACTTGCATATATTTTGTAATTAGTGAATTGCGTGGTGGTTACTAATTTCCAAAAATGTAGCTAATCACATTTATTAATTGTTGGTATAACCTACAAATCCCCATTAAACAAAAAAAAATTAAATTCCAAAATTAGCTATGTATAAAATTCCAAAAGTAAAATGTCCAAAATTCAACAGATAATTACTCAAATTGCCATTAAAAAATTCCAAAATTACCCATTTCAATTGAATTTCATTAGTTTAAAACCAATGGCAATTTGAGTAATATTGAAATCAATTTTGGACATTTACTCTAAATGACTTCTCTTTTAATAGTATAGAGATGCTGTATGGCTATGGCTACTACTTGTTTTTCATAGATTGTCATGATCTGCAAATTTATCATAGGTTGGACAGTAAAATCCGTTTTCTAATGAATCTAAAATTTTAAATTCATAGTCCTATTGACCCAAAAAAAAAAAACTTCATAGTCCTATGGTGGAATGGATTAAATTCGACCAGTGGGTTTCAGCCCATTCTAACACCTCCGTTATAGTGATGCAAATAATTGAAATCTAACTTCAAAATTTTCAATGGAGAATCAATTCCTTTACAACTTTTTCTTTAAATTGGTACTTTTCTTAATTTGTATAGAACAAAAATCAAAAGATAATACGAAAAAAATGGATGGGATTAAACAAAATAAAAGCCACCCCCAAATTGCCAGAAAATACAAGAATCCACCCATCCATAAATAATATTGGAACACAAAAGAAAAGAAGAAAAAAAATCTCATTTCCAACTAATTACAACCCCCAACCCTATTAAAACATTATTTATTAGAAATTAAAAAAAAAAAATCCAAATCCACAATTAAATTATTTTTCCGAGTCACATCAAAACTCGGCCGAGTTAACACACGATCCTTCACCACCATCACCACCGATTCGATGCCGGCTTCGACTTCCATTACCACCGGAGTTCAACAACTCTTCCCAATCAATCTCCTCATTCTCCGGCAAATCATCATCTTCCATTTTAGCTCTCAACACTTCCAAAACTCTCCTCGCTTTCTGCTTTGCTCTCTCTCTCCCACTCCTCTCAACTTTTACCAACTCCTCCACCGCATTCGCCGCCATAGCTAAACCTTTAAACCTCAATCCTCCGTCATGACTCAATCCATACAAAACCGCAACACAACTCTCCCGAGTCGACTCAGTAACCTCCCCTCTCAAAATCCCAACCATACATTCAACACCTCCCGAGTCAAGCAAAGCTGGTCGACTCACGGGACACGTAGCCATATTACAAAGAATCAACAAAACACGATTCGTCGTTTGTCCTAATCTCGCCATGTTTAAAAGCACCGAAACAGCTCCGAGCTTAACAAGCTTCCCTCGGTTACTCTGTACAAGAGAAAGATGATACAGAGCCAAACCCGAGTCATGACGAGTCAACTCACTCCCAACTCGGATCAAATGAAGCAAAGGCTCTAAACCTCCGATAACACCAATCGCCGTCTTGTTCTCATCTTCTAAAGATAAACTAAAAATCGCTCCTGCGGAATGTTCTTGAGCTTCTACAGAACCACATTTGAGTACGTCGATTAACATAGGAACGATTCCTGACCGTACGATCTTCACTTTGTTAGATTTCTCCAACGAGAGATTTACAAGAACCGCCGTGGCGTTCACCTGAACCGCCGTGTATCTCGAAACGATGAGTGATTTAAGAGCAGAGATTAGCTTCGTTGTACAGAGATTGATCCTCGAAGATTCGTCGATTCTTGTAACGTGACGAATCGAAATCAAAGCTTGTTCGATATCTGAGATTCGATTGCTTTTTAGCTTTATTAGTAAAGCTTCTTCTTCTTCTTGGCTGCTACTGGTATTATTAGGGTTTGGTTCTAATAAAGAATCGATTTCTGTAGATGAAGGTGAAGAGAAGCAACTAGGTTTAGTTGTTAACTGTAATGCACGGCTTGACGAAGCTATTGACTCATCGGAGCTTGAATTGAAGTAATTAGGTCTCCGATCAAGCTCAGTCGCTGCGTGGTCGAGTCGAACCGATGGTTTATCTTTAATCGCTTGGATTAGGTCCTTCTCTGAGACCGAAACTTTTGGAGTTTTCTCCATTAATGAGAAGATGAGGTTCTCCGCGGCGGCGTAATCCAGTGGCTGCGGCGGAGGTAAATTCCGGCAGTTACACCAGTTTAGAATTGCGGATTTTAAAGCGAGATTTGGTATTACGGTGGTGAAATCTGGCGGGGGATTTGGGGTGAATCCTAGGATTTTGGAAGCGATGACGCAAGCTCGTTCGTAGGAGTGACCGGAAGAGACGATGATTGGGTCAGCCATTAAGGAACCGGAGATAGGACAGAGAAATTCCGGCGGGATCTCTATTTTTGTCGCCGGAGGAGAGATGATGTTGTTTGATGAGGAGGAGGAAGAAGAAGAAGAAGAAGAAGATCGGGAGAAAGAGATTCTCCATTTGGATTTGTTGGTACCGGAGAGAGAATCTCGTCGGGGAGAGTTGTTGTTGTTGTTGTTGTTGTCGTGTTGTGAGTGAAGAACCATGAGTTTGATGACTGGTCGTTGAATCTCCATTGATTAAAGATTGAATTTTTCAGCGTGGAGAAAGTAGAATTGTTGCTGAAGAGGAAGAAGAAGAAGACATGATGAAACCTAATTAAAAGATGAGATTTTTGTGGGAGAGAGAGAGATTTGACAAAACAGGAAAGAGAGATTTTTGGGAGGGAGATTTTTGTTGTTTGTTGTTTGTTGTTTGTTGTTACTGTGGACTTGGTGGAGTATCATAATTATTATTATGGTCATGGTTTTTATTTTAGGGATTATTTCCAAATCTACCATTTTATAGAATTTAATTTTCCAAATTATCATAATCCAAAAAAAATTTCAAAATCTACCACAAATAACACTATTTACATAATGAAAAAGACATTTATATCTTTAGTCACCAAAATGGCATATAGAGTACATTTTCGTCCACGACGTTTTTATTTTTGTCCTCGACCACCGTCTCCATCATCATTTTTGTCTTCGACCACCGTCTCCGTCATCATTTTTGTTTTCGACCACCGTCTCTGTCGCCGTTTTTGTCTCCGATCATCGTCTCCATCATCATTATTGTCCACGATCGCTGTCGTCGCCGTCGTTTTTGTCCCCCACAACTGTGTCGACATTTTTGTCTTCGACCATTGTCTCTATCATGTCCACCACCGTTTCTTTCGTTGTTTTTGTCCATGATCATTGTCTCCGTCATCGTCTTTGTCCACGACCACTGTTCCATCACCGTCTTTGTCTACAACCACCATCTCTGTGACCGTTTTTGTCTTCGATCACCGTCCCTATCGTCGTTATTGTCCATGATCACTTCTTCCATCATCGTTTTTGTCCCCCGCCACTATACACCACCTTATTTTCTTCTATTTCATTGGAGAGGAAAAAAATATGTGGAAAATGAGTGTGAAAAAAAAAAAGTGAGGAAGATGAAAGTGATATATAACAATGTGAGAAAAATAAAAAGAGAGAGGAAAGAGAAAGAGAAATATCATGAGTAAAAACAAAATATATATACATAAAAGTAAAAATGTTTTTTGGTGTTGAGAAGAAAGAAAAATGTGGTAGAATTTAAAAAGATTTTGAGATGCGGTAGATTGGAAAAGAAATTTTAAAACAAATGGTAGTTTTGTTAATTTTTTCTTTATTTTATTTATTTTTATGATGTTAAAATGAAAGATTTGATTTTTTAGCAGGTAAAAGTGAATTTACGTCCTTTGTCTTTTGCTTTTTGCTTTTGTGAGTTTATTTCTTTAAAAATAAGCCAAACAATTCAACATTTCTTTAAAAATAAATTATACATTAGTCTGTTTTTTTTTTTCTGTGTATTTTACAATATTTAGCTAATGCTATTAACCAACACAATAAAAACTGTTTTTGTTCGAGAGATATGTGTGATATAAAATCGTTATAAAAAGATAATAAAATAGTTCATAATGTAAAAAAAAAAAAATTGATATAGTGTGATATCTTTTATAATATCTGTTTTTTCTTTGATTTGTGAACTTCAAAATTTTTGTTACCAATAATTTAGAAAGTTAAGCTTTATATTATCTTCTTCTCCATGTGTTTTATTTTGCAAATGATATGTTTAATTATCTCAAAAAGTAAAGTACTTTTTTCCATGTACGTATAATACTGTAACAGACAAACAAACAATAATGTTAAAAGCAATTATAAACCCCTAACCTCTCAGTTAGAGTCTTAGAGGGAATTGAATCATACTCTTATGTTGAAACGATATTAGTAACAAGTTATTAAACTACTGAATCCTGATTAAAATTACATAAAAGTAAGAGTTTAATGATTTGTCATTGTGTGTAAGATGAGCATGCTTAAAAGAAAGGCTTAATTAATTTCTCATGTCGAAGCAATTATGTGTTTTCGCTTTATGGCCAAAAACACTGTTTTTTACCAAGAACAATACTGTCGTTTTCAGCTTTATGAATGTTCAAAAAGTTACTACTTTTTGCTTTTTTTTTTTTTTTTTTCTGCTTTTTGCCCTTTGTTTATGGGAATTGAATTTGTTTTCCTCTTCCATGACTTTGACAGACATTTTCTCCAATTTAGTACTCCATGTCCATGTCCATGTCCATGTCCATGTCCATGTCCATGTCCATGACCCTGTGGGAGTATTTTGTTTAGATGCTAGAATTCTAAAAAATGCTAGATGCGCTAGAATGATATATTGATTGGGAGAAGGAAAAAAAAAACATAAATGCGTTATGAGAAAATATATAATTACTGACTATATGTCATAAGATTGAAGGTACAAAAGACTGAAAGAGTACACTGATCATCAATATAATGAGAGAAATAAAATAACCTACTATTTTCTAAATTAAAATAATTTCAAATAAATGTAATTTTCTTAAATTAAAATAATATATATACAAAAATTTAAAGTTTTAGAAAGAGCTAGTGGGACAGAGAAACTTGCCGACAGCTCTTGAATCTCTTGGACTCCGATCTGGCCGGTGGTTGATGGCTCAGGAAGCATCACCGCCGGTCCTCTGCTCTTTGCTTGTCTTTTTTTTCCTTGTTGCTGGCTTGAAGGTGGACTTCCATCGAAGACTAGGGTTACTCTCTCTCGTTGTGGGCTCGGTGAAGCTATGGCCCTCAGTTCCGTTTTCCGGTTAGGTCGCGGTGGTGGAGGAGGTCGCGCAGGGGGTGGTGTTCGATGCTCCTTGGATCTGTTTCTCTTCACCTCTGGTTCGGGCTTGGTTCTCGTGGCAGGTAACGGTGGGTGGTGGTTCTGTATGACGACGGCTGCTCGACTGGGTAGTTTTTTCCGCCGGAAAATTGGACCTTCCGAGTTGACTCGGTTCTCGCGAGTTGACTCGGCTCGTCCGAGTTGACTCGGATCGTCCAAGTTGTCTCAGTTCATCCGTTTTGAAATTCGCGTCTCTTGCCGTTTTGCTTCTCCGATCTGTGCGTTTTCAATCATTTCGTATGATTTTGGTCTTCCTTAGATATGTCCTCTTCGTGGTCTTCGTTTGCTTGGTTCGTGGTTTCGGATATGGATCATTGGCCCTTTCTGTTGGGTCTGGTTTTTGCAGTATGGCCAGGTTATTTAGCGGGTTTGCGTTGAGCTTCTTTGCTTCTTGCCGTTTCCGATTGTGTACTGCTCGGGGTCCGAGTTTTGGTATGGTTCGGTTTGAAATTGGTTCGCTTCTTGTCTCTACATCAAAGATTTGATCGGGATCTTGGTCTATTGAGAGGATTCTAACGAGGCGTCAACAATCGGGATCACCCCTCTTCGCCGTTTCCGGGAGTTTTGCTTGAAGATGCAGGGCATTTTTCTTCATTCTTGCCGGACAAGTTTCCTCAGTCTCATAATTGGGTAAAGTAGAATTATTCGCTATAGAAGGAACCGCGTTTCGTGTGTTTGAGTTCTTGCAAGGTTTAGTTAGTCTCTCTGGCTTGTTCTGTTTGGATTAGGCTTGATCTTTAATGGTTGTTTTGAGCTTATGTCCGGGATTTCGTTCCCTTTAGTTTGGTAAAATAAAAGTCTCCCTTACGCAGGGCTTTGACTCCAAGGATTTTAGTCTTTGGCTATGACTCCGAGGATCTGGTGGTCCTTCGGCTTTGTATCCACGGCTATCTTTGTCTGCCGTGGCGTTTGTAGTTCGTTTGTGGATTTTATCCTACCATTATAATATAACATCAGATGAAAAAAAAAAAAAAAGAGCTAGTGGGCGTTCGGTTCTCCTCTATTGTTTCTCCACCAAAAACCAGTTTCGATCCTGAGTTGTCTCAAATAAAATACTCAAATAGACCACTATTAGGTCATATATATATATAAAAAAAAAATCTACGTTTTATAATCAAATCTTCGTGATTTATGTAATTTCCATTGGTCATATCGGTGCAGTCTTTACATTTTTGTAAGCTAAATTATATGTTCATAAGTATATAACCATCACTTAATCGTCCGTTTCAAACATCTTCTGTATATCTGTATCATCTTCCTAAAACTATGGTTACCAGAATATTAAGTTTAAATATGTTAAATTACAAAAACTTAGTAATAAGTCAACATTTTTCACAGGGTTAGGAAAAGGGTAGTTTTGCATTAGTAATTAGTCAATAGTCAGTAGTGTCTCTGTATGACTAAATGGTATTTGATCATAAGAGGCGTTTAACCCAGCAATAATCAGATTTTAGATTGCTCTTTGACATTCCAATAAAATCTTAAATTGATTAAACACAGGTATATTAATATATATAGTCGCTCAAAGGCTCAAAGCTAACCACTTTTATAATTGGAAATTTCTCTTTTGTTTTTACTTGCATGGGAATAAATAATGGAACGATAAAATAAAAGGGAAGAGAGGGAGTGTAACAAATAACATTAAAAATTGTATTCTTAGTTGCTAAGTATTCAGATAGGTCTATGTATAGGTAGTGTATGTATTTTGTATATACGTGTATGTGCAATTGTGCACTGTATATGTGTGTATAACTTGTGTATATGTGCTATGAATGATGAGAAAACATATCTTTAAGACTTTGAGGAGTGGTTTTAGGCTGTTTTCTCAATTTTTGCATACCTTTTTTCTTTGCCTTTTGCCAAAGTCATTAAGATTCGTTGTGTTATTTTCTTCAATAAAAGAAAGTAGGGGTGGTGTTCACACTTCAAACCTTAAATATATATATCTGTCAAATAAAACAAAAGAAATGTGAAGCTACAATTTTCAGGTATGTGTATACACATCATATGTACATTTTAGAATAATAGTTTTGAGCAAGAGTAGAGATCAATTGTTATAATATGCATTGTAGGAAATTTTCTAAACAGCTTCAAATTTTCGAACAGTTAAATGTTATAATGCCTTGAAGAAGGGAATTTTCTAAACAGTTGCAATTTTAAAACAATTTGTTCATTTGTCTTGATTTAGACTCAAAATTTTAATTTCAAAGTTTTATTTTTCAAAAAATGCAATATAAGATATGTATTTGAATGGTGATCCAATGTGATTATTTAGACAACCGTTAAACAATATGTCATAGTCTTTTTAATTTTAAACTGTCTTAACGAAGATTTTCGAGGTCTATGGAGGTTTCTCTAGACTACTAGAAGTGCAAGCTCTTCCCCTTATCACTGAGAGACAAAGCACTCAGGTGGCTAATTTGTTTGCATTCCAGGTGGTATCACTGAAATCTCTATAGCTACCTTATCAATCATATGTGACAATACTTTCACGCAGAAGACAAAGATATATGGTGAAAGCCCTCTCTCACTTCTAAAGAACCCTGCTAATCCCCCATTACCCTGAACTGCTAAGCCCTTTCTGTGTGCAAGTGTTTGTTTGGTGCACTGATCATATGAGCCTCGTGATTGCCCAAAACCAAATCACAAGAGCAAAACAATTGTAGTATGTAAAACATGTTCAACGGTGATTGAGACTGTGTCAAATCTCTGCTTCAGAAACACGAAAGATCTGGAGATTATGATATATATAAAGAAGAAAAAGAAGCCGACTAGTAAAAAATGCAGAGAGATTCTGACATTGATGAACAAAGTAACTTGCAAGAACTGTGAATTCAAACTATGCTTAAACCACCGATATAAGGATGATCATGCCTGCAACAAAAAGACTAAATCTGCAAATGCTGACCAGAGCGATTTGAATGATAAGTTTATGGAAGTTTTGGCTTTGAGAGATGGTAAAAGATGAGAAAGAAGAACTCATGTTTATATTTCCCAGTCAGTTAAATCCATTTAGTAAACAGTCTGCAAAAAACATATCGCATGAAAACTTATTGAAGATTTCATGTAAAGTCGGATCCTTTTATATCCTTGTAATCATTTGCACAAACAAGTTCCATACTAAAGTATTTATCTGAGAGGGAAATAGTTGTACAGAAGAACGAAGAAGATGCTCGGGTATCAATGTACAAGGCTGCATTGGTGAGACATTTCTCTCTGAATCAGTTCTCACATGTTAGCTGTGGTTTCTTTGATTTCATCTGATGTGATAGTCTGCAAGATACAAAGAAGAGAAAGGCATCAGATCTCAATACTAATAAGCTGCTTCAAACCATTAACGGTATGCATAAAAACGGAGACAAGAATCTTAAGCTTGTAATTAAGGAAAGCTTATTGATTTTGAGGTTTACCTGATCCTTCCCCGCGAAATCATTTTCAGGCGTTAAGAAAAGCATACAATGGCACTCCTTCCTGATGAACAGAGATGATAAACTTCAGTATTATCAAAATAAATCGTTTTCGGATGCAAAATCTATCAACTACTACCCGAAACAAGTCTGATTTATACACTACGGAATTCTCCAGTATGTTGTGAATCAGAATTCGATCAAAAGAGCCAAATGAGCTAACAGATTAAGAGAGAGCTTAATGTTTTTGTTTGGCAGAGGTTGCAGTATGGAGTAAATCAACTTCTACTTGCCTAGCAATCTGGTAAATACATCCTCTGCATCAATCTCTATGGAAAGTGTAACACGAGTGTACTGCTAAATAGTAAATACTATCCAACTAATAATCATAACCGAGTTGGAGACAGTCCAGCTTAAATAACACATAACTGGTGTTTTCCAAAGGACCTTATAAGCTTAGTTCTACCTTATATAAACACACCCACACACACATACACATACAAATGCTTATAAAGCTACATGGAGCAACTTCTGACCTCTCTCTCATTGGAACACATGGACAATTCCAAAAGCCCTGTCCAACCTCAGCAGCTTTATCATCATAATGTCTACACCAAAAAAACAAGGATCAGAGTTTGGGTTGATATTAGAATTTCAAATGTTCTTAACAATTGCCCAGAAGCAAAAATCACCTGCAAGGGCAAAGCGGTGCACCATATGAATCTTTATGCTCAGCCAAACCCTGTTCAAAAAAAATATTCACACGGTTACACACTAGATCTCAAGATCTTCACTCGCAATTGACCGAGTTTCTTCTGGAGACTCATTATCTACAAGTAAATGAAAACTCAACCACTTCATTAGTTAAGAAGTACATCAAAAGATCTTCATTTGCACTGACTAAAATTTTCCTCAAACTCATTATCTACAAGTAGAAGACTCAGCCACTTCAGTAGTTAATTCACTAGATCTCAAGATGTTCACTAGCATTAACTCAGTTTCAGAATTTCTTCTGCAAACTCATTGTCTACAAGTAGAAGACTCAATTTCCTCAAAATAGTTCATAAAAATTTCCCAGAATCATAGAAAATCTTTAAACAACAAAGATCATTATTCAACACAAATCCACCAGAAAGATCAAAACTTTCATGGTTAAATTTTGCATACCTTGATGACGACTGAAGTAACTCCTTTATCAACACAGAAGTAAGTCCCTGAGCGACGAGCATATTGCTCGGAGAATTTCCTCATAATCTCAACAGATTTCTCCGATGGTTCCGCTGCAATTCAAAACAAAGAAGAAAAATGAATCCGAATCTAATAATCTCAATCACTTCAAGAACTCAACACGAAGAAGAAGAAGAACAAATCGAAAATTTTACATTTCGCTTTGATTACAAATCGCCGAAATGAAGTTCTGGGAGAGACGAGAGGGACCGAAACGGACCCGAAGCTACAAGAAACAGCTTGAAGATTCATAGAGTTTAAAGATCGAAAAGAACACAAAAGGGTTTTCAATCTGCGACACGAAATTTCGTCTCTTTTTTGTCTTGAATTTGAGATTTTTGTTTGTTCGTTTTCCAGATATTTTGCCAGAAACCAATGCTCGCCACTCACTTCACATTTGGGCTTTGGCCAATGAACCTCTAAGAGACTCTCAACCATTGGATAAATCTCATCTTCTAACCGGAAAGAACCAGAATTGGAGCTAAACCGGTTAACACTTGTTTTTTTTTTGCCGTCAAAGGTTTTTCATTCATGAAAGGCCCAATGGGCTAAACAGGTAAACATAGTTCAGAAACCAACAACATCTATGTTATAGATTCAAGCTAATCTCATAAGACACGTGTGAAAATGACATAGATAAATCTCTAAAACACAGACACGTGGCCATTACGTGTAAACTCAGAAATTATGGTAACAGAGCTCATCGCCGTGAAGTCCGACGTCTGTTGAACCCACCACCGCGATGCTCCGACAAGGATCCCGTTTATGAAATCAGGTTAACACTTGTAAGTCATCGAATATATTTTCTTTCTTTTTTTCTTTTATGTTGACGCAACTATTTATCAGACTAGTATTTTTGTGTCATAAGAATGAAAGATATTTCATTATATCAATTGTAGTCAGAGTTTCGATAATTTTTTCTAAAAATTTGTTATTTTTGCAATTCACAATTTCGTTTTCTTTGGCTGTACATGATCAAACGATATGAAAATGTTTTATGTTGTTAAATTTGATGGGTTCTAATTCAAAGTGGATTGGTTCATGTCCTTTATATATTGGATCAAATTTTTTTTCTATTTCAGATGTAGGATATTCTTTACATGCCTCCTCGAAATAATGGTCTATCTAGCCATTAATCTCGACAATTTCCATTATAGGATTAATTTTGGATTCGATCAGTCTGGCCATCTTCGGATTAGATCGATTTTGGTTTGGGTGGAGCAGCGTGTATTCAGGTTCTGATACTATATTAAGTTTAATAGGCTTCCAACTCAAAACCAATTGACAATAAGTAGATTGGTCCATGTCCCTTATATATTGGATCAAATCTTTCCCACTTCAGATGTGAGACATTCTTCACATTACTCTGTCCAATAATCCAAATAACTTCATTTACTATATTTTTTTCGTTCTTTTCTTACAAATCATCATCAAATTTTCACGTGTTTGGAAAATAATTTTCCTATATATATATATATATATATTACGAATTCATGTAAACATTATAATTTGAAAAGTTAAACTTCATTAAATCTACTAAACTAGTAGTTATTAGCCTTTTATGATTATAATGTGAACATTCTATTATTTTCTGTTATCCTTACTCAACGCCATGTTCAAGTATCATCAGCTAGCATGCCATTTGATGTTGGCAATGAAATTGTTCATTCACTACAAAAAAAAAAGGGTTGTTTTACGTCATTTATTTTATGTATTTGCATTAGTAAAATAATTAATTTTGCATCACTTAAAAAGGTGATTGTAAAGGTGGTGATACAAATACTTACAACAGTTTAAAAAATTGTTGCAAATATTCACATCAGTTTTTGAAATCGATATTAACATGTATCAATTGCCAAAAAATGATGATAAAATTTACATCAATAAATATTTGCTACCCCAAATATATATATATATATATATAATTTTTTTTTTATTATTTATAAATAATTGATGTAAAATAAGAATCAACTTCGAAAATGTTATAAATGGATTATAATCTAAAACTAATCTTAATTAACTTATATAAATTATTTTAAAATTAGATTTTTGAAAGGCAATATTAATTTACCCTTAAATAAGCTAACAAAAATCAAAGTCAATATTGTAGTGATTTTGATTTACATGATCCAGTTAGCAAAACTCAAGTACTATATTAGCTCGTTTACTAGACGAATCACTTTTTATATATATCTTGGATTTTGAGAAACTAACATTAGACCGAAGTTAATTAATTCATTCGTACTAATTGATAGCCTATTTCTCATAATAAAGTATTCGAGTAGTGAACGACGGAACGTTCTTGGACTTGTGATTTTTCGACTTCAATGTTGAGATTTTGTTTATTACTCCTCATGTATCATAATAACTGACTTTTTAGAAAATTATTTTTCTTTCCAAATTAGATGTTTTTTTCAATTTTCAATACAAAATTAAATGTATATATATATATTTGTATTATGCAGTTTAATTTATTATTAGTTGAATTGAATTTAAGTAGGTGATAAATGGTGTTAATTTAGAAAAAATAAAATAAAAAATTTGATGTTTTCTTAGTTTGTGTGTAAAATTCTTAAACATCTACTAGACAAAGGGAATATGTTTGTTGCATAATTGACATGTCAAATTTTATAGATTTACTATAAGTATTTTATTGAGCGTATGTCAAAACTTTTAGGCGACTAATATCAATCCGATCTTAGTAGAGCTAGTTTCCAATGCAGTTTAAGAAATGATACAACATATGAATGAAGAGATCTTCAACCAAATTAAATAACTATGAGATACTCCATTAGTGTAGAAATCTCTACCAAAAAGTAGGATTTTGGACTTCCTTAATTACCTATACGGATGTTAATCAATAAAAAAAAAATTACATAAAAGATTCATTCTTTAGCTTGAGAGATTTAACGTACGTTTGCGTCTGCTTTATTGGCTATTACAAAAAAATCTGATCTATATAGCCTTTTCTAGTAAACTACAATTTTTCAGATACTAATGATTACTTTTTTTTTTAATTGGATTTTACAAAAAAAAAAATTGTTTTGAAGATAGAAACTGATTTACTCCATGTTGACACAAATTTCCAAGGAAGGGCATATCCAACCACACTCTATATCCTATATAAATTCCGTTTTGGAGTAAAATGTTTTTCAACCCCATTTTATTTTCAACTCCAAAATAGAGTAAATCTATTTTTTTCTCCAAATATGGAGTAATCTCATTTTCCACTTTTAGAGTTGAACTTTTTATTTATAAAATAATATTTCAAATTTTAAATAATTTTATTTTAAGAGATAACTAATTATTTTGGTAATGATTTTATATGTGGTTGATATTCTTTTAAAAAAAGATTTACGAGTTCATCAAATTACAAAATTTTGCAACAGAATTATTATATTATATTATAATGTGTAAAATTGTAATGTATATGTAAGTTTTTATTCTTAAAAATGTGTATGTATGTCTAAGTTAATATATATTATTACGAATTTAATCTTTAAAAAATGAATATTTTAAAGTTAATATATATGTATGTGTAAGTTAGTATAACAAAATATAATGTTACGATTTTAATTTATAAAACAAAAAGATAATGGGGTCAATTTGTAGATTTTATAAATAAATTACATTATTAGTAATTAATAACAAATAGAAAAAGAGAAATATACTTAAAATATTATTTTTGGAGTAAGAAATGGAGTAATACATTGGAATAAAATCCAACACTATTTTGGAATTACTCTATTTTAGAGTGAAAAATAGAGTGATACATTGGAGATGCCGTAATGAGGAAAAGGTTGCGCATGGCCACGGGAAGGAAGATCATCAAAAAGAAACCAGGAAAGCCATCGCAAGATTGGTTCATGAGAAACTGCATTAGACAATGAAGAAGAAGAAGAATAGAAAAAAAAAAAAAAAAAAAAGAAGAAGAATAAGTGAAAACATGGAGACATCTCTTTTTTAATCAAATAGTAGATCCAGTAGTACTTGGAAATTTAAAACACTTTAAAGAATCACCAATGCATAAAAAAGAATATTTGGAGAAACAAATCAAATCATTGATCCGTTGGTGTCTTTTTACTATTTTGTGACGATAATTCTATTTTCTTTTCCTCCAATATATTTTTCCTCTCACGATAGACGACGTTCTCAACTTTGCTTGTAGGTAAAATCCACCAAGCCCGTAATTTTGCTTGTGTATATACATCGTGAAATATAGAACCAAATTAATTTAGCAAAAAAAAAATATAGAACCAAATTTAATTTTTTTGTTCTGCTTTAGACGAAATGATTACCAAGGTTAAGAGGTTAAAAATTTATGTCTAAAACTTTTTCAATCGAAATTTGACTAGACAACTCCGCAAATGGTTTAAGGAAAAAAATTTTAAAGTTACCAGTTCAATTTCACTTAGTAGGGATGATTTACGCTCTATACGTAGTATTATTAATGGCTGGTACTAAACGCCGAGAAGATTATAGATCAAAGATTCCGAATTCCAACGATTTATCGAAAAAAAAGGTTTAAAGAAGAATTACTTTTAACAAACAAAAAAATGGTTTAAAGAATTGTCTAGACTCTAGAGAATCCAAGATGAGCCAACTTAAGCCAAAAAATTGGTCCTCGAAACCAGCCAGATACGAAGGGAGAGAAAGTAGCAAATGTGCGTCGCAGATTAAATCAAATAAAATATAGCATATACTCGTGCTTTTTGAGGTTCCTCCTACACCGTTGGACACATTAAAAAAGGTTTAAAAATGGAAATGACGAAAGTTAAGGAATGCATGAGTCGTTGTTGGAATTTTGTAATGAGAAAATAAATAAGTTTAATTTGCCCTCCGAAAAAGAAAGTAATAATGCATGCTCTGTATTGATCCTTCTTTCTATTTTGAGAGTTTTATATTTCCCATGTGCTCTCCACATGCTTAGTGGCTGCATTGGTCTTCTTCTTGAATCTGCACAAAAAGTCATTTTCTACTACATTGATCTGCAATTCCTTACCAAGCTTCCTTTTTTATTTTGTATTTTATTTTTCTTCAGCAGAAACATGACGTTTTGATGAGATTCCAACACAAGTACGTCTATCAAAACACACATATTTAGCTATTTAATCATTAGCATAAAAAATATTTATAAATGAATTTAGTTATACACTTATATTGATTCAATCGATTTCCAAAATTTGTTATAAAATTTCGATTTAGACATTTACATGTAATAGCATTAATATCGTAACATGTAATAGTGCTAAAAACAAAAACAAAATCATCTTTGTTCTCCCTAAGGCTACTGCCTACTGTGACCATGTTATTAAGGCACAAAGGCTTACGTAGGATATGTCCGCTTCTTAGTGGATTGTGGACGAATATTCCTTCCATGCATTTATTTGTTATTTCCGAGCAAGCGAGGTTCTCCTAAAAAAACAAATTTTAACGGACTCAAATAATATCGGTTGTATAGAAGCCAATTTTTCAAAGATACGTAAGATATAAGTGTGTATATATATATATACAAATTATTAATGGCGGACATGACTGTATATATAATGAATTAATGAGTACAAATAAATTCGTTACAAAGGTTACTTTTATGTAAATCTGACCTGAGTGCGTCAATAAGCTAGGCGTGACTATAAACTATAATTTATTGCTGAATAGTTTTACGGTTTTTTTATTTATTTATATGAAGCAAGGGACATACTTAACCTCTCTACCTTTGCTTCGTCTTGCTCACCAAACTTAATTTTCTCAATATGAATTTACTCTATACCGTTTTGTTTCTGACCTCTTTAGCTCCACTACCCGGAGCTAGTAGGCCAACACCACCAAATGCTTGCAATCAGTCTCTTCCGGTGGACCAAACAGATTCTCAGTTGGAGGGTTCCTCGACCTTACCTAGTCAAAGTAATCGGGCTCCTCCACTTCGGGCGAATCAGACCAACACGGAAAGGGTTGCACCGACTGCCATTGTTACACCTCCATCTCCGGCGAGGGATGCACAAGGTGAGAGCAACAAACGGATTACCCCACCGGATAAGAGAGACCTAAAATCCCCATTTCCAATGACCGCTACTCAATCTCTGGCTCAGATTAACCTGGCTTCTTCATCAACGGTCCGGTCCACCCAGCCAGTTCCACCACCTGCTCCTCTTTCTTCACCGACTTGCTTAATCCAACCAGGACAGTGCAGCCAACCGAACTGGCTAAGTCAGTTCCACCAAGCTCAACCACCCGGTACTCCTCCTATCAGAATTCCCTGGTACCACGATAACACGTTTTTCGCCATTGAAGGTAGTGGACAACATGGCGTGCCACCAAATGAATTCCACAGAATGGACTGTCTAAGCATTTGCGTGCTACATTATTTGTTGGCCAGTGGATTGAGCCACACAGCCTCATGGTGTCAACTCCCAACGCTCAGTACGAGCATCCATATTCAATGCTTTCTCAATCAGGTTGCTTTCTCTCTATTACTCTTGGCTCATACCGTCTTTCCACGAACACACCCAATCTTGGCGTTTATTATGGATCGTCTCTCCTTCTTATTAACCGTGATCGCGGCTTACTTAGCTTCCATGCCCATGTTTCCTCCATTTATAGCCATCATTATGTTTCTTGTTGTTGCTTTAGTCTACATGTTTGCTCGTTTCAGGCGTTAATTAATAACTTAGGTTTCTGCCCTGATTAGGTTTTGTTTTTTACATGATCACTAGTAAGTAGATATGCATCATGGAGTGACTTGGAGGAGTAGACCACTAGGCCTAATCACAACACTTGTCACCATGATTAGTTTTTTATTTATCATATTTACTAGTACTTTTTAATATTACGTTTTTTTTTAAAAAGATTTTGGTCATGAAATCCAGTACTCTTTTTTTAAGATTATAATCATGAAATCCAGTACTCTTTTTTTAAGATTATAATCATGTGTACACAATCTTGATTAATGAAATGGTTTATTTTGTTTCAGAGTCTATAGTCTTTGTTCTTCTTATGTTTACACTTGGCCCCGTGATACTGTTTGATTTATAACAAGCTCAATTTTCCATATAGTACTGAGGAAAATGACGGCATAACATAACAAAAAGCTAGCGTATGTTAATAAAAAGCATAAAAATAAACTAAAGCTAGGGTTTTGAATAAAGAAAAAGGTGAACATTTAATTTTTAAACATGTGAAGAGATCACGTGACTTTTATCTTCAAGTCCACACATGGTATGGATGCGTTTTTCTTCGTTTGCAATTCTCACTACCGATCCATCTCATTGGAAAATTTAAAAAGGGAATATTCTTTAATCTACCATTTGTGGTGAAATTACTTGTTGGAAATATCATAACTGAAAACTTTTTTATAAAATTTATCACAATTGCACTGTTCACAACGATATAAAGATAATAATGCCTCTGCATCAGCTTTGATCTGTTTATGTTTTTGTCTACCATAACTATTTTTGTCCACCGTTGTCTCTGATCATAATTTGGTGGACAAGAATTTAAAAGTATTGTGGACAAGAATAGAGCAATACTTTCAAAGTTTTTGTTGGTGGACAGGAATATTGTAATGCTTTTGAATGCTTAGTTGTTTTTACCTATTGTTTATTATCTACATATCTGAAACTAAATAATATTTATGTCTACTTCAGGATAAAAGGAAATGTGTACATCCGAATGTATGCGTAGGACCAAGTGGACAAATTATGAAATTGTGTATATGCGTAAAAATTGTCCACTAAAGTCGTAACAGATAAAGAAAGTTATTTTAGTGGACAACTGTATTATGTGTGGAAGTTGTCCACTAAAATCGTAACAGAGAGAGAGAGAGAAAGAGAGATAAAGAGAGAGAGATTTGGGTAAATTTGTGTGAGTGAAAGAAGAAAACAAGAGAGAGATAAATAGTAAAAATGACAGATAGATAGAGAGAGAAGGAGAAGGAAGAAGAAAGAACGAAGAAGATAGTGAGGTTACGAGAGAAAGAAGAATAAAGAAGAAACAAAAAAAATCAGAGATTTAAAAGAAGGGTAATAATGTCATTTCATCAGAACAGTGCGATAGATTTTACAAGATTGAAAAGTTATGGTAGATTTGACAAGTAATTTTAGAATAAGTGGTACATTGCGTAATTTTCTCTTTTAAATATATACTATCTACGCAGTTCTATTATTATTTTGTTCTATAAATATAGAGAAGAGGAAATAATTCTAAATAAATGAAAAGATCATTATATATTAACAAAATTGGGATCATAATACTCAACTATTCAAAACTAAAGAAGAAACTCTAGTAAGCAAATGATGATATGTACTTTTCAACTTCTTTACCGTGAAGAAAAGTAAACAAGTTATAGTTTTCCAAAAAAAAATTGTTTTTGGGATATATGTTGGGATCCAAATTATATAATCATGCAAAAATCCTAGCACATAATCAGCGTGCGGATGCCTCTCTAGCTGAAACAAACGCTGAGTCAGATGCTCAATCATAATTGTGAATGTTTCTTGAATTCGGAACCCCTCCTTTGTTGATCGAAAGTTTTCATTGCCTCTGAATCTTTACCTAAACTCATGTAAACTTGCATGACAATGTTAAAGGACTTGGTGCAGCCTTCCTGATACACAAGTTGTATGAAATGAACACAAATTATATGAACATTTCATACAATTTGTGTATCATAAAGATGATTTACTGGGAAGTTATATTCAAATTAGATGCCCATGACGTACTCTTGATAAGATCCCAGTTCTAAGACAATCAAATATTGATCAAAACACGATCTTAAAACCAGAAACGGAGTCGAGAAAAAATCTCTGTCCTTCATTCTGAAAATCGCCCGTAGTGTGACAGATTAATGCGATTCCGAATCCCAGGATAAAACCGCGACTATCAACGATTCGCAACACTCGAAATCGAAGTCTAACGAACGTAAAATCTATGTATACTCTCGAGACGCTTACTTTTGGGAGATTTAGATGTTCGAATTTTTTGGGTTGAAAAATTTAGGAAACGTTGGAGAAGAAGAAGATGCAGAACTCGGTTTTATAAAACCGAAATTGGTTAATTGGGCTAGAAAAGTTGGGCCAAAATTTAATAAAAAATTTCCCCAAAAATAATAGTCTTTATGGACCTTTGGTCCAATTGCCCAAGCCCAAACCCAAGCCCAAGCCTAAGCCCAAGTCCACGCCCAACCCAGCCGAGCGGCGGCGCGCGTGCGGTTCCCTTTTCTCACATGCATCATGCATCATGCTAGTCATTTGTAAACATGATAGGAGAGGGTAATATATATACCACTTCCACTCTTTCCTCTCTTAGTAATGTGGGACTTTAATAAATGTGTTGACTTTAATTGTCACACACACCACACTTTGATCTCACATTTCTCATTCACCAATACTTCAATTTTAACTTATGAGCATTTCAAGTTTTAGTCCAAACTGCAATCTTTCCAATGAACTCATGATCCTAATTTCTTGTAGGAACCGAAAAATCGAATTAATAAAACCGAATGGAAAAAACGAGAAAGGAATTAAGAACACGATCTTAAAACTAGAAACAAAGTCGAGAAAAAATCTATGTCCTTAATTCTGAAAATCGCCCGTAGTGTGACGGATTAATGCAATTCCGAATCCCAGGATAAAACCGTGACTATCAACGATTCGCAACACTCGAAATCGAAGTCTAACGAACGTAAGATCTATGTATACTCTCGAGACGCTTACTTTTGGGAGATTTGGATGTTCGAATTTTTCTGGGTTGAAAAATTGCAGGAAAATGTTGGAGAAGAAGAAGATGCAGAACTCGGTTTTATAAAACCGGAGAATCACGGTTATGCGGTTACCAATTTGGTAAGTCGCAATTGTTCAATTTGGATCGGTAAGTCAAAATTGTTAAATTTGGGCCGGTTCCATTATGGGCCGAAATTGGTTAATTGTGCCAGAAAAGTTGGGCCGAAATTTAATAAAAATTTTCTCCAAAAAGAATAGTCTTGATGGACCTTTGGTCCAATTGCCCAAGCCCAAGCCCAGCCCAGCCGAGCGAGCAGCGGCGGCAGCGCGCACGCGTGTGGTTCTCATTTCTCACATGCATCATGCTAGTCATTTGTAAACATGATAGGAGAGGGTAATATATATACCACTCCACTCTTTCCTCTCTTAGCAATGTGAGACTTTAATAAATGTGTTGACTTTAATTGTCACACACACCACACTTTGACCTCACATTTCTCATTCACCAATACTTCAATTTTAACTTATGAGCATTCCAAGTTGTAGTCCAAACTGCAATCTTTCCAATGAACTCATAATCCGGTAATTCCGAGCAATGACTTTGCCGGAAAGGCCACCGGAAAAGTGATAAAATCACTTGTTAAAATAATACTAATTTAATTAAATTAAATTAAATTAAATTAAAATTAAATATAAATAAAAATTAAATTAAATTAAATTAAAATTAAATTAAAATAAAACAAAATTTAAAATTAAATTTTAATATTTTTAAAAGTGATTTACAAAATTAAAATATTACATAACGTAAAGACTACTGCGACTAGTTACGGAAGAACTCGTTCATCCTTTCTTCCATTGCCCGCATGGCGCTCATCTGTTCTTCCATTGCCTGCATGCGGGTCATCTGTTCCCGAAAGCGTTCTTGATCTTCTGCGCGTTGTGCCTCCATCACGGTCACCCGCTCCAGAAGCTCGGCGTTCTGTGCCCTCAACATCCCAACGTTGTGAAAGCGGTCAGAATTAACCGACGCGGATGAACTGTCTTCCGGAAGGCCAAACACACGACCTTGGTCTTAGGAGACATGGTCTTAGGCGTAAACACACGACCTTGTTTGTATTCAAATTTATTTTAAATTTGTTTAAATTTGACAGTGTTACTAACCTGGTAGGTGAACTCGTTGATCATCTCTAGTGGAACTTCCGTTGCCGGGGGAGTTCCTTCGATGATCGGTTGGGATTGGAGGTACTCCTCACCGAGTCTCTCCACGCTTTTCACGATTTCACGAGCAATGGGATCTTGAATTTCACCAGTCTTTCTGTTGGTGTGCGCATCTTTGACCAAATCAAGATGTGACGGACGCACACCGGTCTTCTCAAGACGTGACGCTTTGCTCGTTGCGCCGAGGTTATGGGTCGCCGGTCCCTTCCCCTTCCGGTCGCTGTTCCGGTTAGACGAGTTTTTTCCGGAACTTGCTTTTGTGTCCTTCCGTTCCCAATGGGCAAGTAGTCCAGCCGATAAGGTTGAGTTATCTTGCATTCTCCGAGGCACCTTTCCTTCTTTGTACCACATGTCCTTCCACTCGTTTATCTTCAACGAGTACTTTCGGGAGGCCTTTTTGTGGAACTGGCGTCGGACCTGGGCAGTCAGCTGTGGGTCCCAAGTAAATTCTTGCTAAAAAAACACGTACCAAGATTAGTAATGTTTATTTGAATGAAAATAAAAATCTACATTCTTAATTGGGCAAAAAAAATGTACCGCAAATTGCCGAAACCATGTCTCCTGGTCTGCCACCGGCATCGAACTAAATGTGGGATACGGTTTAGTTATCAACGAATTAGTCATTGCGTTGATCGAACTCGTAATCCCGTTTCCCGAAAATTGAAACCTAAACAATATTTAGTTAAATATTTTATTAAGTTAATATAATCAAATAAATTTTAAAATAAAACTTACCAGGTCGTGTTAGGTGGCAAGTCAGGATCTAGGCGAGGCAACTTATCCCGTCCGGGTTGCGAAACAAACTCCTCAATGGTCATGGCCGTGGGAGCTGAGTGCCATGTACCCGTAGGAGGAGACGGGTTTGGGATATCAAAAGCTGGAGTCTCGGGGATATGCGACTGACTCCCACTCCTCCTGCCTCCAGTGGTATTACCGGCTCCACTAGACTGATGAAATCGTCCATAGTCCCTACGATTGCCAAATTTTTTATTATTTATTCATATTATCATTGTCCGAGATTGAAAATATTCATATCTACAATTTATAATTTTTACATATCAACAATTTAGAATTTTATAATTTATTTATATTATAAATTTTTATATGAAAAATAATTGTATAAACCCAAAATAATTTATTCATATTATGAATCTTTATATAGAAAATATTAATTGAGATGTTTTATAATTTTTACATATCAACAATTTATTCATATTAAACCACAAATACATATTAAATTCCTAAATAATTTTATAAACCCAAAAAGGCATTAAATCATAAAATTCCTAAAATTCAAATTTTTTCTCAATCTATAAATTCATTAATTCTTATATTACATAATTTTTAATTCCAAAATTCCTAAAATTTTCCAATAAATCACACCAAAATCCTAATCCAATCTAATGTATCCTAAATCAATAACTTATCTAATCTTAAAATATTATTACTAATCTAAACAATAATTTTTACTAATCTACATCATATATCATATAATTAAATAATAAAATAATGAAAAAAAAACTTACATAATTAAGTTTTTTTTTTGTATATGTGATCGATCGGAGAGGAGACTCGCCGGAGGAAGAAGAAGAGTCGCCGGAGAAGACGGAGAAGAGTCGCCGGAAAGGAGTACCGCCGGTGTCGTCGAGAGTCGCCGGAGTCGCCGCGGGGGATGAAATCACCGGAGATGGAAGTTGTTGGAGGAAACGATATCGGGAGGGGAATAGATAGATCTGGTTATTTATTTACAGCGAACCGACGGAAAACCGATGGATTTTCCCGGTTTTTACTGTTGTTAGGCGGCAGAAAATTAGGGTTTCTGTCGCAAATCCGTCGGGAATTCCGACGGATTTTGATATTTTATTTTGTATACAGATTTACGAAAATATTAAAATTAAAAATCGTCGGAAATCCGTTGGAATTACCGACGGATTTTATTTTTTTATATATTTTCCTAATTCTGTATACAAAATAAAATAAAATTATATTTTCCTAATTCTGTATACAAATTCTGTATCCAATTTGTGTTATTTATTATTTTTTTTAATTTTAAAATATATTTTCCTAAATCTGTAAACAATATAAAAAAATGAAAATTATTTACAAATTTTAATTTTTTACAGACTTATGTTGTTTACAGATTTAGGAAAATATATTTTAAAATTAAGAAAAATAATTAATAACACAAATTACAGATTTAGGAAAATATATTTAGCAATAAGCTTGAGATGTATAAATATTTAGATTCATTTTAGTTAAGCAGCCACAATCAGTAACACAAATATTTCAATTGTTCTCATTTTATTATATTATATTTTGATATTTGAAAACATAAAATTTAAATCTCATTTCGCAAATAAGATTTAAATTACATTAGAGCCTTGAACATATTAAACATATAACGGTTATGGTACAAGGTCATAATACACTCCTAATCATCAAAACATATGTCTCTGTATCCACTCCAAACTTACCATTTGTTAGAACCAGAAACTTTTATTTCCCTTTTGTTTCTTTGGTGGAGAATCTAAATATCCGTCGCAAATTTCCCTTTTGATTGCATCAACATCTACATTTAAGTTGGGGCTTTCTAGTCTTTGGGCAAATTCATAATCATAGTAGTGATCCTTACATTTATTTGAAGAACTTCCACCGTAAGTATATAACTTTTCAATCAATTGAGATGGTTGTCCGTCTTCGAGAACAAGCTTCTGGTCAGGACATTATGCATGCTTATCATATTTGGGACTAAAAACATTGCGAGGAGAGCTTGAATTAGCTTCCCACCAGTACGTGGGTATTTCTTTAGTATATTCGTCGCACTGAGATTGAGTTTCCCACGAGAATTTTGGAATGTGTTGGATGGTTGGCAAGCACTGGCTGTCCGGCACTATTGTTGATGAAGAATCTTCAATATGGATTGGTGAGCACGTATCAAATTCCCACGAGTAAGTGGATATCTCTTGAGTGAATTCGTCGCACTGAGATTGAGTTTCCCACGAGTATTTTGGAATTTGTTGGTGGTTTGCCACAATTTTTGATGTGTAGTCTTCATTAGGAGAGCTAGTAGACATTATTTGTGGATATTGATTGTGGCTTTTTATAATCGTGTTATGAAGAAATGAAGAAATGTGGAAACTTATATAGAACGGATTTCCGTCGGTATTCCGTCAAAAATCCGTCAAAAACCTCTGACATAACGTCCCACCAATCCCATCGGCCACCGCAAACGAATGGTAACCACTCAAACTTTGCCGACATCGAAATTCCGACGGAATTACGACGGAATTAGTTCCGTCGGTATGAGCTGGCCTCTAACACTTTGCCGACATCGGAAAAATTGGATTTCCGTCGTTATTCCGTCGGAAAGTCATCGGAAAATTACGACAGCTTATTTCCGACGGAAATCCGTCGGTTTATTGTGACAATCCCCCACATGAATAGAAATAACGTCTAAACATATGACGACTCGATAAATTCTAAGACTCTACTGATTAGACCAACTTAATTGACTAGACAGATAGACAGACTTTTTGAGAGTATAACGAAAAATTACTGTATCTGAGTTGGTAGCAACTTTTCAGCTTTGAACCACTCATAGTTAGTAGATGTCGGATTTACTTGGCCAGGAAGTGGACATGATGTCTTGAACCACTCGGATTTCGATGTAAACCTAGACAACAACTATAACACAGCTTCATTTCCTCATAGAACCTTGTTCTCTATTGTGTTCATTTTGGCCTTGAACTTGCCTGGTTATCATGAGTGAACTTGGAGAATATAGCCTTTCCTTCATTCTCCTAGAAACGGCCCCATTTCACACTCACTAGGTGATCCTCATTAGCTTATTTTCAAAAGTATCATGTAATACTTTATATTATAAGGCTATGGAATCATTAAAAGCCAAATGCTTATCCTTCTATATACCAATGTTACACTGTATATCATCCTAGGAACTGGGTAGAGATAGTAATCTCACAGTGTTTTTCCAGGTTAAGTTTGAATTAGTTGTCCCTTTGAGCCTACTTCTTGGGATCTCCAGTCATGTAGGTGGGGTTTCCATCAAACTTCAACTTTATTCATAGGCTTTTAGACCCATTCCTCGTGATGATTTTTCTACTTGATCTCTTGCCAAACCTTTAGTGAACGGATCAGCTAGGTTGTCGGTAAATTTAATCTAATCGATCGTGAGTACTCCTGTTGAGATCAAGTTTCTAATGGTTTTATGCCGTCGCCGTATGTGACGAGACTTGCCATTATAATTATTATTCAGTGCCCGAGAGATAGCCGATTGACTATCACAGTGTACATGTAAGGCTGACACTGGTTTCTCCCACATGGGGATATCTTCCAAAAAATTCTGAAGCCACTCAGCTTCTTGACCTGTTCTGTCTAAAGCGATAAACTCAGATTCCATGGTCGAGGTGGCTATCATGGTTTGTTTGGTAGATTTCCAGGACACTGCTGCACCTCCAAGGGTAAAGACATATCCACTTGAGTATTTGGAGTCCGCGATCCAGTTCGCATCACTGTATCCTTCCAAGATACCTGGTTCTTTACCGTAGTGTAGTCCATAATTTTTGGTATAACGTAGGTAATTCAATACTCTAGTTATAGCTTTCCAATGTCTATGTCCTGGATTACTAGTATAGCGACTTAGTATGTTTACTGCGTGCGCTAAGTCGGGTCTAGTACAATTTGTCAAGTACATCAAACTTCCGATTACTCGTGCATACTCCACCTGAGAAACTACATCACTTGAGTTTTTAGTTAGGTGAATATGAGGGTCGACTGGAGTTTTTGCAGTTCCATTTGAATAGTTTTTAAATCTATCAAGTATCTTTTGAGCATAATGTGATTGTGATAAGATAATACCTCCAGCATGTAGGTGAATCTTAATACCAAGAATGACATTGACCAATCCCATGTCTTTCATTTCAAAGTGACTATGAAGTAAGTTCTTAATTTGATTAATCATGTCATTAGTGTTGCCAATAATGAGCATGTCATCAACATACAAACACAACAAAACATATACGTGTGGGGTACATTTGATGTATATGCATTTATCACATTCGTTAATGCTGAAACCATTTGACATCATCACATTATCAAATTTTTCATGCCATTGTTTTGGAGCTTGTTTTAGTCCGTACAATGACTTGACAAGTCTACAGACTTTGTGTTCTTATGCGGGGATAACAAAACTTTCAGGTTGTTTCATATAGATCTCTTCTTCTAAATCTCCATGTAGAAAAGTGGTTTTGACATCCATCTGATGTATTTCTAGGCCTCTTAATGCTGCGATACCAACCAAAAGTCTGATGGAGGTTATTCGCGTCACTGGAGAATAAGTGTCAAAGAAATCCAGACCTTCTTTTTGTCGGAATCCTTGGACCACAAGCCTAGCCTTATACTTATCCACAGTCCCATCGGTTTTCATCTTTGTTGTGAAAATCCATTTAGACCCTAGTGCTTTAAACCTTTTGGGTAGATCGGTAATCTCATATGTATGATGTTGCAATACAAAATCGATCTCACTATTGATAGCTTCCTTCCAATAAGGTGCGTCTGGTATAGACATGGCTTCTGAGTAAGTCCTTGGTTTGTTCTGTGTGAGAAAAATCATCATGAAATCATCGCCAAAAGATTTTTCCTTACGAGCTCTTTTGTTGCGTCAAGGTTCATCTTCTATCTCTTCCACTTCATGTGTTAAAGTTTTGGAAGTACTTGCCTCATTTGTTGAGGAGCTTGTTTCTCTTTGTTCAAGTGTCCTCTTCGGACGTTGTTTGTCCTTACAAGAAAAAATGTTTTCAAAGAAAGATGCATTCCGTGATTCTATTACTGTATTCACATGGATATCGAGTATTTCTGATTTGTGAACCAAAAATCGATAAGCACTGATGTTGTGTGCATATCTTATATATATATACAATCTACTATTTTAGGTCCAATTGTGACCTTTTTCGGAGGTGGTATTGCGACTTTTGCAAGATACCCCCCACTTTTAGGTATTTGTACGAAGGTACAACACCTTTTCAAAGTCCATTTGGCGTCTTGCCAGTAACTTTATGTGGTATCTTGTTGAGGATATAGTTCGTAGTAAGCAAAGCTTCCTCCCACATTAACTGGGGTAACCCAGATTCCTGCAACATTCCATTCATCATCTCTTTCAGAGTTCAGTTTTTTTCGTTCCGCCACCCTGTTAGACTCTGGGGAATAGGGAGCTGTGGTTTGATGAATGATGCCATGTTGTTGACAAAAATCATTAAACGGACCATCATACTCGCCTCCTCTATCACTTCGAACTATTTTAATAGGTTTACCTAGTTGGTTTTCAACTTCGAGCTTATATTTTTTGAATTTTGACAAGGCTTCATCTTTGCTATGTAACAGGTATACATAACAATATTTTGTGTGATCATCGATAAAAGTCACAAAATACTTTTTACCGCCTCTAGTTTGTATAAATTTCAGATCACATAAATATGTGTGTATTACACCGAGAGGTTCTGTATTTCTTTGAACTTGGGGAGAAGGAGTTTTTGTGAGTTTGGCATGTACCCACACTTCATATTTGTCCTCGTTTACTTTGAATTTTGGAATTAGGTTCAAATTCATCAATCTTTGCATAGATTTATAGTTGACATGTCCTAAAAATGCCAAATATTAAAAGAATCAACCAAATAAGCAACATAATTATTATTAGATAAATTGTCAGCAATTACAACATTAGCGTTATTAATCTTATTAGTACGAAGGACTGTTGAAACACACAACTTGACAAGTCCTCCTTTAGCATAACCCTTTCCCAAATACACCCCATTTTTCCTAAGGATCAATTTGTCAGCTTTGCAGTTGACGCTGAATCCTGCCTTGCTCAAGAGAGTTCCCGAAACCAAGTTCTTCCTCATATGCGGCACATTCTTCACATTGTTCAGTGAAAGTTCACGTTCTGACGTCAGCTTCAGAACCACTTTGCCGCGACCTTCAATCTTCGAGTAAGCCGTGTTTCCCATGAACAACTGCTCCTCAGATTTGCTCTTCTCATAAGTCGTGAACATCGACTTATCAGTGCAGATGTTGGTGGTTGCACCACTGTCATACCACCACTTCCGTGGGTTATCGTCCACCATGTTCACTTCATTGACGACATCACACATATCCTCTTCAGTGAGGTTAGCTTCAGCGTTTCTGTTACCCTTGGGTTGTCTCCTGCATACATCAGATTTGTGGCCTATCTTGCCACACTTGTGGTACTTTCCTTTGATGAGGATGTCGGTTTTAGGGACATTGACATTGTCCCTTTCCCTTTACCCTGCATAGATCCGTTTCCCTTTACCCTTGCTTTTGTGCTCAGCCACATTGACATTGTGTTGCTCCGGAGGAGAGAAATTAGCACGGTTCCTGTCTTCCATTTGGAGCCTTGTAATGACATCAGAGAGAGACATTGGCTTCTTCTTGTGCTTGAGATAGTTCTTGAAGCTTAGCCAACTCGGGGGAAGTTTCTCAATGAAAAAATTGACAATGAAGATCTCACAGATTTGCACAACAAACTCAATGCATCGACTTGTTCCATGATGGGCTTGGAGTTCACCATTTTGAAGTCTAGAAACTTCGCAACAACAAATTTCTGACAACTAACATCGTCAGACTTGTACTTCTTCTCCAAGGCCATCCAGAGTTCTAGAGGTTTGTGCTTCCTGACTGTATACCTGATACAGTGGATCAATGAGGCGGCCTAAGATCCAACCTCTGCACACAAAGTCGGCATGTTTCCATGCATCCACAATAGCAAGAAGGTGAGCATCTTTGTTTCTGAATGGAACGATCGGTGGATCCTCCTTCAGAAACTTCTCACAGTTCAAGTTACTCATGTAGAAGAGCATCTTGTTTTGCCACGTTTTAAAGCCTTTGCCATTAAATTTTTCGAGCATTAACCCGTGCGCCATGGTTGCGGGTAATTGAGACATCCCGAGATAGTTGTCTTGTGGAACAGTCGGCGCCTGGAAACGAACTCCGAACAGATCTCTGGTTACCGAGTCTACAGGCGTATCAGCTTGTCCATCAGATGGACTTTTACCAGTCATATCGACATCATCACCATTAGTTGTCATCTGTTAACAGAAAAACAGGATGATATCAGAATGTGATAAATGTTTCGCAAACTCGCTTATACAAAGCGTTCGCGGAAACATAACAAAGTGATTGATAACGTGAAAAAGCGTTCGTATAAGAAACTTATTCGCGGAAAATTTTAAAAACTAATCGCAAATCCTTTAGAATTGAATTTTTTTTTTTTTGAAAATAAGCGATTTCGCGGAGACAGTAAGGAATCGCGAACTGTTTTGTTTAGAAAAACTTTATGAAATTCGATAACGTAAAACAGACGATTCACGAAAAAAGTTTAAAAAACAATTCGTAAATCGTTTAGAAAGAAAACGCAAATCGTTTGAAAACAAATCGCAAAAGTTGATAAAATTTTTGAAACAATAATGATTTGGCGGATTGAAAAGAAATCGCAAATCGTTTGAAAACAAATCGCAAAAGTTGAAAAAACTTTTGAAAAATAACGATTTCGCGGATTGAAAACAAATCGCCAATCGTTTGAAAACAAAATTCAGAAATGTTCGCGGATATGTTAGAACAAATCGCAAACTTCGTTAATGAATTTGAAAACAGTTGTTGAAAATTCGAGATTTCTCAATCCGAGTAGCTAATTTTTCAGAATTAAGATTGTAGGAACCGAAAAATCGAATTGAGAAAAACGAATGGAAAAAACGAGAAAGGAATTAAGAATATGATCTTAAAACCAGAAACGGAGTCGAGAAAAAATCTCTGTCCTTAGTTCTGAAAATCGCCCGTAGTGTGACTGATTAATGCGATTCCAAATCCCAGGATAAAACCGCGACTATCAACGATTCGCAACACTCGAAATCGAAGTCTAACGAACGTAAGATCTATGTATACTCTCGAGACGCTTACTTTTGGGAGATTTGGATGTTCGAATTTTTCTGGGTTGAAAAATTGCAGGGAAACTTTGGAGAAGAAGAAGATGCAGAATTCGGTTTTATAAAACCGAAATTGGTTAATTGGGCCAGAAAAGTTGGGCCAAAATTTAATAAAAAATTTCTCCAAAAAGAATAGTTTTGATGGACCTTTGGTCCAATTGCCCAAGCCCAAGCCCAAGTTAGTGTTTCAACTATTGTTGGTGCTGAATAGTTTTTCTTTCATTAAAATCTAAGCTAATGAGAATCAACGTATGGCTCATCGTAATTAATTACAAAAAGGGGAAGCACTCTAACGTTGTCACCCTGCTGCTTCCATCTTTAGTCACTAAAATGACAAATTCTTCGGAGAAACAGAAACAGCAATGGTAGAGGAAACCACAGTCCACTACCTGAGGCCATGATGGTAGGTTCGGTGCGAAACAAAAGAGAAGTAGAGAGTGGTGTAAGGCATACGATTGATTAGGAAATGAAAACGAGTAGCTTATGTGTTACTGCATTTCATAAGGTACCTGTAAAACGTAATGTGAGGGATATTAATTTATTGATTTTTTTTTGGTCAATGTTTATCGAGTTTTATACTACTTAGTTCTTGCCCAAGATTCAGTACCTAATTTGTGTTTTGCATGTGGCTTTCATGTTTACTTTGGATTTCGCAGGTTTTCATGTTGTTGATAACTCGAAAATGAGTTGAATTTAGTTTACGGGGGCCTGTCACGCAAGTGTTCAAACCCAATGAACTCGAGAAGGCTCTTGGAAACCATCTTTCTTGGAAGGACAAGTAATGTCTATGAAGCTCGATTCCTAATAAAAGTTTTGAATGGTTTATTGGCTTCCAACCATGGATTTGCGATGGAATCTTCCACAAAAACGTAGGGAAACTTTCATGTGAACTTTAAATGTGTGAAATATCCTTCTTTGAACTCTCCATTCATCTCTCTTTCTTTTTTTTGCAAAGCGTTTGGATTACCATGTCTGGTTTCAATGGTTGAACCCTTCAGAGTATATATTAATCCCAAAAAACATAATTGAAACATTACCTTAATATTGTCTTGTAGTTTTATATAAGCACATAAGTATTTCATAGTTTGATGGTGTAATGCTTTTGTGGTTCAAGTAATCAATGCCATTTCTATGTTGAATTTCGTTCCCATTTTGGGTGTAAAAATGTTTGTTAATTGTGCCTCCCGTTGTTAGTTTCTAAAGTTCAGCATTATTCACTGGATTTGCATTAACTTCTCTTATTTATTTGTTTCTTAGGGCATACGGATACAGAGAGATTTGGGTGAGAAACAAAGCAATTAAATAAAATATAAAAAAACGAAGGAGAGAGGGAACGAGAGTATCTCTGTAAAGAAACGATGTTTGACAATTGGTTTACAATTTTTTTAATCATTGAATATTTAAATAAATAATTAAACTAAATCAATACTTCCTGAAACATAAGTTGTTTTGGCTAAAAGTACGAATATTAAAAAACTACTATTCTTCTCAAAAGTATCAACTTATATATATAATAAAAATAATTTAACCAATGAAAAAAGCGACTGCAAAATACTATTGGTCACACAATAGTCAATAAAGTTAAAAAATACATAGGATTATCAAAACAACATATTTTGAAATATAAAAAAACCTTCAAAACAACTTATATTTTGAAACGGGAAGAGTAATATTTAAGAAACCCAACAAAAATTCAAGGATAATGATGCTCTTAGTTAGTCTTATTCAGCCCATCCTACATTCATCTTCTCCAAAATTGTTGCTTGTTGCACCAAAACATATGTGCTCTTAACTATGTATACTCCATATTAAACCAAACTAATGGCAAGAGGAAGAACCACATATGTTTATTAAAACGTTTTTTTTAAAAACAATAATAACAGAAAAACACGGATCGATGACGTGGATTTCACTCATTACGTTCGTCTTCCAGTTCCCAAATTTTTGATAAGTGTTGTTTTAGGTGATCTTATTGGGTCCTAAAGAGAAGATAAAAAGCTAGGCCCAAAAACTTAATATTGGGCTACATTTCCGTCCCCCTAAACCTTTAACGAGAGAGAGAAGAGGTTCCTATCGATTTTTCGTTTCTCTATGGCCGTGACCGTCGCCTCCATCTAATTTCTCTCCGATCTCTCTCTCCGGTGAGTTCTTATTTCTTCTGCTAGGAGATATGGCTTGCTACTTGTTTGGAAGACTGAGATTTGTGTTACATTGGAAGACTAAGCTAACTTTTTTTTCCTCGCATTACATTCTGCGTTAATACCTAGATCACTCTGTCTTTAACCTAGCCGCTACACTCTCTTCTTCTTGCGATTTCTTTGAGGTACGCGATTTCATACGCATCTATGATCTGAGCTTTTTAAGCTTCTATCGATCTTCGTTGTAACGATTTAGATCCGTTCTCGTTTGCTTGTTGTTGATATTCTCTTAGATTTGATCCTGCATTACTTGTATCGCTTGGATTCGATGCTTTTTATTGATTGATCGTTTTGTATATATGATTTGTTCATGATAGCTGATGATAAACTGTTTTCTCGATCATCTGACCGATCTGATTCTGAGATTTTCTTTTCCGTGCAATAGCTGGATCTATCTGAGCGAATCGAATGTGTTGTTAATGATTTTAGTACTCGATTTGTGTTGTGAATTGGTGGGTGATTCGGGAGCAGCATAATAATTCCGGTGTTTCCTTCCGTCTTGTTTTCAAGTCGGGGAAACTCTCCAATTGTTTGCTATAGATCTCTTGTAATTGCTTTGTTTGATTGAATTAGTTAGCTTAGCTCAGTGGATAGAGCACCACAGACTTTTTTTTGTGGTAGAAATCGGTTCGAATCCGATAGCAGCTATTATGTTACATTGAATGTTTTGAGTTAGCTGATTATTTCAGATAGTATTATGTCTACTGTTTTGATCGTTTCAATATGGTTTAGCAACTGCAGATTTACTTGACAAGTAGCCATGGGTAAAGAGAAATTACTCAGTGAAAAATATATTCAAACTAATTGAGTAAGGAAAATCGAATATTCACTTCTTTTAAGATCTTAGATATAAGGAATTTGAAAACTAATACTTGTGGCGAAAAATGAGATTTGTGTTACAACTTTCATCAACTGTTTACCATTTGTGGTTATCTAATCTGATGTACGCATTTCGTTTCTGATTATTGTTTGATGATCTTGTGGTAGGGCCGGATTATATAATTCCAATCTTGCAAGTAAGTGTTGTGACCATGTTTCTTACGAGATTTTTCGGGAGGAGATTCTTGACGGCTGCATCAACGAGATCAGAGTTCGCTACTGCAGCAGCTGCTTCGACGATTCGGACAGCTAAAAATCCTCTTGAAGAGTTCTTTGAGTTCGATAGAAGCCATGACGAAGATAAACCTGTTGTCTACGGTGCGTTCCTATGTCATTTCATTTGGGAGAGTTTATTGATGAATGTTTGTGTCTATCATAATCTGAAATTAGCAAATGTGATGTGTTTTGAAGTTGTATCGTATGAAATATCTGTTTTCTGCTCTTATAAAGTATTTGGAAGATTTCATCTCTCTAGGAATTCATTGGGCTCATGATTGTACTGAAAGCTGCTTATTGTTTGTATGTGGAAACACTGTTTAATGTGGTTAGTCTATAAGTAGTTGCTTCTAAGCATTTCAAATGGTTACGGTTGCTCATATAACTAGTGTCTCTCTATGCCATGGAGTATTTGGAAACTGTTTCTTTGGTTAATGGGTTTTAGGAACATTTTGTAATCATTTGGGTGTTAGGTCGAGGTTGGAAAGCTTCAGAATTACGCCTTAAGTCGTGGGACGATCTTCAGAAGTTGTGGTATGTTCTTCTGAAAGAAAAAAACATGTTGATGACTCAGCGTCAAATGCTTCAAGCCCAGAACATGCAGTTTCCAAACCCTGAACGCATTCCAAAGGTAATAAAAGCCGGCTTTAGCTCTCAATTCGATTCTTCCGAAAACATATATACCATGTTCTTCATTACCATGGGAGATTATTATTCATGAATGTCAACTTTGTCTGCATCTCAATATAGGTGAGGAGATCAATGTGCCGCATAAAGCATGTCCTGACAGAGAGAGCAATTGATGAACCGGATCCAAGAAGATCAGTTGAGATGAAGAGAATGGTAAATGCTATGTGACCCATTACACTTCTTTTAGCAATCGAGCAGTAAACTCGTAACACTTAGTATTCAAGTGGCTCAAGAAGACGGTATTTTGTCCTTTGGAACTGGTCCAATGATTGTGACTGTTGTGTCTAGCCATAGAAAATGTTTGTTCGGTAGCAATGCTCATTTCTGTAAACCCATGGTTGGTTTGGTTGATGTTTCTTTCAAGACACATGTTGGTCAGTTGATTCAGAGTTTGTCTTTGAACATAATCCAACTAGTACCCACATTAATGGGAATAAAAACATTAGTTTCCCCAGTGTTCAAGAAAACGGGTTGATTATACATTACGAATCAAAACAATCTAAACGGCAGACAGATTTCCACTGTGGTGATTACACATTACGAATCAAAGTTCAGTGTTCATTGTAACTCCAAAGTTTATATTGGCTTACGACACAGCACGAAACGAAACAAAGGAACATTTCTTGATTCTCTTTTGATTACGAAAAAAAACAAGTTGTCGAAAATAGAATTAGCAACAAGATATTTCAAACATCACCTAACCTTTTTTAGGGTCAAGCAAAATGGGTGCAAATGGTTAACTACCGAAACCTCAAAACCATTTATAAATTTTAATTATCCGCCAATATGGGCCCTAAAGAGAAGGTCAGAGCTGGGCCAATAACAGGCTCATGGGCCCAAAAAAATATCAGGAAAAAAGAATTTTGTCGTCTCCATAAACCTTTTTACTCTTGGAAAACTATGGAGTCTCCATAAACCTTTTCAATTGATTTTCCTTGTGTGTGTGGTCGTGACTAGGGATGTTAATCATGGGTAAAAGTCTGTTAGATACCCGAAACCCAAATAATATTTCGGATAAAAATATCCATTGTTAACCATTAAAAAGTATTTGGATCTAAATCGGGTAGTTATGTTCGAGTTTTTATTCTATTCGGATTTACCAATCAGGTTTCGGGTACCCATAGAAAATTTTAATCTCTAAAATAACAAAAAAAAAATGGTAAACGCAATTAGAAAAAAAAACATATTGCGTTTCTTTCTCTCTCTGTTTTCCACCTGCGACAACGAGCCATACCTATTCATCTTCCGACCGATTAACATCACCATAAGTCTCTCTCTGATTTATCATCGCCGATTCCTTAAAATATTGATTTTGGGAGTTTCGTGTATCTTGAGTTTGATGGGTCTGATGGGTCGTTTATCCTGGGGGTCTATGAATGAGATTTTATTTGAAAAAAATGTATATTTATTTGAAAGACCCAAATAAAAAAAAATGTACATTTATTTGAATGAGAATTTCCTAGTAAAATTCTTCATTTTTTATTTGTGTTTGTTTCCTTGATCAGGTTTTGGTCGAGAAAATGGGATTTCTCGAAGGATCAAATAAAGCTTCGTCTTTGGCTGACAACGATGTTTTACGTATGTATTCTGAAGTATCTGTGTTACTCATGTGTTTTACGGTTTTATCGATGCTAAACACTTTACCTTCTTTAACATCATTGAAGGTTGTTGTCGGCTATGGAGTGAACTAGAACAACGAATTGCCACTCTTGAGTTCGACCGTGACCGGAAATCAATGGGAGTTATGGTGGATTCCAGCTCAGGAAAGAAACTGCTACTGGTTAAGGTCTGTTGTTCTTGATTTAGCATATTCCATTTCCTGATGTCGAGCCTGTGAAGCTTTGTATACTTTGGGGAACCTGTTATCTATGATTATGTGGCTTGTGGTTTAGTTCTCATGGATACATGTTATTAGTTTTTTGTCCCCTCTTTTTTCAGCACCTCAAAGACCTATACTGGAAAGGAGTACTCGTATTCAGTTACTTGATGGCTCCACTCAAGAACTTGACCAATACTCAAGGGATCTTATTTTACAAAGCCTACGTGATATGTCCTTGAGTGCATTAAGATGTCTCGGATTTGCATACTCAGATGCTCCATCAGATTTTGCCACTTATGATGGCATCCTGCTCACCAGCAACTTCTCAACCCATCCAATTATTCTTCTATTGAGTCCAATCTAGTATTCGTTGGATTTGTTGGTTTAAGGGTGAGTCACAGTCACCGTGATATAATTTGTCCATTCCTTTTCCTCTTTTGTGATTTATTCATATTCTACCTTTTCGATGATTGAAGGATCCTCCGAGGAAGCCATTGCAGACTGCAGAACAGCTGGTATCCGGGTCGTGGTTATTACTGGAGACAACAAAAGCACAGCGGAAGCGATCTGCCGTGAAATTGGCGTATTTGAAGCAGATGAAGATATCTCTTCAAGAAGCTTGACAGGAAACGAATTTATGAATGTTCAAGATCAGAAGAATCATCTAAGACAAACTGGAGGGCTCTTGTTCTCAAGGGCTGAACCAAAGCACAAACAAGAGATTGTTAGGTTACTGAAAGGAGATGGAGAAGTGGTTGCTATGACTAGAGATGGAGTTAATGTTGCTCCTGCACTGAAGGAGATGGAGAAGTGGTTGCTATGACTAGAGATGGGCATTTCCGGTACAGAGGTATTTGTCTCTCGTCTCTCATCTCTCATCTCTCATCTCTCATCTGCAACAACGGGATAATGATAGCTCTGTCAGTTTTCTAAATCTTTCAATAACGGGATTTTTGCAGGTAGCAAAGGAGGCATCTGACATGGTGTTAGCAGATGATAATTTCAGCACTATTGTTGCAGCTGTTGGTGATCTATAACAAGATGAAGGCTTTCATTAGGTGAGTTTGATTTTCATGTACTTTTTAATCGTTAAATTGGTGGCTTGAGTTATAAATACTGATCCTATATATCTGACTATGATGAACAAAAGGTACATGATCTCTTCCAACATTGTGAGGTTGCATCGATATTCTTGACCGCTGATCCCAGTTCAGCTTCTGTGGGTGAATCTAGTAACAGACGGCCCTCCAGCTACGGCTTTGGGATTCAATCCCCCTGACAAGGATATTATGAAGAAGCGATGACTCGCTTATCACTGCCTGGATCCTCTTCCGTTATCTGCTAATTTCCTATTCTTCTTTGTCTTGTTGTTCATCTTCTGGAGCTTTTCCTTACTCTTTGAATATTATGGGTATCTATCGACAGGTGATTGGTATGTATGTGGGAGTATTCATCATATGGTACACACACAACAGCTTCATGGGCATATACTTGAGCCAAGACGGTCACAGCCTGGTGAGCTACTCACAGCTGGCTCACTGGGGCCAATGCTCTTCATGGGAAGGCTTCAAAGTCTCCTTTCACAGCAGGTAATCAGACTTTCTCATTCGACTCAAACCCGTGCGACTATTTCCAGCAGGGGAAAATCAAAGCATCCACACTCTCCCTCTCGGTGTTGGTGGCCATTGAAATGTTCAATTCCCTGAACGTACTCTCAGAAGACGGCAGCCTGGTGACAATGCCACCGTGGGTGAACCCGTGGTTGCTCCTGGCAATGGCGGTCTCATTTGGGCTCCACTTTGTGATACTGTACGTTCCATTCTTGGCACAGGTATTTGGGATAGTGCCGCTGAGCTTGAACGAGTGGCTGCTTGTTTTGGCAGTGTCGCTTCCGGTGATTTTGATAGATGAAGTTCTCAAGTTTGAAGGAAGGTTCACCAGTGGCTACCGCTACTCACCTCGCATTCCCTCCGCTAAGCAAAAGGCGGAGTAAGAAGAAGACTAAACTAAAGCATTATTAGACTGATCTTTAGACCATCCACATTGGTCATATGGATCAAGGATGTCTTAAGTATAAAATATTACTTAGGGCAGTACCCGCGCGTCGCGCGGGAGATGATTATATAGACCATTTCATAATAACAATACTCAAATTTTTATTATCAGTATTTTTTATTACGAAATATTAAGTTTCGTAAATTATAAGTTTTTATTTTTATTTGTTAAATAGAACGTATGGTTATTTAGAAATTCATATTGTTATTTTAGTGTTATTGTAAAATTAATATAAAACACTGATAATAAATTAAATTAACTAAACACCAAAACACTTATAAAAAATAATAATAACAGAGTATCAAACCAAACCACTATGAAAGTTTTTTTTTTTTTAAGCCTAGTCCAGAATATTTTTTAAGCCTAGAATATTGAAAGTATTTATTAAATCGACAACTAAGATGTAGAGAAATAAGCGAGAATCTAAGTTAAATAATCTATAAAAAACACAAGACTAAATTTGTAAAAGGGAGACCTTTATTAAACCAAAGAGTTTGATTACAAATTAAGCCTAATTTGTACTTGTTTCTTTCGCAGGTATGCTTACAACCTGGAGAAAAGAAGAACCCTAGAAAACTCTTGACAACTCTTACCCTTCATTCTTCTGATCAAGTTCTTCCTTTATATAGATCCTTCATCTATTTCCTACTTGAAATTGACTTTGAACTTCATGGCTTCAGGTTATGGGCTTGGCCCACAAGTGGCCCAAAAATTACCCACAAACTCCACCTGTTTTGGAGTCACGCATAACCTAATTTTTCACTTCATCCTCACACCAAAGACCGACACAACATTTCTCCTCCATGCGGCTGTGTCTTTTCCCCTTTGTTGTCTCATCTCCTGGCTTTGTTCGGCTTCATCTTCGCCCGACTGCATCACCGATTCTCCAATCAATCGTCGCAACAGCAGTCGCGACGACAGTAGCACCAGCCGTCGACTTCGTAGCAGACGCATCACCACCTCTTCGACTTCGGGCCTTTTCCAATAAACCCGACCAGCTCCTTCACGGTGTTACGGCTCCGATTTCCCGTTCATTTCCCGATAAGATCCAGAGAAGGCCTCGATTTCGACATGATAAGAATGTGGGCGGAGGAGAACCTCTCAACTCCGATTGCCCAGCTTCTTCCTCCGTCTCGCTGAGTTCGTCTCGGCTCGCCGAGGACCCATCTTCCCTTTTTCATCGGGTCTGAAATTTCTCTTCAGCGATAAGTCCTTCCACTTCCGATCTTCTTCAAACCCGTTTCTGCCTCTTCGATCTTCCGCTGCAATCTGACCATGGTAAGCTTTATAACCCCTTTGCTTCCTCAAATTCGACTCTCTATGGTTGCGATTTGGATGAGATATCCGATCTATCGAATCTGACGATTGCTTCATTCCGATGTTTGGCTCAGGTAGATTAGAGAATCAGCCTTTCCCGATGACTCTTTATCCATATCACAAAAGACCTAGCCTCGACGCCATGACGACTCGTCTTCCTGTGGCTTCTCTTCTTCACCAAACAATTGCAGGTACGCTTCTTCTATCGAACTCTTTATCCCGTTTTATCTTGAGTGATAATAAAACCTCTCGACTATTCTGACCTGAAACCCTTTCGATTTCTGATTCAGAATCTTCTCCACCTGGAACCGATGACCACTTATACCCGAACTCTCTCTTCTCTAAGAAAGATCTCTTCTCTTTCTTATGGCGAAATAATTCCGGCGAGATTCTGTCCTTTCCGGCAATTCGTTTTGACGCCGTTATCAAGCTTCCTTCTTCACCTTCGTCGACTTGAGATGGCCATTGATGCTGCAGCATCTCCACCTCCGACTTGGTGCGATTTTGCCGATGAGATTCTCCGATCTGTACCTTCATGTCCGACTATTACTTCACCGTCGACTCTGTAATTTGGGCTCAGGCAGCTTGAGAGAGTTCGCGACTCTCCCTCATGCTTCTGTACCTGCTGGTGCTCTTTCCCGATCTTCTTCACCGGTCTTCTGAAAACCGAAGGTATTCGCTTTTTCCTTTAGCCTTAAAGATCTTTGACATAACCGAACTCTAATCCCCTTAGCTTTCTCATATGTCTTCTCGATTTATTTTCATCAGAACCTTTAAACTGACCTGCCTAACTCTTCTGACGCAGAACATTCTCCACCTGGAACCAGCAACCTCTGGCTCCTTCAGCTTCTATAGGTAACTCCTTGAACCGTTTCTCTTTCTTTAGTATCAGCTAATCATACAAGCAAATGGACCCTAACCATTACTCTTTTGATTGATAGTGAAACCCTTATGTAATTTCAACATGAAAATATGCATATCCCAGTGATTCCTTTTTCGCCAATCATTGTCTCATCTGAAATTCTTTAGGAACCATCAAACCCTTGACTGTCTCTCTGTCTTATTGTTCGAATTTTTCTGGAATTTCAGTTTACCAAACCCTTTGTCTTTGACCTTGTTTCTCTGCAGATTCTTCTTTGAACAACCATGTTCTTCTGCTCCTTAGAAATAAATTCAGGTAACCTTCTTCACAAAACTGATTCTCTTTGTCGACTTGTTAATCCATCGCATGTGCACTGAGCTTTGAATTAACCTCTAATTGAATCATTTGTAAGAACCTGAACTATGCATTCTTCAAGCTTTAATGCAACTTCTAACTTAGTTCCTTTCTTTAGCAGCTCCTCCTTGAACTAGAATCGACACTCCATGATTTATGATTCTTCCTCACAGGTAACATATCCTCTTCTCCATTCCCTTGGATTTTCATTATCGAATGACAAGAGTTCTTAGAAACTAACCTGTTTCTTTGTCCTTCGTCTTTGCTAGCAACTTTTTCGATAACGAGGTTACCTTGAAAACTTGACTGCTTCTGGAACATTAGTCATTTGATGTCAGCCTCTTCTGACTAGAAAGATCAACCTTCTCTCATGCTTCTGAATATCTTCAGGTAACTTCTTTACCTCTGAGATATCTAACCTTTGCCGATTCAAGAACATACCCTGAAGAACTAACTTTTGTTCTCTTGAATCTTTCTGTCTACAGCTCCACCTGAAGCTGATACCTCTATGTCTCGCATTCACACATACTCACAGGTAACTTCCTCTAACTCCTTGTTCCTTTGAGTTTTCCATTGTCAACTTAACTACTAACCAGAAACTAACTTGTTTCTTTTTCTGTCTCTGCGAGATTGAGACTTTGACAATGGAGTTACCTGGAGCGTCTTTCATCTCCTCAGATGACGTTGAGAAGATCACAGCAGAAAATCTTCAAGCCAGGTACGGCTCTTGTTTTATAATCTACTGGAACCTTGCTTAGATGAATCTTAGGTAGAACCAAACCTCTTTTAGCAATTGTGTCCTTGCTAGAATTGATACTTATATCTTGTGAAAAATCCATTGCAGCCAATCTCCCTTTCTGCGTCTGCTTTTCATCTCCATGTATCTCTGGTTTTTCTTTTAAGATCCACTTGCTTTGAACGACCTTCTTCTTGTCAGAATCCTTTAATACCCAAGTCTGATTTCTCTTTAGAGAATCCATCTCTTTTAGAACAGCAAAGGAATAAACCACACAATCATCATCTTCACCATTAGATGATAGTGTGAGTTCGTTTTCTTCAAACACATGTTCATCATGTGAAGATTCTGCCTCAGATTCTTCATTGCTCTCCTTAGACTCTATTTCTTCTAAAATTTCAAATTCTTCTGAAATTTCAGATTCTCCTGATGAAGAAGAGTCTCCACCTTGAGCTGATGAATCTCCAGTGTCAAGACCATATGGAGTAGGTCCTTGAACCAGGTTCTCACTAAAAGTAACCTTCTTTGACTTCTTCTTTCTGACTTTGTTCTCAACTCCACAAACTTTCACTTCAACCTTTGCAACCTTCCCTTGTAGATAATACAGCCCGTCTTGATATTTCCCTGATATCACTTTCTTATTACCCTTATAGAAATGCACCATGAAGTTATTTCCTTTATACCTGCAACCAGATTTCTCTAACATCCCATATGAAATCAGATTTCTACTCATCTCCGGTATGTATCTTACATCCTTCAGTATTACTTCAGAACCATCTAGATTCTTAACTCTGATTTTGCCAATTCCTTTGATGTCGCAGTAGGTGTTGTTCGCCATGAGGACCTTCTTACCAGATACTTCCTTGAAGTCAAACAAGACTTCCTTTTCTGATGCGATATGGTAAGATGTACCAGAATCCATGATCCATTCCTTTGATGTATATAGAGCACATACTGTCAATACCATAGGTTCCGTAATCTCTATGGTTGCTAGGTTAGCAGAATCTTTAGGTCGATAAGACTTCCTTTCTGGGCATTCTCTCTTCCAGTGTGATCTTCTTTTCCACAGATGAAACATGCTCCTTTGTTAGCTGCATCAAATCTGGGTTTAGACTTTGATCGTCCTCTACTTTTAGACCTTCCCCTGTAGTTGTTTCGTTTGTCTGATCTTCCTCTTGAACCAACGTACAAGCTGTCTGAACTAGATTGACCCGTGTGCAGTTTTCCTTTTTGTTTCAATTCCATCTCCTTGTCGTATGCAGCACTTGTGACTTCATCAACTGTGATAGTCTCTTTTCCTGTCCCATATTTCAGAGTGTACACCAGTGGCTCAAAGGGAGGAGGAAGACTTGAGAGAAGCTGTATAGCTTGGTCTTCCTCAGAGATTTCGACCTTTAGGCTGGCCAAATCAGCAATCAACTTCAAGAAGGTATCTACATTCTCCTCTATTGATTTGCTTTCCTCCATCTTGAAACTTGCAAACCTTTGTTTCAAGTAGATACGATTAGGTAATGATCTGGTCTGGTATTCTTTTTCTAGAGCCTTCCACATACCAAGGGCTGTGGTTTCTTTCATTACCTTTCTTAGAATCCGATCGCTAAGACAAGTAGCAATCAGGTTCCTTGTTCGTAGATCCTTTTCAGCTTTCTTAGGATCCACCGTTGTTTCTCTTACTGCTAGCTGTGTTTCACCTTCCTTTAACACTTCTTTTGTAGTCAAGGATGTCCAATCCTCACTTAAAACGGCTAACAGCCCCTGGATCTCCAATTGCCCAAGTAATTTGAATTTCCATAATCCAAAATCTCCTGATCCAACGAACTTCTCCATCTCAAACCTACCTGGTGTAGGATCCATACCGATTTGTCCTTGTTTTGCTCTTGCAGATAACAACAGCCGAATATTATCCTCAAGAGCCTTGTCTGATTCTTCCCAAACCTTGAAGACTCAAACCCACCAGATTATACTGCCTATAATCTTCACCAAGAACACCACGATAAGTTCCTTTGACCCTTAACCTAGATCTTTAGCCTTAGATTCTTTGCACTCTCACCTGGAATGCTCTGATACCACTTGTAGAGAAATAAGCCTATTTCTATCCTTGAGAATCTAAGTTAAATAATCTATAAAAAACACAAGACTAAATTTGTCAAAGGGAGACCTTTATTAAACCAAAGAGTTTGATTACAAATTAAGCCTAATTTGTACTTGTTTCTTTCGCAGGTATGCTTACAACCTAGAGAAAAGAAGAACCCTAGAAAACTCTTGACAACTCTTACCCTTCATTCTTCTGATCAAGTTCTTCCTTTATATAGATCCTTCATCTATTTCTTACTTGAAATTGACTTTGAACTTCATGGCTTCAGGTTATGGGCTTGGCCCACAAGTGGCCCAAAACTACCCACATAAGAGGATATTCAAGCAAACAATGAAACTACTATGCACCACCGCACAAGAAGACCAATCAAAATAGCATCGGTTATTGGAGTAATATTCTTATTAAATATGAATACTTTTGTTTTGTATGGAACTAATAAACATATTGACTGGGAGATAAGATCTTGATCACCAAATCTTATACCACTGGTTAAACTTTTTTTGGTCAACAAAACTGATGGGTTTTTGCCGGTTCGGGTAAGTTTTTTCAAAACCAACTTTTTATCTACCTCCTCTACCAAACTTTCTTTACTGGTTTGGGGAAACTGGGGTTGAAAACGGAGCTCCGGCGACGGAAGGCTCTGCATCGGAGAGTTATTGTAACTATTCTCACGGGGAGATAGTCGGAATGGCTAAAATGGGAAAGGATCTCGAAGTTTATTGGGGTCTCTTGGCTCAAAACAGTGGAGGAATACTCTCCTGAGCGACCGCGAAGCTCAGTTCTTCTCCGTCCCAGGAATCCTCAATTTTACTGCTGTATGCAGCGTTGGGCCTCTTTTTCTTGGCATAACATGGTTACTCTGAAGTAGAGTGGTACAGGTCATTTTGACTGGAAGTTCTTTTTCTTTTTACTCTTTGCTAGAGTTTTGTGAAGTTTACTCGAGACTTCGAGAGTTTGGCTCGGGCTGCTGGCTTCTCCGTCAGAATATCGCGAAAGAACGAAATCCCGGAGATTTTCTCAGCCAGTTTCCGGTATGGAAAGAAGATTTACTCGGGAAGAGAAAGGTAAAGGAGTATCCTCTGGTTCAGGGCAGAGGCGTCGTTCTCCGCTGCGTATCCCATTGGATGATAACTCCAACCTCATCAGAGAAAACTCGCTCTCTCTTGTAGGCCGAGTTACAAACCCACTCATCCAGCATCCAAGAGCTGTAGTAGAGTATTTACCTCAACTATGGAATGCAGATTCCAGAGTCATTGGTCGAGAGTTGGGTCCTGAAACTTTCCAATTCAAGTTCGAAACAGAAGAGGCTCTACAACTAGTACTACGCAAGGGCCCCTATCACTTCAAGAAGTGGATGTTGCTCATACAAAAGTGGGAACCAATTGTGTCTCCGACTTTTCCTTCTCAAATTACGTTCTGGATCAAAATATGTGGTTTACCTTTACATTACTCGTCGGAACGAGCTATTTCTACAATCGGAGAAGAGTTGGGTTCTATCAAAGGAAGAGACATTGATCAAGACAGGATTCGAGTCCAAATCAATGGTTTGACCCCTCTAGTCATGAAGATGGAGATTATGTTACCCAACGATGAGGTCACTACGGTGGAATTCGAATACGAAAAGCTTGAAAAGCACTGCTTCTCGTGCTTCTCGCTGTCTCATGATGAAAGAGACTGTCATATTACAAAAACTGGAGTGAGGGATTTGAGTCAACTAGGTATAAATCAGAGGAAAATACTAAACAGGATGGAAGCTGATAGAAGACGGGCCTATGAGAGGAGGCAGTTTGAGCATCACCAAGGAGTCTCTGAGAAAAAAACTAATTTGGCTTCTCATTCACTGCACCCCAACATGAGAGAGTATCCAATCCGCAAAGATCAACGCTACTCTCCGCCTAGTAACTCGCTTACAAGAAGCAATACGAGACATTACTCTGAACAAGGAAGAAGGGAACACATTAGAGGAAGGGAGAATATCTATTGGAAAGACACAAGAGATACGACCAGAAGAGGAGAATCTTACTATAGACCGGTTTCACACAAGCCGGCTTATAGCTCTAATGCCACTACACCAAGCAGGATAAAACCAAGAGATATCGGTTTCTCGGAGAGTGATCTCAGGCACAGTCCTGTTCTGAACGGAAACCGCCATACTAATTCCCAATCTCTTTCCAGAGGAAGCCACACGCCTCCTCCAAATCCTCAGCGGGAACCTTTCACTCTCCAAACTCTCCCACCTATAGAAGAAGAAGTGCCTCCCTCGGGGTCAAGAAGACCTGCACTGGAGCGATTATCCCTTCCTAGACCCTCTGCTCTTCAAAGAATTGAAGAGAATCCATGTGGTGATGAAGGAAACCTCCAAGAGATTGCAGTGCAATACGCGGCCGGAAATACATCGAACCAAGCGGACAGATATGAGCAAACTCTTGTGGAAGCAAATGAGACTGGTTTTGACTTGGTCCAAATTACTATCCCAGCGGAAAAAGGTAGAGAGTCTATGAGAGCCGCCACTGGACAGCTGCTTTTGGGAAAAAGGAGAATTACAAGCAGTCCTTTACCTGGAGCAAGTTCACGGAAACGCAATGTTTCTCGTGCTCTACAAAACACAAAGAAGAAAGCTGATACAACCAAAGCGGGAACTCCTAAAGCAAACCCAAACAAGAGAGCTCACACTGCGTTGACTCAAACAGAACCGCAAGTTAAGACAACCACTTCTCGAAAGGCTCGGGTGGATTTTCAAATTCCACCGGCACCTCTTCCTTAGTTGTTGTGAGCTGGAACTGTCAGGGTATGGGGGGAGACCTGACAGTTCCAAGAATTCGGGAGATTAGACGCAATCCAAATCCCGATATCTGGTTCCTCATGGAGACTAAAAACAGTGATCAAGTGGTACTCAAAGAATTTGTGGGGACTGAGTTTGACAAACACTTCACAATTCCACCCGTAGGACGTAGCGGGGGACTTGCTCTGTTATGGAATAATAATGTTGATCTTCTGATATTGGATTCATCTCCGAACCACATTGATGTGAAGATGATCAACAAGCGACAATCAAGCTATATCACCTTTATCTATGGGCCTCCGCAGGTGGAGAATAGGCAAATGTTCTGGGATCACATAACTGATATTGGCCAAAACAGAGATGAAGGATGGCTTATTACAGGAGATCTTAATGAGATAGTCAATAATTCAGAAAAGAGAGGAGGACCGATGCGAGCCGAGAGCTCCTTCCTGAGATTTCGTAATTTCTTGACACAGGCGGGCTTGTGGGAAGTAAAATTCTCGGGGAATTCTCTGTCTTGGAGAGGGTACAGAAATTCTCACTTCATTAGAGCAAGGTTAGATCGAACAGTAGCGAATGGCTCTTGGTCGGAGGCTTACCCTTTGGGGAGATGCGAGTATCTCAAGTTCGAGGGTTCCGATCACCGCCCTCTAATCACCTTCTATGGGCAGAAGAAGAAGAGAAGGAGGGGAGCATTTAGATTTGACCGAACCCTATGCGACGTTGAGGATTTCAGGAAGCTTATAGCAAAGATATGGGAAAGTAGAGAGGAAGAATCAGTGAATCGAAAGCTTGATAGATGCAGAACCCATATCATTAGCTGGGCCAAGAAGAAGAAAAAGAATAACTTGACTGAAATAAAGGAAATACAACAACGTTTGGAATTGGCTTTGTCCAGAGATACACCGAATGAAGAACTTATTGCTTCCCTTACTCAAAAACTTGAGGGTTTTTATCAAGAAGAAGAGATGTTTTGGAGGCAAAAGAGTAGAATCCACTGGCTACAAGGAGGAGACCGCAATACTAGCTTTTTTCACGCATCGGTGCGTGGGCGTAGAGCAAAGAATAACCTCTCAGTTATTGAAGATGAGCTTGGAAATTCTTTTTTTGAAGAGGGTCAGATTGTAAGCACTATCACAGATTTCTATCAATGCCTTTTTGAATCTAATGAAAACAATGACTTCGGCTTAGTTCAAGGGGTCTTACAATCTCATATCTCTGATTCCATGAATGAGCAATTGATCACAATACCAGAGGAAGAAGAGATTCATCAAGCTATTCTCTCCATAAATTCCGATAAAGCACCGGGGCCCGACGGGTTTTCCGCATCATTCTATCAAGCGTTTTGGGATGTTATTGGGAGGGATGTGTCTTCGGAGATTAGGAGTTTTTTCATTGAAAGTTCCCTTAATCCTCGGTACAATGAAACCCACGTTTGCCTTATACCAAAAGGAGTAGGCTCTAAGAAGGTTTCAGACTATAGGCCTATAGCCCTTTGTTCCACTCACTATAAGATAATAGCCAAGATCATGACGGGTAGACTTCAACCGCTTCTCTCATCAATAATATCACCCTCACAATCGGCTTTTGTACCAAAGAGAGCCATCTCGGACAACGTCTTAATCACACACGAGATGCTTCATTTTCTACAAAAAACCAAAGCAACGAAGAGATGTGCAATGGCGGTCAAAACGGATATGACAAAAGCTTATGATAGAATTGAATGGGGCTTCCTAAAGGAGGTTCTAAGATGTCTCGGCTTCCATGTGAGATGGATCGATTGGATAATGGAATGCGTTTGCTCGGTTTCTTACTCTTTCCTCATCAATGGAGTACCACATGGAAAAGTAACACCGTCTAGAGGCATTCGTCAAGGTGACCCCCTTTCGCCTTACCTCTTCATCCTATGCACGGAAGTTCTCTCGGGGATGTGTTCTATGGCACAGGAAACCGGAAAGCTCCCCGGAATAAAAGTGGCTAGTGGCTGTCCTCCCATCAATCACTTACTCTTCGCCGATGATACGGTTTTCTTCACTAGAACAAGCTCAAAATGCTGCAAAGCTCTACAAGGTATTATACAACAATATGAAGCGGTTTCGGGGCAAAAGATTAATGTTAGGAAATCGGCTATCACTTTTTCGGCTAGAGCTCCGGAGGACTTAAAACGAAGAGTTAAAAGAACACTCCGCATCAATACCGAAGGCGGGATGGGTAAATACTTAGGTTTACCCGAATTTTTTGGGAGAAGGAAAAAAGACATTTTTGTTGGGATACTTGATCGTATAAACAAGCGGGCCCTTAGTTATTCGAATCGCTTTCTCTCTTCGGCCGGTAAGCAAGTCCTACTAAAGGCGGTCCTATCATCCTTACCGACATATGCAATGTCGTGTTTCAAGCTTCCCATCTCATTGTGCAAGAAAATTCAATCCTTATTCACTCGGTTTTGGTGGGACGAAAAACCGGGAGTAAGGAAAATTAGTTGGGTTGCTTGGGACAAACTCACACTTCCACTATCGGCAGGGGGTCTCGGTTTTAAGGAAATTGTGGACTTTAAGGAAGCTCTTCTTGCCAAGCTAAGTTGGAGAATTCTTGAAGATCCTCACTCTTTATTGTCTAGAATGATGAAAGGAAAGTACTTCCCCTCCTCCTCTTTCATGGACAGCAAGGTCCCTAAAAATTCGTCTCACGGTTGGAGTGGAATTGTAGCCGGAAAAGAGGTACTAAAACAGGGCCTCGGATGGATTGTTGGCTCCGGTAAAGAAATTATGATGTGGGAGGATGCTTGGCTTTTGACAAATAGCCCTTTGAGACCAATGGGGCCGGCCCCTTATAGCTCACGTATGATGAGAGTGGCGGACTTGATCCATACGACTTCTAATACATGGAATTTAGAGGCAATCCGCACACATTTACCTCAATATGAGGAGATCATCACAAGCATCGAATTGAGCTCCTTCTCAATGGAGGACTCTTTGGCTTGGTTACCCGTGAGATCGGGAGATTACTCAACCAAATCCGGTTATGCCATTACAAAGATCAACAAAGAAGCACAACATTTGGAGAGGTTTGATTGGAAGGGTTGTGTTTGGAAGGTTAAAACGGCACCGAAGTTAAAGACGTTCTTGTGGAAACTAAAACGCAAAGCATTGGCCGTGGGTTCTAACCTCACTTGTCGGGGCTTGGTGGATAACAATAGATGCAAACATTGTGGAGATACCGAGAGCGAAATGCACGTTATGCTATATTGCCCTTTTGCTAAAAAGGTTTGGGATTTGGCACCTCTCATGTTTAAACCGGACAGTGCTGGGCAGTTAAGCATAAATCATTTACTTGAGGAAGCACGAAGACATATAAACCTCCCCCCAATAGGACTCACAAGTACCCCTTTGTATCCTTGGTTGTTGTGGAATCTATGGATTGCGAGGAATCAATTTGTTTTTGAAAATAGGAACATTGCAGCGGAGGACGTGGTGCTTAGGGCGATCATAGCGGCTAGGTCATGGCAAAATGCGCAAAAAGTTGGAGACAAAACAGAGCCATATCGCTCGGGTACAAACCCAATATCCCTACCGCCGCATGCGGTGATGTGCTTCACGGATGCATCTTGGCTACCGTCGACAAAAGACAGCGGTATAGGATGGTGTTTTAAGGATGCGAACTCGAAGATTTTGAGTGAAGCATCGTCCTCTAGGAGGAATGTGGCCTCTGCCTTGATAGCGGAAGCCTTAGCTCTAAAAGCGGCTCTAATTGCAGCTAAATCAGCGGGGTACAAAGCGCTTACATGCTTTTCGGACTCCCTCTCGCTTGTCACTCTAGTTAACTCGAATAGGATGATAAACGAGTTGAAATCTTTACTACACGACATTTCTTGCCTTAGAAAGGGTTTCACTTTTATCTCTTTTGCTTTTATTCCACGTTCGGCAAATGCTTTAGCCGATACGTTGGCCAAGTTTGGTATTGTAACGTTGAACAATGTCTCATAGTTTGAGAAATTAATATAAGTCGGTTTGATCAAAAAAAAAAAAAAAAACATATTGACTGGTACGACCGACAAAAAAAAATGGTACGAATCACGCATTGGATAATGATGTCTTTTGCTTATTTTCCCTCTTCTTCTTCTTTGTCTTCTTCAAGCTTTCTCAATGTTTCTTAAGTTATTCTTCTCTTCTTGCCATGAGTGTTTTTGATCTATTAATAAAACATGGGAAGGATAGGGATCACAAGCAAGACTTTAGAAAGGTGATTCCAAGGTTTGATCTCTTTATTTTGTCATGTTCATTTTTCGTTTGGGTTTTATGCATGTGGGTGATCTCATCGTTCTTGATGATAAGATGAGATCTAAATCCATTGGTCTACTTGTAAGACCACTACACATGATTCTCTTCCTCCTTCTTTATGTTGTCTGTAATCTCCAACATAAAAAATATCATTTTTTTGTAGATTTTTTATGTCGTAAGATGATCATAAAGAAGAAGAGAAGCCTTGATATGAAACAAAAACATATTGAAAAGAAGATAAAAAAGCTTGGGAGATCGGTAACGTTTGGGTCGGAAAGTAGTATCTCAAACCCCGGATAAGAGAAGGTAATTGATATTCATATTCTTGAACACCAGATAAACATCCGTATTTGATATCCCTATGCTAACCAGATAAATTGTACATCCAATTTTTCTTGGGAGGAAGCCTAAATTAGAAAAACAAAAAATTAATTGATATATGTATGTAAGATAAAGTTAAAGATAAAGAAATGTTGACTGATATACTAACAAACACGTACATATCTTTAAACTGACGAACAACTGAACAGCATGGATCCAATTCAATCCTAGTAGGATTCGTAGACATAATAATCCTTCTTCCTACATCAGGGTTTATAACAATTTATTAAGATATAAAATTAACAATTTATAACATATGTACTTAACATACTAATTTAGCTTACCTTCATAAACATCGATCATACCCCATCTAATGATGCATATAGGAGTATTGGAAGAACAACGTTTCCAAGACACATAAAACTTCAAAGCAATTGTTCCATTAAGTTGAACGGTTCACAAAAGTTTCATGTTCACAAAAATGACTGTTAACTAATTAATCTCCTTAAACTCTTGTTGGTGAACAACACATTTATATTATACATACTAATACATATAATTATGTACTAGGGAAAAGTATTTAATTATGAATCCCCAAATTTGGCTAATCGCTTAAAAAAAAACATGAACTTTTCATTAAACAAAATAAACTCAAACTGTTCATTGACTTAACCAAAATGGATCCATGTATACATGCGTGCAGAGGAAGAAGAAGAAGATAAAGACCTAACTTGGAACCTTGACCAAAGATGGATCTATTTTGCCTAAGTCGATTAAGAGACTTTTTTCCCTTAGATGTACATAGATACCTGCATGTAATTAGATCCGAGAAACTGATAACCATACCGTAGATACAAGTGAATCAAACCGAGACAACAAGACAATGCAAGAGATGACATGATGTGGGGACGGTATGCACAAATCCCCAAATCTCACCTCCATCATGTTTTTCGAGCACGATTTGAGCGCACCATATCTTCTTCCTATTATTGGGATTATGTTTCATATACCCTTCCCAAATAAGTAAGAGCTTCCCACCACAACTAACTAATTTACTCATATTTCTACTTGAGCCACCATTCCTCATGTGCTTCTCTTGTAGCGAGTCTAACCCGTGAACATTTTTCCATTCTCCACACTTCACGTCACACCACCGAAAGTTGTAATTATCATAGTAATACGATACATTCTCAATCACACATTCTGGCTTGTCAAACATTCCAGTCTTGTATTCACAACATTCCCATTTTCCTTGCTTTGTGTCGTAAGCATACACAGTCTTCGAATTCCCAATGCAAATCTTACCCTCGAACTCATTGAATATGGAAATGTCAAGCTTACCTACCTCAGAACCTGGATCTGGAAGGCATTCCCAAGTCTGAGTCTTTGTGTCGAATACCTCAACCAATGATTAATTATCTTGGCACCCTCCAGCCAGGCCCGGCCCAGTGTAATACTGGGCCCTGTACCAAAAAAATATTATTTGGGCCCTTTATAACATATTTTTTTTAAAAAAGGCCCCATAATTCAAAAAAAAAAAATTCGGGCCCTTGTTAAAAAAAATTTCGGCCCAAAACACTGATTAAAAAAAACGGGCCTAGTGCATTTGCACTCCTTCCACTAGGCCAGGGCCGGGCCTGCCTCCAGCTACATAGATTTTTCCATTGTAGAAACACGTCGAGGCATACTTCCGAGCTACGTTCATGCTAGGGGCATCTCGCCAAGTGTGATTGCGACAATCAAGGACTCGTACAGCGGAGGACGGTGCTTTGTTGACTGGTCCACCACCACCAATCAGATAAATTTCAGAACCAAGAGATATTGTGGGTTCTGATAGCGAAGCAAAATCAGAAGAAGGAATGGGAACCAACAATTGTCCAACTGTCTTCTTCTTCTTCCTCTTCTTAGTCACGACGGAAGAGTTGGGTAGGATTCGATTAGGGTTAATCCAGAGCGTAAACCATTGGGGGGAATTGATAACTGTGATCCCATAGACAGACATAGAGACACTGTTCGGTGGTTCCAAGGTGAGATCGAGCTGCGTAGAGCTCAGTTGAAGAGAGAATCGAGCAGATGCTTTTGGAAACGACCGAGAGTCTAGGGTAGTACGACCTGGGGATCCGTACTAAGCAATTGACGGCGATTTCTTGTGGAAATAGAGAAAACGACGGAGATGGAGGTGGTGGTGGTGACGACGGATTCTTCCTCTTCTTCATCTTCTTTGGTGCCTTCAAAGAATCATCAGAAGCAAAATCAATCATGCTTTTACTAGCTTGGGTCAAACTAGATTCTCATGTTGGTTAAAATATTTGAGTGGGCTTATTGTAAAATTTTAGCAACTACTAGCTCTAACTCTGTATCATTTTAAATGATTTTATAAGAAATTTTTTAAAAAAAATTAGATGATTTTTACAATTTTCTATACAAAACTAAATGCATTTTTGTTTAATATGACTATTAGAATTCTGCAGTTTGATTTACTATTGGTTGAATTCCATTTAATTAAATGACAAATAGTGTTTTAATTTAGATAAAATAAAAAATTTAATATTTTCTTAATTTGTGTGTAAACTCCTAAAAAATCAATTATTTTGATACAAAGGGAGTATTAAATATATGCAATCAAACTTTTATTTTAAAAAAATAAAAATAAAAAAATTGTTAAAACTGTGGAATTGTTAGTTGTCTTCGAAATTTTCAACTTTCTCATTTTTAATCGCTTATCACTTTAAATGGAGAATTATCAGTTTACTCGATAAAAAAAAACCTCACAAATTTTCTTATCACTTATCAAAGTGTCAATCACAACTTCAGTTGAATTGGATTTATAGTTTTAAAACATGTATTAATGAGCTTATGTTGAAAAATTAATGAATATGTAGAGATTTCTACAAAGTCATATAGTTTTAAATGAAATATTATGATTGGTTAATTTAAATGAAGTGTCTTTTGAATTGCTCATTGAGTGACACATAGGATTTCTCTTTAGTGTCTCCTCAATTAATATACAGAGGATTATCAAAGTGTCAATCACAACTTGACTTCTTTTCATTAACAATTTGGCCGAAAAATGGTTTGAATTTGGATCGACATTTTCGGTATAAAAATTTGACTAATCCAATTAGAATTACTTCGTAATAAATAAACGTACAGTAACCAACCAGAGAACAAAATTGAGGGACAATAAAAACAAGACCAAAATGTTCCCTTTTTATCTTCTTTTGTTTGTGTTTCCACTCTGTGTGTGCGCCTTTTGGTGTGTTTTGAGTAATATTGAGGGACAATAACCACTTATGATCATGTAAAAACATTTAAAATAACAGATGGAATATCTCCCACCATTGGATTAAAGTAAACTGGAATATAGAGAGAACATATGTCGGAGGTATTGGAATATCGGATGTGAATTTAAAGTTAATTACAATGCTCGACTACCAAGGGAAAGATATCATTTAAAATGATATGGATTGCTGCGACCAGCCCTGTTCTTTTCAGAATCGCTGCGACCAGCGTCGGCGACACAACAATGCTTTGTATTTAGGTTGCTTGTAACGCAAGTATGTGAAGAGTAATGATGCCAGCGGTGACGCAGCGACTGTTAATGGACATCATTTTAGCCGCTGATTTTTCCAGCGACCGTCGCAACGATCGCGCGGCTCATATTCATAGTTCTACTCTCCACATACTTGGGTGAGAAGTAACTTACATATTTTATTCCCTTTGCTAAATTTTGGTCGCCAGCTGCTAATGCAGCGACAAGGAAAAGAACACGCTCTTTCTTTCACCAGGGCACAGAACTGACTGAATGCATCTCCCTACACACATGTGAGATGGCTTATGCATTGTCGATGAAGACCAGTGTTCTTAACCGTATGTATAATCTTCAGTTTCTCAAGATCTACAAGCATGTTAATGAGGCTGCAGGTCACTAGAGACGATCATAACCTTGACCTGCCACATAACCTAAGGTTACTCCACCTTGCCTCTCAGGTTCAATCCACTTTTTCTTGTTGAACTCAATCTGCGTCACAGCAATGTAGAAACACTCTGGACTGGAAATCAGGTAACCTAGCTTGCCTATGAGTTTGACCATGTATGTGCGAAATCCAACATGTATTATTTGTTGTGTTGTACCTTCGGCTTCCTCAGGGTTTCATGAATTTGGAGAGACTAGACTTGACAGGATCTAATAAACTCAAACAACTACCAGATCTTTCATATTACAAGAATCTTGACAGGTTGATGATTCTAGAACAATGCACGAGACTGAAAGGAATTCCGGAGTCCATTGGATATAAGTCTATCATACGTAGGCTTAATCTATCATACTACGGTGGGCGTGACAGTCCCATGCGTGTTGGTATAGAGACAATAAATGGGACGCAAGCCACGCATTGTATCAAACTGGTGTTCCCAACAAAAAGAGTGGAGATGGAACTTAAGCACATATCGATCACAGGAGACATTGAATTTCGTTTTTCTGAAAATTGTGAAGGATATGCTGAAAACTTCTACATTAGTTCGGAGCAACAAGTCCCTGTTACAACGACGATGAGTGTTCATCTAGCTCCAAAGAGAATGGTCAAACTGTCACCTTTCATAGATTTCCATGTCTGAAAGAGGTAAAACTAATCAACTTAAACATCCAGTTATTGCCTAAAGAGATTGGTCACTTGGAATTCCTAGAAAAGCTGGACTTGAGCGGAAATGATTTTAACTACTTACCAGCAGATATGAGTAGTCTTTCCCGGTTGAAAACTCAAGGAATTGGCCGAGCTAGCTCAGGTGCAGTCAATCACTCTTTTTAACTGTAGATCATTGGTGAAACTCTCTAATGCAAGTCGAGATCCGGGCAGATACTGTTTGCTTGAGCTTTGCCTTGACAACTGCAAGAATGTGAAGTCATTGTCGGATCAGCTTAGTCATTTCACCAAGTTGACATATTTAGATATCAGCAACCATGATTTTGAGACACTACCGTCAAGCATCAGAGGTCTTACCTCATTGGTAACTCTCTGTCTCAATAACTGCAAGAAACTCATTTTAGTGGAAGAAGGCCTCCAGTTTCTCTATGCACACGGCTGTGATTCCCTTGAAGCTGATGATGTAAAACATTTTAATGAGACACGAAACAAACAGGTGAATTTTCTGCTCTTGACCCATCTCTACTATGGTTTGTTTAGTTCCTTTATCATCTTCAATCTTTTATAGGTACCGGCACAGACGCGTAGTCCATATTCCCAAGAAACTGAGATGTCATTGCCGAGTTACGAACGGGATCACAAAGCCACGAAGAGTCACCTGCTCAAGTTCTACGCTGCTCCTATTTCTAGTCATTCCTTATGCTTGTTCTTTTCATTCTGCTCCTGCATTGTTCTTTTCATTTTCTTGACATTTTTAAAGAGTGATTCCACTACATTATTGAACATGGTAGTAAGTATAATTTGAATAGATAAAGAGTCATTAATCTACAACTAAACTAGTTTTAACGCTCAATGATTTGATGTGGGAGTTCTGTCGACTACTATGCTATTTTGTTATTCATCTAAGTATCCCTCAAGAACGCTACAAAATCAAATAGCAATTATCAATGAATTTGTTCATAAGTAAGCAATGTGATTGTTCAGTTTCTATTTTTATCCATAGAAAAGTATTTGTATATAAAATTGTACAATTGGTTTGTTGTAATATACGATAATTTGTCCTTTTTATGTCCAAAGAAAAGTTATTGAAAGGATAAACAAGTCATTTACACTAGAGTTGAACACACTTTATTGTGTAACCAGCCAATATACAAGTTTCATGCTTCAACGTGTGCTCAACTCCTTTGAAGATTTTCATAAAAAGGAAGCGAATTTGATCCTGAAACATGAAAAGACTGTCACATCATTTGCTAAAACAAAACCGCATTCTAAGTTTCATTGTTTGGTTCCTCAGAGATTACCGATGTTTTCAAAAGGGTTCACACATTGTGTACTTACGACTTGTAACGAAGATATTCATCAACAGTAGTAGATTTAGCTCCACCATACCAATTAATCAGAAATATATTGACGATTTCGAGTTTGAAGACGCGGAAATCATGTTCCTTAGGCCAATCTGCAACAAAATAAAAACCGATATATATATAACCGATACACATAATACAAGTATCATGAATCTGTAGCTAACAGGTTTAGAGAAACATTTACCCATCATCTCTGGATGCTTTGTGAATAGAGCTTTTTTGGCTACTTTTTCTTCCTCAGATCCTTCATCCAGTGGTAACAACTGAGACATTACGAGATCAAGACCGAATCATATGTAACTAAGCCAGACATTTTCTTGTTAGGTTGATAAGAAAATCTCGGTTTTTTTTTTTGTCGACATTTACCTTTCCGGTGAGGGTTAGTTTAGAGCAAGTAGGGTCCATTGGATCCATCTTACAAGTTCCAATGGGAGATTCGCTCATTGTAAACGAAGCCCTCGAGTCTTTTAATGCGTTTCTTGTTGTTGGATCAAGAGTGGTCAAGTAAAAATAAGGTATACCTTTGCCTTCCCCGGGTAGACCGTCACTAAATGATACAACATTCCTGCAAAAACAAGTTTAAAGAGTCCAAGATCTCAATAAATATAGCTATATCGATGATTCTAACAAATAGCACACACTAATGGAGAAAAGTATTATCATATCTTCGAACTATTCTGCAATTTGGGTGATATATGGATTAAGCCATAAACTGAATTCACGATATCGAACTGCTCACAAATAACAATTCCCATTTGATTCATGGAAACAAGATTACCCGAAAGGTGCGCCTTGATGCTCAATGGACAATGTGCTGCAAGAAAAATAAAACCACCAAAACGAATTAGTAATCCAGCAATGTTACACTTACAGCAGCTTGTTACACTTACATTGTTATCAACACAAACTCTTGCAAAGATAAGATCTCTGATAACTGTTGTGTGATCAAATCCCAAATCAATTTCAATCTCAAAAGGATCAAGCTTGATGAAGTTAATCCATAGCGAAAACAACGTTGAGCGATACTATTATCAGTGACTGGATTTCAAATGGTTCTCCTACTTGATTTCTTGTCAAATCCCAAATCAATTTCAAAAGAATCAAGCTTGATGAAGTGATCAAATCTTCTGTGTCAAAACCCTTTTCAATTCCACAAACCCATAGCAAATCTCAGCAACTTCAATAACATTTGTGTATAATTAATATATCAATGATTGCTAAAAAGCTACAATCTTTCTGTAAAAAACGCTACCAATAGATAATTGAGAGAAACCCAAATCAATCAACTAAAAATCCCAAATACTACTTTAACCCTCTAAGTTCTAACTGTAAGAAGCTCAAGAATCAAGATAAGTAAAACTTATGGAGGAGACAAGATCTTGCTCTGTTGAAGAAGAAACCGAAAAGTCAATTACCTGAGAACACCCCAAATGTTCTGAGAGACAAGCCAACGAGCACTTGCGGCAACATCATGCCAATCAGGCTTGTCGATTCTAAGAATCCGAGCAGATGAAGAATGTTGTAGAATTGTCAAGAGGAACAAGAATTGAATAAGACGGACTTGAAGTTCCATGCTTTTGAGTTTGCGATTATGACCGAAGCGAAGACGGACTAAAGAAATAGAAAGTCAACTTCACCAGTGCCGATATGGGTTGGGTTGCAACTTTTAAAGGCATTCTTATCTCTTCTTATCTTCTTTGGAGTAAGAGTGTAAGACAAGTCTTTTTGTTTTGTTTTGTTTTTTTTTTTTTTTTTTTGTCCTATGTAAAACAGAAAGCAATACTTTCAGTTTCAATCTTTAATCCGTCATTGGTACATCTTCACAAGCTCGAAATGCCATTTTACACTTTTTTTTTTTTTTTTTTTTCTCTTGTTCGGCCATTTATACTGTGAAAAACCATGATCAAGAGACTCAAAGGGTAGTTATTAATTAAGTATTAGTCAATTAATTAGTAAGACAAAATTTAAACTTTTAATTCTTTGTGTACTGTATTTACAGTTTGTGTAAATTCTTTTTTTTTTTGTTTTGTCAAAAAAATTCACTGAATAGTGCCAAATAAAAAAGAGCTTTCCTTATACAAAGTTACAAGTTACAACAAATAAAAAAGAGAAGAGTTTTTGAGCTGTTATAATTTGCAAAAAAACAAGAGGTGTTTAGGTGTTGGAAAACGTTTATGATGACAATCTTTGAACGGCTTGGGGAAGCTGCAGTACAATATTCCAATCCACAATAGGATGCATAAAGAATCTGAGCACGATTATATGATTCCACATCACTTCAGTACAAGATGGAAACACAACTACATGGGTTTCGGTGTCCTTACTCCGGCTGAATCAAATGCGCAGGGGGAACACATTTCAACATGTGAAAATGACATCCACTGTCTTGTAATGTGTCCACAGAAGAACATACCAAGTCCACTTCAAATACAAGTCTGCCAAATTCCAAGAGAGATACACATTGGTTGCTAAAAGCTGTGTTTCCCCTGAATAAGAAGAATGGACATTCACTTCACTTTGTGACTGTTCCATCCAACAAAGGCAGTAGCAGCGAAAATGTTACAAGATGTTCAAGTACAACAAGCTAAGACAGAAATGAAGCAGCTTAATACTTTGGTCAACAAGAATTAATGAAGGTCAAAAAAACCAAAGCTGCGTATGAGAGAGTATATATTTGACACAAAAGCATTCTCATCACTTCCACTACCACAAACAAGCCTTCTTCTATTCGATATAAGTTTCAACTTTGATCTCCCGCATCTAAATTTTATTACACTACAACGATTACTTCTTAAATCTATTCGAATCTTTAGTTAATCAAACCAAAACTAATAAACAAGATAACAAAATGAGACACAAGATGAACTGTCATTATTACGGATCATCAATATAACAAAATGGTCGACAAATAAGCCTTTTTCAACCGATATTACAAAAGATATTTCAACAATTAGACTAGATGATCCGCCTCATTGAGAAGATTAGGCTTATTAACACGGATTAATTTAGACATATGCTTGTTGTCTTAATTGTTTTAATCATCGGCCGATTACAAAATAGTAATAAACAAGACAAAATACAACCAGAAAAGAAGAGAATTGGACTCAGAATATGGGTGGTGATATAACAGAATGGCATCAGACAATTACTAATCAAATCCAAAAAAAAGAAAAAACAGAACCCACAGCGAACGCTTTTCAAATCAACCACACAGAGAAACGGACACAGAAGGGTGGAAAGTAGAGTGCATAAACCATTTGGGTGTTTCAAAATTTCGGGTTGGTTTGGTTCAGTTTGGTTTTGTAGGTTCAGATGGTTTTGATTTTATGTATGAAATATGGAAATACCCGAAATTTTATTGAATTCCGGTTTGAATTCGAAATTTTTTACCTAAAATATTGAAAATCTATCGGAAATTTATTCGGATTGATATTTAAAAAAAATCAATTCGGACTCAATTTGGGTAATTCGGGGTCTGGATATTTTGGCCAGCTAAAAGGAATAATAAATAATAAAGATAAACGTGGAAGTTGATGAAAGTTGTAACCGAGGGAATCCAAGTCAAGTCACGTGCTTCAAAAAAGTATCTTCATTTCTGATCTCTTGAGGTCTATACCTTCTTCTCTCTCTCTTTACTGCTGCTCTCTTGGGGTAAGGTTTCTGTTTACTTACGCTGAGAAATCAAAATTATGGATACAAAGTAGTTCAATCTATGCATGTTTTGATTCTTGAGTTTGGAGAAAGATTCTTCTTTTATCTGTGTCTTTAAAAAACAGAGAATATAAACAAGGTCAATGAGCAAGAGCCAGAAGCGGTTTGTGCTTCTCCATGGTGTCTGCCATGGCGCATGGTGTTGGTACAAGGTAATACCGCAGCTTGAGGCTGCAGGTCACATCGTAACCGCAGTTGATCTGGCTGCATCGGGTATAAACATGAGCAGAGTGGAAGAGGTTCAGAGTGTAAAAGATTACTCCAAACCATTGCTCGATTTGCTTGGCTCGGATGACGAAAAAGTGATTATTGTTGCTCATAGCATGGGAGGCATACCAGCTGCTTTCGCTGCCGATATCTTCCCTCATAAGATCGCTGCTATTGTCTTCTTGACAGCTACGATGCCCGACACCACAAACCCGCCTGGTTACGCTTTTCAAAAGGTACTTGCTCTCATTGATTCAATCAGTATGATCACTTGGACTGATTCAGTAAATTCTCTAGTTTGTCCCGAGCATTCCACCAGAAGAGTTGTTGGACACTGTATTTAGCACCTACGGAACACCTGATCGTCCTCTACTTAATGTCCTTTTCGGACCAAAGTTCATGGCCAAGAAATTATATCAATTGTCTCCGGTCCAAGTAAGACTCCAAGCCTAACCAAACCTTGTTTTTCAAGCACAAATGAGATTTGCTAGTAACCTCAATTTGTTGTCGTGTGTTAGGATCTTGAATTGGCGAACTTGTTGGTGAGGGTAAACCCGGCGTTAGCTACTGAAAATCTTTCAGGGACAATAAGCTTTACTGAGGAAGGGTATGGATCAGTTACACGTATTTCTATCATATGCGGAGAAGATAATTTAGTACCTGAGGAATACCAGCGTTTGATAATCAACAACTTTCCGCCGAAAGAAGTAATGAAGATCAAAGATGCTGACCATATGGCCATGTTTTCCAAGCCTCAAGAACTATGTGCTCTTCTCTTGGAAATCGCAGATAAATATGCATAAATTAACCTGAGATCGTCACTGGTTCACCGCAAATTCGCTATGAAACTTCAGCTTCCACCACAATAAGGAAAGCCACATGAGAATGCATCTTTATGTATGAGAGAATGTGTCTTTTTCTTGTAAAGACTGATGTGATGATGTGTGTTTTTAAACATACTTTAAAGCAATGCCAAATTTCTCTTCCGCAATTGTGCTTTCAAGCACTGTTTTGTTTTTTTTGTTTGACAGAAGATTTGGATGTTAGACATTTCATTAAAAAGAGAGAATCTTGATACAAAAGACAAACTAGTTCCTGCTAAACACATGTTAAATAATTCTATTTCTTTAGCAAATACATACCATCTCTAAACTCTAGTTTCTCTTCAGAGACCAAACCAGAAAGAAAGCTCTGAAGCTGTTGCAGAGACTTGTCATAAGAAGGATCAGCTACACAGAACATCTACAAACAAAAAAAAAACAGAGCAACAATGATCATAATAAACAAGACAACAACATTGAAAAACCGGCGAGGTTTATGCCTTTGATTGTACCTTGAGAGTGTTGTGGATTCGTTCTAGTGCCATGCTGCCAAAATTTGTGAGCATTCCCATGATGAATTTCTGAAAACATTGTTGGGAATTGTTTAGATTTTATATTTTAGAGGCAATGATTAGTAGAATGAAACTTTCCCGCAAGGAGCTTCACATACCTCGTATATTGTCATTTCTTTGCGAAGTTGGTCTTCCACAGAGGCAATCGTTCTTTCGCTCTCTTCATCACCTGCTAATAGCTCTTCGCTTTCGTTCTTTCCAGAATCAGATATGGATTCAACGAGTGTAAACACATTGGCATTCGAGTCTGTTCCTGTAGATTCCCTCAAAACTCCCTAACATTCAGGAAACTTTACGTGTTAGCTCTTCCTCCAAATGAGTGGTTTAATGCAGAAGACTACAATTACAGTATGTACCTTGCTTATCCAGAAGTTTACTCTTCGGTTTAATGCCTCAATAGGTATCCCAATGGCTGTAGCAAGATCTGTAGCGGTCCAACTGAAAGATTTACATGATTTCATTAACACTGGAAGAGAAAAGCATCCACACTGATTGATTCTTGTAGTTACCTTTTCTTTTCTTGAAAGTGCATGATAATGGCTGCATGTGTAGGGGAGACTGTGAACTGCATAGATCTGTCTTCAAATTGCAACTCTAACTGAATTCATCAAAGCCATTTCAGAGAGAAACATTTGTCAGTATTTGCTTTCTCCAATCATTCACTACTTAAGTATTTACACGAGATCTACCTTGACAGTGCCAAGATTTTTCTTCCACAGTAGTTTACGAGGAGTCTTGATTTCATGATATCGATTGGCATAATCTGATAGCAGCTTGTCAATAGGACCAGGTAACTCCAGAGGCTCATCCTGAAATTCCTCCTCCAAATATGTTAATTCTATATGTATATATTTGTACGATGTAATGGGTGAAAAATCAGAAAGAAGGACATACCTGAATAGGTGGCCAGAAGTTTGTTGAAAGTATCGTCGAGGTAAGAGTATCAACAGATAGCTCACTCTCTCCTAAGTCAGGGCCTATACACAAGGGATGTACACATATGAGATTCAGACAAGAATCTATGTTGCAGGGGTAAAATTGAGCACCATTCAGAAATATAACCTGTTTGAGATGCTTTTTTAATGTTAGTGTTCACTCTCTTAGAATCAATCAAGTCGTTCAGCATTATCTCACATCTTTGCATACTAGCTTCTCCAAAATGTATCTGTTGGCATTATAAGAGAAAGTAAAGTTAGATTCAACACTGTAGAAACGATCCAATAGTTTGACAAAATAAACTTTATAGAGTAAGAAAATGGAGATTGCCTTGAGAAGTTCGACAGTGCGTATCTCAGTGTCGATGTCATAATCCGTCTTGTTGAGAAGCTTTTCAGCGAGCATAACACGATATTCATTTACTAGTTGCTCTTTAGATCCAATTATATCAACAAGCATTCCAAGTATGTCTACCTTCCTCTGAGTGAGGCTACCTTTTAAAGGATCAGCTTCGACAGGGTCCGGTTCCCAACTGAGGATAACAAAGCAGATTAAAATGTGTCAGAAAAATCCAATGCCATGCAAGATGATACCAAGAAAGTAGACAACAGCAGGATACCGAGAAGCATTAATCCAGGCTTGCTTATCATCAGTGTGAAAATCATCATCAAAACCAACATTCTCTTGACTTTCTTCATCCCTCATTAGCTCTTCAAGAAGACTATCCCCAGGGTTTCCGGAACCATTTGCATTTCCTCCACTTCCATCGGTAAGCATCGTGACAATACATTTAATGGTGTCTTTCCGCCCCCGTAAATAGTCTCTGATTGGCTCTCCCACTGCTTCCAGAAATACACCCGCTGGGTCTATTGCTCGTAGGGCTTTAATGGTCGACACATACTGATGCAATATATCATTGGTTGAGGCACCCGCAGTGAGCAAACGATATTTCAGCGACGAAATAAAAGATTCAACTAGCTTCGAATGTTGCCCCGTGTATTCAAGACACTGTTTCAAGTCTTCAATAGCAGGAGAACTGTTGCATCAACAAAATTCCCATCAGAGAAGCAAGAAATTTTCAACTTGTGCCAATATATTTGAATAAGTACTGTCAAAGAAAGAAAATACCTCTCCGGATAATCAACAATAATCTCAAATAGTTTGGCTATCCTAAAATCTTGCAGTGTCTCGTACGCAAAATATTCTAGCCGCAGTTTCCACCTAACAATTCCTTCGGAAGGAGTCACCACTCTGGAAAAGCTTGGAGATGGACAACAAGCCAGAGGGGTCGTGAGGCCAGAAGATGTGGTACTGTAACTTATGGAATCACCAAGATAAAAAAGAAGCGCGTTAAGGAACTGAAGAGGGACCGTCTGGAAAAAAAGAAAACAAATGTCAGGAAACTCCAAATTTGGAGAAGTAAGAATTTAAGCAGAAATAAAACTACCTGAATCCATTCTTTGATTGACCCTAAAACAGACGTCCTGTAGTCATCACCAGCCAGATCATGCACTTTAGCCTAGAGTATTATACCAGTGCAAAAAGGATACAAGTTATATGTATACTGACTGCATATAGTATGCTATGAGTCTCGGTGATGCAGATGAAATCTCTGATGCATAAAAGTACCTTGAGAAGCAAAAAGATTGCAGAAGCATATGCATTTTCGGACATAGATGTGAATCCAATGCTTCTAAGGTCACGGACCACCTTCCCAATGTTCTTCACCAACTTGTCATGTCTTGAATATTTGCCTTGGGGATAGCCTTCATCAACATCCATTTCTCCATTTTTATTTTTAAGCTTCTCGTCCAAATCCATGCTATCACTCTCGCGTTCTCGAATATCATCTTCATCCATGATTGCGCTTAGCTCTTCCAGCTTCTCCTTGAAATACCAGTGAAGTATTTCTAAGAACATAATAAAGAGAGGAAAAATATGAGAGTAATCAAAACAAGTAGCAAAGATATAAACCAAACAAAATTAATCATTACGAATGAACCTACTGCCCCGCATTGATTGTTTATCAAACTAAATCAAGATCAATAAAGAAGGTATACCAGGAAAATGCTGAGGAAGAGTAGTCATCAGAGTCGAAGACAACATTGACCGGAATCTCGAAAAAAGATGAACGTTTTCTGCATCTGAGTTCTGTTTAGCATCTGATGACTGTTCTTTAAACGACTGCAAAGAATGAACCACTATGGACAGACACTTTTCATAACACTTCTTTTCTATAGATATTTCTTCCAAAGCTTTACATAACACTTCATGAATCTCCTCTCCATAATTCTGCCCAAAAGCATCCATTTTAATCAAAACTTATGAACCGAAAAAATGAAACCGTCAATTTCATAATATTAAGGTATCAACCAAGCATTGTATCTATCTACTTACAGTATGTTTCTTCTCGTTGTAAGCATCAAAATGATGCCAAAAACTCGATGCCCCGCTCTTCTCAAAAGCTTGCTGAAACAAATAAATGTCCCCAACACAGAGATCATACATTCTTCCATTGTTACTCTACACCACTCAGTTACTAAATTGGGACTCAAATCTTAACCCAAAAGCTTTTATGTTCAAACAAGGAAATTTGAATACCTCGAGGGATCGGAGAAAGTGGTCACGAACAAGAGAATCAAGCCCGTATTTGCAGAGACAATAAACATGAGACACGAACTCTTGCTCGACTGAGGAATCTCCGGTACCGGCAATGAGAGACTCAACAGTAGTGAAAAACCCATCGTAGCTCTCTGTAACTTCCTGAATCTCATTGTCAGATAGAGTTTCTAAAACCCCTAAATTGCACTCAAATGAGCCTAAAGTTTCCATCTTTCTCACTCGATTAAGCACACAACTCCTTAAAACCCTGATTTTTTTGCCCAGAAAACCCTCAGGTGGTCGGAATAAATCTTGTAAACATCGGAGTTTGCGAGGGTTTCGTGGGATTTCAATCTACGATGAGAAAATTCCTTCCTTTATCCCTTGGATTCTGATTGTATAGGTGTTAGATCGGTAATGGTTTCGCGATTGTGTTTACTCGACTATGACTAGGTTTTTAGTACTCGGTTTCATTTTTCGAAGTAATGAAGAAGACGTGACGTACTCTTGACCATTTAAAGTCAACATTTTTTTTATGTTATTTAAAACGGAGGCTCCATTCTCATCTCTCTCTGTTGCTACTTTACAACTTCAGTTTCAAAACTTGGGAATATCCGACTACAAAGATACCACCTTTAACGAAAAATCAGATCATCGTTCGTTGTTTTACGAATCGTGGTGTTTGAATCGACATGTCGGAAGAGAAAGTCGTCGCCGTGATCATCGTCGGAGGTCCGACCAAAGGTAAATTCAATTCCCATTCTTTTAGATCTAGACTCCTTTTGTTCAAAGTCAAACTTATTTTGGTTTTTGTTAAATGTGGATCGATTTAGGAACTCGATTTCGTCCATTATCGTTCAATACACCCAAACCGCTAATTCCTTTAGCTGGGCAACCTATGATTCATCATCCTATCTCTGCTTGTAAAAAGGTTTGCTTTTTTTTTTTGTTCTCTTTCTTATTATACAGTTTCATGTTTGATCTTTGAGTAAATTAGAATCTGGTGTTTGTTCTAATTTGGAAAAAGCTTGTTATTGTATAATTTGTAACCTCCCAAGCTGTCAACTTCGAATGTTTGGAAAGTTGTCAACTTGGAATGTTTTGTTTGCTCATAGATAGTGTTTTTTTTCCTTCTTATACAGTTTCATGTTTGATCTTTGTGTAAATTAGAATCTGATGTTTGTTCTAATTTGGAAAAAGCTTGTTATTGTATGATTTGTAACCTCCAAAGCTGTCAACTTCGAATGTTTGGAAAGTTGTCAACTTTGAACGTTTGGTTTGATCATAGATAGTTTTTTTTCCTTCTTATACAGTTTCATGTTTGATCTTTGAGTTCTAATTTGGAAAAAGCTTGTTATTGTATAATTTGTAACCTCCAAAGCTGTCAACTTCGAATGTTTGGAAAGTTGTCAACTTGGAATGTTTTGTTTGCTCATAGATAGTTTTTTTTCCTTCTTATACAGTTTCATGTTTGATCTTTGAGTAAATTAAAATCTGGGTTTGTTCTAATTTGGAAAAAGCTTGTTATTATATGATTTGTAATCTCCAAAGCTGTCAACTTCGAATGTTTAGAAAGTTGTCAACTTTGAATGTTTGGTTTGATCATAGATAGTTTTTTTTCCTTCTTATACAGTTTCATGTTTGATCTTTGAGTGAAATAAAATCTGGGTTTGTTCTAATTTGGAGAAAGTTTGTTATTGTATGATTTTTAATCTCTAAAGTTGTGAACTTGTATGAGTTGGGATGTTTCGGCAAGTTTATATTTGATATGGATTGTGTTTATATGTTTTGGAGAGCAGATTCCAAATTTAGCTCAGATTTTTCTGATTGGATTTTACGAGGAAAGAGAATTCGCTTTGTATGTTTCTTCGATATCTAGCGAGCTGAAAATTCCAGTGCGGTAATTTTATAGCAACTTGTGTGTTTTCCTTGTTTTGGTGTCCAGTGTAAACCTTTCTCATGTGTGTTCTTGTTGTGTAGATACTTGAAAGAAGATAAACCTCATGGTTCTGCTGGTGCACTTTATTACTTTCGGGATAGAATCATGGAAGAAAAACCGGTTTGATCTCTAACGAATTTTCTAATCTTTGTTCTTGCTTCATTTAGTCATCTGTGTTGTTGATTCATCTTCATTTGTCATTGTTTTTTTTTTTGTCATTTGAACAGTCACATGTTTTCCTCCTAAACTGTGATGTTTGCTGTTCTTTCCCTCTCCAAGACATACTCGGTAATCTTCATAGTGTAAACGCTTTAAAATCGTAAGTCTGTTTCATCATTTGCCTTTTCTTACTGTGGTGTAACTTCACAATTCTTGGCAGACGCACATCGAAGATATGGTGGGGTTGGCACTATGCTAGTAATCAAGGTGCGATGTCCTTGATTTTTTCCTTTGTTCATAGATATCATTGAGGACACATATATAAAAGATCAAGACTTCATGCATTTTGTTTTCTTGCTTCCAGGTTTCTGCAGAAGCAGCCAGCCAATTTGGAGAGTTGATAGCTGATCCTGATACTAAAGAACTCTTGCATTATACAGAGAAACCCGAGACTTTCGTAATTCTCTGCTAAAGTTTCCTGTTTTCTTGTTTCCTTCACTGGTTATGGACTTTGTCATTGAGCTTATAAGGTTTCACGTGATGCAGGTCAGTGACTTGATAAACTGTGGTGTCTATGTGTTTACTTCAAATATCTTCAAAGCCATCGAAAAAGTATACAGCCAAATGAGAGATACATGTGAGTTTACACTATAGGCCTATCTCAAGAGACTTCCATTATTTTCGATTATATGTTTTCAATTATAATCACTTTATACTAAATTTGGCAGCTAGCAACTACCAGATATCGAGCTTTGGTCACTTCCTATCTGCTACAAGGTCTGTTCCTGCGGATTTCGTGAGATTAGATCAAGATATATTGTCACCACTTGCTGGAAAGAAGCAACTATACACATATGAGAATAAGGATTTTTGGGAACAGATTAAGACTCCGGGGTAATCTGGATTGCTAACTGGATCCTTATAACTTTTGTTTTTGGGGACCCAACCAACTTATAACTCCTCATGCTAACAATTTGTTTTCAACAGGAAATCTTTGAAATGCTCGGCTTTGTATCTTTCCCAATTCCGCCAAACGTCACCTCATCTTTTGGCTTCAGGAGATGGTACTAATAAGAAACCGATGATAGTTGGTGATGTTTATATTCACCCATCCGTAAAACTGCATCCAACCGCAAAGGTAACTGTTTTGAAAAGTCTATTGAAATCTACTTTACTTAAATTTGCAAATGACCCGTTCTCTTAAATCTTAAATTCCTTGGAACAAGATCGGTCCAAATGTGTCAATCTCAGCAAACGTTCGTATTGGACCTGGTGTAAGGCTTATTAGCTGCATAATCTTAGACGACGTTGAGATCAAGGTAATGAGTTTATAATCTTTGTCTAATTACAAATCCAAGAAGACGTGTTTTCGATGTTCTAATCTTGTTTCAATGCAGGAAAATGCTGTTGTTATAAACTCAATCATCGGTTGGAAATCTTCGATAGGTAGATGGTCAAGAGTTGATGCTAGTGGAGATTGCAATGAAAGGCTTGGGATTACTATTCTTGGTAAATTTCGTTGTTTCTTATAAAGCTTTTGCTGTTTCAACAAATGATTCGTGTTTTTTCTGATACATTTTGTTTTTGCAGGTGAGGCTGTAACAGTGGAGGATGAAGTTGCAGTCATAGGAAGCATTGTTCTTCAGAATAAGACTCTTAATGTCAGTGTTCAAGAAGATATAATCTTGTGAGTTATCGCGATGATAATAGTTCAGATTTTTGTTTCTTTTCGATAATCCGAATACAAGAAAAATCACAGAACTCAGAGAGACTTACATTGAGCTTACAGGATTACGTTTAATGGAACTATGGAAGATTTGTAAACACTCATTGTACTATGGGGTTTTTATACACAGAAACGAAGCAAATGCTTTTTAAATTTTAAAGATTTAATACTGTGACAAAAAAAAAAAAGATTTAATACAAGGAATTAAAGTAGTTCGCATTTAAGAATAATCAGTTTACATTTACATTGAACTTTCACATCAATTTATTGCTGAAATGATTTGTTTTTCTGGATTTACAATCTGTAGTGGAATAAAGTTTTTTTTTTTAGAGTCTTGGTTATAAATTGTTTCAATTGTTTCGAACACAAATTGTCCCAAGGACCGATGATCACATGATGGATTTCTATCCGTTTGAAAGAATTCTTCGTGGTGATGTGGATGTTAATTCCCCTATTGGTATATTTCGTATGATTCAGTATATTTACTTGCATATAATCACCAAAAATATCCACAATCGGCATTTCACTATTATTATTGCTAGACTTTATTGGAGTTGTTGTACACGTTGGAGAGCTTGAAGAAGTTGTTGTACCCTATTGGTATATTTCGTACGAAGAAATTTTTTGTGACAAAATTAAGAGAATTGAGTTCGAAATCAGAAACATTAAGTACATATAAAGAAGAAAAAATAAGAGAAATTTAAAAAAATGCCATTTTTTAAGTGTCATTTTACAAAAATATCATTTTTTCAAACAAATTTTTTTTTTTATATTATTTATGTTTGAGTTAATTATGTTCTATTAGGATTTAGTTTTGAGTGTTTAGGGGGTTTTAGGTGTCAAAACATTTTTTAGATTTTAGAATTTTAAAATATAGACTTTATAAATTTATAATTAGTGGCACTTTTGTAAATGGACACTCTCTAAATGGCATTCTTGCAAATGTGCACACAAAAAATGGTATTTTTGTAATTGCCCCAAAGAAATATCATTTTTTTTTAGTTTTTATTTGGTAATGTTAATGTAGCATTTATTCTTAATACAATGTGCAGTGACATTGATCTCAAGTGCGTGGCGTATGGAAAAAGGGCTATTGACTTCGAAGATATATGGAACCAAAGTGGCGAGTATACATCCGTTTTGGTGCTCCGATTCTGGCGTGTAATGAAATTCACAAACGGTTAGATAACATTAATTTCGTTTACAGTTATAGAAAATCCACTTGTTAGCAACTTATTATATACAGTAGGTAAATACCCGCCTATAGTTTTAGTTAAGAAAAATAAATTGTAGTTATTAGAGAAATTATTATACAAAACCTAAATAATTAAAAAAATCGTTATTATTAGTACGATAACATTTTTGTAAGCAAACGTTACTTCAATTGAATTGTTTCAAATTGTCCAATAACATTTTTCAATTGAGCGTCATATAACATTTTTCCTACAAATTTTCCAACATAAATTGTTTCAATTGCATTAGAGGATGATTGGTAAATTGACTTTAAAAACTATGAAAACATTTAAGAAAACGTTTAAATTCTAAATTTTTCCAACCAGACTAATTGGATTTAACAGTCCTAAAAATCTTAAAATCATTCTATGCATAAATTTACATAAAAATTATATTATATAAGATTGTTGGATTTGATAAATAAAATATAAGTATTAGATAAATGTACACAAAACACTTAATTGTAATTTGTTAGAATTAATTTACATAAGAATTAGTTATTTAATTGTTAGAATTAATTGTTAAAGCTATTAAAAGGCCATGTTTTTTTTTTCAATAAATAAATTAAAAAGATAAATTTTTAAAAAATTAGATGATATATGATTTATTGAATTCTGAGATATATGGGCCTAAATTGGGCTTACGAAAATACGGTTCATGTAAACCAGAAAATAATAAAGTGTTTATAGTATTAATTCAGTCTCGTCTTCTTAGATTTTGAGGCATTCTCGTCGTTTGGGTGAATTGTTAGGGTTTATCGAACGAAAGGAAGAAAGCGGAGCTCTAACTCTAATCGATTCTCATGGCGGACGAAGATTACAACGAAGTCGATGACTTGGGGTATTCTCTCCCTCTATCTCTCTCTTGATTTCTTATCTCTGTATTAGTTTTTTTGCTTCGTTTCAAGGATTCTACTTTCTTCTCGACGAATTGAGAGCAAGTGGATTGATTATTTTCTGGATTGAAAGTTTCTCCATTGTCTTCTTCGTTGAATTTTTGCTTCAATTGATAAAACAGAGAGTATTGATTCTAATCGATTTTTAGGTTAAAAAAACCCTAATTTCGTTGTCGGTTGATTTAGAAAGAGCTGTTTTTGCGACCCTTGATTTTTTTTTTTCTTAAGCTCTTATTTAAATGCGAAAATGTTTCAATTTATAATGTTTCGTTACAGAAGAGAAAGTTTACAGTTTGCTGGTTTATATAAGGTTCCTTGAATATTCATTCATCAAACATTTTCTTTACTTGTAAGTTGTATTTATGTTTTTCCTTCTACATGAACTTTGATGAAACATGTGAGTGAATTGAAGCTGTTTTGTTGCTATGGTTCAAAAATTGTTGATGTTTGCTTCAATTGATTTTCCTGCAGTTATGAGGATGAGCCAGTGGAGCCTGAGATAGAAGTAAGTTTAGTCTTCTTCTCTGTAGAAAAGACATGGATATTGCTTATTACAATTTGCTAGTTTCTGATATAGTTTTTTGTTTTATGAGTAGGAAGGAGTGGAGGAAGATGTTGATATGAAGGAGAACGAGGATATCAATGGTGAACCTCTTGAAACAGAAGATAAGGTTGAGACTGAAGCCATACAACGTCCGCGTAAAACCTCAAAGTTTATGACAAAGTATGAACGTGCTCGTATCCTTGGAACTCGTGCTCTGCAAATCAGGTCTGGTTCTGCGCTTTTGGTTTGCTATTTGCTTCATGTCTCGCAAGTATATTTCCTCATCTTATATCTTAAGTTTGTTAAGAACTATCATCATTATTACAAAACTTGGTAAGAGTACTTAATTCTTTCGTTAAGTTGATACTGTTACTGGCACTCACTTATCCTTTCATCTTATATCTTAAGTTTGTTAAGAATGTATCAACTTTCGGTTACGAAAATAAAAGAGAATTTGTCATCTGTTATAGAACTTGATGAGGGTACTGAATTGAATTAAAAACAATCTTTTGTTCTGTTTTAAATAATCTTTTTGCTGACTCACAAGGTTTGATTATTTTTGTTTTTGCAAAAGAGATATATCTTGAGTTTGTGTGTCAAAACTTGATGAGGGTACTCAATTCAAATGAGAATTATCTTTGTTTTTATTTTAATTAGCCGCTAAATTGACTCAAAAGGTTTGATTCTTTCTACTGTTTTTGGCTGATACAGCATGAATGCTCCTGTCATGGTCGAGCTAGAGGGCGAGACAGACCCACTTGAGGTGCTACTACTTTACTTACACTTATCATTTCTTCTTGTTCTTTCTGGATATTTGAGCTAACTTATGATCTTGGCCTAAAGATTGCAATGAAGGAGCTTAGGCAAAGGAAGATACCTTTCACTATCAGACGCTATCTACCTGATGGGAGGTGAGTTTCTGTTAGTCATATCAAATTTCTCAGCATATTTTGGTGTATTTATTGATTCGCTTTACTCAGTTTTGCCTTGTTCATTTTGGTTGTCTTTTTATGAATCAGTTTTGAGGAATGGGGAGTTGATGAATTGATCGTTGAAGACTCGTGGAAACGTCAAGTCGGTGGTGATTGATATAATTCATCTCCTGCTCCTTTTTACTATCTTGTATGGATGATCAAGTTTCCTAAATGTCAGACATTTTAATGGAACTTATGTATAAAAGCCGGTTGGTTTTAGTCTTTGGTTTTACGCTCAGAACAATGTCATTAAGTAAGACCGAAAAGAAGCTTTTTGTTACTAACATTCCATATGGTATGAAACTCCTTTCTGAATCTCTTACGCCTAATGTCTCTGAAACAGACCATTCTCCCACCTTTTTGTGTGGTTGCCGAATTGCAGAGTGCCTAACATCAACATTGGAAACATTAAAGAAATCTATTTAGTAAAAATGCCATAAAAATATAATGTAGAAGTAGAACTGTGTTAACTGGAAAAACGTGATGAACAATTGAATTATTTGCTGCATAAACTAAGGTTGTATGAAGAGCTAGCCATACCGTTTGGCGAAGCAAAGTACTTGTGTTAATATGATTCTTCATTCACTTCACATTAATTGTAAAACTGTGGTAATAAGGAAAACTTGATGACCGATTTAAATCATTGGGTTTAACCATTCTCGTAAGATCTTCAAGTCGGGATTGAGTAAGATCTGTCAGTTGAGGAGTGTGATGTTGTGATCAGTGAGTGTTTTTACATACTCATTGTGTAGCTGTTACTATTCGATCTCATATACTTTGTTCATGATACAAATAGAGTGACTTTTTTCGTGTGGTTATTGTGTTTCATAAGCCTATGAATATGCTTTAAAATCTCTTTGGATTCTTATCAGACATTCAGACGTCAATGTTTGTAGAGGTTATGGGTAAGGTTGAATGGAGAGATGTCATTTGCCTTTGCGGAAAAGAAAATTAATCTGCGAAATACTTTATTTTCTGTGGAATGAAAATTTGCGAAATGAAATTATTGCGCGATTGGATAGATTTGGCGGAACGGCAGAAACCAAAATTTTTATAAATGAACTTTTACTTAGGTGTTATTTGATATATCATAAAAGACTATTGTAAATGTAAAATTTAAACAAAAACCATGGTAATAAACTTTTAAATATTATAAAAAGATTATAATTTACTTATTTATGAAAACATGCATTCATAATAATACATATTAGATTTTGACCCGCATTTTGTGCGGGAACATACGTTTTTTATGTTGTAAGCTAAAATTTCGGATTGTGTCTTATATAATATGTTCAAAATGTGATATGTATTGTTTTAGTTTGTGTTCCATACAAATAATCGTATAAAAAATACAAAATTATTAAGGTAATTTAAAAATAAATTTAATTAAATATAGTAAAATGGGTATCAAAAGATTAAAGATAGAATTATATTGCATTGTATATAAAAATGAAATTATGAAAGGGAGAAAACGAGAAACGTGAAAACTATTAAAATGAGAAATACAATAAAAATTAGATTAATTGATTAAAAATATTAAGTTTCGTGTGTGGAATGAAGAGGAGAGAAAGAATAGTTTACCACATTTATATATCATTAAAATTGTTGAATCCATATTTGTGTTAATGTATATGTTGTGTGCATATCTTCGATCGTGTACATATATGTGCATATCTTCTACATGTACATGAGATTAGCATAAACATTTATGTTGGTTGGTATATGTCATATCAACGAAACATCACATGCCCCCTCAATAAACTCTTAGCAGAAAATATGGAGGGAAATTTCGTCTTTTTCAAAGAATATGTGACATTTTTGTAAACATCTTTTAAGTGAATTTTAAAGGTGTGATATTTCTGCTAAAAACCTCAAACAAAAATTAAAAATTGGGTGGAATTGACTATTTCTTTCAATTCCTCAACAATTATACTATTTGGGATGAGTTTCTTTTACTCCAAATTTTAGTGAATCCCGCCAAATAGTGGAAGATAAGCCAAAGTCTTCTAGAATTGGTTACTCGTCAAAATAGAAAAGGAATATAGTGGAAAAAAGTTGGTGGAAACAATGTTAGAGCATCTCCAATTGAAAGTTTTTTTTGGATGGTTTTTAGCAAAAAATAAAAATTATAAAAATTAAAATAACAAAAAGGTAAGAGAGAAAATGAAGAGAGGTTCTAAAAGAAGAAACTCTTGCCACTTTTTTTTAGAAATTCATGTAGTACTTGTTAATTTATCAATTGATTTAAGAGTTTTCTAGTGATTTAAAATTTTATAAAATAACCAAAATTATTAAACTAATATATTGTAGAAACTAACTATATATATGAAACATTAAAATGTCAAATTGATTAAATTTTGAAACATTTTGGAAAGTACGTAATATGAGGAAATTTTTCAAATTTAAAAATTTAAGATATATGTAATATGAGAATTTAAAATATACCAAACAATTTTCTATGAATGTACTATAATAAAAATTTGAAATTTGGAATTAATCAACAAAAATGTTTTCTAATAAAGAGTCGAATATCTTATTATAGTTTAATCGTCTAACTATATATCATCACATGTATAATTATAACTTAACGACATTTTAAATTGGTGTAAAAGAGCCGAATATGAAAACCAAATATGGTGATGATGAGTGAAGAAAAGTTGATGGTGATTTTGCTCAACAATCTTCATCCTCCCTTAAAACTGAAAAAACCAAATAAAGATTTTAACAATATTCCATGATTCTGACAAACAAAAACAAAATGGATTCGTTAAACAAATTATATTATTTATATATTTAAGAGGATGCTTGAACATAGGAACTCTAAAGAAACGGATATTCTATACAAATATATTACACGAAAATAAAAAAAAAATTAATGCATTGTTAACTAATTTATTTTTTTGGTATAAATTACTTTTGAAAATTGAAAAAAACTTTGTCATGAATCATATAAAAACTATAATCTCTTTGACAACTATGGTTTATTACACTTTTTGTTAAAACCACAAAAATATTAAAAAGTGGGAAGAACAATTAAGATGAGGAAAAAATTAAAAATTTACCACATTGAAATGAGAGAGACATTTACATGATTTGGTATTTACTATCTTCAGAGGATTTGTTATCATGTCTTGAAGAGGCAGATGTTGTAGTTGATGACGGCGTGACAAACAAAAATACTTGCTAGACAAAAAAATAGAGGAAACATAGGAAAGGGAATACGTTGATTAGCAAATATACCTTATTCAATAACCAAACAGCACGTATCATGTAAACCAAAAACCTGGTTTGAAAAAATCTACAAAAAAAAAATTCAAAAGTCAGAATTGATCATCAATGAAGTATTATGCATACAGAAAAAAAAGCAAAGAACATAATGAATAAAAAACCAGAAAAACGGTAAATAAAATAACCAAAGGAATAAAACACTATATATAGTTCTCATAGATTTAGGGCTTCACTACAAATAAAAAATTTGAGCCGACTTTTTAATTCATTAATTAGAAAATAATTTTATCATCTATTAAAATTGATTAAGTTAGTTTATAAAGATTTTTGTAAATCTCGGTGATTATAAATATATACCAACAATAAAGAGTATATCCCTAACAACTAAGAATATATCAAATTTAACCTAAAATCCAAAATATCTGATATTTTTATAATCTCTAAGATTCAAAAATTATATTTATGAGATTTTAAAGTTAATAGAAAATTGTGATTGCCATTTTTAGTTGATATTTGTGTTAAATGTCTATGATCGTATGATTAAGCAATAATAAATTTGATTATATATCTTGCGTAGCATTGTTAGGGAAAGAAATTGATTGTGCATTAATTTTGATAACATATAGGGAAACTATGATTAATTCAATGACGTGTGATGTGTAGGATCAAAAGAAATTATACCTCAAGATCCGTAAGTTTTATTTTGTATTTGAAAAGATTTACTTTGACAAAAACAAAATTTCATAAAATTATGAAAATGCCATTAATGAATCAGTCGGGTTGAACCGGGTCGCACAGGATCCGCGTGTCTGCAGTCGGATCCAGTTAAAAAAATGTCCAAAATTTATCTGAAAATTACTTAAATTGTCATTGCATCTATCCAAAATTACCTTTTTTAATTAAATCAATTTAGTTATAATGGAATGGCAATTTCAGTAATATTTGAATCAATTTTGAACATTCTACTATATGTACTTCTCTTTTAATATTATAGAGATTTGTTCCTATAAAAAATCACGTTTTAAAATATATTATAGGGTTGTTAAGGAAAGCGATTTTTTTATATACCTTTGATTGTAATCTTTGATAAATTGGTAGAGAAAGATTTCAATATTTTAAAAATATTAAATAATTAAATACCTTCCGAATTTAACATTACCAAAGATTTGCATTAACTACTTTGCAAATTTTGGGGGGTTGTTACTTGTTTTGGAGTAACTATATATATAAAAAACAATTAAAATGTGAGATTGATTAAAATTTGATGAATTACGAAAATGCCATTAATGAATCTGTCGGATCGCGAACCAGATCAAGAGGATCCGCGTGTCTGTAGTCGGATCCAGTTAAAAAAAAGTCCAAAATTGATCTGAAAATTACTGAAATTGCCATTACATCTATCCAAAATTACCATTTTCAATTAAATCAATTTAGTTATAAGGCAATGACAATTTCAATAATATTTGAATCAAATTGGGGTTTTACAAACTTTGTTTTTTTCATATGTTAAATAGTTTATGTTTTAGAATTAAATTGGGGTTTTAGGCATCTTTTCAACAAATAATAATAAATCGGATCCTAAAGATTTTATGAGATTATCTTTACTTTGAATATCCATTTATTGTTTAGATTTATTATTAAGATTAATTTAGGAAATTCCTATTGAATTAAATAAAACAAAAATACAAAGAAGGAAAAAAATGAATTACTTTTTAATCAAATTAAATTTTTGATAAAATTATTTATATTATTCGATTTAATTATGCAGTTAAACTTAATAACCAAATTAAAACGAATCAAATATTTTGTTTTGAATGCCTATTAGATTAGGCTTCCTGCTCTTACCGTTGTTCATCATTTTGTTTCTTTCTATACTATGTCTTTGGATTCAAATTCATTTTCGTATCCGATGTGGGATTTTGATAAACATTACTCTTTTCATATGTTAAATAGTTTATGGTCATTTTGAAAAATTTGAATCATAACATATGCAGAAAAAAATCTATGTTTTTTTTATCATATAAATTATCCGATTATTTAATTTGTATATTAGAAATATCATCAAACAAAGATGAATGGGAGATAGAATTTTTAAAAATTTATTATATATTTTTTATCATTTTTTTTATGCAGTTATAAAACTTTCCTAAAATAACGAAAATGCTATTAATGTGTCATAAAAAAAAAAACGAAAATGCCTTTCAAAATGTCTAAAATTGATCCCAAAATTACTGAAATTGCCACTATATATGTACAAAATTATCCTTTTCAATTGAATTTCTTTAATTTAAAACCAATGGCAATTTTAGTAATATTAGATAGGATTTTGGACATTTACTCTAAATGACTTCTCTTTTAATAGTATAGAGATAAAAAAATTATGATGTTGTGTAGCTCAGATCATAGATGGAATCTCAATTCTAATAATTTATAATCAAACGATTAATTAGTGTGGTCATTACTTTTCAAATATTTTCCACAAAAAAAAAACAAGTATAATGATAGTTGGGTTTAATTTGTGGTCGAAAGATTTATTATTATTGTCATTAATTTCAATTGCTTTTCCACCAAAAAACTAGTATAATCCACTTATTTGCTTAATGAAGATTTCTTTGTTTTTTTTTTTTTTTCAGTCAAAACGCAAATTCTACGTTTTTTTGAATATTCCACTTTTTTTTTAATCAGCAAAAACCTACGGAATTACGTTTTTTCTCTATTTCGTAATTACACAGTGTTTACCATTCTAAGCCCATATTTATTCAATGATTTGTTTGTGGATAATATATATTTAGGAAACTTAATAAATTTCTGTTTGAATTTGGCATGAATAATATGATTAGAGATCTAATCATAATAAAAAAAAAAATAGCAGTGTCCGATGTGTCATGCATAAAAAAAATTTAAAACTAATAAAAAATACAATACTAATTATTAAGCTAAAATAATTTATAAAAAATTGTATCCGCGTATAACATGGACGAGTATAAAATTGTAAAAGTATAATTAGAGTATTAGGGGGTGTATTCAATCTAGTATTTGTGAGGATTTGAAGTGATTTGATTTTGGATGATTTTGGATTATTTAAATGATTTAAGTTAAAATACTCTAGAATCTCATCTAGAACCATGTGATTTATTTTTCTATAATTTTAACTAAGAAACTCCACCAAACATCTTAAAATCACAACAAATCTCTTAAAATTCACTACTTAAAATATTTCCAATAACAGTGGATTTCAAAGTAGAATTTGAAATCACAAGTTCAATAACACTGAATTTTGAAAACTTTTTTAAAATTCATGTTTCAATAACATATAATTTGTCATATTAATACAAATCACTTGAAATTCTCATAAATACTAGATTGAATACACCCATGAGAAAAATCTGGAAAACAAAAAATCAACAAGTTATTTGCTTGTTTAAATTCCAGAGTTAATGGGTCATTTGGCCCAAATAAACATAACGAAAAATTAGGGTTTGAAAAGTTAAAACAAATTATGAGATAAAGAACGAACGGATATTAAAAAAGGTTAATTTGCTAAATAATCATAAAAAAATATTTTAAAAAATAGCAAAAAACTCTAGATCTAAAGAATAGGAATTAGCCACATAGGGTAGTTTAGTTAGATTTTAAGATATAATTTTTTTTGTGTGGTTATTTGGCCTAATTTCCCTATTAAAAAAAAGAAAAAAACAAAAAAACCAACGGATATCAGACAACAAGCACTTCATTAGGGTCTGAAAAGTTAAGACAAGAAGCACCTTTTCATTACACCCAAACAGATATCAGATAAGGAGGAACGGATATCATTACGTTTTTGCGAAAATCCCTCGACCGATAGAGGAAAGGAAATCTAAAGAAAAATGCGTCAAACGGCATGCAGATTTCGTAGGTGCAGGAGAAGATATGATAAGCAGTCTTCATAACGCTTTGATATCTGAGATACTCTCGTATCTTCCGACAAAGGATGTGGTTAGCACTAGTGTCTTGTCCAACAGGTGGAAACATGTCTGGATTTCGATTCGCGAGTTGGATCTGGACTCTAACGAGTTCCCAGATTACAATTCTTTTGTGAGTTTTATGAATAGGTTTCTAGATATCTATAGGGAAGAGAAGTCATGCTTGGACAAGCTCAAGCTAAGTATTAGGAGAGATGAGAATGATGAGTCATTTGTCACGCGTTGGATTGACTTTGTGGCTAGGCGTAAACTTAAACATCTTGATGCTGAGTGTCTTGATGTGAACCGGCGTGAAGAGATGCCCATAAGCCTCTATGTCTGTGATACACTCCTTTACTTGAGGCTACATCATGTATTGTTGGGTAGTTTTGAGTCTATTTCTTTACCTCGTGTCAAGATGTTTGGAGTCCAATGTATATGACAATAAGGCGTGTCTGGAGTCTCTTATCTCATCTTGCCCGGTTCTTGAAGATGTTAGCATTGTTAGAAGAGAAAATGATAAAGTAGAGGTTTTACGAGTGCGTTCTAAGACACTAAACAGGCTCAGTGTAGAATTTAGTGACAATGATCATAGAGGTTCTAATAGCTGGGGGCTTCTCATTGATGCCCCTAGACTCGAGAGCATAAACTTTTGCAATTTGGGTGCCTTGGCTGAAGTTTGGGGCTTGATTGAATGTCATGTAGAAGGATTTGGCTTACCAAAGAACCAAATGCCCCGTGATTTTCTCATAAGCATTTCGGGAGTTAGGGATATGATTATCTCTCGCAAGGCTATGGTGGTATGTGTCTCAATAATTTGCTCACCCATATTCTTCTCGGAAATTCCTATATATATATTGCTCTTTGTCAATAATTTGCTCACCCATATTCACTACAAGAAAACATGATATATTCCGACGGCCAAAACCGTCGGAAAGCCGTCGGAATAACCCATATTCCGACGGCTTTCCGACGGTTTTGGTCCGTCGTTTCTATCTCGTCGGAAAAAAAAATTCCGTCGGAAATCCGTCGGAAATTCCGACGGATTTCCGACGGAAAAGGATAACTGGAATTCCGTCAGAATTCCGTCGGAACTCCGTCAGTATTTCAAATACCGACGGATTTCCGACGGGTCACATACCGACGGATTTCCGACGGTACAAATACCGACGGATTTCCGACGGTTAACATACCGACGGATTTCCGACGGTAAAAATACCGACGGATTTCCGACGGATAATTTATTTATTAAAAAAAAAATTAATTTAATTAAATAAATTAAAATAAAATTAAATATAATTAAAAATTAGATTAAAATAAAAATAAAAATAAAAAAACAACATTTAAAATTAAGTTTCAATATTTTTAAGAAAATTAAAATATTACATATTATCTATCGGTTACGGAAGAACTCGTTCATCCGTTCTTCCATCTCCCGCATTCGTGCCATCTGCTCTTCCATATCCCGGATTCGTCCCACCTGATCTTCCATTGCCCGAACGCGTTCCACTTGTTCCTGCAAGAGCGTCTGCTGTTCCGCGTAGCGAGCTTCATCTTGTGCGCGTTGGGACTCCAACCCGGTCACCCGCTCGAGAAGCTCGGCATTCTGTGCCCTCAACGCACTATCTGCATGAATGCGGTAAGAGTTGACGGACGTGGCAGAACTGTCTTCCGGGAGGCCAAACACACGACCTCTGTGCTTAGGCGCAACCTACGAAAAAAAATCAATCAGTAAATGTTGTAAGTTGTTTATATTTAAATTTATTTAAAATTTAATTAAAATTTAATTAAAATTGACAGTATTACTAACCTGATAGGTAAACTCGTTGATCATCTCCAGAGGAACTTCCGTGGAAGGGGGAGTTCCTTCGACGATCGGTTGGGATTGGAGGTACTCCTCACCCAGCCTCTCCACGCTCTCCACGATTTCACGAGCAATGGGATCTTGAATTTCCCCCGTCTTTCTGTTGGTGTGCGCATCTTTGACCAAGTCAAGATGTGACGGACGCACACCGGTCCTCTCCATCTGTTGGCATAGATAATGAAAGAAATATGAGAAGTGTTAGAAATATAAATTTTTGTAAAAATTATAAAATTACGTACCAGTTTCTGAACACGTGACGCTTTGCTCGTCGCACCGAGGTTATGGGTCGCCGGTCCCTTCCCCTTCCGGTCGCTCTTCCGGTTAGACGAGTTCTTTTCGGAGCTTGTTTTTGTCTCCTCCCGCTCCCAATGGGCAAGTAGTCCAGCCCATAATGTTTTGTTAACTTGCAATTTGCGCGGCACTTTTCCCTCTTTGTACCACAAGTCCTTCCATTCGTTTATCTTCAACGAATATTTCCGGGAAGCTTTTTTGTAGAACTCCCGTCGGACCCGGGAAGTCAACTGTGGGTCCCAAGTAAATTCTTGCTGCAAAAAAAAAAACGAACCCATATTAGTATTGACAATTTTAATGAAAATAAAAATCTAAATTACAAAATAGGAATAGAAATCATACCGCAAATTGCCGAAACCAGATCTCCTGGTCTGCCACCGGCATCGAAGTAAATGTGGGATACGGGGAAGTGATCAACGAATTAGTCATTGCGTTGATCGAACTCGTAATCCCGTTTCCCGAAAATTGAAACCTAAACAATATTTAGTTAAATATTTTTTTAAGTTAATATAATCAAATACATTTTTAGTATAAAACTTACCATGTCGTGTTAGGTACCAAGTCGGGATCTAGGCGAGGCAACCTATCCCGTCCAGGTTGCGAAACAAACTCCTCAACGGACATGGCCGTGGGAGCTGAGGGCTGTGTACCTAGTGGAGGAGACGGGTCTTGGGATTCCGGAAAGCTACTATCTGGGATTTGCGACTGACTCCCTCCCCTACTGGAAGTACCGGATCCAGTAGAGTGATGAAATCGGCCATAGTCCCTACGATTTCCAAAATGTTTACATACCGTTGACATTTACTTACATATATAAATATAAATTCTGATATTAAATTTTTTATAGTAAATTGATATTTTGAGAAGTAGGGATTTTGGAATTTCGAGATTAATTTTTGGAATTTCAGGATTTCATAAATTAAGTTTTAGGGAGTTAGGGATTTTGGAAAATTGAGATTTCTCTAAATAGGTATTTAGGGATATTTGGATTATGGATTTCAGATATTACCATTTACGAATTTACAGATTTAGAAAATTTTTGGAATTTCAGATTTTTAACATTTACGAATTTTTAGATATTTACGATTTTTCCCTAATTTGGGATTTTGTAATTTAAACAAATAAAAAATTTAGTAAAATTTCAACAACTTAGAATTTTACTAATATTTTTATATTATAAATATTTATAATTTTACAAAAATAAATAATTTTATACATATTTTTCTAAATTTTATAAACCCGTACATTTCTACATTTCTATTGATTTTTAACAACCTAAATCTAACAAATTCACAAAATTCTCTAAATTCCCTAAATCACAAAATTTACAAAATAAAAAATTTTTCAAACATACTAAACCCGTACATTTCTACATTTCTATTGATTTTTAACAACCTAAATCTAACAAATTCACAAAATTCTCTAAATTCCCTAAATCACAAATTTCCAAAAAAAAACTTCGAAAAACTTACATTGGATTGATGATAATGTGATAGAGATTGAGATTGTGGATGGATATGTTGATTCCGGCGTGTTTCCGAGAGGATCGATCGAATTCCGGCGATTTTATGTTTTTTTTTCGACTTTTCGTTCTGTCATCGCGAGGAAGAAGACGGTGGTTTTTATTGCAGGTGACCGACGGATTTCCGACGGACACCGACGGATTTTCCCCCTTTTTTCGATGAGATCGAGGCTCTTAGGCGGCAAAAATTAGGGATTCCGTCGGAAATCCGTCGGAAATACCGAGGGATTTCCGACGGATTATAAACATAATTAATTAAAACCGCGTAAATGTATTATTTTTTATTAAATAATTATTTATTAAATTAAATTTTTTAATTAAATTAAATTAATTAAATCCGTCGGAAATCCGTCAAAAATACCGACGGATTTCCGACGGATTTAATAATTTTTTTTTTAAATTAAAATTTTTTAAAACGGGTTTTAAATATAAAAAATATTAGATCCGTCGGAAATCCGTCGGTATTTTTGACGGATTTCCGACGGATTTAATTAATTTAATTTAATTTTTTTATCTCTGAAATTTTTTATATTATAAAAATATTAGACCCGTCGGAAATCCGTCAAATTCTTCACGTAGTTCATCTTCATCCGAATGCACTAGATCATCGCCGATATGTGTGACATCAGTGACAAGGTCAATGTTATCCGTCTCCTCAACATGTGACATTTGGTTGGTTCGCGATACTTGTAGAGCATCATGTTCCGGAACTCCATATATTTTTCCTCGCGGATTAATTGGAGTTACCGTCATCCAAGGATCTGTCCTCCGCCCAACTCGAGGATATGGAATGTAGCAAACCTATTCATAAACGGTGGATGTTGTTTATATACAAGAATAACAAAACCTAACGTATAAATATAACGGAAAACCTATCAATATAGTTATACCTGGTCTGCTTGAGATGCAAGGATAAATGGATCGTAATGATGTAATTTCCGGCTTGAATTTATCAAAATAACACCAAGACGGTCAATTCGAACCCCACTACCATTGGATGGATCATACCAATCGCACATAAACACAATGCACCTCAAGTCCAACATTCCTGGGTAGTGGATTTCCAAGATTTCTTTTAAAATGCCATAGTACATGGTATCACCTGATTGCGCGGAAATACCATTGTCCGAAGTTGGCCTTTGACGTCCTTCGTCACGAATTCTGAAGGAATATCCCCTAGTGCAAAATCTCGGATATGAAGTCGCGGTACTGCGTAAACCATGAGAAAACTCCACTAACCATGTCGGGAGGGTTTGACTACTTGCTAAACCTTCGGAAACCTAAAAACAATATAAGTAAGCAATCAATAACATATGAACGTAAAAAACTTATAAAATAAGAGTGAGGAGTTATATTTAACGTACAAAAAATTTCAACCACTCCGGGAATTCGTCGTCTTTTAATACAGCAAGTTCGGAATCTGTCTTATCAGCATGGTAAGTTTGTGCTATGGACATGTATATCCTGTAACATAACAATCTTTATTAGATGAAGACAAATAATTGCACAAATTTAGTATGAGAAATGGTGTACCTTTCATACTCTCCAAGTTCGTCACAATTTCTGAGGATATATGTATGCAAATGTGTGACCTCTTGTGGTGATAGTATGCGTTTCTTCCCTTTTCCACTTACGCGGCCCACTTGCGCAAACAACTCAGGTACAACCACCGGATACACTGCTTTCTCACCTCTATCATCATGTCGCGCCGGCCGTCTACCTTTAGTCCGGACATCCGAAGGAAAGTAATATTCGGCAAAGTGTGATACTTCTTCGTTTAGACTTTGTGCGACAATAGATCCCTCAACTTTGCTCAAATTTTTTACCTTTTTCTTCAGGTGGAACATGTAACGCTCGAACGGGTACATCCATCGGTATTGAACAGGGCCTCCTAATGCTGCTTCTCGTGGGAGGTGAATAGGAAGATGTTCCATAACATCAAAAAAAGACGGTGGAAATATCTTCTCAAGATTACAGAGGAGCACCGGGATGTTGGCCTCTAAAGACCGGATCCCGTCCTCTGTTAGTGTCCGTGAACATAAGTCTCGAAAGAAAGCCCCAACTCCTACAAAAGAAAAGTAATCAAGTTAGTACATATATAGTAACATTATATTAGTAATAAACTAAAGAAAATTATGAAATATACCTCCAATTGCTTGATGGATGTCTTGAGGAAGAAGATTAGAAAATGCAAATGGCAAAAGACGTTGCATCACAACATGACAATCATGACTCTTCATTCCAATAAACTTCCCTTCCGTCGAATCCACGCAATTACGCAGATTAGATGCATAGCCGTCAGGAAATTTAACAAAATTTTTAATCCATTCAAAGAAAACTTCCTTCTTACCCGCGTCTAACCGGTACGCAGGCATCGGCAATCTACCATTAGGCAAAACATGAAGGGATGCCCTTGAACAAATCAATGGCAAGTCTAATCTAGATTTCCAGTTATCTTTTGTCTTTCCTGGTACATTTAAAATGGTGTTCATGATGTTGTCAAAGAAATTCTTTTCAACATGCATGACATCTAGATTATGCCGCAGTAGATGATCTTTCCAATAAGGCAAATCCCAAAAAATACTTTTCTTATGCCAATTGTGATATTCCCCACAGCCGTCGACGGGGTGATGGCCATTACCCCCACATTCAGGAGTTCGCTCTGCACCAAAATCTCGTAACTGTTCCAATATGCTGCGACCATCTATCTCCGGAGGTGGACCAGTAAACACTGGAAAATTCTTTCTAAAATGTCTTCTAGACCGACGATATGGATGATTTGCCGGCAAAAAACACCTATGGCAATCAAACCATGAAGTTTTCCTTCCGTTCTGCAATTGGAATGCTGAAGTATTGTCTTGGCAATAAGGACATGCCAATCTCCCATGCGTTGTCCATCCAGATAACATACCGTACGCCGGAAAATCGCTTATGGTCCACATAAGAACCGCACGCATGTTGAAATTCTGCTGGATTGAAACATCAAATGCCTCAACACCATGCTCCCACAACATCTGCAACTCATAGATCAATGGTTGGAGGAATATATCGAGTGATCGTCTTGGATGATCTGGCCCAGGAACTAGAACTGAGAGAAACAGGAACTCTCGCCGCATGCACATAGAAGGAGGCAAATTGTAAGGTGTTACGATGACCGGCCACAATGAATATTTTCTTCCATGCTTTCCAAATGGGTTGAAACCATCAGTGGATAAGCCGAGGTATACATTTCGGCGTTCGTATGCGAAATCTGGATATACCGATTGAAAGTGTTTCCACGCTTCTGCGTCAGAAGGATGCGTAATATCTCCATCTTGATTATGCTCTGCATGCCATCTCATAGCCTTAGCAGTGCGTTCTGATTGATACAGCCTCTTCAACCTCTCTGTTAATGGTAAATACCACATCCGTTTGAAAGGAATCTTCACTCTGCCACTTGTGTCTTGGAACCGTGGTTTACGGCAAAATTTACATTTTTTCCTGTTCTCATCTTCTCTCCAGTATAGCATGCAGTTGTCGATGCACACATCTATTATCTGGTAGGGCAAACCAAGACCGGCAACAAGTTTCTGGACCTCGTAGTATGATGCTGGAGAAAGATTATCCTCTGGCAAAACATCTTTCACAAACTCGGCGAATGCATCAACACATTCTTCGGACAAATTGTAATCGGTCTTCATGTTCATCATCCTACTAGCAGAAGATAACGGTGAATGCCCTTCCCTACAACCGCTGTACAGTGGTTGCTTTGATGCGTCTAACATATCAAAAAACCTTCGAGCTTCTAAATTAGGTTCTTCAACCCTATCACCCTCATAACCACCCGACTGCAAATTCTCTCTAAACGCGTCGTTAACCATCGCAACCGTACTTACCCCAACATCTACTTCCGTTGTACGTTCTTCTACGCTATCCGGAAAATAAGGTGCATTACTACTAGTACTACCATATTCGTAATTGCTTTCTCCATGTAAAAACCAAACTTTATATCCCGGCGTAAATCCATATCTATATAAGTGATTCCAAACACTATGCATCTTAACACTAATTCTATTACAGCATTTAGAACATGGACATTTGATATCCTGACCTTTTTTTGCTGCATCTTGGTTTCTGGGTAAATTCATGAACTCGCATATACCTGCAGCGTAAGCGGATGTTAATAAGTTCGAGCCCATATCCATCATTGGCTCGTCCATCCAAGACCGAAAATATGAACTCATCGCTACCAAAATTTTTTTTTCCTAAAATTGTGTTATGAAGTTCGTTACGGATGTGGGAGCTTATATAGAACGGATTTCCGTCGGAAATCCGTCGGAAATCCGTCAAAACCTCCGACATAACACCCCACCAATCCCATCGGACACCGTCCACGAAATGGTAACCACGGAAATTTGCCGACATCGACTTTCCGACGGAATTCCGACGGTTTTAGTTCCGTCGGTATGCGATGACCAATCAAACTTTTGCCGACATCGGAAAATCGGAAATCCGTCGTCATTCCGTCGGAAAGTCGTCGGAAAATTACGACAGCTCATATCCGTCGGAAATCCGTCGGAATATAGTGACGGATTTCCGACGGAATAACGACGGAATCATTTTGGTCGGAAATCCGTCGGTATTCCGTCGGAAATTTCCGACGGAATTTCCGACGGACGTTAATTCCGTCGGAATACTGCCTGTTTTCTTGTAGTGATTCTTCTCTTTTGTGTAACAACTTATTCTGTTTCTACATAAGCGTAGAACCATTACCTCAGTTTTGGAACCTGTCCAGTTTCGAAGCTACAATCTCTACTATTGAATTGAAGTTCCTGTCAAGGTTTCTTCGATGCTTCCTGAACCTAAAATCCATCGTCTTAGTGATAACTTGAACTAATTAACCTAGAGTTTTAACATATTATGGATTTGTGTTATATGTACTCATTAATCTTATGTATTTTGTAGGATTTAACATTTCCTCCTAATGTGATGCCTGCTATAAGATTGAAGTCCGTACCTGAGTGCTTGTTGTCGTCCCTCGAGTTTGTTGAAATAAAAAGCAAATTCATGGCAAGGCCTATTGAAATTAAAGTAGCAAGGTATTTTGTACAAAACTCAACACTTCTCAAGAAACTTGTTGTACATCTCAGCTCTTGCAAGCGAAAACAAAGTATGCGAGTCTTAACTGATCTCCTTGCATTGCCGAGGTCATCGTCTCACATGTGTGAAATTGTATATGCCGATTAAAAAAAAAATTTAGGTGGGTCTTGAATCGAACCAAGACGTGACGATCTCGCAAGAAACCAAACCCAAGACCAAGTCTTGTTCTCTTTGTTTTATTTTGTTTTTTCAAATAAGTGCCTTTACTCTTTTGCGTAGAAACAAGGAGTAACTCACATTTCCTTATTTCCATTTTGCTTTGTGTTTGCAAGTTTGTAAGAGTTGAAACTCCATGATTTTATTGTACTTGTGTTCTTGTTCTTATTTTCGATGTTTTGATCAACATTTGATCGTCCTATATCTTGGTACCGATCAGTTCTACTATGATAAGACAGAGACTAGCACTAATAGAGAGATTATATTTTGATTTCGTTAAAATCTAGTAATGATGTTTTTTGAGCTTTCGGATGTTGTTTTTAAGTAAAATGTGGCTTAAAATTTGGAAGATACAAATATTGTGATTCTTTTCTTATTCTTAGAGCAACAAATAACTCCTCTTTCGCTAGGACCATCCGGAAAATCTATGACGCTAATACTGCCTGCGTTTAGGTAGAACAATCTGAAGCATTCTTTAGTGAGTTTCAGACATTGTGCTACAAGGGATATGTGAGCCACTTGGGCACCAACCACCAATATAATAGCATAAATCATGGTCTAGTTCCATCGCGATGACTTTGCCCTCGAATAAATTTGGTAAAAATCATAGAGAAATTCTTTTAGAGTTTCCTTAGATTAACAAAATTAGGTTATTTATTTCTGTTATGGGTGCTTGTTATCAACGAATTGTTATTATCGTTATTTCTTTTTACATTTATATACACAGTAACAATGCATAATATTTATTTATCTATTTATTAATGTCACATTAAATATTAACCAGATTTTGATTAAAATATATATATAACCAAATTTCTTTTCCATTTTAATATTAGTATTCAATCTAATTTTCTGGAGATGGCTATCTTGGATATCAACATTAAGGGTATTAAAAAATAAAATATTAGGTATGTACCCGCGCTAAGCCGCACAAATTTCAAATATAAATATTTTTATTGTGGAAAAATTATTTATTTTGCTTTAGATTTTTTTTTTATGATGTAAACTAAATAGCGATTAAGAAAGAAGTAAATTGATGAAGTTTACATTATGCCATTATAGTGATTTTTTATCTCTTTTCTTTATTTTTAGGACATGTTTTTTGTTTGGTAAGATAAATTATTCCGTATCATAATCTAATATTCATTCAAGAGAAATTTCAAAAAATGCCATTTTTCAAGTGCCACTTTACAAAAATGCCACATTTTTTTAAATTTTTACAAAAATGCCACTTTTTCAAAATTATTTTTTTTATATTATTTATATTTGGGTTAATTATGTTCTATTAGAGTTTAGTTTTGAGTGTTTAGGGGGTTTTAGGTGTCAAAACATTTTTTAGGGTTTAGAATTTTAAGATATAGATTTTATAAATCTATAATTAGTGACATTTTTGTAAATGGACACCTTTAAGTGGTATTCTTGCAAATGTGCACACAAAAAGTGTCATTTTTGGAATTGTCCCAATATTCAAATACCATGAAGCGCAAATTTAAATATAAATAACAAAAGTAATTTAGATTAACATATTTGGAACTGCTGTTTGAAGCAATATAAAAGTAAATTATGTGGTTTTGAAATAGTTTGTTAGGTTGCGAAAAGATTTTACGTTCTTAGAACATCAAGGAGGGATCCAATTGTATATGGAAACGGTTTTGTTAAATGTTAGACATCAATCATTTGATTGTTAATCTTTAATCTAATATACTAAACAAAAAAAATCAGCTTTATTTAAATCAAAGAAATAGACAATGTTTCCCTTTTTTTTCTCTTTTTCATGTCTCCTCCACCTCTGCGAACCACTACACCATAGCTCTTCCACATTGGTCCAGCTCCATCCCGATGACTTTGCCCTCGAATAAATTTGGTAAAATGTATAGAGAGATTCTTTTAGAGTTTCACTAACAAAATTAGGTGATCCATTTATGTTATGCGCGTTTGTTATCGACGTTTTGTAGTTATTGTTATTATTATTTGTTTTTTTGACATTTATATAAACGATAACAATGTATTTTATCTATTTATTAATGTCACTCTCTCTTCCATTTCAATATTAGTATTCAATCTAACCTTTTGGATATGGCTATTTTGGATATCAACATTGAAAAAATTAGTCTGGTAAAATTTAGAGGTAAAAATCGGAAACATATCAGTTGGATATTAAAAAGTACTAGGTATGTATCCGCACTACGCCGCAAAGTATGTATCCATGCTATGTCCCAGAAACTTCGAATATAAATATTTTTAACCCTACAAACTTATTAAGGAAGTGTATACATGATAATATATGTATTGGTATAAAATCTAATATTTTTAAGGATACGTATGAAAAACGTGTAGTGATGCGTGGGAATTGTTCTAAACTTGAGATTATAGTATTTTCTATCAGTTTTTTTTTCATTTCTATCAATCAAATAATATAGAATAAAAACATTATCATCGTATATTTCCAATGGTATGATTTAAATATTTATTCAAAAATTAATAAACTCACAAATATATAAAATTACAAAAGTATAATTAAAAAAAATCATGTGTATGTACGCATATACAGGCGTATACTCGTATAGTATAAACAATTATTATAATTCATAGGCCAAATGGTTCCGGTTGACTTCGGTTGAACCAAACGGATTTGTATTCCCTTGGTTAAAGATTAAACCAACAGAATCACAAAATATCTCATTTCTGAAAATCTCCCGGCGACTCACAGCAGAAGAGTCAAGCTTCGGCTTCAACAATGGCCGATCATCATCATCATCACCACCAACAACATCGACCAAATCGTCTTTCATTACCTTCACGAACAATCGGAAGAGCTTACCCTTCTTTTCCTTACACTCCGACTCCAACCCCTTCAAAAACCCGTCTCAGATCGATCCATGGAACCACAACTAAATCTTCAATTTCATTTCTCTTTCTCATCCTCTTCTCTTTACGATCTCTCTACTCTCTCTTACCGTTCCTCCGTTCTTCTCCTTCATTCTCTCTTTTCCCTTTCTCATTCCTTGTCTCTCTTCTCTCTTTCGTTTTCTCTCTCGCTTTCACTCTCTTCTCTTCTTTTTCTCCTTCCAAAAAAGACCCATTTCTCCGGCAGAACCGTTCCGTTTTCTCTTCTTCTCAAATCAAACTCATACTCGCTAAATCGGTTTTTCAAGCCGTTGTATTCCTCCTCCGATTCCAAGCTCTTCGTTACTGCGGCGCTGCTGCTATGATCTTAGCTGAGCTCTCTGGTACAGTCTCCGCTAGAGTTTTATCGGAATCTCGGAATCGAATCGATAATGGGGGAATTGGATCAGCTAAGGTTCGTGGGTTTTGTATCTTGTTTGCTGGGTTGTTGTTGTTATCAATCAGCTGGGATCGACTCGATTGTTTTCCATTCTCTTCTTCGTCTTCTGTTGAAAGTTGGGGTTTTTGGATATACCCTAAAGAGAATTGCTTGAGAATTTGGCCTATGTTGCTTCCATTTCTATCTGGGTTTTTAGGTTGCTATGAGAAAGTTTCCATGAATTGGATCGAGATCAAGCAGCTTGATCAGAAACGAGTGAGGTTACTGTCTTTGTTTCTAACCACTGTATTGTTGTTCCCACTTGCTGTTTGGAGTTTTCTCTTCTCTGGAAGTGATGAAGTTGGTGTGTCAATTGGGAATTTGGGTTGGCCTTTAGCTAATACTGTTGTATTTGGTGTACTGTTGAGTGAGAATTATAGCGAAGATAAGTTTTTGAGCTCGAAGAAAGATTCAGAGAGGGAGTTTTTGGTTACGTTTATGTGCACCATTGTTCTTGAGCTGTTCTACTTCCCTGAGCTTTCTCTTTGGGGATTGTTGTTGTGTGGTTTGTTGCTTTATGTTGCTGTTAGAGAATTGGACTCTGTGCATTCAGATTATCAAGAGATCGGGAGGGAATCACCTGAGTCGTTTTCCGCCATGTTTATGAAGCCTATCCGTCACATTTTGAGCGAGAAGAAATCTAGAAAGATTGCGTTGTTTCTGTTGATCAACACGGCGTATATGGTTGTAGAGTTTGTGGCTGGATTCATGAGTAATAGTCTTGGACTTATATCAGATGCTTGTCATATGTTGTTTGATTGTGCTGCTTTGGCAATTGGGTTGTATGCGTCTTATATCTCCCGTCTTCCTGCAAACCATCAGTTTAACTATGGCCGAGGTAGATTTGAGGTGCTTTCGGGTTATGTTAACGCAGTGTTCCTCGTTCTTGTTGGAGCTCTGATTGTGCTTGAGTCAATTGAGAGAATCTTGGATCCTCAGGAGATTTCTACAAACAGTCTTTTGGTTGTTTCGGTTGGAGGGCTTCTTGTGAATGTTGTTGGGTTGATCTTTTTCCATGAGGAGCATCATCATGCTCATGGTGGATCTGGTTGCACACATTCTCACTCACACCAGTCCCATAGCCCTAAACATGAGGAGCATCATGAGCATGATGATCATCATCATCATTCAAGTAGCCATAAACATGAGGAGCATCATGAATGCAACCACGACCATGACCATGACCATCATCACCATTCGCATAACCATAAACACGAGGAGCATCATGAAGGCAATGTCAGTCACGGGCACGACCATGACCATCATCATTCTGATCACAAATCTGTAAAAAGCGAAAACAAGGAGCATCGCCACATTGATCATAACATGGAAGGAATCTTCCTTCATGTTCTGGCAGACACAATGGGGAGCGTTGGAGTTGTGATATCGACACTCTTGATCAAATACAAGGGCTGGTTAGTTGCAGATCCAGCCAGCTCAATCTTCATTTCCATCCTCATCATCGCTTCAGTCATTCCATTACTCAGAAACTCTGCAGGGATACTACTGCAGCGAGTTCCTAAGGCTCACGAGCACGACCTGAGAGAAGCAATGAGGAACATCCTTAAGAAGAAGGGTGTTTGTAGTATCCAGAGGCTACATGTATGGAGCTTCACGAACTCAGACGTCGTAGGTACTCTCCATCTCCTTGTATCAGCGGATTCAGACAAAACGGATACTAAGTTGCAAGTTTCTCGTTTGTTAGAAGATGCAGGAGTAAAGGATTTGACTTTGCAGGTGGAATCTGTTAACTCATAGCAATTAAAATAGTTTTGTGAGTTGTCACTGAACACACAAACATATGAAACTTTTTTCAATGCTTTTAGATAATCTGTTGATTCAAGTTTTCCGAGTTTTCATTAAAGATATATATGGGAATATGGCTGTGCATACATATATGAACGACACTCTAAACCGGAAACGTAAGGTTCTAATTTCAAAACTAATAAAAAAATCACTACAAATGCATCTGTTTTGCAGTTATATTCATATTCAAAAAATAAAATCATAGCAGGGATTCCGACGCATAAACAGCTTCGCTCTCTCGGATCCGGTAATTGCTTGTAATCTTTTTTGTTCTGGCAGTTTGTTGTTATTGAAATCTCGAGTTGTCGGAATGAAAATAACTATTAGGAGTGGGGTAGAGAGATGATGGTAGAGTAGTTTTCTGAAGTAGACTGACTGCTCTCACCAAATTGAACATCGTAGCTTGTAGACATATCTTGTGGGAAGCTAGTATTACTGACCATATAACTGTAAGGGTCTTGAAAATCAGAACATAACTCATATGGATGTTGAAAGTTTCTGTTGGTTATATCACTCATACACATGTTCTGGTCATTACCATAAATCTCATGCTGCATCGACTGATTTAACTCATAGTTATTCACAGATTCTTGTAACCCTGAGTAATCTTGTGTGTTTGAGACGCAAGGATGTTGAAAGTTGTTACTGTTGATGTTACTCAAACACATGTTCTGATCATAAACATAAAGGTCCTTCTGCATCAACTGATTCGTCAAGCCAGATACTTGTGCTGTTGGTAACGCTGAGTAATCTTGTGTGTTTGAAACACAAAGATGTTGAAAGTTGTTGTTTTGATCAAAACCATTAAGCTCTTGTGCATCAACTGATCCTTCAGCCCCGATTCTTGTACTGCCGAGTAATTGGTGAATTGAGTGGACGCAGATTGGTGAAAATTTGATGCTGCAGAGAGAGGGAATTGAGAGAGAGTAGCATCTCCATGGTTATACATAAATAGGGAGAACTTGCTAGGGTTTAAGGATTGAGTCTGGTGATGTTCTTGAAGATTCAGAGACATTGGAGGCAGTGCCGTGCCTAGCGTTTCAGGGGCCCTAGGCGATATAATAAAAATGTGTCTCGTATTAAGACATACATTTTATCATATAAAATATAAACTTTTTATAAAAAATATATATTCAATATAACCAAAAGTTATTTTTTTATAGTTTTACGTGATATATATATATATATATTTATAAATCTATTTATTTTTATTTTGTATGTGAGAACAAAATAATTTATTGGATCAAACATAAAATATTAAATATTTGATATTGAAACAATAGCAAACAATAATGTGCCTATATTCACCAACTCTGTTAATTAGTATATCTTAATTGTAACTATAAAGTTAGACACATATATAATCTGCAAAAACAGAATATCAAATGATTTTTAAAAAAATTAAAAAAATGAAATGAAAACTTATAATGATTTGAGTATTTAAAATATGAAATTCTGATATGATGCTAATTAACCCAAATCAATTTCAAAAATCAAAACTAAAATGAAAGACATATATACAAAATTTATCAATTAAATTATAAATTATGTAAAATTTGGGGCCTAAAATTATTGATACCACGTGGGGGCCTAGGCAATTGCCTATTTTTTCATGCCTAAGGCACGGCCCTGATTGGAGGAGTTAAACCCTGATGATCCAGTTTTGTCTCCTTTCGTTTCTGATGATCCAAGTTTGTCTCCTTTCGTTTCTGATGATCCAAGTTTGTCTCTTTCTGTTTCTGCGCCTCGACAAAAAGAACCCTTTCTTGCAATGTAGAGTAAGCAAGTTCCAAAGACTGAATCAGTTGGGAGATTTGGTCGGGAGTGTAATGGTCAGAGATTGGATACTTTAAGACATTCGTATTCTTCTTACAAATTGTGGTCTTGTTCTTCTTCAGGGACCCATAAAGATTGATGCTTTTCTTGCGTCTCTTGGCTTCGTCTAATTGAGTATACCTTAAAGCCATGTCTTTGACTTTTTCTCTGTCTTGAGGCCATGTTTTAAGCTCTCCGTCTGGACCGTAATGAATGACGCAGACTTCGATATCACAGAAAATAGAAAGCTCGTAAGCTTTCTTGAAGAGGGTCTCACGCCTTTTGATCAAACCTGTTGCAGAGTGTGAATAAGAGGAAGAAGAAGAAGACGAAGTGGAACAAGAGGTAGATGGAGAAGAACGCATTGTGACTTTTTTCGTAAACAAACTCTGGATCTCGCACACAAAGAAGAAAGCACGAAGAACTGAAGAAATTGATAGATGAGTGTAAATATTATATATATTTTATTCTATTTCTTGGAAAAAATTGTATAAGAATAAATGGAATTTCGATCTCTATAAATTATCTCTCTCTCATCATTAATCATTACGATGTTTAAACTGTGTTGAAGTATTAGATTCGATTTCCATAAATTATGTAATTTCCTTAATTAATCTCATGATTGTATAAGAGAAAATGGAAATTCCATTTTTTCTCTCTTGTTCGTAGGTTTTTTATTTGTAGTCTGTTGTCAAACCCAATCTATAATTTTTTTATGTGTTTCTCCCTTTCATTAGTTGTTAATCTTTACAAAAAGAAGAATGAAAGATTTGCTTGAGAAAAAGTGTAAATTTTCTACGTCTCGATTGTCATTATTAAGACTAGGGACGTGTCATGCTTCCCAGCTCGGTAGGTAGGAAAGTTATTGTCACTGTCGTGTGTCTTATAACATTTGCCCCCTAAACCTCACAAGCACCGTTTGTGAATTCTCATCATGCTTCTTTCTCATAATTTTCTCTTCTTTTCTTATTGTTTTTTTATAAAGTCTTCTTTTCTTTTTTCGTTTGTGTATTTTGACAATTTATACGAATTCTTTGGCATAGTAACCATTAACAATCATTGAAATTGCTTTATCAAAAAAAAAAAAAAAAAAAACAATCATTGAAATTGGTTTTTTTTTTTAACAATCATTGAAATCAATAATTAATTATATATACATTGATCTTACTAACAATAATTATATTGTTAAATGCTGTTAACAATAATAGAAACCATAAAAAGTGAATCGATAGGTCAATTGTGATTAGTGAACTATCTCATGGAAGAAGAAAGCTTCTCTGCAAAGAAGAAATTGTCACGATAATTCTAGAAAACAAGGGACGATGGTGAAAAGTTTTATCAAATTTAATTTCAAAAGAAAAAAATTATATTAATGTTTATTTGGATACCATATTGGATAATATAAACTGATCATACGATCATTATTATTTTAAATCACTTAAATTGTATTCATATTATTTTGAATAAAGTTGAGTTTTTTTTTGTTATAAACCTACAATTTTACAAAAAAGGTTTTACAATTTTTACAGAAACATAATAGGTTTATTGATATTGGTGGAATCTAAATAGTTTATACAAAAAAATAATGTCTGATTTTCAAAAAATAATATGTTTCACTTTTTTATTATTAATTTGGGTTTTTTTTTTATTTTAAAAGATTTTTCCTTACTAACGCGATTGTCATGCAAACTTTGATAAAATATATTCTTCTATGTGGAAGATGTACCATTTGATATTTGATATTTATTTTTCAAATATTCTAATTCCGTATTTGACGCAAGTCAAAAATCTAATTCTAATTATTAATTATACATCATATTTCTATGTCATCTTAGTTTCTTTTATACTTAATTAATTATTAGTACATTTTTTAATTAAGAACATTTACGATTAAAATCTTAAGGTTTTAACCTTACGATTAACCATCGGTTTTTATGTTGTTACGGTTAATTAATGGTTACAATTAATAATTTTTTGTACCTTAATTATTTTCTTTTTACGGTTATATAATGGTTATGGTTTTTAACCGTTTTATACGATTACGGTTTGAAAACGGTAGGATTATGGTCCAAAAGTACAGTTACGATTTGATTTTGGTCATGTCTAACATGAAGCGTCGAAAAAGTCTAACGGTTGAAAGAATGACAAATCCTAGTATTTCGTGAACCAAAATCCACGATCTTAGAAATGGATAGACTCTTTTTAAAATGGAATTGAACATTCTATTTATTGCACACAAAAATTTATCATTAATAATAAAATAAATGGAATGAACATTGAACTTATCTCACAGGAAAATAAATAAAATTTAAAGAAAAAAAATCCATCTACATTTTGATGAGGAATGAATGGGATAGACTTTTTCTAATTTTTTTCTATTCCATTCATCCATATTCCATTTTTGTATATTCCATCAATTTCTAAAAAGGTTTACCATTTAAAAAGGATTTTGTTAAAATAAAAAAGCCAAGAAATTATAAGGTAAAGAAAGATTGTGGAGTTGAGGCTATTGATTACTTTGTCATTTTTCATTTAAATTTTTTAAAACTCTATATTATATCCTCAATAATTTAATATAAACTAGTTGAATATATCCGCGCATACGCGCGGGATTGTTTATAAATAATTCTTTCAGTCTTTGTGATTTTATACCGCCTATATTACATAAACAAATACATTTCTTTTAATTTGATTCTATCTATTTTTTACTGTTTTCTTCTTCTGTTTCCTATATTTTTATATTTAAAAGAGAAAAAAAAAACCTAATGTGACTAAATAAATCAGTTTTTTTGTGTGAAAACAATACAGAACACCAAAGATGAAACCCCATTTAAACATTGCTTTGATTTATTAAAAGCTAAAAATTATTAGAAAGTTGTGAACCTATGACATTTTTAGATGATAAGTATTGCTGAAATATATTGTGTTTGTTGGAAAACAAAAAAAAGAGAGTACATTCTGTTTAAAAAGTGAAAATAATCATTATTTGCCTTCCACTTAAAAAATGGTAGAAAAAAGTATTTAGATATACTAATTATATAGTCCCAATTGATTAAACCTTTTCGGATTTGAGCTTCTCATCTACTTGGTTTTAAGATTCTCAATTTGAAGGACATACTTCGCAACTAATTAATTTTCCTTTAATCATGAAGAATTTCTTGCAGCTTTCACTGACTCTTCAATTTAATCAAGCTTTCCTTCCTATTTTTTTTTTTCTCGAACAACTATTCTTTTCTTTTAGATCTTCATTTTATTGTGTGGAAGTCAACATCTTTGTTTCTTTCTTTTTTTCTTTTTTTTTTGAAACTTAACATCTTTATTTTTTATTAGCAAATGTTTTATTTATCTTATACAATGCCGCAATATTAAGATAAGAAGACACCCTTCAATTTTAACTCTAAGTTTACATGAACCAATATTATGTTGTTTGGTTTCTTTCTTGACTAACCTTTCCTTGGATAGTAACTCCTAAATTTTCTTGATATATACAGCTTCCCTTTATCTGAGAAGCAAACTTTCTTGGATAGTGAAGCGCCCAAAAAAATTAGAATAACAAAGCGTTTGTCTATGGTATGTTAAAAAACCAATGACAGCGACTATTAATTAAAAATTTGTAATCTGCTTGTTTAGGGTTTCTAATTTTTTTTTAAAAATGATTTTTAACAACAATAAATTCATTTTTATTATGTGAAAAAAATTATAAAAAATAATTAAAAATTTTACCTTTCAATCATACAATCTCATAAATTACTAGATTTCACACAAAAAATGGTTTTTTATTTCAGTAAATCTTTATTTTATCCATCAAATAACATATTTTAAACAAACTAATATATATATATATATATATATATATATATATATTTTTTTTTTTAATAAGTGAGGCCCTTTTAAATTTTCAAATGTTTCATGTCACTCCCTTCAGAGCCGGCTCTGCGGCAAGTCTTTGTTTTGAGGCTATGGATGCATATTTATAAGGGTGGATGCTTGACTGGTTGTGATTCAGGGTAACGTCTATCGTTAAGATCTACGATGGAAGATGAAGACGAGAATGCGGGATTTCAGAATTGAAATTAACAGGAGAGATGAAAAAAAATAGAAACAAAAATAATAATATCTGAACGCGTGTCAATAAAATAAAATGCCACATGTCTTTCCTTAGAGAGTGTTGGCCTACTTTTATGGTATAATAATAATATAATAATATACATTGGGCTTTATTTGTTTTGACTAATTTTCCTTAGCATTGAATGATCAAATGTTCATTTACCCTTTTCTTTCCATACCAAATTTGCATCGTAGTACTTCTCGTATTGGTCTTGCAACACCGTCGTTAACGCTTTCTCAAAAGCACTTCGCAACGCATCATGCAAACCATTCGTAAAATTCTCTAATGTTTGACGAATCTCGTCTTGATCCTCTGATGCGGATCTTCGAGGTGCCATGGAAAGAACGTTGTTGTGGACCTTGCTTTAATTGAGAAATTAGCACCTGATTATGATAATACCAACTAATGTAGATGAGGATAGTGATTTGTGTGTTCGATTTTTTAGTCTTAGAATACCCAAACGAAAATACATCTTGAGATCGTTGAGAATAACAAAAGAAAAGAGAGAACAAAAGTTTCTTTGATAATAATTGAATAAACGTGTTCCTTACAAACCAAAAGAACAAGTATTTATAATGAATGCAAAAATCTATCTCTACTAGAAATCAGCTCTGATGTTTATTTTAATTCTCAAAATAAAGAAACATAAACGCTAAATTATCAAACAGAATAAAAGAACGAAATAGAGAATAAAAAAAAAAACACCAAAACCAAATAGGAAACAAAATGTCCTGCATTACTTCTGTCATCTAGCACAAAACCACTCCCAATATATATTATTATATGGTTATGAATCTATGTAAAATAAATAACACCAACATAGACTACAAACAACTTTAGGTCTATGGATACTCAGATAGAATTATCTTACCAGATGAAATACTTTTCAATAAATAAATGATACAATTACAAAGCATCAGACTAAACTAACAGTTTAAACCTCTAAAATATTTCATTCACATAAATTTTCAAACTGAAGATATTAACATAAAAAATCTTTAAACTAAATTTTATGTACATGCGGTTAAAACACCAAACAGAACTGTAAATTTCCGATAACATATGCTGACATGACATTAAATGATTTTTCTGATAAATAAAATTAATTTAAATTATATTTTATTATTTATTATAATTGTGATGATGTTCATGACAGATTTTTCTTTATTTCAAAAGTGAACTTCATTCCAGATTTAATTAAATACAAAATCAGATTCCGTTTGATTTCTTCAACACTTTTTCTAGATTTACTCGAGTTCATGTTCGTCTCCAAGGATTGATTCACCAAATTTGTAAGAGGAACATTTTCCTCTTTGTTCATTCCTTTAGTGGAACTAGTTTTTCTTGGTTTTTTGATAAACCGGAAGAATTCTAAATCTTTGACTCATAATTTCTTTGGTATCCGGAGACAGTGTTTGGATATTCCGATTTTAAAATAATTTTCCGTATCAAAAGGGATTTGAACCTAAGACAAAAAAGAACCAATCTTTTTCACCACTAGACCACTACACATTTGATAGAATTAGCTGAATAAGATTTTCAATTCTTTTTAACCCAAATGGTGAAATTTTAGAAAAATGTTTAGTTTTATTAATTTTTATTCAACCCAAATGATAAAAATTTAGAGAAATGTTGAATTTCACTAATTTTTTTTTCTAAGTACATTCAACCTTTTGCACCCCTAGTCTATTCTAAACCCATATCTTTTCACCCACGTCTTTGTTTAGAGACCAAATAAATCACAATTGAACACGAAATCACAAATAACACTCACAAATCACAAATAATCCACGCCAAAATTTGGCCACGATCAACGATAAGCAAAAGGAAAGAGGAAGACGATGGTGTCAGGAAAGGGGAAGAAGAGATATTTTATTGTTTATTAACCATAATAAATAATAAAATAATAATTGATGATAAAAACAAAATTTTAGATTAATTTTTTTTATCAGAAAAAAAATTTTAATGCCACGTTAACATATTTTAAGAAAAATGAATAGTTCTCTTCGGTGTTTTGACGGTGTGCACTGAAAATCTAGTTTGAAAGATTTAGTTCGAAGTTAAAACTTTAAAGTGCATTTTAAAGGTTTTTTAATGTCATTTTCTTTTTTTTCCCTTAATGGTGTTTAAGCTGGTTTTTAACCTAATTGTATAAAGATAATTTTTACTTACATAATTTTTAATAAAATCAAAATAGAAAATGATGAAATGTAATGATTATATATTTACATTAAATTAAATTTGCAATTTATTTAATATTTTAACAAATATTATGGTAATATGTATTATCGACACTCATAATAGATAAAATTTATAGATATAATATAATTAGTTTTTAGATAATATTGGATGATTTAAGGAAGGTACTGTGATTTTAAGTAAAATACCGTAGAATCTTATATAAATCCATGAGATTTGTCTTTTTATAGTTTTAACTAAGAAACTCCATAAAAATACTTTAAAATCACAACAAATCTCTTAAAATTCATTATTTGAAGTTCAATAACACTAGATTTTGAATTTTTTTCTAAAATTCACAATTTGAATAACATAATAAGTGTTCAAAACGAAGGAGGGTCTGGTGTTTAACCATGTACACGGGAGTATACGCGGAATCTAGACGAATAGTTGTTATTTATGTATATATATCTATAAAGATGAATATATATATGCACAATATATTGTCTAAATGAATAAAACATGAGTATATATTATATTTAAAAATGAAAAAGTATAAATTTAGTCTCAAATTTTAAAATTTTTTTAAAAAATTATGTAAAAAGCATGTAATTTTAAATATACATATAATCTCAAAATATAAATTAAAAAAACATAATGTTATAAAATATGTAAAATAGATAACGATATAATGTTATTTTTAAAATGAATATAACTAATAGATAAACCATTTAAGTTTATAATAGATATTTTTTTTTTTCTTTTATGGCCGCCTAATATCCGTTTAATCGTCCGTACAAGTTACATTAATACCACATTTTTGAAACGCATAAATCACTGAATATCATAAAATTGAGACGTCCAACATCCCCGTAACTCACATGTGCCGCCTAAGCACCTGCTTAACGTGCATTTAAGAACACTTAACATAATATTTATCATTATTAATTTAAATTACTCCAAAATACACCCTATTTTATACTATATAAAATGGTGAACTAAGTCTTGGACATAATAACAAGTGGATTGTCGCTCTCTTGTAGCCAATATGAGAGAGATGTAGGGATTTGATCCTCTCTTTTGATGTTCACGGAATAGTTTGTTTGAGCAATAAAGTAAAGAACACAGAGAATTTAGGGAGACAGACCACGGTATGTGATCTAAGTCTCTATCTGAAGCTTTCCAGTAATCCACTATCACCACAGATTACAATAAGGTTTCTCACAAGATTTCTCTAAACACTAGAGAAAATCTTAACAACAAGTTTAACCCTAATTCCATACATGCTTAGCTTTATATAGACTAAGACAATTACAAAGATAAGACGGTTTAAACTAACCGAAGCCCAATAGAAATAAACCCATTCCTAAGTGACTAAACCAAGTCGCGGACCAAGTTAATACTCAATGATTTTCATTACCAAAGCTCTTCAAAGGCCCAAGCCTAACAAATCTCCACCTTGATGACAATCATTCCGAGTATAACATCTTCATCTTTGCTTGCATGTGCAGCTCCAGACCACACCAGCACCTTAGTGCTCTCCTAAGCTGAGAAAGCTTAGAGCCTTCTCAAACTTCTCCACAGGAAGAACCTTTGTCAACATATCTGCAGGATTCCTCTCAGTTGGGATCTTCGATAGCTTCACTTCACCAGAAGCAACAATATCCCTAATGAAATGCATCCTTCTCCTAATATGCTTCGTTCTCTCATGATGGACGTTGTTCTTGGCTAAACTCAAGGCGCTTTGAGAGTCACACCAGACCTCTACAGTATCCTGCTTGTAGCCGAACTCTTCTGCCAGACCTCTTAGCCAAATCGCTTCTTTTACAGCTTCTACCAACGCCATATACTCTGCCTCAGTTGTAGACAGCGCAACAACAGATTGAAGACTTGACTTCCAACTAATAATCGTTCCACCTGCCGTGAAAACATAACCAGTAATCGACCTGCTTCTGTCCAGATCAGATGAAAAATCAGAATCACAGAAACCTTCAATCTTGAACTCCTTTGTCTTCCTGAACACAATCTTTCGATCCAGGGTACCCTTCAAATACCTTAGCACCCACTTAACAGCAGTCCAATGTATCATGCTTGGCTTGCTCATGAACCTACTAACCAAGCCAACAGCATACGCGAGATCACACCTAGTCCCCAACATCGCATACATGATGCTTCCAATAGCACTCGAGTATGGAACATCATCCAGAATCGTCTCAGCTTCATCATCTTTTACAGCTGACAACTTAAAATGTGAACCAATAGGTGTTGTAACAGATTTAGAGTCATCCATATTAAATACGTGCAGGATCTTCTTGATATAACCAGATTGAGACAAGGTAAGAACTCCACCTTCACGATCTCTCTCAATATCCATTCCAAGAATCCTTCTCGCAGCTCCTAAATCCTTCATCTCGAACTACTGCTCAACAGATCCTTCACTATCTGTATCTCCTTCATATCCTTAGATGCGATTAACATGTCATCAACATACAAGAGTAGGTACATAAAACACTCACCTTTGCTCTCCTTTATGTAAACACATGAGTCATACTCACTCTTTATAAACCCATGACTAACCACAAACTGATCGAAGCACTTGTTCCACTGTCTCGGAGCTTGCTTAAGTCCGTACAGTGCCTTCTGCAACAAGCAAACATAGTCCTCCTTTCCCTTAACAACGAAACCCTCAGGCTGCTCCATATAGATCTCTTCTTCAAGTAAGCCATGAAGAAATGCAGTCTTAACGTCAAGCTGCTCCTGTTCCATATCTTCTTTTGCAACAACCGATAGAAGAAACCTGATAGAAACATGTTTCACCACTGGTGCAAACACTTCCTGATAATCAATACCCTCCTTCTGAGAATATCCCTTGGCGACAAGCCTAGCTTTATATCGTGGTTCTTCTATCTTTGGTATACCCGGTTTCAACCTGTAAACCCACTTGCAACCAATGACCTTCCTTCCTTTTGGTCTCCTAACCAGCCTCCATGTTCCATTCTTATCCAAAGAACTCATCTCTTCATCCATACCTCCATTCCAGAAAGTTTTATCCCTACTTTCCATTGCTTCTTGATAATCCCTAGGTTATTCACAACTCATCTTTGCAGCAGTAATCAAGGCAAAGCTTACCATATCATAATCGTTGAAGTGATTAGGAAGCTTCGTGATTCGTCCAGAAGAAGTACGAATCTGAGGTATAGCTTATATCTCCGAACCTCCAATAACTCCACCTGAAGATGAACCTTGGTCGTTATCTTCAATTGCAGGAGCCGATGATTCTGTACCGCCGTGTCGCGTGACACCAGATGGTGTATCGCTCGACACAGTCGTGTGTCGCGCGATACCAACAGGTGTGTCGCGCGACACAGTCGTGTGTCGCGCGATACCAACAGGTGTGTCGCGCGACACAGTATCTGGAGTCGGGTTCTCCAGCGAAGTCTCCGATGCAGAAACTTCATCCTTCAAGTCTTTGAACACTTTATCTTCTACAAAGACCACATTCCTGCTAACCACACATCTTGTTTCATCCAGGAGCCACACTTTATACCCTTTAACTCCTTCCGGATAGCTAATGAAAATACCCTTCACTGCTCTTGGTTTTAACTTCCCTTGATCTACATGCACATAGACCAATGACCCAAATCTTCTCATGTGTCCATAACCAGGCTTTCTTCCCAGCCATAGTTCCTCAGGAATACCACCATCTAAGGCTGATGATGGGCTTCTATTTATTTGGTACACAGCTGTGCTCACCGCCTCAGCCCAGAATTCTTCACCTAAGCCACTCTCATCAAGTATACAACGCACTTTCTCCATTATCATTATGTTCATGCATTCTGCCACTCCATTCTGCTGTGGAGTATAAGGACATGTCTTGTGTCTCTCAATCCCATGCTGCCTGCAAAACTCATCGAAGTCTTTGTTCACAAACTCCAACCCATTGTCTGTTCTTAGACACTTAACCTTCTTGCTGATCTGATTCTCAACCAGCTTCTTCCATTCACAAAACCTTGTGAAAGCTTCACTCTTAGCAGACAAGAAAAATACCCATACCTTTCTGGTGTAGTCATCGATGATAGACAGAAAATACCGCTTACCCGACAGGCTATGAGTAACCGATGGAGATCCCCAGAGATCTGAATGCACATACTTCAGTGCTTCACCAGAGTTGTGCTTCCCAACATTGAAGCTCAGTCTTTTGGTCTTCCCCATTACACATCTCTCACAGAAATCCATCTCCGAAATCTTTCTCTTGTCAATGATGCCCCTTTTTGCTAGGATCATCAGGTTCTTCATGCTCATGTGTCCCAACCTTCTGTGCCACAAAACAGTGTCATCTCCCCCACAGCTTCTTGGTAACACTATTCGACTGCCCTGTAACAGTCTCTCCATCAAGCAAAAACAGAGAACCATGTAGAGTGCCTTGAAGACCAATCTTCCCGTTCCTGTAGAACCTTGTCTTTCCATACCCTCCACCATGCTCAAATCCAAGCCTGTCCAACATAGTGGATGAAATTAAATTTCTTTTGAGTTTAGGAATATACCTGACATTTTTCAATATCTTGACCGTGCCACCTCTTGCATTGATGTTGATTGAACCAATCCCTTCAACAACAACAGTATAATCGTCTGCCAGTAGCACTTTTCCAGAGTTGACTTCCTCAAATGTATCAAACCAGTCTCTCCTTGACGTCATGTGATATGAAGCACCCGAATCAATCACCCACTTCTCTTGATGCCAATTTTCTGAGACTGATAATGCATCAACTCCTGCTGATTGATCGATGACCACTGCTGCAGTGGCATCCTCATCATCGCCGCCCTTCCTCTTCCAGGCATAGCAATCAGCCTTCTTATGCCCATCCTTCTTGCAGTACCAGCAGGTAATCCTAGAGCCTGAATTAGACCTGCTTCTGCCTCTACTTCCTGAGTTCCGTTGATCTCTATTTGACTGCCTCCCACGAGCCACATATGCTTCACCAATCTTCTGTGAAGTCAAAAAACCTTTAGCTTTTAGCTCAGTTTCCTTAGACTTTGCAGCATTCACCACGTCTTCAATAGAGATAGATTCTCTACCATACTTCAATGTCTCCTTCATGGAGTCATACTGGGATGGCAAGGAACTGAGTAAGAGAATCGCCTGTACCTCATCCGCGACAGTAACCTTCACACTGGCCAACTCCGAAACAGTCTTCAAGAAGTCATCGACGTTTTGATCGATAGACTTAGACCCATCCATCTTGAATGTATAAAACTTATACAATAGATGAATACGACTCGGTAGGGTCTTGGTGTTGTATAGCCTTTCTAGTGCTTCCCAAAGTTCATGTGCCGTTGAACACTCTTCTGTTTTCCTCAGATCTAGATATCCTAGATGGAGAGTCAAGATATCCATAGCGTTCTCTCCTCGTTCCTTCTTCTTGAGTTCTTCTGCCTTAACTCTATCTGCAAAATCCTTAGCCGTTTCATCCTTTTTCTTCTTTGGCTGCTCAGATTCAGTGGCTGCAATTAACTCTCCCTTCAATCCCTGAAGATTCATGTGAGCTAACATCATTCTCTTCCACATAGAAAAGTCACCTTGTCCATCAAAGATGGCTATCCTCACATTCAGCTTATTTTCTGTAGACATACTGATCAAACGCAAAACTCTGACTTATGCAGTCACCGTGTCGCGCGATACGGATGGTTGTGTTGCGCGACACCAGCTCTGTTCGTCGATCTCTTCGACGCAGAAAACCCTAAAACCTTCACCGCCTTTGTTCCCTAGAGCAGAAACTTCTCTGACCTAGCTCACAAACCTCGACCCTACCCTCGCTCTGATACCACTTGTAGGGATTTGATCCTCTCTTTTGATGTTCACGGAATAGTTTGTTTGAGCAATAAAGTAAATAACACAGAGAATTTAGGGAGACAGACCACGGTATGTGATCTAAGTCTCTATCTGAAGCTTTCCAGTAATCCACTATCACCACAGATTACAATAAGGTTTCTCACAAGATTTCTCTAAACACCAGAGAAAATCTTAACAACAAGCTTAACCCTAATTCCACACATGCTTAGCTTTATATAGACTAAGACAATTACAAAGATAAAACGGTTTAAACTAACCGAAACCCAATAGAAAAAAACCCATTCCTAAGTGACTAAACCAAGTCGCGGACCAAGTTAATACTCAATGATTTTCATTACCAAAGCTCTTCAAAGGCCCAAGCCTAACAAGAGAGAGAGAGAGAGAGAGCATGTCTAAGTGGACCGTATAACACTAATTAAGGCAAAACTTTATTATTTTATCTATACTTTTCATTTAATATTACAACTAAATTGTTATTAATCAGCTAACAAAGAAATGTACCATAAATAATTTGGTACCTTTAATTTTCTTTGTTGTTTTTTTTTCATTTTTAATAAAATTGATTATAATTATCATTAATATGAAATTTTAATTTGCACCAATCTATCAATTAATTAAAATGCAAATTAAAGACTCAAAATCTCATATTGAACTTTGAAATGTGTTAATTGCACTTTTATTCTGAATATACTAAAGTGAGAATTAGTGCAATGTAATTTACCGGTTTTTAATTTATCAATTGTAATTTTCTTTAGTAATGACCGATTGTAAAATATATTTCCCTTATAATTAGTCAGTTAATAGGTTTTTAGTGTGAAAGTCTTGCCCTGAGAGCATTGCGTGTTTGGCCAATTTTTATTTTTATTTATTTATAAGATGCTTGTGTTTTTCTTTCTTTGGTATGTGATATCACCTTCACTATTTAGGAATGAAAGATTTTCCCACTAGGATAAAGGAGGTGAGCCACACTAAAAGTGCACAAGTACACCACACGCAAGAAAGTTTATATTAACATGAAGAAATCATAAAGAAATGTTATAAAGTGATACAGCATCAATTGGAATCAATATTATGTAGTTTTATAATATATTAAGGGTACACGATATACAATATGTAATCAATTTTAAATTGAACAAACTATTGTGTATCATATATAACTACACTAAGTTATATATTTTAACAAAAAACTATATCTAGTTATATAAACGTAGTTTTTTCAAATGAAATCAAAATGGCAAACCAAACAAAATATAGTCTAGATGGTAAAGCAGGAAACAGTATGAAAGATTGTGTGGACCGGCGATGGAACGAATGTTTCAAGATGACTAAGAGACTTTCTGAGAAGAAGCTGGCTTACATTTGATAAGAAACGTAAGGCATTTTTTTTTTTTTAAAACGACGTAAAGTTAACATGTAGTTTATATGTATTTGTAAGGTATTTGTATGTGTGTAAAGTTAACATGTAGTTTATAGTTTTATTTTATTTTTGTAATTAGTTCCCACGGCTATGAAAACGCGTTGTCTCGCTTATCATTATAAACTGAAGTGTGAAAAGTATTGATTGGATTCCCATGTTTATATATTCTTAATTAATCTCAACGGTAGTGGTAGAAGAGAAAAAGGAAATACATTTTCCTTGCCGTGAAACAAAAGATAAATTTCTTCTGCTACTTTTTTGTGGTATCTTGTCTCCCACTCTCTCGCTGTCTCTCTTCACTAATAAAGAGTAGCTAACGAGAGATTCTCTCTAATTTAATTACAACAAATACTTGAGGAAAAGGGAATTCGTTGTAAATTAGTAAAGCAAGATAGATCCCGAGAGATTCAAAATGTCAATACTGCATTTTGAATAATATAAACGTAGTATATAAATTATTTGATGATTCATACTAATAAATTACATATAATAAGATCATGTACAAATAAATAAAGTATATATTAAAATGAAATTAAAAAAAAAAACAAAATTACTCTCTCCGTTTTATAATGTAAGTTGTTTTAGAGGTTTTTATTTATTTCAAAATGTAAGTTGTTTTAATAATCCTATGTACTTTTTAATTTTATTGAATATTGTGTGACCACTAATATTTTGCAGTCTTTTGTTTGATTGGTCAAATTATTTATATTAAATATATTAAATAATACTTTTTTTGCAGAAAAAAATTTTAATATTCGTGTTTTAAGTTAAAACAACTTATATTTTGAAATAGATGGAGTAATCATTAAATGGTTATGAATCAACATCAAATGTTTATATTGAGTTTGAAACTGTAATCGAATCTGAACCTGTTACATTATCATCCAAAAATAACCAAATCGATGTTATAAAAGTTTGAAATTTATGAAAGCTATTGATTTCAAAATATATGACATTTATTTGGTTGCGTTTGGGTAATGCGAAAAATATGTATAGAATGGGTCGGCCTGTGGCCCACATGTCTACAAAAAAAAGATGTATAGTTAAATGGACAGACAAGAAAGAGAAAAAAATTGACAGAGAATTGAAAATGAAAATGGAGAGAGAAGAATAGAGTGCACGTACATCGAAGATCTCTTAGACACCCACATTTTGTCTCTCTTACGGAGTCTCTGCACAATAAAAAATGAAAATGACAGAGAATTGAAATGAAAATGGAGAGAGAAGAATAGAGACGGTTCTGGTCTGACAACTTCCACAATCTCTTTGAAGAGACTCATATCATAGGTGGACTACTATAGCTCTAAAGGGACAATTTGTGAGTATCATTAGATATAAAATTATTAAAACACACATTCTCTCTTCCTTTTATTCAACTTTATACCTTTTTTTTCATCTTTTTATTCAACTTTTATTAATTTTATATTTAAACATATCCCAACTAAAGTTTAAACTCTCCCCAAAAGTATCAACCCATTGATACAAAGACACACTCTCTCCAAAAGTATCAACCCATCTCCTCTTTTTACTCCAATTTTATTAATTTTATATTTCAATATACTCCATTATTTCAACCAAAAACACTCTCTTTCTTTCTTTTACTCAAATTTTAATAATTTTATATTTAATGATACCTACCAAAGATCATCAATAATGATGCCCCCACTAATTTGTTACAATACAATGATACAATATTCTTAGAGTGTTAATATAAAATCTTAAGTTAGTGGACTGAAAAAGAAGTGAGTTTCTAAAAATACTCAATATAATTTAAAAAAGAAAATTATGACATTGTTTAGTTGATATAATTATACAGTTCATCAACTAAACAAAAAGATTCATGCGACCACCGCCAGTAATAATCAGGTATTCAGGCTATGGAATCAGGTTGTGATTTGAAAAAAGAAGTTAGAAAACACTATTTGCTTTTTGCGTTTTGATTTTCTATATATATAGACGTGGACATACCAAACCTCTATTCTATTACTTCCTCTCTTCACCAAACTTTTCTCTCAACATGATTTCACTCTACACCGTTTTGGTTCTGACCTCCTTAGCTCCAATTCCCGGCGTGAGTTGGCCAACACCACAACCATTTCCTGTGGACCAAATGGATTCTCACTTGGAGGGCTCCCCAACTTCACCGAGCAAGAGTAATCGAGCTCTTCCACTTCCGGCGAATCAGATCAACACGGCTCCTCTATCTCCGGCAAGGGTTGGACCGATTGTCACACCCCCATCTCCGGCCATGGTTGGACCGTCTACCATTGACACACATTCATCACCGTCTCGTCCAACCCGTCTACGACAGAGCACACCTCCATCGTCGCCAAGGGTTGGACCGTATACTAGTGTCACGTCTCCGTCGACGGTTGGACCGTCTACCTTTGTCACACCTGCATCTCCGGCGACGGTCGGACCATCCGTGACTATCACACCTCCGTCTCCGGAAACAGTTGGACCGTTAATTATTGTCACACCTCCGTCTCCACTGACGGTTGGGCCGTCCTCTATTATCACACCTCTACCTCCGGCGAGGGTTGAACCGTCCACCATTGTCACAGCTCCATCTCCGGCGTCGGTTGGACCTTCCACCACCATCGTCACACCTCCATCTCCGACGACGGTTGGACCATCCACCACTATCGTCACACCTCCATTTACAATGAGAACAATTTCTTCATCAACGGCTCCCTCAATCCAGACACGACAGAACAGCCAACCGATTTTACCAAGTCAGAACCATCAAGAGTTCCAGTCGTCAGAAGAACACCCAGCTCCTCCTCCTATAAGAATTCCCTGGTACCACCATAACGCGTTTTTCGCCATTGAAGGTAATGGACAACAGGGCGTGCCACCAAATGAATTCCACAGAATGGACCGTCTAAGCATTTGCGTGCTAAATTATTTCTTGGCCAGTGGATTGAGCCACACAGCCTCATGGTGTCAACGCCCAAGACTCAGTACGAGCATCCATATCCAATGCTTCCTCAATCAGGTTGCTTTCTCTCTGTTACTCTTGGCTCACGCCGTCTTTCCCCGAACACACCCAATCTTGGCGTTTATTATGGATCGTCTCTCCTTCTTATTAATCGTGATCACAGCTTACTTAGCTTCCATGCCCATGTTTCCTCCATATATAGCTATCGTTATGTTTCTTGTTGTTGCTTTAGTCTACATGTTTGCTCGTTTCAGGCGTTAAAAACTTGGGTTGTTACCCAGAGAGTGGAGACCCTGTTAGTTTTGTAAGGCATAAGTAAAATAAGTTAAGAAGTCGTGTTGTTAAACACTACAAGAAATCAGCCTGTATTCCGACGGAAATTTCGACGGCCAATATTTCCGTCGGAATTTTGCGACGGAATACCGACGGATTTCCGATTAAAATCTAGTCCGTCGGTATTCCGTCGCAAAATTCCGACGGAATACCGACGGTCTTCTCTGCTGTCGGTATTCCGTCGGAAATCCGTCGTTTGTACCGACGGATTTCTGACGGAAAATAATCTGTCGTAATATTCTGACGATTTTCCGACGGATTACCGACGGAAATCCGATATTTTCGATGTCGGCAAATTTGAGTGGTTACCAGTCGTTAGCGGTGGCCGATGGGATTGGTGGGGTGTTATGTCGGAGTTTTGTGACGGATTTCCGACGGAATACCGACGGAAATCCGTTCTATATAACAAACTTCGTGTCTTCGTTCATTCATAACACAATTTTACAATTCAAAAAAATTTGTTAGCGATGAGTTCATATTTTCGGTCTTGGATGGACGAGCCAATGATGGATATGGGCTCGAACTTATTAACATCCGCTTACGCTGCAGGTATATGCGAGTTCATGAATTTACCCAGAAACCAAGATGCAGCAAAAAAAGGTCAGGATATCAAATGTCCATGTTCTAATTGCTGTAACAGAATTAGTGTTGCGGTTCATACTGTTTGGAATCACTTATATAGATATGGATTTAGGCCGGGATATAAGGTTTGGTTTTTACATGGAGAAAGCAATTACGAATATGGCAGTACTAGTAGTAATGCACCTTATTTTCCGGATAGCGTAGAAGAACGTACAACGGAAGTAGATGTTGGGGTAAGTACGGTTGCGATGGTTAACGACGCGTTTAGAGAGAATTTGCAGTCGGGTGGTTATGAGGGTGATAGGGTTGAAGAACCTAATTTAGAAGCTCGAAGGTTTTTTGATATGTTAGACGCATCAAAGCAACCACTGTACAGCGGTTGTAGGGAAGGGCATTTACCGTTATCTTCTGCTAGTAGAATGATGAACATGAAGACCGATTACAATTTGTCCGAAGAATGTGTTGATGCATTCGCCGAGTTTGTGAAAGATGTTTTGCCAGAGGATAATCTTTCTCCAGCATCATACTACGAGGTCCAGAAACTTGTTGCCGGTCTTGGTTTGCCCTACCAGATAATAGATGTGTGCATCGACAACTGCATGCTATACTGGAGGGAAGATGAGAACAGGAAAAAATGTAAATTTTGCCGTAAACCACGGTTCCAAGACACAAGTGGCAGAGTGAAGATTCCTTTCAAACGGATGTGGTATTTACCATTAACAGAGAGGTTGAAGAGGCTGTATCAATCAGAACGCACTGCTAAGGCTATGAGATGGCATGCAGAGCATAATCAAGATGGAGATATTACGCATCCTTCTGACGCAGAAGCGTGGAAACACTTTTAATCCGTATATCCAGATTTCGCATACGAACGCCGAAATGTATACCTCGGCTTATCCACTGATGGTTTCAACCCATTTGGAAAGCATGGAAGAAAATATTCATTGTGGCCGGTCATCGTAACACCTTACAATTTGCCTCCTTCTATGTGCATGCGGCGAGAGTTCCTGTTTCTCTCAGTTCTAGTTCCTGGGCCAGATCATCCAAGACGATCACTCGATATATTCCTCCAACCATTGATCTATGAGTTGCAGATGTTGTGGGAGCATGGTGTTGAGGCATTTGATGTTTCAATCCAGCAGAATTTCAACTTGCGTTCGGTTCTTATGTGGACCATTAGCGATTTTCCGGCGTACGGTATGTTATCTGGATGGACAACGCATGGAAGATTGGCATGTCCTTATTGCCAAGACAATACTTCAGCATTCCAATTGCAGAACGGAAGGAAGACTTCATGGTTTCATTGCAATAGGTGTTTTTTGCCGGCAAATCATCCATATCGTCGGTCTAGAAGACATTTTAGAAAGAATTTTCCAGTGTTTACTGGTCCACCTCCAGAGATAGATGGTCGCAGCATATTGGAACAGTTACGAGATTTTGGTGCAGAGCGAACTCCTGAATGTGGGGGTAATGGCCATCACCCCGTCGACGGCTGTGGGGAATATCACAATTGGCATAAGAAAAGTGTTTTTTGGGATTTGTCTTATTGGAAAGATCATCTACTGCGGCATAATCTAGATGTCATGCATGTTGAAAAGAATTTCTTTGACAACATCATGAACACCATTTTAAATGTACCAGGAAAGACAAAAGATAACTGGAAATCTAGATTAGACTTGCCATTGATTTGTTCAAGGGCATCCCTTAATGTTTTGCCTAATGGTAGATTGCCGATGCCTGCGTACCGGTTAGACGCGTGTAAGAAGGAAGTTTTCTTTGAATGGATTAAAAATTTTGTTAAATTTCCTGACGGCTACGCATCTAATCTGCGTAATTGCGTGGATTCGACGGAAGGGAAGTTTATTGGAATGAAGAGTCATGATTGTCATGTTGTGATGCAACGTCTTCTGCCATTTGCATTTTCTAATCTTCTTCCTCAAGACATCCATCAAGCAATTGGAGGTATATTTCATAATTTTCTTTAGTTTATTACTAATATAATGTTACTATATATGTACTAACTTGATTACTTTTCGTTTGTAGGAGTTGGGGCTTTCTTTCGAGATTTATGTTCACGGACACTAACAGCGGACGGGATCCGGTCTTTAGAGGCCAACATCCCGGTGCTCCTTTGTAATCTTGAGAAGATATTTCCACCGTCTTTTTTTGATGTTATGGAACATCTTCCTATTCACCTCCCACGAGAAGCAGCATTAGGAGGCCCTGTTCAATACCGATGGATGTACCCGTTCGAGCGTTACATGTTCCACCTGAAGAAAAAGGTAAAAAATTTGAGCAAAGTTGAGGGATCTATTGTCGCACAAAGTCTAAACGAAGAAGTATCACACTTTGCCGAATATTACTTTCCTTCGGATGTCCGGACTAAAGGTAGACGGCCGGCGCGACATGATGATAGAGGTGAGAAAGCAGTGTATCCGGTGGTTGTACCTGAGTTGTTTGCGCAAGTGGGCCGCGTAAGTGGAAAAGGGAAGAAACGCATACTATCACCACAAGAGGTCACACATTTGCATACATATATCCTCAGAAATTGTGACGAACTTGGAGAGTATGAAAGGTACACCATTTCTCATACTAAATTTGTGCAATTATTTGTCTTCATCTAATAAAGATTGTTATGTTACAGGATATACATGTCCCTAGCACAAACTTACCATGCTGATAAGACAGATTCCGAACTTGCTGTATTAAAAGATGAAGAATTCCCGGAGTGGTTGAAATTTTTTGTACGTTAAATATAACTCCTCACTCTTATTTTATAAGTTTTTCACGTTCATATGTTATTGATTGCTTACTTATATTGTTTTTAGGTTTCCGAAGGTTTAGCAAGTGGTCAAACCCTCCCGACATGGTTAGTGGAGTTTTCTCATGGTTTACGCAGTACCGCGACTTCATATCCGAGATTTTGCACTAGGGGATATTCGTTCAGAATTCGTGACGAAGGACGTCAAAGGCCAACTTCGGACAATGGTATTTCGGCGCAATCAGGTGATACCATATACTATGGCCATTTAAAAGAAATCTTGGAAATCCACTATCCAGGAATGTTGGACTTGAGGTGCATTGTGTTTATGTGCGATTGGTATGATCTATCCAATGGTAGTGGGGTTCGAATTGACCGTCTTGGTGTTATTTCGATAAATTCAAGCCGGAAATTACATCATTACGATCCATTTATCCTTGCATCTCAAGCAGACCAGGTATCAATATATTGATAGGTTTTCCGTTATATTTATACGTTAGGTTTTGTTATTCTTGTATATAAACAACATCCACCGTTTATGAATAGGTTTGCTACATTCCATATCCTCGAGTTGGGCGGAGGACAGATCCTTGGATGACGGTAACTCCAATTAATCCGCGAGGAAAAATATATGGAGTTCCGAAACATGATGCTCTACAAGTATCGCGAACCAACCAAATGTCACATGTTGAGGAGACGGATAACATTGACCTTGTCACTGATGTCACACATATCGGCGATGATCTAGTGCATTCGGATGAAGATGAACTACGTGATGAATTTGACGACGATTCCGACTCCATCCCTAGTGAAGGTTCATCAGAAGAGTCAGATTAAACATTTATGAATAAATGTTTGTTTGGAGCTGTTTTGTACTATAACCCCTATGCGTTCCCTCTAATATAATGTACTTTATGGTAATATTCGCCAGAATCATTTATTAAATTTGCCGCCGGATTTTCCGCGCGAGGGATAAAAGCTGTCCTAATTTTCGGACGACATAACGACGGAATTAGTTCCGTCGGAAATCCGTCGGAATTCCGATGTCGGCAAAGTTTGAGTGGTTACCATTGCGTTATCTGCGGCCGATAGGACTGGCGGGGTATTATGTCGGATGTTGCAGACGGATTTCCGACGGATTTCCGACGGTTTTCCGTTCTATATAAGGTTCCTCAGACGTTCATTCCTGTCAACAACACAAACAATGTCTTCTAACTCTCCTAATGAAGACTCAAAAATCGTGGCAAACCACTTTCCACTTCCAAAATACTCGTGGGAAACCGAAACCCAATGCGACACACACACTGAAGAGATACCCACTTACTCGTGGGAATTTGATACGGTCTCACTAATCTCAATCGGAGATTCTTCATCAACAATAGTTCCGGAGAGCCAGTGCTTGCCAAACGTCTCGTGGGAAACGCAATCGCAGTGCGACAAATATCCAGACAAGAAGAGTCTTCTCGAAGACGTACAACCATCTCGCTTGATTGAAACGTCAGATACTTACGGTGGAAGTACTTCAAATGAATGTAAGGATAACTACTATGATTATGAATTTGCCCAGAGACCAGAAAGTCCGAACTTAAATATAGATGTTGATGCAATCAAAAGAAATGTTTGCGGCGGATATTTAGAAGGTACACCGAAGAATAAAAAGGATCAGTACAATGATGATGAATTTGCCCAAAGACCTGAAAGTCCGAACTTAAATATAGATGTTGATGCAATCGAAAGGGAATTTTGCAAAGGATATGTAGATTCTCCGACAAAGAAAAAAAAGGGAAAAAAAAGTTTAAGGTTCTAAAAAAGGTAAGTTTGGAGCGGATACAGAGACATATGTGTTTCAAACTGTAAAATAAATAAATTTCCTTTCGCCTTTTGGTTTTTCTCTGTTATAAAATTTCGTTATGTAAATCTTTTATTCAATTCTCGGATATATTTAAAATAATTTATGAAAAAATGTTTGGACATTTTTTTAGTTAACTCTGCAATCGGGTCAACACCCGGAACATTCTTGTAGCTTTACTTAGGGGTTTGTTCATCTGATTTAGTTTTATACTCTTTTGTTGTCCATATTCTTTTTCTTTTAATTTAATTAAAAAATTACGATCCGTCGGAAATCCGTCGGTATTTTTGACGGATTTCCGACGGATTTAATATTTTTTATAATATAAAAAAAACTGTATAAAAAACAAAAAATTAATTTAATTAAAAAATTACAATCCGTCGGAAATCCGTCGGTATTTGTGACGGATTTCCGACGGATTTAATTAATTTAATTTAATAAAAAAAATTTAATTTAATTTAATATTTAATATTTAATATAACACAAAAAACCGTTTTAAAAAATATATAATTAAAAAAAAAAATTAACATCCCTCGGAAATCCGTCGGTATTTTTGACGGTTTTCCGACTGATTTAATTAATTTAATTCAATAAAAAAATTTCAATTTAATAAATAATTATTTAATAAAAAATAATAAATTTACGCGGTTTTATATATAAATGTTTATAATCCGTCGGAAATCCCTTGGTATTTCCGACAGATTTCCGACGGAATCCCTAATTTCTGCCGCCTAAGAGCCTCGATCTCATCGAAAAAAGCGGGAAATTCCGTCGGTGTCCGTCGGAAATCCGTCGGTAACCTGCAATAAAACCACCGTCTTCTTCCTCGCGATGACAGAACGAAAAGTCAAAAAAAAAAACATAAAATCGCCGGAATTCGATCGATCCTCTCGGAAACACGCCGGAATCAACATATCCATCCACAATCTCAATCTCTATGACATTATCATCAATCCAATGTAAGTTTTTCGAAGTTTTTTTTTGGAAAAATATGAATTTAGAGAATTTTGTGAATTTGTTAGATTTAGGTTGTTAAAAATCAATAGAAATGTAGAAATGTACGGGTTTAGGATGTTTGAAAACTTTTTTATTTTGTAAATTTTGTGATTTAGGGAATTTTCGGGTTTATAAAATTTAGAAAAGTATGTATAAAATTATTTATTTTTGTAAAATTATAAATATTTATAATATAAAAATATTAGTAAAATTCTAAATTGTTGAAATTTTACTAAATTTTTTATTTGTTTAAATTACAAAATCCCAAATTAGGGAAAAATCGTAAATATCTAAAAATTCGTAAATGTTAAAAATCTGAAATTCCAAAAATTTTCTAAATCTGTAAATTGTTAAATGTTAATATCTGAAATCCATAATCCAAAAATCCCTAAATACCTATTTAGAGAAACCTTAATTTCCCAAAATCCCTAACTCCCTAAAACTTAATTTATGAAATCCTGAAATTCCAAAAATTAATCTCGAAATTCTAAAATCCCTACTTCTCAAAATATCAATTTACATTTATTTATATTTAATATCAGAATTTATATTTATATATGTAAGTAAATGTCAACGGTATGTAAACATTTTGGAAATCGTAGGGACTATGGCCGATTTCATCACTCTACTGGATCCGGTACTTCCAGTAGGGGAGGGAGTCAGTCGCAAATCCCAGATACTAGCTTCCCGGATCCCCAACACCCGTCTCCTCCACTGGGTACACAGCCCTCAGCTCCCACGGCCATGTCCGTTGAGGATTTTGTTTCGCAACCTGGACGGGATAGGTTGCCTCGCCTAGATCCCGACTTGGTACCTAACACGACATGGTAAGTTTTATACTAAAAATGTATTTGATTATATTAACTTAAAAAAAAATTTAACTAAATATTGTTTAGGTTTCAATTTTCGGGAAACGGGATTACGAGTTCGATCAACGCAATGACTAATTCGTTGATCACTTCCCCGTATCCCACATTTACTTCGATGCCGGTGGCAGACCAGGAGATCTGGTTTCGGTAATTTGCGGTATATTTTCTTTTCCTATTTTCTAATTTAGATTTTTATTTTCATTAAAATTATCAATAGTAATATGGGTACGTTTTTTTTTGCAGCAAGAATTTACTTGGGACCCACAATTGACTTCCCGGGTCCGATGGGAGTTCTACAAAAAAGCTTCCCGGAAATATTCGTTGAAGATAAACGAATGGAAGGACATGTGGTACAAAGAGGGAAAAGTGCCGCGCAGATTGCAAGATAACCCCACATTATGGGGTGGACTACTTGCCCATTGGGAGCGGGAGGAGACAAAAGCAAACTCCGGAAAGAACTCGTCTAACCGGAAGAGCGACCGGAAGGGGAAGGGACCGGCGACCCATAACCTCGGTGCGACGAGCAAAGCGTCACGTCTTCAGAAGCTGGTACGTAATTTTATAAATTTTACAAAAATTTATATTTCTAACACTTCTCATATTTCTTTCATTATCTATGCCAACAGATGGAGAGGACCGGTGTGCGTCCGTCACATCTTGACTTGGTCAAAGATGCGCACACCAACAGAAAGACGGGGGAAATTCAAGATCCCATTGCTCGTGAAATCGTGGAGAGCGTGGAGAGGCTGGGTGAGGAGTACCTCCAATCCCAACCGATCGTCGAAGGAACTCCCCCGGCCACGGAAGTTCCTCTGGAGATGATCAACGAGTTTACCTATCAGGTTAGTAACACTGTCAATTTTAATTAAATTTAAATATAAACAATTTACAACATTTATTGATTGATTTTTTTTCGTAGGTTGCGCCTAAGCACAGAGGTCGTGTGTTTGGCCTCCCGGAAGACAGTTCTGCCACGTCCATCAACTCTTACCGCATTCATGCAGATAGTGCGTTGAGGGCACAGAATGCCGAACTTCTCGAGCGGCTGACCGGGTTGGAGTCCCAACGCGCACAAGATGAAGCTCGCTACGCGGAACAGCAGACGCTCTTGCAGGAACAAGTGGAACGCGTTCGGGCAATGGAAGATCAGGTGGGACGAATCCGGGATATGGAAGAGCAGATGGCACGAATGCGGGAGATGGAAGAACGGATGAATGAGTTCTTCCGTAACCGATAGATAATATGTAATATTTTAATTTTCTTAAAAATATTGAAACTTAATTTTAAATGTTGTTTTTTTATTTTTATTTTTATTTTAATCTAATTTTTAATTATATTTAATTTTATTTTAATTTAATTTCTTTAAATTTAATTAAATTAAATTTTTTTTTTAATAAATAAATTATCCGTCGGAAATCCGTCGGTATTTGTGCCGTCGGAAATCCGTCGGTATGTGCACCGTCGGAAATCCGTCGGTATGTGCACCGTCGGAAATCCGTCGGTTTTTGTTCTGTCGGAAATCCGTCGGTATTTGACATACTGACGGATTTCCGACGGAATTCTGACGAATTACGGTTATTTTTTTTTCGTCGGAAATCCGTCACTATTTCCGACGGTCTTCCGACGGAATTTTATTTCCGACGAGATAGAACCGACCGGTTTTGACCGTCGGAAAGCCGCCTGTTTTGTTGTAGTGAAACTACTTCTGTCTCTACCTAATGAGCTAGGGTTTCGAAACGAAGAATAATGTGAACAGTAACTTAAACACGTCACGTTATGACATCACGTTATGACATCATGTGGAGTATATATGCTGGGCTACTTTCAGTTTTTTTTTTTCTTTCCCTTGATACTTTAATAGGGCTTCTTTCCGTCAGTTTTTAGTATTCTTTAAGAAAAAGAAAAACTCACCCTACCATGTTATTAACAAAAATGTAATTAATGTAAACTTTAAAGTCTTATTAAAAGTACAATATTTAAAGTCAAAACATATTTCTAAAAGATTGCCATAAAACATCGACCCTCACTTTTTAGAAGTGTACGTACAAACAGAGCAACAGGCGATGAAGACTGTATCTTGGGTTTGATCTAATGAATATCATGGATTTTGGGCAAGAACTCAATGGATCCTATCGATACTTTAAGTTTATAGCCTGGGTTGGTAAATGGTATCCAAGGAATGTTGCTCAGAAGGCCTTGGTGAGCTGAGTGAAGAAAAGATTTGAACTTTTAGATTTCTCAATCGATGCAGTTCAAGTCATGTTTTAATAGTACAAAAACACAAAAAGAAGACAATCGATCTTGTGACACTTGTCATCTTAAAGCATCGGTGTGAATATGCTAAACGTCTTGATTTGACTGTCCGTACTGCCAGTCAGTCATGACAGATTCCTCGTACTTTCCTCTGCTAGTAAGATCACCATCATCATAAAATCAATTCTCATATAAATCATTATTTACCGTCGACCTTTAAAGTTCCTAATAATTGTAAGATCGAAACATCTCCTGTCTTACAATTATTATTTACCGTCGACCATGACCTTTAAAATTCATTCAAAAGTTTCAATAACCAAAAGTCAAAAAGAGGAAAGAGTAAGATAGGAACATCTCCTAAACTACATAAAGATCAATGGTGGGTGGTAGTGTTGGGGTGCTAAGTATTTTTTGTTATATAATAAAGGGAAAAAAACTCATTTGACTCATAAATATGTTTTTATTACTAGAATGTATCTAAAAATTTGAGGGTTAAATGAGTTCTTTTAATATCCAAAATAGTCCTTTTTTCTTTGTAGGAAAAAAAAATTTAAAAAATCCAAAAAAACAAAAAAACCAGCGTTCAGATTAAATTACGAAACTGCCACTACGAATTTTTGAAACCAACGTTATGACCGACTTGTTTTTATAACCACAGATTTATTTTAGCGACAGACTTATTTTTGTAAGGACATATTTACTTCGGCAGACTTATTTGTACGACAGACTTATTTGTATACGTGATGACAAATTTATGTTTTGTACGACAGATTTATAATTAATGGCAGACTTATTGTTTTCTGACAGACTTATTGTATGATGACACCACAGATTTAACAACTCTTGACCAGACTTTTACGTGATCGGCGTTATTATTATTTTTTTTCTCACAGATTTGTTAGGTGCGACTCCACAGACTTATTATATGTACGAAAAATCTGTCAAGTTATAACAGATTTGTTGAAGTAAAATTTGTTTACTAGTGTAACCTATAGTGATAGCATATTTACTTATAGTTATAACAGATTTATTTTTTGTTTCAATTTTGACAGACTTATTTTACATAGTGGCAGATTTGTTTGTCACAGGAATAACTGAGAGAATTATTTTTCCAGAATCCCTGTAGTGACAGACTTATATTTGTTATGGCAGACTTATTTTAATTAAAACGAATTTGTGTAAAAAAATAAGTAATTTAAGCCTAAATATACTCCCTGTTATGTCTAGGGTTTCGACCACCTCCATAACCATTTTTGATAGAGTTTTTTCAACTGTATCATCATCAACATCACCTCTTAGCCTCATTTTTCCCCTTTATTCCTATCTCCTCTCATTATCATCTTCTTCTCTGGTTATGGATTCCGAATTCGCCGACGAGACCTTCCGATTTTTAGGGTTAGAGAATTACCCAAAAGATGAAAAAATTTATTTCATGTCTGCGATTGATTTTTTTTTTTCTTGTTTTTTTTTATTTTTTTTTTTATTTTAAATAAATAAAAATGGCATTTTCGATAATAAAATGAAGTTTATAATGTTAATTGTCTTTTTACTCAAAATCTGAGTTATACTAGTAATACTTGTTTTGGGTGGGTTAATCTAGTTATTTTTTCATAGTTTTGAGTTATTTTGGGTAATTGTCACTTTTTAGATTCTAAAAAGTTAAAATTAGCAACCCATTTTTGAGGTTCTAAGACTATTTAATTGTTTTTAATCCATTAGCAACCCATTAAAAATTCACTAACATCCACAATTAATCATGCTCTTAGAGCATATGTCAGATGATAGAAAAATACTCTCTCCGTCCCCCCGTATAAAAGATGTTTTAGAATTTTTCTTCTCCTCCATTTCATTTGATTTATCCAATTTCAATGTATTATGGTTATCTTATATAATATTATAAGGTTTTTCCAAACTCAAGCCATGAGAGGATACCATGTGTCATCTACTCTTTTGATATTTATCTTTAATTTTTTTTTTATTGAAAACAAATTAAGTGTTCTTGAAAAATTAATTCTTACAATTTAATAGCTAGGTTTAATCATTAATGTAAGTTAATTCTAAATATTAAAGTGTAACATAAGGATGACCAATTTCCATATAATAAGCCAATGAGCCGATAATACTTTAACCATTATCTTTTTTTTTTATATCCACCAAAACTAAAGTTCTCAATCTTATATAATATTATAAGGTTTTTCCAAACTCAAGCCATGAGAGGATACCATGTGTCATCTACTCTTTTGATATTTATCTTTAATTTTTTTTTATTGAAAACAAATTAAGTGTTCTTGAAAAATTAATTCTTACAATTTAATAGCTAGGTTTAATCATTAATGTAAGTTAATTCCAAATATTAAAGTATAACATAAAAATGACCAATTTCCATATAATAAGCCAATGAGCCTGTAACGCCCATGATCCAAAAAGTAATTTTTGGATGGGTGTCGATCGACACAAGGTTTGTGTGTCAATCGACACGGTTGTTTTGACTCAAGAGGAGTCGAGCAGCGAGCGCTGTGTCGATCGACACAGTTGGGGTGTGTCGATCGACACAGTTGGGGTGTGTCGATCGACACGGGTTTTCGATTGCCGTCAGCTTGACGTATTGATTGGTCATGTGTCGATCGACACAAGTTGGGTGTGTCGATCGACAGAGTGTCGGCAGACGGGCTATTTAAGTCGAAAATCGGATTTTCTGGACAGAAAAACCGATTTTTGAGAAAGAAAGTGAGAGGATTGAGAGGAGAGGTTGTTGGTGTTGTTTCCTTCGTGTTCCTCAATCTTATTAGGCTTGTGGGAGGGTCGTACGGTGAAGGATTTCGGATTTGTTCTTCGTGTTCTTCGTGTTCTTCGTCGGATTCTTATCCTCTTCTATCCGAATTCGAGGTGAGTGCGTGACCATAGGCTTATCTGGGTAAAGGAATTGATAGGATGCGATTGTGTGTTGTTTGGATCGATTCTTGTATGGATGTTTGGTGGATTTTTGTGCAGAAAATCGGTTTGATGAGTTTCTGGGTTGGTGTGTCGATCGACACAGATGCTGTGTGTCGATCGACACGGTTTTGATAGTGTTGTGTCGATCGACACGGGGAGCTTGTGTCGATCGACACGGGTTTGATGTGTGTCAATCGACACAAGGAGGTGTGTCGATCGACACGGGTTTTTGATTACCGTCAGTTTGACATATTGAACGTGTTGTTCTCGTTTGGTTGTTGTGTGATGCATTATTGTTTGTTCATCCTGGTATTGTATCTTTTGCTTATGCCTGTGTGTATAGTCTGTAGATGGGATGACCGTCTCACTGGATATTTATGATAATACTCATGCATCTCTTATAACCATGTGATGCAGGTAAAGACAGTCAATGATCGTGGAATCATGGCCGGGACGAGGGGAATGATCTAGTGGCTCGTTTTCGTGTAATAAGTTAGAATTGCTAGGGTGTTAGCAATTGCAGAACTATGTGTATTACCGAATTGAACTAGAATTAATAAGTATCGGCTTGTTGAACGATAATTGTATTTGCTTGTTTGAATCATTGTTTCCGCGCTGTTTGTTTATTGGACCGTTGAGGATCATTATTTATGATAATAGTGATCCGGGTTGAAATTTTTTTATTTGACGGGTTGGGTCGCCACAGTTTGGTATCAGAGCCCTAGCGGTTCTAGGGCTAGTTAATTAATTGATTATGCGAGTTAGTCAATTGATTGTTGTGTGGGTATGGAGTCCTAGATCATTGATGTTTATCCTTTTCCGGGTTTATAAGTTTGTAACCTAGGTATCACTAATCAATGTAGGATAGTGAGGTTCGTTCAAAGGGACCAGCAATACACTCTAATCTTTTGAGATACGATTTCAGCTAAGCGATCAAGTGGTTTTAAGTTATCACGATTAGAAAGCAAATATGTAAATACGGTGTAAGCAATGATAATGAAAGAGTTAGGTCAAGGGATATCTCAGGGATTATGACATCAAAACCAAGCAATTATTCAGGTTATCAAGTTATGAACCAATCTAGAACTCAACCATAGATTCAAGAAGACCCACTGTCGTGGCATCAACTACTTCAACAAACAATCTAACACGCTAAACTGTCGTTTGAGGTTACAAAGAATGAAGAGCATTAAGCGATTTGGGTTGATTTGTTCACGAGTTGCTTTAACTTCAACTTTCGTTGGTTAAAGACAACTCGCCCACCTAAATCAATTCTAGCAATCTACAACACTGTCGTGAGTAGATTCAACCTAAAATCAGAGGCTAAGTGATCAAGTTAACCTAGGCAATACGATCGATTATAGGTGGAGATATCGAATGATGTTCAAAACCTATCTATGCTTAGTTATGATTCTCTAATCCCATCGAAAACCCTCAACCTAACAAGAGGACTACTCGCACATGTTTAAGGAACCAACAGCAGCAAGAGATAAAAGAAACATCATTAAATCAATGTAAAGAGATTAGGGTTTTAGGAAAACTCCAACAAAACGTGAAAGACAATCTCTAAAACAATGGTTCGAATCTCTCCCTCTCTCTCTCTCGTTGTGAATCTCTATGGTGTTGCTGTTGCTGCTGCGTGATTGTGGCTGTGGCGTGTTGGCTCTCCCTCCAAATTCAGCAATGAAAACCTATTTTAAAGGCCCATTACGGCTGGCCCAAAAATAGGCTTGTAGAATTAGGGTTTTGCAAAAAACCCATTAATGATTCTTCTGGGAGCAGGTGCTCCCTTCTTCGCACCAGGTGCTCCCTCCGGATCGATCGATCCGGGAACTTACGTCGGTCGATCTGAAATTAAGATCGACCGATCTGCTCGGAGATCGATCGATCTGCTCCATCCTGAGTGTCGGGTGCTCTCTTTTGGGCATCAGGTGCTCTCTTCCTCCAGAATGTCCAAAAAGGGTCCAACTTCACTCTTTTCTAGCCAATTCCGATTGTAAGTCCCAGTTATTGCTTCCAGCCGCTTTTTGTACCTAGAATGACTCGATAGAGAGTGAAAGACTCGATAAATGCCTACAAAACAAGGGTTAGAATACGCCAAAAATGCATTATATCAATTCCCCCAGACTTAGATCTTTGTTTGTCCTCAAACAAATTCAAGACCAAGTGAAAGAGAAAGGTTTGAAAATGCGGGAACTCAGCTTCTCTTTTGGAACGTTTAATGACCACTGATTTTGTAATCCACATACTACAGGGGCAAATTCCAATCGAACCACCATGTACTTCTCCGCAGACTTTTCCAGGCTCCCAAATTCATCTCAAAATCTCGCAGCACTTTCCACAAGCCATCATCGCTATCCTCACTGATAATCTCAGTGCTAAAAACCTTCTTCCCGTTCAATACCACGACAAATCACAAACACCACTTTTTGGTACTTTTTCCTCTCCCCCAGACTTATTCGATTTTCTGACTTATCTCTAAGATTGTTTAGACTCAGAGCAGTGCATAACACTATTGCTGTTCCTTTCCAGAAGACAGGGTCGTGACTCACTAGTGTTGTTCCTTGTGAGGAGACATGGTCGTGAGAGTGCTCGTCTTCTTTGTCCGTATCACGGGACTCAGACTGCTGCTTTTGAGCTGGGTGATCACCTCTTGAGTACTGACTCATCTTGTACTCAGGAGCTATCATTTCACCCCAATCCTAGCATATACATATATTTTCCAAAAATTTTATTTTAGGGAAATTGAGGGAGAGGAGTACTATTACTTATCACACACGGTGCATCTGTCAGGTACGAACAAGGAATCAAGCCCATTAGACACCAATTATTCCAATGAGAGTGCAATTAGCTCTGGATTAGTGGATTATACTGGAAACAAGAGACGTCTCTAGTTAACTAGTTAGTCCTTGGATTTTCCATTAGTCGGATCTGAGATCATTCTGCAGCAATGGTCACTCAAATGAAATAGTCAGTAAACAAGTGAAAGATTTTATCATAGTTCTCTAACCATAAAACTCTTGACTCAATAAAACATCGAAAAACATCAAAATGACTCAAGAAAAACAAAACAAAGAGAAAAGGCGTTAGTCTCAGCAAATACCCTCCCCCAGACTTACTTCACACCGACCCGGTGTGAAATTAACGAGGAGAAGGATACTACGTACGCAAAAGTAGAAAAGAAAAGAAAATGATGAAAAGATAAAAGAAAGAAAGATACTGCACTCAATGGCCCTCGGAGCTGTCGCGCTGACCATCGCCAGGTGCTCGTCGACGCTTCCGTAAGTGTCCAGTGGGAGGCTCATCATCCTCATCAGAAGTCCTATGTCCAGCAACAGTAGGACTAGCTCCAGTGGCATCGTCTCCGCCACGAGTCCATGAAGTGCCAGCGCGGAAACAAGAAGGTGGGCGCGGGCAGCTGAGTTTTGCAAGTGCGCCCCAAATCTTCGTCAGCATAGTCTGTTGTTTCCTCTGTGACTCGACCAACCAAGCTATACGAGCTGAATCTGTAGCATCATCAGCAAGTAAAGGAGGATCAAACTCACCGGTATACTCGGGAAGCAGTGGCTCCATCGTCTCATGTGTCCGAGATCTCTGCTGCGCAAAAGGATCGGGCACTCTACCATCCTCCAGGTGAGGCTGTGAAACGGTCACGTGCGAAGAGGCTCCTCTACGTCTAGTCGCAACAGGTTCTGATGAAGGTCGAAGCAAATGCTGAGGAGGAAGAAGAAACTCCACATTCTCCACTGAAGTAATGGCGGTAAGCTCTGGAAGAGGGAGTTGACAACGATGATAAACTCCCTCACGATCAACATATTGGTATTGTAAGTCTGCCTTGAGGGCGCTGATGTTCTTGAGGTACTGCTCATCGAAGTATTGAAGGTCGGTGACACAATGAGTGGAAGAGAGATCAAGCCCGTGAAACCTAAAAATCGGAGTCAAAAGACTCCCAACATGCTCCTTCTTCGATGATGCAGACTTAATGCTTCTAAACTTCTTCTGCACAAGCATTTCAGCAAATTTGACCCCCAAGTTGGTTTCAAGCTCACAAGAAGGTGGATTCTTATAGATGTCCTCGATGAACGAAGGGAAACCATAATGTAGCAAGTACAGCTCATCATCTCGCAAAGACCCGGTCTCTTCCTTAGAGAACAAAGTATGCCCTATGATCTTGGCAACAACTCGAATCGCAGGGTTCCGAATCAAAGTCAGCTTAGCCTCTCGGGAAGAACTCACCAGAGCAGCAATTAAACGCCACAACGCACCAAGGTAATGGCTCGGGAACTTACAATCCTCCTTGTCTTCGTCAAAACCATAGAGATCACACAATTCGGAAATGGTGATCTCATAAAGGATACCCCTGCATAAGTATGAAAGAGTCGCTGCACTGGCTTTTAGGGTCCTTAGGATTAGCAAACTTGAGCTCAGCAGAAGCCAGAAATTGCCGGGCAAACTCAGGATAAAGAGGATAAGCCTTGGAGGCAAGAGTACCAAGTCCCATCCCAGACAACATCTCATTCACATCGGTCTCAATTCCCATAGCCTTCAACGTGCTTTGGCATATGAACTTGGTTGGAGCCATCTCCATATGTATGAACCCATTGTAGCAAATGCTGTTGAATCGAGCCCATGGATCCCCAAACTTCCGATTTGCATAGCATGTCATAGTGTGCAATTCCTTCGAACTCATACAAGGGAGTGTAGGTACTCTGCCATCGATGATCAGTGTGTTATCATCTCGAGGCCATGGAGCAGTGGTGTGCTCTCCGTCCTCGTCAACATTAGGACCCGAAGATGTGGCTGTCCCCTTGTCTTTGTGCTTTTTAGAATGCTTTACGGGTGGAGCAATAGGTTGGGGTTTGGACGAGTGTCGTGATGGGTTCTTGCGGCTTCCATCTCTTGTCATCTCCTGCAAAAATCAAGCAAGAGTCCACATTTATCGAAATTTCGAAATCAATCAAAACATAGCAAAAATGGTGGAATGCAAGCTTGAAGCATATAACGGGCAACTTCACCACCAATTGAGCATAATGTTCACCTAAACACATCAAATTTCCCTAGTAAATCCGGCGTTCTTCACTAAAGTCGCAAATTTCACATGAGTCTCAAGTTCAACACACAAAGCACAATAAGAAGCAAAATCGAACATGGGTTTGCACAAATTCATCCTAGAATGGTAGTACTAGTCACGAAATCATCAACAAAACAAACCATAAACCCGGAATTTCAACCTTGGAACCATGATTTTCGAACCGAAAAAATGGGGATAGAGGCACGTACCTTGGTAGATCGAACGAGACGTCACTAGTATCAGATAGAGGAGCAAAAATCGAGTGGAAAGCACCCAAGAATCACAAAATTCCGTTAAAAATTGAGGAAGTTAAGGTTGATGAAAGTTTTGCTCAAAAACTTTGAATGTGTCGATGGGGAAGAAGAAGAAGAAAGTTGTGTTTGATCTTTTGAAATCGGGAAGCAGTGTGGAGATGATGTTGTGCTCGGTTCGATTTTAGTGAAGTAAACCGAGACAGAACCGAAGAAAACCGAGTGAAATCGAAAAGAAATCGTACCTGGGCATGCGATCGATCGATCCGATTCTGGGATCGATCGTTCTTCTCCTCAAAGCACAAGATCGATCGATCTAGGAACTTACGGCGGTCGATCGCTAAATTCGGTCGATCGATCGTTAAAGAGATCGATCGATCTCCACTGCGCTTTTTTTTTTTTTTTTTTTTTTGATAAAACCTGAAAACTCAAAACTGAAATCAAAGTTAGTAATAAAAGAAATCAAATTGAAAAAGTTAGAAAACGTACCGGTGGGTTGCCTCCCACCAAGCGCTTGGTTAAAGTCGTTAGCTTGACTTGGATCTCATGTGTCAACCAGGTTGGACGTGAGAGCTTGCTCCAAAACAAGCTCCACAATCAGACATTCTCATGTTCAGACCCTTACTCAGCATTCCATTCACAACACCAATACCCTTCTCTTTCAACTCTAATGGAAGAATAACTCTAACCTTGCAGAAAGGTTTAGGAGTACCTTTGCACTTCAACGTGTATTCAACCAAGTTTCCATCACATCCTTGAGGGATCAAAGTCATTTTAGGATCACCCTTAATCCTTTTGCACTGTCCTTTTCCCTGCACCTTCACCTTCTCCCTAAGTTTCTTGGTGATATGAGGATGATTTCCATCTGAAACTTCATTGATATTACGCCTATCACCAAGCTCTTTCACAATATCAACTGACAACTCCTCTCTATCTACTGCTGAGATGCAAGAGGTGTGTGTGGTGGTTCTTTGGGGAATGGCTTTGTAGAAAACCTTTTTGTTTAATTTGGAAAAGGAGACTCGCTTATTAGGCATATCAATGATTGCACCCACTGCAGCCATGAATGGTCTCCCAAGAAGCAAAGACATATCATAACTGTCTCTCATCTCCGCAACCTGAAAATCAGTTTGAACTAGGCAATCCCCTATTTGGACAGGTAAATCATGAATGATGCCGTACGATGTTATTGTGGAGGAGTTTGCAAATCTAAGAGTCATATGACTAGGTTTTACCTCAGCAATTTTCAACTTCTCTGCAATAGCCTTTGACATAAGATTCACACTAGACCCAGAATCACAAAGAGCTTCTTCAAATTCAACTCTTTCAATGGAGCATGGAACAAAGAATTTTCCAGGGTCTTCAACCTTAGGCAATAATCTAAATGGTGGTGGTGTACTCCTTGCTTCTGCAAAGATTGCCTTAATCTCTTCTTGAGTCTCTCTACAGTTCCAAAAGAAATCATGTATGGGACGATTTTCCAAGGCCTCTTCAAAGGAGATTTCTTTAGGAATCCTTCTCACCATCTTCTTGAAACTATCTTATTTCTCTGCACTGATGGGATCCCTCTGATATCTAGGTAGAACTGGGTAAGGAACCTTAGGAGTGTAAACCCTCGCTGGAGGATTTTCTGCAGGTTTGGTTGGAGCACGCCGTTGGAGCAGGTGCTCCGACGAAGAGTTAGGGTCCTCTCTTGTTTTTCCTACGGCTGCAGAATTCAGTATCCTCCCACTTCTCATCTCAACTGCATCGACATATCCATTCCTTGGATTCACCTCTACTTTTCCAGGAGGAATTCCTGATGCCTCAGCAGTTTGAGCAATCTGAATTTCAAGCCTCTTCACATGAGTGCAAACAGCTTCAAACTTACTATTAAGATCATTGTACATGCTGTCCACCTTGACATTGATCTCATTAGCAGATTTCTGCTGGCTGAGTAAAACCAATTGCATAAGAGACTTCAGCTCGTCTTGAGAGTTAGACGTATGAGCTTGAAAGCTCTGATTCTGCACATAGTCTCCACCCACATAGTTAACCTCAGCATGCTGCTCATCTCTTTTGTTCTCACAAAGCTGGACACTTCTCTGATTTCTCTTCAACAACAGGTTCACTTTCGCTGTCAGCTCATCAATCTTCTTTGACTCAACACTGCTGACATATATAGGCTCATCATACTCATGGCAGCGATTCCTGGAACTTGCAGCCAAATTCTCTATCAATTGATATGCTTCTTCCGCGGTTCTGGTCATAAAATTCCCATTGCTAGCAGAATTGAGCGTATTCCTGTAATTCCAATTGACTCCATCATAGAAGATACTAAGCAGATTCTCATCGGTGAAACAATGATGTGGGCATTCCCTCTTGTACTCTTTGAACCGTTCCCATGCCTCACAAAAGGACTCTCCTGGATGTTGCTGGAAAGAGGAGATCTTGTTCCTTAGACTCGCGGTTTTGGACTTGGTGTAGAAGTGGTCCAAAAACGTGGCTCTACATTGTGTCCAGGTCGTGATGGATCCAGCAGGTAGAGACTTAAGCCAACGAGAAGCTTTGTCCGCGAGTGAAAACGGAAACAACTTGCATTTCACGAAATCCGGGTTCATCCCATTAGAGCTTGTCGTGGAGCAAATCTCCTCGAAATTCTCTATATGGTCCATCGGAATTTCAGCAGGCAATCCGTGGAACAAGTGCTGTTTAACCAGCGATATCATCTGTGGTTTGATCTCATAATCATTCCTTTCAACAGCGGGGGGAACTATCGCAGCTCGGTTTCGGTAATAGGCATGGGGATTGTCCATATCCCCAATGGCACGATGCTGCTGTGGTCTTTGCTGCTGTTGCAACTGCTGCATTTGTTGTTCTAGCCTCCGAATAGCAGCAGCTACATGACCATCTACAGCTCGGTTGTCGGTTTCGTCGCCCATGTTGGCTGGATTCGACTTTTTTTTTTTTTTTTTTTCTGCTCGTTCTACCTTTGCTAACTCTTGATTGTTGAGTGTGAGAAGGTTTTGAGAACCTTGGTTACACCTGAAATACACACAAGAGAAGAAAAGAAGAACAAGTTAGTAAATCTTAGACTAAAAACGTATAGTAAAATTAGAGGTATCGAGTTGGTCCCCGGCAACGGCGCCAATTTGATGTTTATCCTTTTCCGGGTTTATAAATTTAAAACCTAGGTATCACTAATCAATGTAGAATAGTGAGGTTCGTTCAAAGGGACCAGCAATACATTCTAATCTTTTGAGATACGATTTCAGCTAAGCGATCAAGTGGTTTTAAGTTGTCACGATTAGAAAGCAAATATGTAAATACGGTGTAAGCAATGGTAATGAAAGAGTTAGGTCAAGGGATATCTCAGGGATTATGACATCAAAACCAAGCAATTATTCAGGTTATCAAGTTATGAACCAATCTAGAACTCAACCATAGATTCAAGAAGACCCACTGTCGTGGCATCAACTACTTCAACAAACAATCTAACACGCTAAACTGTCGTTTGAGGTTACAAAGAATGAAGAGCATTAAGCGATTTGGGTTGATTTGTTCACGAGTTGCTTTAACTTCAACTTTCGTTGGCTAAAGACAACTCGCCCACCTAAATCAATTCTAGCAATCTACAACACTGTCGTGAGTAGATTCAACCTAAAATCAGAGGCTAAGTGATCAAGTTAACCTAGGCAATACGATCGATTATAGGTGGAGATATCGAATGATGTTCAAAACCTATCTATGCTTAGTTATGATTCTCTAATCCCATCGAAAACCCTCAACCTAACAAGAGGACTACTCGCACATGTTTAAGGAACCAACAGCAGCAAGAGATAAAAGAAACATCATTAAATCAATGTAAAGAGATTAGGGTTTTAGGAAAACTCCAACAAAATGTGAAAGACAATCTCTAAAACAATGGTTCGAATCTCTCCCTCTCTCTCTCGTTGTGAATCTCTATGGTGTTGCTGTTGCTGCTGCGTGATTGTGGCTGTGGCGTGTTGGCTCTCCCTCCAAATTCAGCAATGAAAACCTATTTTAAAGGCCCATTACGGCTGGCCCAAAAATAGGCTTGCAGAATTAGGGTTTTGCAAAAAACCCATTAATGATTCTTCTGGGAGCATGTGCTCCCTTCTTCGCACCAGGTGCTCCCTCCGGATCGATCGATCCGGGAACTTACGTCGGTCGATCTGAAATTAAGATCGACCGATCTGCTCGGAGATCAATCGATCTGCTCCATCCTGAGTGTCGGGTGCTCTCTTTTCGGCATCAGGTGCTCTCTTCTTCCAGAATGTCCAAAAAGGGTCCAACTTCACTCTTTTCTAGCCAATTCCGATTGTAAGTCCCAGTTATTGCTTCCAGCCGCTTTTTGTACCTAGAATGACTCGATAGAGAGTGAAAGACTCGATAAATGCCTACAAAACAAGGGTTAGAATACGCCAAAAATGCATTATATCAATCATCCCTTCCGAGCCTTCAATGAGATTCCACGGTATGTGTTTATGTGATTTCTGTTTTTCTAGTACTTAGTATTCTGCGGGTTAGTGCAGAGTGATGACTAGGGGGACTAGAGACAGAGGTCGCGGGGGCCGTAGAGGTCGTGGTAGTCGTGCTGGGCGTGGGCGTGGGCGGGGACTTGGGAGTGAGCCTGCTGCCACGTGGGTGTCCCAGGAGACTACACAGGAGCGGGTAGCTGACTCGCAGGCGTTTCAGGAGAGGTCTGTGGGTGTGACAGCTACGGGTTTCAGTGAGAGGGCTGGAGGGGCTGGTGCGGGTCCTGATGTAGCTGGCGGTGCGGTGGGCCCTGGTGGGGGTGCTGCCGTAGGCGTTGCCCCGGATCGAGATGATCGTCTGGCGGGTCTACTATAGATGATCCTGGAGAGGTTACCGGGAGGGGTGCCTGCTCCGGGTCATGCTCCTGGGATGCAGCCGGGTATGGCTGGGGTGCAGCCGGGTATGGCTGGGGTGCAGCCGGGTATGGCTGGGGTGCAGCCGGGTTTGGCTGGGGTACAGCCGGGTATGGCTGGGGTGCAGCCGGGTTTGGCTGGGGTACAGCCGGGTATGGCTGGGGTGCAGCCGGGTTTGGCTGGGGTGCAGCCGGGTATGGCTGGGGACAGGCGGGTTTGGCTGGGGTGCAGCCGGGTTGGCTGGGGTACAGCCGGGTATAGTTGGGGTTGAGGAGCTTCCATCTTATCTGCGGATGATGGAGCAGATGCAGCGGATTGGTACTACATATTTCTCGGGCGGTGCTAGGCCTGAGGAGGCTGATGGGTGGCGGATGAGGTTAGAGCGTAACTTTCGCTCCATCAGGTGTCCAGAGGGATACAGAGTGGATCTGGCGGTACATTACCTAGAGGGTGATGCGCATCTCTGGTGGAGAGGCGTTGAGGCCAGGAGGGTGCAGGCCGAGATGGTCTGGGAGGATTTCTTGGCGGAGTTTAACGCCAAGTATTTCCCGCAGGAGGCAGTGGACCGTTTGGAGTCTAGGTTTCTGGACCTAACTCAGGGAGATCGGTCAGTGAGGGAGTTCGATGTTGAGTTCAGTCGACTCCTGGTACATGCAGGGAGAGGCATGGAGGGCGAGGATGCCCAGGTTAGGAGGTTCTTGCGAGGACTTCGACCAGATTTGAGGACTCGCTGCAGGGCGAGTAGGTTCGCCACGAGGGCGGAGCTGGTTGAGATGGCTGCTGCGATCGAGGAGGATCTCGGGGAGCAGGTTGTGGTGGTTAGTCCACCGGTGCAGCAGCAGCAGCCGAGGAGATCTCAGCAGCAGATGAGTTCAGGCAGGGGCGGCAAGCCTGCTCAGGGACAGAAGAGAAAGTGGGAGAGCATTTCAGGGGCCAGTCAGGGCGGTTCGGGATGCTTCGGGTGTGGAAGCATGTCCCATCGTGTGGAGAGCTGTCCGAAGAGGACCGGGACCGGGACTCGAGATGTGCGGGTCGGGGTTCAGGATACGCGGGTGTGTTATCACTGCAGAGAGACGGGGCATATTAAGCCCAAGTGTCCGAAGCTGCAGCAGTTGGCGGTGGCCGCAGTGCAGCCATTGGCAGTGCAGCCGTTGTCTCAGATTGCAGCAGCACCGCGTGTGTTCATGTCTGCGGAGGCGGGTTGTTTGAGTTTTTGTCTGTTGGGAAATTGTGAGTCTGTGCTAGAATGGTAGGGTTCTGAGGCACATGGGATTGTGCAGGGACCTTAGTTGTGGGCGGTTATGAGTCCCACGTGTTGTTTGATTCGGGAGCTACGAATAGCTTTATTACGCCGGAGTGTGCGGAGAGCAGCGGAATCCAGAGTGATTCCGGGGAACAGGCGGGAGTAGTCAAGGTTGCTGGTGGTAGGACGTTGGCTACTTTCGGGCGGGCTCGTGGTGTGGATGTTCTGGTGGCGGGAGAGTTGATGCCAGCAGATCTGATCATCAGTCCGGTGGAGCTGTACAATGTTATCCTAGATATGGATTGGTTGGATCGTTACAGGGTCCATCTGGATTGCCACCGAGGGCAAGTTGTGTTTGAGCGAGAGGCGGGGAGGTTGGTTTATCAGGGTGTGAGACCGACTTCCGGGAGTTTCGTGATTTCCACGATACAGGCCGAGCAGTTGCTTCTCAAGGGCTACGAGGCGTATCTGGTGACGATAGTGATGCCTGAGTCTGTTGGAGGGGTTGCAGTTGAGGATATTTTAGTTGTTCGGGATTTCCAGGATGTGTTCCAGTCGTTGGAGGGATTACCGCCATCGCGGTCGGATCCGTTTGTTATTGAGTTGGAACCCGGGACTACTCTGATATCTAAGGCACCTTACCGTATGGCTCCAGCAGAGATGGCAGAGCTGAAGAAGCAGTTGGATGATTTGTTGGATAAAGGTTTTATTCGGCCTAGTGTTTCACCGTGGGGAGCGCCGGTGTTGTTTGTGAAGAAGAAAGATGGTAGTTTCCGGTTGTGCATCGATTATCGGGGACTTAACCGAGTCACCGTGAAGAACAGGTACCCTCTGCCGCGCATTGATGAGTTGTTGGATCAGTTGCAAGGGGCTACCTGGTTCTCCAAGATCGACTTGGCTTCGGGATAGCATCAGATTCCGATTGAGGAAGCAGATGTGAGGAAGACTGCTTTCAGGACGAGGTATGGGCATTTTGAGTTCGTGGTGATGCCTTTTGGTTTGACGAATGCACCAGCAGCGTTCATGCAGTTGATGAACGGGGTATTCCAGGAGTATCTGGATGTGTTTGTGATCATCTTTATCGATGATATTTTGGTGTATTCGAAGAGTCCTGAGGAGCATGAGTTGCATCTGAGAGTAGTTTTGGGGAAGCTGCGGGAGCAGAAGTTGTTTGCGAAGTTGAGCAAGTGCATTTTCTGGCAGCAAGAGATGAGTTTCCTTGGCCATGTGGTGTCTGCAGAGGGAGTTTCTGTGGATCCGGCTAAGATCGAGGCTATCAGAGGGTGGCCTAGACCGAGGAATGCCACTGAGATTAGGAGTTTTCTTGGGTTGGCAGGTTATTATCGGAGATTCATTGCGGGATTTGCGAGTTTGGCTAGGTCGATGACCAAGTTGACAGGGAAGGATGTTCCTTTTGTGTGGTCTTCTACTTGCGAGGAGAGTTTCGGGAAGCTGAAGGAGATGTTGACGATTACACCGGTGTTGGCGTTACCCGAGCCGGGTGAGCCTTACGTGGTGTATACCGATGCTTCGGGTGTTGGTTTGGGTTGTGTCCTGATGCAGCAGGGAAAGGTTATTGCGTATGCTTCGAGGCAGTTGAGGAAGCATGAGTGCAATTACCCTACCCATGATTTGGAGTTGGCTGCGGTAATTTTCGCTCTAAAGATTTGGAGATCTTATCTTTATGGCGGAAAGGTTCAGGTGTTCACAGACCATAAGAGTTTGAAGTATTTCTTCACTCAGCCGGAGTTGAACCAGAGACAGAGGCGCTGGATGGAGTTGGTAGCGGATTACGATTTGGAGATCAGATACCATCCGGATAAGGCTAATCTGGTTGCAGATGCATTGAGTCGGATGAAGGTTGCTTCGGCTCAGGAGCGTGATATGGAAGCTCTGGTGAGCGAGATTAGTACGTTGAGGTTGTGTGTGATCTCACAGGAGCCGTTGGGGTTAGAGGTAGCTAACCAGGCAGATTTGCTGAGTCGTATTCGAGCAGCTCAGGAGTTGGATCCGATGTTGATTGATGCTGCTAGGGTTGCAGGTTCAGAGTATATGGTCTCGGCAAATGGGACGATACTGGTGAACGGACGGGTTTGTGTACCCAAGGATGAGGATCTGAGGCAAGAGATCTTGCGTGAGGCTCATGCGAGCATGTTATCGATTCATCCGGGGGCGACCAAGATGTATCGTGATCTAAAACGGTATTATCACTGGGTCGGGATGAAGAGGGATGTAGCTAATTGGGTTGCAGCGTGCAACGTGTGTCAGCTGGTGAAGGCTGAGCATCAGGTTCCGAGTGGTATGTTGCAGAGTTTGCCTATTCCGGAGTGGAAGTGGGATATGATTACCATGGACTTCGTGACGGGATTACCATGGTCACGGACGTATGATGCGATATGGGTGATTGTGGATCGTCTGACCAAGTCAGCACATTTTCTTGCCATCAAGAATACCGATGGGACGGTGGTGTTGGCTAAGAAGTATGTGCATGAGATAGTGAGGCTGCACGGGGTGCCAGCGAGTATTGTGTCAGACAGGGATCCGAGGTTTACGTCTGAGTTCTGGAGGGCGTTTCAGGCAGAGATGGGCACTAAGGTGCACATGAGCACGGCTTATCATCCTCAGACAGATGGGCAGTCAGAGAGGACTATTCAGACTTTAGAGGACCTGTTGAGGATGTGCGTGCTGGATTATGGTGGTCATTGGGCGGACCATCTGAACCTGGTTGAGTTTGCGTACAACAACTCATACCAGGCGAGTATTGGGATGGCTCCATATGAGGCTCTGTATGGGAGGCCATGTAGGACACCATTGTGCTGGACTCAAGTAGGGGAGAGGAGCATGTTTGGTGCGGATTTTGTTCAGGAGACGACGGAAAAGATCCGTGTCTTGAGACTGAACATGAGAGAGGCTCAGGATCGGCAGAAGAGTTATGCTGATAAGAGACGGAAAGTGCTGGAGTTTGAGCTGGGATATCTGGTGTATCTCAAGGCAGCGATGTTGAGGGGTCCTAACAGATCTATTTCGGAGAATAAGCTAAGTCCAAGGTTTATGGGTCCGTTCCGGGTGGTGGAGCGGTGGTATGGGATAAGTTTAATCCTAAGCAATTGTAGTACTTTAGGTGTCAATCCAAACTCAAGGCTATTTTAATCACTAGGAATACAAATCATATAACTTAATCTAAGTGGATTCAAGGTTGCGGTTTTTGTAATAACAAGTTACAAGCAAAGCAATTAACACAAGTTTTATCTCAATTAAATAAAAGAGAATCCATGGTTTAAGGTAATTGATCCTAGGCAATTTGCTTCAAGTCAAGGTGTTTAAATTTAAACAATCTTAAATTTCTATAAGTCTAGAACACTAATGAAGATCAATCCTCTCCCGAGGTAGAAATCCTTATGCAATCATGAACTAAACATCAATTCCCATTGGTTTTGTTCACTCAAACACACATAAAGTTCAAGTCTATTAACTATCTAGCAATCCTAACATCAAATCCCTTTGGTTATTCAAGCTAGAGCTATACTAAGTTCAATCAAACCTTCAATGAACACTTTCGATGCTATTGAATGTTTAAGGTCTAGATTAAAGTGATCAATTCCAATCTAGCATTAAGAACACTTAGTAAGCATAGAAATCTAAGAATCTAACTATAAAACACCTTAACTCTTCAACTAATCACCCATGGATCATCCTACCCCATGGATTCAATATGAATCTACTCACTAATCATCTTGTTTATACTTAATCCCATGATGGATAGAAGCATAATCAAGAAGATAGAACAAGAACAAGATTGCAGAAAATCAAAGTAAAACAAACTGAAATTTCATAAACTTCTCAAGACAAGGATGAAGAACAATCTTCCAATTCTTCTTACACAAATTCAAAAACAAAGAAAGATTATCAAGAACAAGAAAAATCAAGAAAAAAGAGAAAAAGGAAGAACAAAGAAAGAGCAAGATGATCTAAAAATGAAGTGCAGCCAATAATTGAGTCTCTCCTCCTCTCCAAATGGCCAAAACACGTTTTAATCCAAATATAGTGGGAGTAGGTGGCTGATTTTTCTTGTCTTTGGGCAGTTTTAGTAAGTGGATCGATCGATCCATATGTGGATCGATCGATCCAGTTACTAAAGATATCGATCGATCCAATGGCTTTTTGTGCTTGATCGAGCTGCAGATCCCGCGGAGTTTTTGAAGAAAACATGGATCGATCGATCCGATGGTGGATCGATCGTTCCAGTTACTAAAGATACCGATCGATCGATCCTCTTCGTGCTGGATCGAGCTGCAGATCCCGCGATCATTTTGAAGAATTTTAGCAAACGGATCGATCGATCCGAGGGTGGATCGATCGATCCAGTTGCTAAAAATCTTTATTTGCTTCTTTTGCTCGCCAGACGGACATGTCTTCACTAAATCTTCAATAACTTTCGCAATACAGCTCCAAATGAGTTGAAACCACTTCCATTGGAAAGATAACTCAATTTCCTTTCCGCTCAAAAAATTTCAGATTAATCCGATCAAGGTAAGACCTTCAACAGAGATGATCTTTCAGCCGCTTTGGACTTCTCTTGCATGTGTTTTGCCCATTTGATCAATTCTTCTTGCCACTTTGTCTCCAACTCACTCCAATGTCTCCAAAGTACCTAAAAAGGAACCAAAAATGCACAAAATGCAAAGAAATGTATTCTAGACTCTAAAATGATCCTAAATATGAAATGAGACTCAAAATGATGAAAAATATGCAAAAATGTAAGTCTAATGACTACAAAAGCTAAAGAAAATTTATACTAAATATGCTAAAATATGAATGCATCAACTCCCCCGGACTTGCCTTTTGCTCGCCCTCGAGCAAACAAAGAGAACAAACCGGTGAAGAGGTTCGAAATGGAGAACTCAATTCCAAGAGATTGTTTTCCAAAGATCAAGTTGCCAATGCAAGATAATACATCTCAATGCTACAAATAAACCAATCTACTCAATCAAACTTCTCATTCTCATCGCAACTTCAATGTTTTGCCTCTAAATTCAATGTCAAGTGATCAAATGTATCTTATCTACCAACTCCTTATGTTCATTAAGATTCAAAACCGTGTAGTCTTGCAAATGAGAATTCGATCTAAACCAATCGACGGCTTGGTAAGAGAATAAGTTCAATGTGAAGTGAAGTGGTGTTTTAAAACATTTTAGTGACTTCTCTCAACATATGGCACAAGTCAACACACAAAAGCAATGGAGAAGGGAAACAATTGATGCATACAAGATGTTTTCTTCCATTCTACCCACCCAATACTCTTTGTGTTTCACTCAAAGTCACTCTTGTTCTCCACACCAATTACTTCATTTTTCTTTCTTTAAATTCAAAAATTGAACCTAGAGAGATCTTCCTTTTACTTAGACAGCTACTCTTGCTTCACTTATCTTTACTCCCTTATACTCTTGCTTCACTTATTTTTTTTTTTAGGAGCTTCTTTACTTATATATTTAGCTTAAGAGTATTGTTTCCTTTTGTTTTCTCTCCCTAGATATCTGATTTTCTTTCTCTAAACCGTTTCGCTTTCACTTCTTTCCTTTTCATCTCTCCAACTTCTCACATAAGCTCACACCCTTACTCACCCTCACCAATTCCCAAAACCGTAATATAAAACAATGAGACTCCAAAATTCTTTCAACCCACCTAGACTAGCCAATGAGACTACTCATAATGGAACAAAAGAACTTGTCGTTTCCATCTCTAAAGATTTTATGCATGAGGTGCAAATAGAAAAAGGCCTCACTCAACAAATTAACGGTGGTTTCAAAGAAAAGCTAGGTGTAATCAAGGTGTGGTACCATCCTCATTCAAATCATGTACTTGAATCGGGATGACCATTCAAACCATTAGAGAGTGGTAAAAGGGATTAAAAATGGTTGAATGTGTATAAGTGAATCATGGTTAAGGTCTAAAACTCATAAGCAAGAGAATTAAAATTCAATTTATGGTCTAATAAGGTGGAGTTGGTTTCAATTCAAACAAGTAATCAACAAGACTTAGAGAATTCTAGAGCGAAGAGATCAAAGATATGGAGAAGCATGCTTTTCGCGGTTTATGAAGTCTAAAAGAGCATTATCGAGACATTCACAAAGAGAGCTATGTACTAAAAATTTCTACAAGGTATTCCAATCATTATTCTCCATATGAATGATGCAACTAAATGAAAAGAAAAATCTTTTTGTATTTTTCGAAATTTTTCAAATTTTTATGGTTTTTGAAGGTTTTATCATTTACAATGCAATGCATGAGACTCAAAGATAAAAACAAAACAATTAAAAGGTTCATTAGCAAATAATGTCCCTCCCCCGGACTTACTTCTCACCGTCTCGGTGAGAAAGTAAAATCAAAGAGAAAGACATTACGCAAGAGAATGTAAAATAAGTGAATAAAAATGGTATGTACAAAGGAAAAATGGTGGTACCTTGGCGAGAAAGAGAGAGTAAGGATGGTGTGATTGCTGGTTGGAGAGTGCTTGTTGACCATTATTCATGCTTGTTTAGTGTCACTAGCTTGATGGTTGCATCATCTTATTGGCGCTTCCCGTGCATGTTTCTTTCACTTCCAGTTGTTCCTTCTGAAATGACATATAACGTGCAGACAAATCAAACAACAACTACTCATAGATGATAGATAAAACACACACATATATATATATACATATATACAAGGATAGACATGGGACTTCCTCCCAAGTGAGCTTGTTTTAAGTCTCTAGCTTGACTTCCATTTCTTTTTTGGACTAGGCTGGTGTAGGATCGTAGAGTGGAACCGAGGTTCCTTCTTCCGTAGGTATGGCTGCCATGTACAGCTTAACTCTTTGCCCATTGACCGTGAAATCTCCACCATCTTTGTTCCAAAGCACAATTGCTCCATATGGTTTTACTTCCTTGATTTTGAAAGGACCTGACCACCTTGATTTTAGTTTCCCGGGGAACAATTTCAACCGAGAGTTAAAGAGCAGCACTTGATCACCAACATTGAACTCTCTCTTCAAGATCATCTTGTCATGAAAGGCTTTTGTCTTTTCTTTGTAAATCCTTGAGTTCTCAAAAGCATCAAGTCTAATTTCATCAAGCTCATGAAGTTGGAGAAATCGCTTCTCCTTGGCACTCTTGATGTCAAAATTAAGCAGCTTTACAGCCCACAATGCTTTGTACTCAAGCTCCACTGGTAAGTGGCAAGCCTTCCCATAGACAAGATTAAAGGGAGTGGTTCCCAAAGGTGTCTTGTAAGCAGTCCTATAAGCCCATAGTGCATCATCAAGCTTCGTGGACCAATCCTTCCTTGTTGTTCCCACAGTCTTTTCCAAAATTGACTTGATCTCCCGGTTGGAAATCTCAACTTGACCACTTGTTTGGGGATGGTAAGGAGTTGCTACCTTGTGCTTGACACCATTTTTCTTGAGAAGATTCTCAAAGAGTTTGTTGATGAAGTGAAGTCCTCCATCACTTATCACAACTCTAGGAACTCCAAACCTTGGAAAGATGATACTCTTGAACATTTGTTGAACCACTTTAGCATCATTGGTTTGACTAGCTTTGGCTTCCACCCATTTCGAGACATAGTCTACAGCAACAAGGATGTATTTATTACCAAAGGATGATGGGAATGGTCCCATGAAGTCAATGCCCCACACATCAAACACTTCCACTTCTAGTATAGGATTTTGAGGCATTTCATTTCGCTTGGTGATGTTTCCTCTCCTTTGGCATGAGTCACACCTTGAGATAAAGTCTTGTGTGTCTTTGAACATATGAGACCACCAAAATCCTGCTTGTAGTACCTTTGTAACAGTTTTGAAAGTAGCAAAGTGACCTCCATAAGTTGATCCATGACAGTGTGTAAGGATCCCTTCCACCTCTTCTTCAGCTACTACTCTCCTATAGATTTGATCTTTGCTAAGAGTGTAAAGGTAGGGTTCATCCCAGTAGTATCTCTTCACGTCCTTGAAGAACTTCTTCCTTGCATACCCTACTAGGTTTAGCGGTTCCCTTCCACATGCTAAATAGTTCACCAAGTCAGCATACCATGGGCCTGTCTCATCGATCGTTTTCACTTCTTCAAGCATTCTACCGGTTTCACAAACCGTCATCACTGCACGAATGGCCTTGATTTGCTCTTCAGGAAGTCCTTCATCAATTGGAAACCCACACTCCACTCTTAATCTGGAAAGGTGATCAGCAACACCATTCTCAACTCCGGGCTTGTCTTTGATCTCAAGATCAAATTCTTGTAACAGTAAAATCCATCTCAATAGCCTCGGTTTGGCATCTTTCTTGGCTAGCAAGTGTCTCAATGCGGCATGGTCAGTGTAGACAATGACCTTCGACCCAACCAAGTAGCTTTGAAACTTCTCGATTGCAAACACAACGGCTAGAAGCTCCTTCTCAGTTGTTGCATAGTTTGCTTGTGCACTGTCAAGCGTTCTACTAGCATAGTAGATCACATGTGTCCTCTTTTCTTTTTTCTGTCCCAAAACAGCTCCTACAGCATAGTCACTAGCATCACACATGATCTCAAATGGTAAGTTCCAATCTGGTGGCTGAACAATTGGGGCACTAATTAGCTCATTCTTCAGCTTCTTGAAAGCTTGAAGGCATTCTTCATAAATGGCCAAGTTCGTCTGGATCAGCTCGGAGACGGACTCCTTGGATATTTTGTCTATTGTCGTCAACTCCATGGATACCTTCGGGGTGATCTTGATTTCGTTCCATCTCAAGCCCCAATCGATGCAAGTGTGCTTGCTTTTCGTTTTCTCTTCTCGTTCTTCCCAACGCTCGTTCGAAGCTTGTGATGTTGTCAACTCTTGGAACAAGGTTTGTTGGTCCTTTACTCCTCAAGTTCATACAACTATCATCCAAAGAGAGATGAAGATAGAGAATGAGTAACTTACTAAACGAAAATAAAACTTAGTCTCAAGTAATGACCAAATCCTAATGTCAAAATCAGCCTTGAGAATGGCAACGGCGCCAAACTTGATATGGATAAGTTTAATCCTAAGCAATTGTAGTACTTTAGGTGTCAATCCAAACTCAAGGCTATTTTAATCACTGGGAATACAAATCATATAACTTAATCTAAGTGGATTCAAGGTTGCGGTTTTTGTAATAACAAGTTACAAGCAAAACAATTAACACAAGTTTTATCTCAATTAAATAAAAGAGAATCCATGGTTTAAGGTAATTGATCCTAGGCAATTTGCTTCAAGTCAAGGTGTTTAAATTCAAACAATCTTAAATTTCTATAAGTCTAGAACACTAATGAAGATCAATCCTCTCCCGAGGTAGAAATCCTTATGCAATCATGAACTAAACATCAATTCCCATTGGTTTTGTTCACTCAAACACACATAAAGTTCAAGTCTATTAACTATCTAGCAATCCTAACATCAAATCCCTTTGGTTATTCAAGCTAGAGCTATACTAAGTTCAATCAAACCTTCAATGAACACTTTCGATGCTATTGAATGTTTAAGGTCTAGATTAAAGTGATCAATTCCAATCTAGCATTAAGAACACTTAGTAAGCATAGAAATCTAAGAATCTAACTATAAAACACCTTAACTCTTCAACTAATCACCCATGGATCATCCTACCCCATGGATTCAATATGAATCTACTCACTAATCATCTTGTTTATACTTAATCCCATGATGGATAGAAGCATAATCAAGAAGATAGAACAAGAACAAGATTGCAGAAAATCAAAGTAAAACAAACTGAAATTTCATAAACTTCTCAAGACAAGGATGAAGAACAATCTTCCAATTCTTCTTACACAAATTCAAAAACAAAGAAAGATTATCAAGAACAAGAAAAATCAAGAAAAAAGAGAAAAAGGAAGAACAAAGAAAGAGCAAGATGATCTAAAAATGAAGTGCAGCCAATAATTGAGTCTCTCCTCCTCTCCAAATGGCCAAAACACGTTTTAATCCAAATATAGTGGGAGTAGGTGGCTGATTTTTCTTGTCTTTGGGCAGTTTTAGTAAGTGGATCGATCGATCCATATGTGGATCGATCGATCCAGTTACTAAAGATATCGATCGATCCAATGGCTTTTTGTGCTTGATCGAGCTGCAGATCCCGCGGAGTTTTTGAAGAAAACATGGATCGATCGATCCGATGGTGGATCGATCGTTCCAGTTACTAAAGATACCGATCGATCGATCCTCTTCGTGCTGGATCGAGCTGCAGATCCCGCGATCATTTTGAAGAATTTTATCAAACGGATCGATCGATCCGAGGGTGGATCGATCGATCCAGTTGCTAAAAATCTTTATTTGCTTCTTTTGCTCGCCAGACGGACATGTCTTCACTAAATCTTCAATAACTTTCGCAATACAGCTCCAAATGAGTTGAAACCACTTCCATTGGAAAGATAACTCAATTTCCTTTCCGCTCAAAACATTTCAGATTAATCCGATCAAGGTAAGACCTTCAACAGAGATGATCTTTCAGCCGCTTCGGACTTCTCCTGCATGTGTTTTGCCCATTTGATCAATTCTTCTAGCCACTTTGTCTCCAACTCACTCCAATGTCTCCAAAGTACCTAAAAAGGAACCAAAAATGCACAAAATGCAAAGAAATGTATTCTAGACTCTAAAATGATCCTAAATATGAAATGAGACTCAAAATGATGAAAAATATGCAAAAATGTAAGTCTAATGACTACAAAAGCTAAAGAAAATATATACAAATATGCTAAAATATGAATGCATCAAGCGGGTTGGACCAGTGGCTTATCGGTTGGAGTTATCTCAGAGTATGAGAGCGTTTCATAAGGTATTTCATGTATCGATGCTGCGGAAGTGTCTACATGAGTCTGAGGAGATGTTGGCTAGGATTCCGGAGGATCTTTAGCCCAACATGACGTTGGCGGCGAGACCTGTGAGGATTCTCGAGAGGAGAGTCAAGGTTCTGCGCCAGAAGAGGATACCATTGGTGAGAGTCGTGTGGGACTGTGATGGTATTGAGGAGGAGACTTGGGAACCAGAGGCAAGTATGAAGGCAAAGTTCTCGAAGTGGTTCGAGAAGCAAACGGAGGCTTGAGTGTTTTCTGGTTTTCAGTGGTTGTTTTAGCTTGTGGCTATGAGTTGTATGTATTTTCGTTTGGTTTGTAACGATATACATTGTTGAGATTTAATAAGATGGAGTTCCTTATTATCTTGGGTTATAAGACGGATGTTCTTATGGTATGACTGGGAGGTCATGGGTTTGATGACTGGGTTAGGTCATGTATGTGATGACGGGGAGGTCATTTGAGGGGCTAGGATAGAAGCTCTATGGGAGTTAGGGCTTGTCTAGGTATCTAGGGATGGGGGTCCTAAGGGGTTAGGACGGGTAGATCCCTAGATGGCGCTGGAAAATAGAGGTTTTATGTGAGTTAGAACCTGTCTATTTTCTAGGGGGAGTCTGGAACAGAAGTCTTATGTGAGTTAGGACTGTCTTTTCCAGGGACTCTGATGGAAACACCCTGGCAATTGGGTTGTTTCAGATGACCTGGGGATTGGTCATGAGGGATATTCCGGGTTAGGGAATATCGGGGTAGGAAACACCCTGCGATTGGGTTGTTTCAGGTGACCTGGGGATTGGTCATGAGTGATATTCCGGGTTAGGGAATATCAGGATGGGAACCACGGAAGTAAATCGGTCGACAGGTGCTTATGATGCACGTTATAGTGTTACTGCTCCGGGGGATGGTGATATTCTCCTGCATATACTTTGAGGGATTGCGATTTCTCCAGAGGATGTGTGATTCCTCTGCAGCCGAGAGCTGATGGACTGTGTGTCCTGAAGCGGAGGGGCTGGGGCATACCGAGAGCCGGTATGGTATACATCGAGAGCTCGATGGGTGACGACCCTGCGAGTGGGAGTGGTGTATAGAGATATGAGTTTGAGCAATAGTACCTGTAGTGTGATTATAAGTATGAGATTGGATGAACTTCAATGATCGGGAATGATCTCAGGTGGTTTGTGGATGTCTAATGTAGGGTTTTTACTCGAGTTTGGAACCTTAGTTCAGACGACCCTGGTAAACATATGTAGCCTCTTTGGTCGTACATGTTCTTGTATGATTGTTGTGCGACCAATTGATCCAAGGTTTGGGTCTACGGTGGGTCGGGCATGTTCTTGTTTGATTGTTGCGCGATCTATCGGACAACCCTGATCCGGATCAGCGAGTGCTGCATCGTGGATGTTTCCTGGGGGAATTTGGGCGGGTTATGGATGAGAGTGTCAACCTTAGTAAGACGGGGTTAGGTGATTGAGATCGGGTGGTGATCTCTGATCTTGGACTGACTGGTTTGGTCAGGATTGTGTCAATAGATATGGTGCAATGAGGCTAGTGTGAGCCTTGTAGAACTCGGGGATCAGGTGTAATCGCGAGTGGTGCTGGCTGAGGGCCAAGGGTTTTGTGTTGTGTACGTCGAGTCTAGGGTTATTATTGGAGTCTGGAATTCGGGTCGGACAACCTCGGTAGCATATGTTACGCCGATGATCGTACATGTTCTTGTTTGATTGTTGTACGATCATTTGGTCTAGTGCGGGGTCAACGGTTGATCGGACATGTTCTTGTTTGATTGTTGGACGGTCAATCGGGCAGCTCTAATCCGGATCATGGGGCGTGTATCGTGGGTGCTCCGGGAAAATCTGGGCGAATTTTTGGGCGAGAGTGTAGCCTTAGCAGGACGGGATAGGGGATTCGAGTGTTATCTCGAAGGTTGATGGCCGCGTTTGGGTCAGGTAGTGCAAACCATAGTGAGACGGTGTTGCGTGATTCGAGGTCGAATCCGTTTTAGTGGGGGAAAATTGTAACGCCCGTGATCCAAAAAGTAATTTTTGGATGGGTGTCGATCGACACAAGGTTTGTGTGTCGATCGACTCGGTTGTTTTGACTCAAGAGGAGTCGAGCAGCGAGCGCTGTGTCGATCGACACAGTTGGGGTGTGTCGATCGACACGGGTTTTCGATTGCCGTCAGCTTGACGTATTGATTGGTCATGTGTCGATCGACACAAGTTGGGTGTGTCGATCGACAGAGTGTCGGCAGACGGGCTATTTAAGTCGAAAATCGGATTTTCTGGACAGAAAAACCGATTTTTGAGAAAGAAAGTGAGAGGATTGAGAGGAGAGGTTGTTGGTGTTGTTTCCTTCGTGTTCCTCAATCTTATTAGGCTTGTGGGAGGGTCGTACGGTGAAGGATTTCGGATTTGTTCTTCGTGTTCTTCGTCGGATTCTTATCCTCTTCTATCCGAATTCGAGGTGAGTGCGTGACCATAGGCTTATCTGGGTAAAGGAATTGATAGGATGTGATTGTGTGTTGTTTGGATCGATTCTTGTATGGATTTTTGGTGGATTTTTGTGCAGAAAATCGGTTTGATGAGTTTCTGGGTTGGTGTGTCGATCGACACAGATGCTGTGTGTCGATCGACACGGTTTTGATAGTGTTGTGTTGATCGACACGGGGAGGTTATGTCGATCGACACGGGTTTGATGTGTGTCGATCGACACAAGGAGGTGTGTCGATCGACACGGGTTTTTGATTACCGTCAGTTTGACATATTGAACGTGTTGTTCTCGTTTGGTTGTTGTGTGATGCATTATTGTTTGTTCATCCTGATATTGTATCTTTTGCTTATGCCTGTGTGTATAGTATGTAGATGGGATGACAGTCTCACTGGGTATTTATGATAATACTCACGCATCTCTTATAACCATGTGATGCAGGTAAAGACAGTCAGTGATCGTGGAATCATGGCCGGGACGAGGGGAATGATCTAGTGGCTCGTTTTCGTGTAATAAGTTAGAATTGCTAGGGTGTTAGCAATTGCAGAACTATGTGTATTACCGAATTGAACTAGAATTAATAAGTATGGGCTTGTTGAACGATAATTGTATTTGCTTGTTTGAATCATTGTTTCCGCGCTGTTTGTTTATTGGACCGTTGAGGATCATTATTTATGATAATAGTGATCCGGGTTGAAATTTTTTTTATTTGACGGGTTGGGTCGTCACAGAGCCGATAATACTTTAACCATTATCTTTTTTTATATCCACCAAAAACTAAAATTCTCAATTAAATATGTTATTGTGAATTTTTAACGGTTTCAAAAATATATATTTATTCATTAAACATAACAATATACTATAAAAAAACATATAAAACTTTAGATAGGTAACTACTATTTTAAACTAAAAAGTCATAAAAATTAAGTCACAAAAATTTTTAATAAAAAGAATCGTTATATTAACCAAAAAAATGGTTTGATAAAATATGTTAGTGATTTTAAGAGTTTTAATGTTGTTAAAATGCTAAAGTTATCAATCATCTCGTAAATAAAGACTCTCGGTAGAAAACCTTACTCCACCACAAATTGTGAATAAAAAAACATAATAATTCACCAATGAATCGATGTAAAAGATAAAAAATCACTAATTAATTTTCTCACACCATTTCTTGGGTTAATTTAACGATTCTTTTTATTGAAACCTTTTATGATTTTTTGTTTTAACATAGTAGTTACATATCTAAAATTTTAAATGTTTTTTATAGTATAATGTTGTGTTTAATAAATAAATATATTTTTTTAAACCGTTAAAAGTTCACAATAACACATTTACTTTGGAACTATTATTTTTGATGAATATAAAAAAAAGAAAAAAATAATGGTGAAAGTATTATTGACTTCTGACACCCTTCTTTTCTTTTGGTTAATGTAGCGAATCTTTTTATTGAGACATTTACAAAAATGCCGCATTTTGTGTCTACATTTGCAAAAATGACACTTTTGGTGTCCATTTGCAAAAATACCACTAATTATGATTTTTTAGAATCTAAATCTTAAAATTCTAAATCCTAAAAAATATTTTGACCCTTAAAACCTCTTAAACCCTGAAAACTAAACCCTAATACAAGATAGGTAACCTAAACATAAATGATATAATGAATAAACAATTTTTAAAAAGTGGCATTTTTGTAAAGATTGTAAAAAGGTGACATTTTTGTAAAGTGGTACTTAAAAAATGGTATTTTTTGAAATTTCTCTTTTATTAAACCATACGATGTAATTTTTATTAATGATAAATCTATTTATTAATATTTTCAGATATAACATTGTATATGTCTAACAATTTGCTCCAAATGTTTAATCTTCTAATCTAGATAATTATTTATTACAACAACAATTTTTTGTAATATTAAATATAAAAATAATTAATAAGCTAAAATTATTGAATATTTTATCATGTTAGTTTTTAAATCCACGCAACGCGTGGACAATCTCTAGTTTATATTATATAGTATGGTTGGTTTGTTTTTAATTAGATATTAAAAAATATAAAAAGATAAAACAAAAATTAAAATATATTTGGTTTTTAAACTTCACGATTTTATCTAAAAAAATCTTATAAATTGAGACAAAGAGAGTGACCACAGTGAGTTAAAACAAGTAAAAAAAGAGAGTATTAGAAGAGCTGGGTTTAAGATAACAATAATATGTCCTGTTCTTTTCTTTCTAAACAAATTTCCTCTATCTTGGATATACCCTAAAGAGAATTGCTTGAGGGTTTGGCCTATGTTGCTTCCGTTTCTATCTGGGTTTTTAGGTTGCTATGAGAAAGTTTCAATGAATTGGATTGAGATCAAACAGCTAGATCAGAAACGAGTGAGATTACTGTCTTTGTTTCTAACCACTGTATTGAGTGAGAATTATAGCGAAGATAAGTTTACGAGCTCGAAGAAGGAGTTTTTGGTTAGGTTTCTGTGCACCATTGTTCTTGAGCTTTTCTACTTCCCTGAGTTTTCTCTTTGGGTGGATTTCTCTTTGTTGTGTGGTTTGTTGCTTTATGTTGCTGTTATAGAATTGGACCCTGTGAATTCAGATAATCAAGATATCGGGATGGAGTCACCTGAGTCGTTTTCCACCATGTTTATGAAGCCTATCCGCCACATTTTGAGCGAGAAGAAATCCAGAAGTATTGCGCTGTTTCTTCTGATCAACACGGCGTATATGGTTGTAGAGATCGTGGCTGGATTTATGAGTAATAGTCTTGGACTTATATCGGATGCTTGTCATATGTTGTTTGATTGTGCTGCTTTGGCAATTGGGTTGTATGCGTCGTATATCTCCCGTCTTCCTGCAAACCATCAGTTCAACTATGGCCGAGGTAGATTTGAGGTGCTTTCGGGTTATGTTAACGCAGTGTTCCTCGTTCTTGTTGGAGCTTTGATTGTGCTTGAGTCAACTCAGAGAATCTTGGATCCTCAGGAGATTTCTACAAACAGTCTTTTGGTTGTTTCGGTTGGAGGGCTTCTCGTGAATGTTGTTGGGTTGATCTTTTTCCATGAGGAGCATCGTCATGCTCATGGTGGATCTGGTTGCACACATTCTCACACACACCAGTCCCATAGCCATAAACATGAGGAGGAGCATCATCAGCATGATTATCATCATCAACATCATTCAAATAGTCATACACATGAGGAGCATCATCAATGCAACCACGACCATGACCATGACCATCATCATATATCCCACAACCATAAACACGAGGAGCATCATGAAGGCAATGTCAGTCACGGGTGAAGAATAAAGCCCAATGCGTTTGGGCCTGCGATTCAGATTGAGATCACATTCTTTGAAGTTGTCGTTTAGGAATAAGTCTTCCTCTTTTACAGGAGACAGAATAGCTCTTTAAGTTTAAAGGTTATGCAGCGTAGATTTCGATTTTTTAGTTGTAAGGTCTTTATATACGACCAAATCAAGTACTTTAATGACATCATTTTTTCCAGTTCATTGTCTCTTGGAATGCTCTGTTTTCTGAAGTTTAATACTCTGTTTTTCGTTAACTTACTGAGAAAGACAACAAGTGGTATCAGAGCTTGATACTAATCTGAGAGAAAAGATGAGTGACAAAGACGCGATGATCATACCAAAATTTGATGGTGACTACGAGCATTGGGCAATGCTCATGGAGAATTTACTCCGGTCAAAGGAGTGGTGGAGTTTGATCGAAACCGGAATTCCAAGCCAAGAGAGAGGCACGGTTCTGTCAGGGGCACAGCGAACCGAGTTGCTGGAGAGGATAGCAGAGAAGACGGTCGTAGATCACAAAGTGAAGAATTACTTGTTCGCATCGATAGACAAAACAATTCTGAAGACAATCATGAAGAAAGAAACATCAAAGGATCTATGGGATTCTATGAAAAAGAAATACCAGGGGAATGAGAGAGTGAAGAGTGCTCAACTGCAGCGGTTGAGAAGGAACTTCGAAATCCTTGAGATGAGAAGAGGAGAGAAGGTAGAGGAGTATGTATCAAGGGTGATGGAGATCACTAACGATATGAGAAACCTTGGAGAGGAGATGCCAGATTTCAAGGTGGTAGAGAAAATTTTGAGAACTCTCACAGAAAAGTTCACACATGTTGTGTGTGCAATAGAGGAAGCTAATGATGTGAAGAGCCTGACTGTGGACGGACTGCAGAGCTCATTGACAGTACATGAACTAAACCTTACCAAAGACGATGTGGAGGAAAAGGCCCTGAAGGTTGAGTATCAATACTGGAAGCCAATGGGAGGCAGAGGCAGAGGAGGTGGTAACTTCACTAGAGGAAGAGGGAGAGGAGGTTACCAAGGAAGAGGACGTGGTACTGTGAACAAAAACACAGTGGAGTGCTTCAAATGCCACAAGATGGGGCACTATAAGTCGGAATGTCCAGACTGGGACAAGGAAGCCAATTACGTCGAAATGGAGGAAGATGTGCTTCTGATGGCACGCATTGAGGAAGTAAACACTGAGGATGAACAAGTGTGGTTCTTAGATTCCGGGTGCAGCAATCATATGTGCGGCACAAGAGAGTGGTTCATTGAGCTTGACACGTCCTTTAAGAGAAATGTGAGATTGGGAGATGATCGGAGAATGTCCGTAGATGGAAGAGGAAAGCTGAGACTTGAGATCAATGGAAGGGCTCAAGTGATCTCTGATGTTTACTTTGTGTCGGGGCTAAAGAACAACCTCTTGAGTGTGGGACAGCTGCAAGAGAAAGGGTTGAGAGTTATTATCGAAGATGGAGTGTGTGAGGTATGGCACAAAGCGGAGAGGAGAATGATAATGCACTCAACAATGTCAAAGAATCGGATGTTCATACTTCCTGCTATTATCAGAAAATCAAAGGAAGAAGAGGAAGGTAGATGTCTACAAGTGATGGAGAAGAAGAATGATTTATGGCACAGAAGATATGGACATCTCAACAACCAAGGTTTGAGATTGCTGGCACAAAAGAACATGGTGATTGGAATGCCAAAAATGAGTCAAGAAGCAGAAGAAGTCGTTTGTGATATTTGCATGAGAGGAAAGCAGAACCGAGAGAGTATCCCAAAGAAGAGTATGTGGAAATCAACTCGGGTTCTACAACTTGTTCACACGGACATATGTGGGCCGATTTCTCCGACATCGGAAAGCGGAAAAAGATACATCATCAATTTTATAGATGATTACAGTCGAAGGTGCTGGACCTATTTATTATCAGAAAAATCAGAAGCGTTTAGTGTCTTCAAGGATTTTAAAGCAGCAGTTGAGAGAGAAACAGGGCAGTTACTGGTGTGCCTACGTTCAGACAGAGGAGGAGAGTATAATTCTAAGGAGTTTGAAGATTATTGCAGAGAGTATGGAATCAAAAGACAACTCACAGCAGCATATACGCCACATCAAAACGGAATCGCAGAGAGAAAGAACCGAAGCATCATGAACATGACGCGATGTATGTTGCTTGAGATGTCTGTACCAAGAAAATTCTGGCCAGAAGCGGTAGGGTATGCTGTATACATACTGAATCGAAGTCCATCAAAGGTCCTAGACGATGTAACACCAGAAGAAAGGTGGAGCAACCAGAAACCATCTGTTGAACATCTGAGAATTTTTGGAAGCATCGCATATGCACTCGTGCCGTACCAGAGACGAATTAAGCTTGATGAGAAAAGCACTAGGTGTGTGATGTTCGGTGTTAGCAGAAACTCTAAGGCATATCGACTCTACGATCCGGAGACGAAGAAGATAATAATCAGTAGAGATGTTCACTTCGACGAGAGCAAAGGCTGGGAATGGGAAGAAAAACATATAGAGAATGAACTTGCTTGGAGCGATTCTCATACTGAAGTTGCAGAAGAAGAAAATGCAGAAATCAATCATGAAGCTGAGCAAATTCCAGAAGAAAATCCGGAGGAATCGGTGGTAGAAGAAGAAGAAAACGCAAGAGAGATTCAACATACAGATACGCAACAAAAATCTGTGATGGAAGTAGTCGGGAGAACGAGACAGAAACCTGTATGGATGAAGGATTATGTTACGGGAAAAGCAAGTTTTCTTGTGACTGAAGAAGAAGAAGAAATATTCGCAATGGTTATCGCTTCAGAAGACCCTGATTATTTTGAGGAAGCAATGCAACAAGAAATATGGAGGAAGGCAATGGAGGCTGAGATCTCGTCAATTGAAGAAAACAACACTTGGGAATTGGTCGACTTACCTGAGGGAGCCAAAGTAATTGGAGTAAAGTGGATTTTCAAGACAAAACTCAATGAATGTGGAGAAATCGACAAATTCAAGGCAAGGTTGGTCGCGAAAGGCTATCATCAAAAACAAGGAGTAGATTTTCATGAAGTCTTCGCACCGGTAGCGAGATGGGATACGATCAGAGTGATTCTCGCCTTAGCAGCAAAGAGAGCTTGGAAAATCTTTCAACTCGACGTTAAAAGTGCTTTCTTACATGGAGAACTAAGAGAAGATGTCTTTGTGGAACAACCAAAGGGCTTTGAGGTTGAAGAAGAATCAAGCAAAGTCTATAAACTAAAGAAGGCGCTCTACGGATTGAAACAAGCTCCGAGAGCTTGGTATAGCCGAATTGAAGGATATTTTGTGAAAGAAGGGTTCCAAAAATGCTACTGCGAGCATACCTTGTTCGTGAAGAAGGAAGAAGGTAACATCATGATAGTAAGTCTCTATGTTGATGATCTCATTTACACTGGAAATTCAGTATCTATGATTGAAGGGTTCAAGAATTCGATGATGAAAGAGTTTTCAATGACGGATTTGGGAGCAATTAAGTATTTTTTGGGTGTTGAAGTTGTGCAAGACGAGCGAGGTATCTTCATAACTCAGAGAAAGTATGCAGAGGAAACTCTTATAAAATATGGAATGGAAGACTGCAACTCTGTCAAAAATCCCATTGTGTCTGGCCACAAACTGACAAAAGCAGGAGCCGGAGATCCCATCGATTCAACCGAATTCAAACAACTTGTTGGGAGTCTCAGGTACTTAACCGCCACAAGACCAGACCTTATGTACTCAGTGAATTTGGTTAGCAGGTACATGGAGAGTCCAAACGAACAACATATGTTGGCTGCGAAGAGAATTTTGAGATATGTTCAGGGAACTCGAGAACTTGGCATTCGATATCAGCGTGAAGGAGAGCAGAAATTGGTTGGATTTGTTGACAGTGACTATGCTGGGGACGTTGACGATAGGAAAAGTACGTCTGGATATGTATTCTTGTTGGGAGGAGGAGCTGTTTCATGGGCGTCAAAGAAGCAACCTATAGTAACACTATCCACGACGGAAGCTGAGTTCGTGTCGGCGGCTCACGGTGCTTGTCAAGGTGTCTGGCTCAGAAATGTGTGTGAAGAGATGGGATTGAGTCAAGAAGAAGGCACAGTTGTGTTTTGCGACAATAGCTCCACTATTAAGTTATCAAAAAACCCAGTGCTACATGGAAGAAGCAAGCACATACACGTGCGGTATCACTTTCTGCGAGAATTGGTAAATGAAGGAACCATCCAACTTGACTACTGTGCTACACACGATCAGATTGCAGATGTCATGACTAAGGCTGTGAAACTTGAGGTTTACGAGAAGATGCGAAGGAGAATGGGAGTGTGCAGCAAGGAGGATTAAACTGGAAAGAAGCTGATCCAGTTTAAGGGAGGGAATGAAGAATAAAGCCCAATGCGTTTGGGCCTGCGATTCAGATTGAGATCACATTCTTTGAAGTTGTCGTTTAGGAATAAGTCTTCCTCTTTTACAGGAGACAGAATAGCTCTTTAAGTTTAAAGGTTATGCAGCGTAGATTTCGATTTTTTAGTTGTAAGGTCTTTATATACGACCAAATCAAGTACTTTAATGACATCATTTTTTCCAGTTCATTGTCTCTTGGAATGCTCTGTTTTCTGAAGTTTAATACTCTGTTTTTCGTTAACTTACTGAGAAAGACAACAACGGGCACGACCATGACCATCATCATTCTGATCAGAAATCTGTAAAAAGCGCAAACAAGGAGCATCGCCACATTGATCAGCGGATTCAGACAAAACGGATACTAAGTTGCAAGTCTCTCGTTTGTTAGAAGATGCAGGAGTAAAGGATTTGACTTTGCAGGTGGAATCTGTTAAGTCATAGCAATTAAAATAGTCTTGTGAGTTGTCACTGAACACACAAACATATGATACTTTTTTCAATGCTTTTAGATTATCTGTTGATTCAAGTTTTCCGAGTTTTCATTAAAGATATATATGGGAATATGGCTGTGCATACATATATGAACGACATTCTAAACCGGAAACGTAAGGTTTTAATTTCAAAACTCAAAAAGAAATCACTACAAATGCATCTGTTTTGCAGTTATATTCATATTCAAAAAATAAAATCATAGCAGGGATTCCGACGCATAAACAGCTTCACTCTCTCGGATCAGGTAATTGCTTGTTATCCTTTTTGTTCTGGCAGTTTGTTGTTATTGAAATCTCGAGTTGTCGGAATGAAAATAACTGTTAGGAGTGGTGTAGAGAGATGATGGTAGAGTAGATTTCTGAAGTAGACTGCTCTCACCAAATTGAACACCACAGCTTGTAGACATATCTTGTGGCAAGCTAGTGTTACTGACCATATAACTGTAAGGGTCCTAAAAATCAGAACATAACTGATATGGATGTCGAGAGTTGCTGGTGGTACTATCACTCATAAACGTGTTCTGATCATCATAACCATAAAGCTCATGCTGCATCAACTGATTTAACTCAGTGATCTTGTGTGTTTAAGATGCAAGGATGTTGAAAGTTGTTACTGTTGATGTTACTCAAACACATGTTCTGATCATAACCATAAAGGTCCTCCTTCTGCATCAACTGATTCGTCAAGCCAGATACTTGTGCCGTTGGTAACGCTGAGTAATCCTGTGTGTTTGAAACACAAAGATGTTGAAAGTTGTTGTTTTGATCAAAACCATTAAGCTCTTGATCCATCAAGTGATTCTTCAACCCCGATTCGTGTACTGCAGAGTAATTGGTGAATTGAGTGGACGCAGATTGGTGAAAGTTTGATGCTACAGAGAGAGGTATTTGAGAGAGAGTAGCATCTCCATGGTTATACATAAATAGCGAGAACTGGCTAGGGTTTAAGGATTGAGTCTCTGGATGTTCTTGAAGATTCAGAGACATTGGAGGAGTTAAACCCTGATGATCCAGTTTTGTCTCCTGTTTCTGATGATCCAAGTTTGTCTCTTTCTGTTTCTGTGCTTCAACAAAACGAAGCCTATCTTGTAGTGTAGAGTAAGCAAGTTCTAAAGACTGAACCAGTTGGGAGATTTGGTCGGGAGAGTAATGGTCACAGATTGGATACTTTAAGATTGAGGCTTTTCTTACGTCTCTTGGCTTCGTCTAATTGAATATATTTCAAAGCCATGTCTTTGACTTTCTCTCTGTCTTGAGGCCATGTTTTGAGCTCTCCGTCTGGACCGTAATGAATGACGCAGACTTCGATATCACAGAGAGTGGAAAGCTCGAAAGCTTTCTTGAAAAGGGTCTCACACCTTTTGATCAAACCTGTTGCAGAGAGTGAATAAGAAGAAGAAGACGACGAAGTGGAACAAGAGGAAGAAGAACGCATTGTGAGTTTTTTCTCTCGTTCTCGTACGCAAAGAAGAAAGCACGAACAAGAAATTGATTGAGAGCAAGAGATAGATAGTGTGAATATTTATAGATTTTTATTTTATTTCTTGGTCCCAAAAATAAAAATAAACGCGTTTTTTCTCTCTCATCATTAATAATTACGAACGTTAAACTGTGTTGGAAGTGAGGTTTGATTTCCATAAACTATATATTTTCCTTAATTAGTCTCATGATTGTTTAAGAGAAAATGGAAATTCCAATTTCTCTTTTTATCCCTATGGTTTTAACTGTAAGGATATTTTTTTCTTTTTCAGCGGTTATTAATTCAGACTGAAGGAAAAATGAAAGATGGGTGTGTGTTTTTGGATTCGACTTTCATATTATTGGAGAAGGGAAGATTTGCTCGAGAAAAAGTAAAAACTTTCTCTCTCCATTAATGAAGGTTAACATTATGTCTATATTGGACCTTCATTTTATTTTTTAACAAGGACTTGATTTGTTTTGATAGATTCGTGACAACAAACTTGCAAAGAATTGGTGCAAATGTTTAGTATGTTCATTCATAGTTAGTCTCAAATATTTGTTACAATCATTTTATACTTTGACCCACTAGGCCACCACTAAATCGAGATTAGATAACATTTACACCATATTTAGAATAGATCGGACATTCTCGAGTTCTTAACCAGGTTATACCAACTAGACCAATATATACAACAGAGGTGAAAAAAAAATGTTGTTAAGACTATCAACTCTTGGAAAGGAGCTGCATGTAAAACTCTACGTAAGTGCATCATTCAATTGGTTGCTTGTCTTGATATATATGGTCTTGAGAAAACAAGCTTCGAATATGATCTTTGTAGTGTAGCAATCTAATTCAGCATGTTTAGTCCTCTCATCGAACACTACATTATTGTTTGCATTGTGAATAGCAGCACTTATGCCACAATACCTATCAGCACGAGGCGAAAAGGAAATATTCAAATCAACCAAAAGTCTCGACAACTGAATTAACTCACGGATGGCTAAAAGCCATGGTTGATACTCGCTTCAACTGCACTACAAGAGACAACATGCATGTTGCTTCTTTAATTTTGAAAACACTCAAAACACTAAAGAATCTCCAATGAACATGCAATAATAAGTAATTGATCTCTTAATATGTGACAATCTGGCCAATTTAAATTTGAGAAACCTAATAAGCCAAACTTATTATCAGCATGGTAGAACAAGCCCTGACCAACTGTGCCCTTCAAATACCTCAAGACTTTGGGTACAATAGTTGGATGAACATTATTAGCTAAAGAAAACTGATACAAAATATTAGCTGCATAGAAATTGTGAGGCCTTCTAATCTGCAAATACGTAAGCTTCCTTATCAACTTTCTACTACATGACTTTGGATTAGGTAAAAGAGTTCCAACATCTTTTGAACGGTTTACACAAAGTCCCTAAGAATAGTAGATGGTTTATTTCTCAAAAATCCAGAGGAAATATGTTGAAGGATATTCCAATTTGTTTTTGTTCAGATCAATTTATTGTTTCTATGCTCCAATTGCAATTCATTTTTTTGTTCGTTTCCTCACTTTAGATCCATAAGAGCGATTTATCACTAATACAATACATGATAAATTTTGCAAGTATAATTAAACAACCATTATGAGTACAGCGCCACATAGTACACTGTCCATACACAAGTTTTAGTAGTACTTGTACTTTCTGTCGAATCAATAATCCAATGATTTTGCAAATAGAAATGAACAACCAGGCATTATGAGTAAAAATAAGAGAAAAAAAAAACAGAGATATTCAAAACTTGATTACTTATTTTAATATTAATGCAATGATCTACTGGTATATCTAATAAAGAGTAAAAGCATAACAAGGAAACCGAAAAAGTAGAAATCATTAATCAAGAGTCAAGCTAGCTCTATGCTATAAAACTGACATTCTCGACATGGTCTATGTAGATGCTAACCGTATGACCCTCAAATGCTTCCATTTCTTGGATTTCAACCTTTTAAGTGTGTTTTTCTCTGGGTTGAAGTAGAAAACATAGAATGGGAGACATGACTTGAAAGCAAAAACCGGGGCCAACACAATCTCACCTGTACCAATCATTCCAACCACATTAACAAAAAAATAAAAAAGAAGCGTCAATCAGTAGGCATGTACTGACCAATCAGGTTTCCTGTCATCCTCTAGAACCCCCACACACAATTCAAGTTTAGTCCTTCCATTACTTAAAGAAGTCGAGCTAATCAAAACTAATTTACCATTGAATTTTGTCAGACAAACATTTCGTCGCCTACTTTCAAGCTATAGGTCATTTGGTACATCGACAAACTTGAATTCTTCAGACTTAACATCGAAGCAAACTATCACACGAGACTTTGCATATTCTTTGCGACAAACATAATACAAAATCCCATTGATGCATATCCCAGAAGAGAAGGGTTTATGGCGTGTGGGACTAGGGCATTGGATAGACCTCCAAGACTCATTCTTTCCACATGGGAATGTAAAAAGATGATACCGTGCGACTATTCCTCCTGGACCGTCGCTCATGCACAATAGTTTGTATTGTTTTCTGATTGGATCATACCCAAAAAAATCCCACGAAATTCTCTTTCGTGTCTGTATGGGTAAGTCTACGTACTGTCCGGTGGTAGGGTTGCATGTCCGTGACTCTAGTATGTTGTCTGGCGTTTAACACGAGGGCAGAAGACCAAGCCAGAGACAGGGGCACAGCCTAAACCTAAATTCATACAAAAATCGAGTGAGATAGACGAATTCTCATCCGGATTATGAGGCTGAGGTGACGATAAACAACACCAATTACGCGAACTTCCTGAATAGAGTCAAAGGGAGAATAAGAGATGTGGCCGAGCTGAAGACCTGGTCAGAAACAAATAGGTGGAATATGATTGGTCAAATTTTGAGGCTCATAGCTTCGACACGCAACGAAACTTACTGACGGACTTGGCCGGCAAATTCGAGAGTATCTTGATGAGATCAATTGGGAGGCTATCTATTCCATTCATCGAGCTCTCTTGATATTGTCTATCGCAGTTGGTGTTGTGTATTATATATGTGCGTGTATATTAGTATATATATTGCATTGAGGATAGGGCAAGGGCTAGGGCACAGCCGTATAAATAACTTGTGAAACAAAAAGGGAATTTATGTAAGTTTATTATATATATATTTTTTGTTTTGGCTCAATATGTAAGTTTATTATATAAATTTTTTTAGAAACTGTTTTCTCTAATTTCGCAGTTATAAAGTAAAAAAAATAAAATAAAGGCATATGAGTCTCGATTTTCATCTTTGACTTGTTTTCCCTTTTTGAATTTATCAAAAAGAAACAAACAAGTTGTACCTCATGCCTTTTCATTGTGTAGCCTTGAAGAAAATTGAGATATGTATATTGTGTTTGCTTATCTACATTATGTTTGTGTGTTAAAAACAGAAACCAAGAAGCGTAACAGTACTTCGCGGACTACCAGCAATGTCAAATGACTTAGAGACAATATGACACACGTTAATTTGAAGAATAATTCTTTATACCGTGTCCAAGATATCAAACCTTACATGTGGGAATATGGAAGAAACTTTGAGACTGGTATGGTTCTTCTTGTATCCACGTTTGTTTGTATTATTTTCAAAGCTATAGTTTTAAAAAGTCCATTTAAATTTCTAACATTGATTCTGGTGTAGTAGATTTCTTGTATAGATTTATCTTGTACGTTGCAGATATTGACAAAGTAAGAATCGTGCATAGTAGACTTAAGTTAAAAGTGTTATCACTCTCCAAATGATTCTCCTTATCAGTCTCCTTAACATTCTCCAGATGATTCTCCTTATCACTCCTCGAACAACTCTCCTCATCACCTAAAGACGACATCACCTTTAAATCTGCATTACATACTTTAAACTACAAAATCTGCAATACCTGATACAAAAGTTTACTGTGTACAATAAAATCTACCATAACACAATATGGTACGACCATAAGTCTACAATAACTTTTACAAAAGTCTAGCATACAAGAAAATTTACCATACAATCAGGGTCGGTCCTGAAATTTTGGGGGTCCAAGTAAGAAAATAAATGTTTTGGGTTTTTTAGATATATAGTTTTTAAAAAATAAAACAAAAAATTAAAGAATTTAAAACTTTGGGGGCCTTTATTGCAAAAAAAATAGGGACAAAATGTCAATATAAATTAAAAAAAAATTGGGTTCTAAGGCCCATGCTTCTCTTGCCTCTATTCATGTTTGGCCATGAACACAATATGATACAATCATAAGTCTGTAATATAATAAAATCTACAATCTACAAAATAACTTGTCATAACACAATATGATAAAATCTACAATCTACAAAATAACATCGCATAACACAATATCTTACGATCATAAGTCTGCAATTACTGATACAAAGTGTACGGTCTACTATGAAATCTATCATAACACAATATAATTTTATCATAAATCTACAATAACTAGTACAAAAATCTATCATAACACAATATGATACGATCATAAGTCTACAATAGCACAATATTTATACGATAAAAAAATTAGTTTTAAAAAAAGTTCTTAATGACACAATCGTAGTTAAAACTTATGTTGGTATATTTGTCTTTTGCTTAAATTTCTTTTAATTAACTTAGAAAGGAAACTAGTTTAGTAATAAAAGATAAAAATGAGTTATTCTAAGTAATTTTCCTTTCATTTATCAATCTGTTTGAGTTCTATCATTCTTATCGACGAAACCGGATTATAAAATAATAAATGCCGGTTTAATAACTCGTTTTTACTGTTCAGTTATTTTTGGTTTGCTCTTCTGCAATGAGCTTAGCTGGTACAGTCTCCGCCAGTGTTGGAGTCTCAGAATCGATTTGCCGGAGACAATGGTGGACTTAGATCGCTTAAGGTTGGTGGGTTTTGCATCTTTTTTTGCTGGGTTACTGTTCTTTCCCGTTTTCTCCTTTGTCTTCTTGTCTGTCGAAAGTTGGGATATTTGGAACGAGAATTTCAGAAACTAGATTGGGGTTTCTTTTCGTTGCTTTGAGGAGATTCCATGAACTGGGTCGAGATTAGAAATGGGTTCGATTATACAAACGAGTCGTTAGTTAGGGAAGGTCTCTCCTGCTAGTTGACAAGAGATGGTTAGAATTGTTGCTTGTTTGTTTGTTAGTGCAGAAAGTACCAAATGATAGTACTGTTGCTTGTGCTTACAAAACAGCTTCCAGACAATAAGAATCCTCTTTTGATTTTGGATCTTGTCTCTCAGTAGGGACATTATAGAAACAAGTGAATTGTTAGAGATGGTTATTAGATATTTTAGATGTGGATGATGATTGAGCTTAATTCCATTAATTAGCTTGAGATAGACCAAAAACCACAAATTAAATTCATACAACAACAAGATGTTCCTTTTCCTAAGAAAAAGTGTTACACATATGCATTTGTACTCAATACTCAAATAAAAACCAACGCAGGAACTCTCTGATACTTCACCATTGACTGTGAAGGAGGTAATTGCTTCAACACTTTTTTTGTTGTCAGTCTGTTTGTTATCAGAGAAAGCTCGGGTTGTCGCAAAGAAGATAACTGTTAGAAATGGTGGAGAGAGATGGTAGAGTAGATGTCTGAAGTAGATCATAGCTTCAAGACATATCCTGAAAATCTTGAGGGAAGCTAGTGTTACCATAAGGATTCTGAAAATTAGAACAGAAGTGATCTGAAACTGTGTTTGAGAGACAAGAATGTTGAAAGTTTCGGTTGGTGATATCACTCGTATACATGTTCTGGTCATAACCATACATCTCATGCTGCATCAACTGATTCAACTCATACTTATTCACAGATTCTTGTAAGTAATCTTGTGTGTTTGAGACGCAAGGATGTTGAAAGTTGTTGCTGTTGATCATGTCACTCATGCACATGTTCTGATCAAAACCATTAAGCTCTTGATGCATCAAGTGATTCTTCAATCCAGATTCTTGTTCTGCAGAGTAATTGGTGAATTGAGTGGATGCAGACTGGTAGAAATTTGATGCTGCAGAGAGAGGGATTTGAGAGAGAGTAGCATCTCCATGGTTATACATAAATAGCGAGAACTGGCTAGGGTTTAAGGATTGAGTCTGATGATGATCGGGAAGATCCAGAGACATTGGTGAAGTTAAAATCTGATGATCTTGAAGATTCAGAGACATTGGAGGAGTTAAACCCTTATGATCTTGAAGGTTCAGAGACATTGGAGGAGTTAAACCCTTATGATCTTGAAGGTTCATAGACATTGGAGGAGTTAAACCCTTATGATCCAGTTTTGTCTCCTTTTGTTTCTGATGATCCAAGTTTGTCTCTTTCTGTTTCTGTGCTTCAACAAAACGAACCCTTTCTTGTAGTGTAGAATAAGCAAGTTCCAAAGACTGAACCAGTTGGGAGATTTGGTCGGGAGAGTAATGATCAGAGATTGGATAGTTTAAGACATTCGTATTCTTCTTAAAAACAGTGGTCGTCTTGTTCTTCTTCTTCTTCAGGAACCTGTGAAGATTGAGGCTTTTCTTGCCTCTCTTGGCTTCGTCTAATTGAATATACCTCAAAGCCATGTCTTTGACTTTCTCTCTGTCTTGAGGCCATGTTTTGAGTTCTCCGTCTGGACTGTAATGAATGACGCAGACTTCGATATCACAGAGAGTGGAAAGCTCGTAAGCTTTCTTGAAAAGGGTCTCACGCCTTTTTATCAAACCTGTTGCAGAGAGTGAATAAGAAGACGAAGTGGAACACGAAGTAGAAGGAGAAGAACGCATTGTGATTTTTTTCTTGTTGATTTGGGAAACAAAGTCTCGTTTTTTTCTCTCGTTCTCGTACACGAAGAAGAAAGCACGAGAGATGAACTGAAGAAATTGATAGAGAGATTGTGAATCTATATACAGTATATATATAGATTTGTACTTTATTTCTTGGTCCAAAAGGTAAAAAGAAAATCTCATCATTAATAGTTACGAAGGTTGACTTCTGGATACGATTTCCATATCTTATTGAGTTTCCTTAATTAATCTCATGATTGTATTAAGAGAAAATGGAAACAAACTAAATCATCATTTAAAAAAAAAAATCATCAAGAGTGAAACGTACTATAAAACAGTGATGGAATACAATAAATCCTTTATGCAATTTCCGAATATTCTTAAGAAAAAACAAATAATAATAAACTGAATTAAGTACAAAAAGATTAATCGCAAACTAAACTAAATCAAACAATTTTTTTTAACTTGAGAGACTTTTGAGTGCGCGTGTGTTTACGATTTCCTATTTAGATTTCACTCGAGATTAGGAAAATATGAACGTTGTAAAACGGTAACATTTTTTCGACCGTTGTAATTTAAATTTGAATTAACTGCTAATAACTCTATAAATACTCCTTTCTTAGGTCAGAAAACAGAATCCTCTAACTCAGCTTATTTCGAATCGATCTATTCTTCTTCTCTTGACTTTGCTGTTCTTCACTCAGATTTATTATTCTCCGTTTCTCATTAAACCGATTCTCTAAACAAACACAAAGGCATCATCTTACAAGGTACGATCGAAAAATCTGGTCTAATTAATCTAGTTTCGTTACAATTAAGAGAATCTTCTACTCTCTGATAATTATTACCGTACGTGTTCGTTTTATCTCTCTGAGTTTCACATACTTTGTTTTAAATCCGTTTTACATATCTTCTTGTCTTTAATGATGTGCTTTTTTTAGATAAAACTGATTCTGAAGCGTAACGAATATGAGACCAATATGTTCGGTTTTTTTTTAAAAAAATCAATGTGTTTTTGTTCTGTCTAAGAAAACATAGAATGGATTATTCCCGTAAATAGCTTTAATTTTTTTAGATTAATGTGTAATATTCTAATTTGTATGTATGCAGCTACAAAAAGTTGTTGAAGAACCGAAGGTTAAATAGTGGCAGAAATCGACACGGTGGAACGTTTACAACTCGCCCGTACGATTCAGAAATCTAAAAAGGTTAGTAATTATTCTACTTTTTTACGGTTTCTAAAAGTTAATATAAACACTATATCCTCACAATAAAACATTACTTTTGATGTTACGAATATTGAAATAACAAGATGCATTTGTAAAATCCCTTTTTAATTCTCTTATTAGTAAACAAGCCGTAGATAAATAATCATATGTTTTAGGTACCTTATAAAATTTAATCTACGATCATAATAAAATAAGAAAGTATTTTTTCAAGACTTATTATATTTTCGTTCTTCTTAAACTGTTAGATATATTGAAGAAAGTTGAATGGTTTTTACATGTAATTTTGAAAACTAACCTAACATGGAACCCACTCATATGATTATTATATGTTCGTTAAAAGTGACATAAGTTCAACTTGTTATTTCACATTGTATGTAAAAATCAAACAATTTCTAATTTTAATTTAGCATGAAATAAGAATTATAGTTTAGCCAAAACTTAAAATTTTAGCATAACATATAAAATATCTTTTCAAAAATTAACATACTTTGTTTTTTTTCTAGTTGTTGGATAAATTGAAGAAATTTGAATCGTTTACATATAATTGTGAAAACTAACCGAACATAGAATCCAATCATATGATTATCATATATTCGTTAGAGGTGACATAAGTTCAACTTGTCCTTTCACATCGTATGTAAATCAAATAATTTCTAACTATATTTTAGCCAAAACTTAAAAGTTTATCATAACATAAAAACCATATTTTACGTACCTTATCAAAATTAATATACGTCATAATAAAATATTAAATTATCTTTTCAAAATTTAACATTTTTTTTCAAATTGTTTGATAAATTGAAGAAATTTGAATGATTTACAGATAATTGAAGACTAACCGAATATGGAATCCAATCATATGATTATCATATGTTCGTTAGAGGTGGCATAAGTTCAACTTGTCTTTTCACATTATATGTAAACTTCTAATTTTTATTTAACATGAAATAAGAACTATATTGTAGCCAAAACTTAAAAATTTAACATAAAATAAAAAACAATATTTTTTGTACCTTATAAAATTTAATCTATGTCATAATAAAATATGAAAGTATCTTTTCAAATCTTAACATAATTTTTTTTCTTCAAGTTATTGGAAAAATTGAAAAAATTTGAATGGTTTACATGTAATTGTGAAAACTAAACGAATATGGAATCCAATCATAAAGATTATCATATGTTCGTTAGAGGTGAAGTTCAACTTGTACCTTCACATTGTATGTAAATCAAAAAATTTATAATTTTTATTTAACATAAAAAGAAGAACTATATTAACTATATTTTAGTCAAAACTTAAAATTTAACATAAAATAAAAACCATTTTTTTATACCTTATAAAACTTAATCTACGTCATAGGAAAATATGAAAGTATCTTTTCAAAACTTAAAATATTTTTTATTCAAATTGTTGGATTAAATTAAAGAAATTTGAATGGTTTACATATAATGGTAAAAACTAACCGACACATAGATATCGGTATTATGATCTCTTAATTCACGAGCTCAGTGTCATTCTTTGTAAGCAATAAAGTCAACTAGTAGTTTTGAATTTGGATTCAATAGTTCGGGATGACTATGAAATAATGAAAGAAAGAAAGTTTGAATCACTGCTACTAAACTAAATTTTGAAGTACAATAGTACTATTATCATAATCAACTAATACACAAGAATAAATAAAAACATTAAACACACAACCAATACAAAGAACTGATTATTTTTAATTTTATATTATTATAAATTTTTCTATTTTTGTTTAGCTAAACCGCATATCGATTTGCATTCTTTTTTGCTTTGATTTTTTACAGATTATGTATATTTGACTCAAAATATATGATCATAAAATTTTGGTTTCAAAACCTTTCTCGACTAGACTTCAATGCTAGTGTATGATATATAAAATTTATGTAATCTCTTTCCTGCTTACGGTCGTTTCTGCGTATTTGGAGACCATGCCAATGTTCTTCTCGACATAGGTTGCCGATCATTATATTTCTTATTATATCTACTAGATTTTGACCCGCGTCTAAACGCATAATGACTAATCAATTTTAACATAATTTTTTTATATTTAAACGTGTATGACAAATAATATGATTTTTAATATCTATAAACATACAAAAAGATATGTATTATGCATAAATATAATAAAACTGAATACTTATTATTATCATGCAAATCATTAGTTTTGATATTTTTATGTGTAAAAATGATCAAAACATATACAAATGTTATTTATTTAATATCTTTAAGTGTAAATATTTCATTATATCTTAATTAAGCTTTATAAAAATGATCAAAACATTAAACCTTTGCATTCTTGTTTGTTCAAATTTATCTTGTGTTTTGCTTATATTTTACTTATATTTTGCATGGAAAATAAATTATTCCAATTCTATTTAAATTTGAAAAATATTAAAATTGAAGTAGAAAAAATACATGATCTAAATAATTTATCATGATCAACTAATGTTTTGCTTACATTATATTATATATATACATGGGAAAATTTATCAATCATTTTCTAATCTATATTTATAGTATGATTATAGTATGATTACTTCTTATTTTCTTCTGTCATTTATCTTCGTCTCATGAGTTTATATATATTTTGATTTTTTTTCATCGTAGAGAATTATTTGAGAATTTATGATATTATATTTTAAATGTTGGTCTTTCTAATAGGTTAAAAAATAAAGAGTTAAGATAATATTTTAAGTTAAATGTGTGGTTAAACAAAATAAAATTAATTGAATGTAAGATTTTATTTTTATTGAGCTACAAATCTTTTAATAAGAAATAGACCGTTCATATTTCATGAAATATATAGATATTAGAAATAATATAGAGAATATTTTTTTCTTCCAACATTTTAGAAATATGATTACATCAACTGATTTTTACTAATTTTTTTTAGCTACAAATCATAAACATATTTTTAGTTTTTCAATATGTGTGATATATATATATATATATATATATATTCTAGTCTTTAATTTATTAAATTTTATTTTTATTTACTTACTTAATGTGTCACTTTTTTCTATTTTTTTATTAGTTTTAAAAACAAATAAATATGATTTAGTTTTGCCTATGCGGAAACTCTAGATGAAAAAAAAACTCTCCATTTCATATTGGTTATCATTCTAGTTTTAATTTTTTTGTTTCATATTAATTATCGTTTTGTATTTTCAAAGCATATTTATGACTAATTTTATATTTTTATCCATAATTTTTAGGTTATTAATTACACATATCAAATAAAATAATATATTAATTATGGGTAAAAATAAATTCAATTGTTTATTAATCTACGTAAAACAACCTAGAATGACAAGTATTGTAAAACGAGGGAGTATATAATTGTAGGGAATTAAGCTTATCAGTAGGGCTTATTTATTGTTTTATCAAAGTAAATAGGATTGCAAGGTTTTTTTGTCATCATGCAAGGTTGTTATTATTATAGAAATAACACCATGTCTTAATTTCTTTTTAGTTTTCAGAAAATTTGAAAATACTACTTTTGAAGTAGCACTTTAAAAAATGCCAGTTTTTCAAAAATTTTGTAAAAATACTACTTTTTCAAAATTATTTATTTATTATATTATTTATGTTTGAATTAACTATGTTGTATTAGGGTTTAGTTTTAAAGGTGTAAGGTTTGTTAAGAGTCAAAACATTTTTTAGAGTTTAAAATTTTAAGATTTAGGCTTTAAAAATCTATAATTATTTGCAGTTTTTTGCAATTGGACAACCCATTGTATCATTTTTGAAAAGTGGCACACCAAAAGTAGCATTTTAAAAAATATATATATTTAAAATGACATTTTTGAAAAATAACACTTCAAAATTGGTATTTCTCAAAATTTCTGAAGAAACAAGACAAACTTACAATATGAAACTAAGAGCATGCAATTCAATATCAAGTCTCCCTCTGTTATACATATATCTAAATGCAAAGGTAGAACCTTTGGATAACAAAATCCAACGATAAGGTGTAGCCTTGCGGGACGGAGAGGAAGACTCACCGGCGACCAAACGCCAGATACTACGGAGAACCAAACATCATGAAGGAAGAGTGAGGATGAAGAAAGAAGAGATTCTTACCGGCGGCGAAGGTTTGGTGGAAACCTAATCGCCTAAGAAGAAAGAGGAGAGAGTATTTACATCTTTGATATGCCTCTATATATATATATATAACCACTTAAATTCTCTAAAGCTAATTTTAATTTCCACAACAACGAAAGTGATTCTCTAATAAAATTCATTACTTTCGTCAAAGAGTAAAGAAAGTTAGAAATCTCAGAAAGTTTGGAAGGATATAAGAGTAAAATATTTAATTATGTCAAAAAAAGACTTACTTATAGGGTAAATGTTGAGTCGGTAAAGTTTTTGTTTTTTATCAAAAGGAGGTAAAGAGACTAAGATTAAAAATCAGCCTTCTTGCTCTTCCGGCGTATGTCATATCATGTCATGTTTCAGATCACTAAAACTTCTAAGTTAACCATTGCAATAGCCAACTCTAGTGGGGGGGATCAGGAAAACATCCGTACGTCCCTTTAGAGTTGGAGTTTGTTGGTTCAATTTTTAGATTCGGTATAGCAATATTTACTTGGTTTATTTTGGCGTCTCAGTTGTAAAATTATTTGTTTTGGGTTTTATTTCCCCTTATTGTGGATCCAACATCAAAGATAGCCACGGCTTGTAGCTTTTCCATTGTATTCCAATTTGTTTTTTGAAAACAAAATTGGAACTATGAATTGATAAGTGGACAATCGTTTCTTCAACATCATTTTTCTTTCGAAACATCTCCATTTTCTTCCTTCTCTTCCTTCTTTTTCTTCTTCTCCTCTCTCTTCTTCCTCTTAATTTCTTCCTCTTCTTCCTTCTTCTTCTCTTCTTCCTCAATCCTTCTCTTTGCTTCCTCTTTCTCCTCCTTTAACGCCTCAATCAATCGCTTAAGACAAATCTCTTTAGCTTCATCTTCTGATTTTCTCAAAAGATTCTCTCCCACATCAGCTGGAGTCATTTTGATTTCTTCTACCTCAATTAACCTCTTAATCTCTTTAAACAACTCATCATTTTCTTCTTCCTCAGCATCCATATAATTCTTTGCTAACACTTTAAACGCTTCAAAACCGCAATACGACATCTCTATACGCTTATCCATTCTTCCTTTTCTAATCAAAGCCGGATCTAATTTGTCTATGAAATTAGTAGTGAACACTATGATCCTCTCACCACCACAAGCTGACCATAACCCATCAATGAAATTCAATAACCCTGATAATGTCACTTTACTTCCTTTGTTCTCACCTTGATCTTTCTTCATCTGCTTCTCCATCGGGCTACTCTCATCTTCGTCTTCGTCTTCCTCCTCCTTCTTCTTTCTCTGACCAGTTAGATCTAGAGAACAATCGATATCTTCAATGACAATTATCGATTTTCCGGATGTCTCAATCAATAGCCTCCTAAGCTCTGTGTTATCCTTAACCGTTGTCAATTCAAGATCATATACATCATAATCCAAGAAATTCGCCATCGCAGCGATCATTGTCGATTTGCCAGTTCCTGGTGGACCATACAAGAGATACCCTCTTTTCCATGCTTTCCCAATCTTCTTGTAGTATTCTTGGCTATTACTAAACTTTGTCAGATCGTTCTTGATATCTTCCTTCTTCTTATTCTCCATTGCAAGAGTATCGAATGTAGCAGGATGCTCGAAAGTGACGTGGCTCCACTTCGTTTGCTTATAACCAGACCAATTCTGGCTTGGATTGTTCGAATAAAGCTTCCTTTCTCTGTTCTTGACCTCTCTTTTCTTCCCTTCACTCATAACATGATCAAGATACTTTTCTGTGATTACTTGTCTGTCACGCCTGTGACACTTAAGCATGTAGAATCTTGATTCGTCGGCTTTAGGGTAAAAGGAGAAAGACCGACTTTCGCTTTGGTGCTTCTTTGATTGCCACCAAACCTTGATCCCTTCAAACTCATCAGTGATCTCTTCATGATCATCCATGCTAAGGACAATAGATTTGCTTCCTTTGATTGTGTTGGCCGTTAGTTTCTTGGCTCGAGAAGAAGAGTCTTTGCTTAGATAGCTCTGGATCGCGTCATAGGCATCGCTTCGTTTGAACCGTTCACCGCTGTATTCATGGAACTTAATTTGAATGTAAGGATAGATATAACCGATGAGCTTTTGAGCTAATGGCTCCAAGTGTCCACGGAGATGGTAAGGGAAGAATCTTTCGAAGATTGTGTATACAAACACTAAGCTTGCGAGAGCAGAGCCTGTGTTAGTCCATACCTCACCCATTCTCGCCATATTTTGGGTGCTCTGTTTCGAGGTATTTGTTGTAGGCTTCTTTGGTAGCAAGAAAGATTTCAAAGTTGGATATGGGGTGAGATTTTTTGTAAGAGAGGAAATGGTAAGATTAATGAAGAAAAAAAGTGAGTTTGATTGAATACAACTCTTGATATCCGTATATATAGATAAGAATTATAGATACGCGTAACACAACACGCTAATAAAATATCTTTGAGAAACTAGCACGAAATTGAGAAATCTTACTTTCCACGTATGTTTTGTGTATCATGACTCATGACTAATTGAGAACTGCTAATAAATAATATAAATAGAAACTTATTACCTAAGACAACAGAAAAAAAAAATTAATAAATCTTAGAAACTAAGACTACATGACATATTGGTAAATTAATAAGACAAATTTGCAGACATCTTGTTGTTCTTGTCGTTGGGGCGTAAGTTTCAACGAAGATATATTTCATAATTATTATTCCTTCCGTTTTAATATGTTTGATATGTTAGAAAAAAAATTATTTCAAAAATGTTCGATATTTTTTATTTTCAATGCAGCTTTATAAATTAATAATGATAAATGATAAATTTCAATACACATTAAATGATTTAGGGTTAATTAGGTGTATATTAGTTTTTACAGCTTAAATTAGGTGAGTACCATTGTGTGAAATCAAATTAGGTGAGTACCATTAATTTAGTACATTATGACGAAAATGTCTTTAATGACGTGATTAATAACTGTTTGGTAAAAAATCCCTAAAAGTTTGTTACTAAAGCAAAAGTAGTTCACTATTTATCTATTAGTTAATAGTTCAATGTGTTAAATTTACGTATGTTGATTAAAATAGTTCACTATTTATGTATAAATAGTCAGGTATCAGCTCATCTATTTCGACTATTTATGTATAAATAATCAGCTATTAGATAGTCAGGTATCATCTCATCTATGTCGACTATTTTTGTACGAATAGCCAGCTATCAACTAATTTATGTCCGAATAGTCAGCTATAAGATCAAACAATAGTTGACCATGTTGTTGTCGCATCGAATACTATGTAAAAAACTATACGAATTAATTTACTATAATAGTTCACTATACTTATACAAATTAACATTTATTTTACTACAATAGTTCACTACTTATTGTTGAATACAAACTTATTTGTGATTTGTAATATCTTGAGACAAGCCATCACATTCTCAACAGCAACATCGAGTTGGTTCTAGATGAAGATGCTTTAGAGAAATAGTTTAGTTTGAGGATGCAAAGGAAGAGTAAAAAAGAAAGAAGAAAACCCCATGAAAGAAGAAGGAGAGAAGAATAAGATAATTTAGGGTTTGGTTTGTTTTAATTTAAAGTAAAAAGTCTAATTTTTTGTATGTTTGAAATTAGGGTAAAAATGTAGGAAAGTAGAGTAATAGTATAAGGGTATTTCGAAATATTTTGTTAGTTATTTAATTATGATTTTTAGAATGTCAAATGCCTAATTATTTGTACTTAGACTAATATACATGCTAATTATTCATGATTTTATTGAATTATTATTAGTTTAAAGTTATGAAAAACTGTTTAGTGTAAAAAACAATGCATTTATAGTTAAACATGATTTTTTAATATCTGTGAAGATCCCAAAACATCGTATATATCAAAACAAAGGGAATATTATCTAATAATGTCTGATCAAGTCAATTTTAAATGTTAATTTGGGTATACATAAGGGCTAGCATACCTTTTAAACCTTCATATATCCATACTAAAACTGGGCGTATATTTCTTTTGGGTGTAATGATTGTATTATTTTAAATGTTTATATTTAAAGCTTATATGTATTTCTAACTTGAAATCAATTATAATCGAATATATTGATTTATATCTTTGATATTTCGCTATAAGTCTCATTTTATTTTAAAGTTTTGTAGCTGTCAAAATTATATCAATTTTCTCAAAAAGTTTGGGCAACTATATACATTCTCCAAGAGACAACAGAGTAGTGTTTGAAAGTTTCAAAAAACAAACAAAGTAGTGTTTGGTCCACTTGACCAAGAAAGATATATATATATAGTAAATACTCTATAAATTAATAAATATTTTTTAAATTAATAAATGTTGTCGTTTCTGAATCAGGTTAATATAAATATAATATAATTCGATTAAATCATAAAATAAAAAAAAAATTATAAAATTTCTATGTAAATATATAGTCTTAATAATACCGTAAATTAATATTTGATATATGAAATTTTATACATACACACGTATATTTAATGATTTTAGTGTTGTTTTTTGTTTTTTAAGAATATAATCTTTTTATAACTCAATTATTATTGGAGCAATTGTAAAAATATTATTTTTTGTGTGCACATTTGTAAGAATGCTATTTAGGGATGTCTATTGCAAAAATATCATTAATTATAGATTTATAAAGTTTATATCTTAAAATTCAATACCTTATAAAATATTTTGACCCCTAAACCCTCATAACTAAATCATAATAGAACATAATTAACTCAAACATAAATAATATAAAAAAAAAAATTTGTAAAAAGTGTTATTTTTGTAAAAAAATTTAAAGTGTGACATTTTGTAAAATAACACTTGAAAAGTAGCATTTTTTTGAAATTTCTCATTATTATTAAGTGTAATAAACACAAACAAAAATAATTTAATAAAAATATAGTTTAGTTTAAAATAATAAAAAATTCAAATAAACAAAAAATTTGAAGATTATGAAAATTTTCTCTTTTGATAAACTAAAATATTTTTAAATTAATAAAATACTATAATCAACATTAATAATTTATAGAGTTTGTATTGTATCTGGAAAAAGGACCACGCTCGATGTTTCGTGACTTTGTGTATCCAATTAATTTATAGATTTACATCTTTTTAAGATGTGGTTATAATTTAAAGAAGCCGACAATTCGATCTTAAAATGTTGGAGCATGGGCTTCCAATACGGAAAGTAGATTGGATCTTATTTATGTTACATTACTTAATTGATTAACATATTGGAAGTTTGGAACTATGAATTGATAAGTGGACAATTATTTATTCAAAAATAAAATCACAAATATTCGAATCATTTTTTTTTATTAATTTTTCCAAACCATTTTTCTTTGGAAACGTCTCCATTTTCTTCCTTCTTTTTCTTCTTTTCCTTTCTCTTCTTCCTCTTAATTCCTTCTTCTTCTTCTTCTTCCTTCTTCTTCTCCTCTTCCTCAACCCTTCTCTTTGCTTCCTCTTTCTCCTCCTTCAACGCATTGATCAATTGCTTCAGACAAATCTCTTTGGCTTCATTTTCTGTTTTCATCAACAGATTCTCTCCCACATCAGCTGGAGTCATCTTGATTTCTTCTACCTCAAGCAACCTCTTGATCTCTTCAAACAACTCATAATTTTCTTCTTCGTCAGCATCCAAATAATTATTTGCCAACAATTTAAACGCTTCGAAACCGCAATAAGACATCTCTATCTGCTTATCCATTCTTCCTTTTCGAATCAATGCCGGATCTAATTTATCTATGAAATTAGTAGTGAACACTATGATCCTCTCACCACCACAAGCTGACCATAACCCGTCAATAAAATTCAATAACCCTGATAATGTCACTTTACTTCCTTTATTCTCCATCGGGCTACTCTCATCTGCGTCTTCGTCTTCCTCCTCCTTCTTCTTTCTCTGACCAGTTAGATCTAGAGAACAATCGATATCTTCAATGACAATTATCGATTTTCCGGATGTCTCAATCAATAACCTCCTGAGTTCTGTGTTATCCTTAACCGTTGTCAATTCAAGATCATAAACATCATAATCCAAGAAATTAGCCATCGCAGCGATCATTGTTGATTTGCCAGTTCCTGGTGGACCATGCAAGAGATACCCTCTTTTCCATGCTTTCCCAATCTTCTTGTAGTATTCTTGTCTATTCCTAAACTTGGTCAGATCGTTCTTGATCTCTTCTTTCTTCTTATTCTCCATTGCAAGAGTATCGAATGTGGCAGGATGCTCGAAAGTGACATGGCTCCACTTCGTTTGCTTATAACCAGACCAATTCTGGCTTGGATTGTTCACATAAAGCTTCCTTTTTCTGTTCTTGACTTCCGTCTTCTTCCCTTCATTCTTAACATGATCAAGATACTTATCTGTGATTACTTGCCTGTCACGTATGTGGACCTTGAGTATGTAGTATCTCGATTCGTCTACTTTAGCTAGATAGGGATTAGAACGGTTTTCAATTTGGTGTGTCTTGGATTGCCACCAAACCTTAACTCCTTCAAACTCATCAGTGATTTCTTCGTGATCGTCCATGCTAAGGACAATAGATTTACTTCCTTTGATTGTGTTGGCCCTTAGTTTCTTGGCTCGAGAAGAAGAGTCATTGCTTAGATAGCTCTGGATCATAGCATAATCTTCGCTCCGCTCGAACCCCTCGCTGCTATATTCAAAGAACTTTATATGGATGTAAGGGTAGAAAAGATCGATGAACCTTTGAGCTAATGCGTTGAAGTGCTGTCGGAGAGAGTGAGGGAAGAATCGTTCGAAGATTGTGTAGATAAACATTAGGCTTGCGAGAGCAGAGCCTGTGTAAGTCCATACTTCACCCATTATCGGCATTTTTTTAGCTGTTTTGTTTGGGAAAAAGGTTTTCGTTTTTGGTTCTCTTGGGTAGCAAGAAAGGATACAAAATTAGATCAGGGTGAGCTTTTTTATCAGAGAGAAATGAAAAAGAATTTTGATTTACCACATATCTTGATATATGTTTATATATAAGAGTTTATAGATATTTCTGTATCCACACATTCATAACTTTTTCAACAACCCACAAATCTTAATAAAATACATTTGAGAAACTTTCAAGAGATTGTCAAATGTCAATTTCCACATTTATTATTTACATTCTTAGCAAAAAAAAAAAAAATCCACATTTAATAATTCTAAAAATGTGGATTTTTTTTTTTTTTTTGCTAAGAATGTAAATAATAAATGTGGAAATTGACTAAACAATAAGATATTAGAAACAAGATATATTCTCTATAAGTTAACTACTATGATGAAGTCAATTTTAGAGGCTAATTCGATGAAATTAAAGAAGAAAAAGTTAATTTGGGAATACAATAATGGCTTAGCAGCATAAAGCTCTGAACCTTTCAATGTGGTATCTACTGTACTAACATTAGGGTGCACGGCTACTATGAATATATTTATTTTTGGGGGACGGCAATAGATTTTTATATATTGAAATTTCTTGTAACTAAGAACATAAGTGAATAACATAAAGAATTTTTCCACATACAGTTATAAATACTAGGTTTTAGTGAATAATACCATAATATTCTATATAACTTTTTAGTAGATAAAAACTATTTATTCCGTTGTGATAATATTTCAATTTTAATTGATGCTATAGCTTTTTAGATAAGATATATTTTTTTTCTAAATGAATGTTAAATTTATTCACACAAAAAAAAAAACATTGTTTACACATAAAATTGATGAAACATAAAATATGTATATTTAACATAAAATTAATATATAAAAATGCTGAAACATATCTTTCGTCGTATATTTCTAATTGCTGAAAAATTAATATCTTTCTGTAGAAATTAATGAAATATAAAATTGCTGATTTTTTAACCAAGCCGAGTGAAGACTAACAGCTTCCAAACCACACCATAAGACTCTCGTCGTAGGCCTGGTCTCCTGCAATCCGAATAGAGGTTAGTCGATTTTGCATATCTTTGTCAATATTCCTGATAATAGCTATTGAGGAGTTTGGTTGTTCACTATGCCGACGATAATTACGCTCAGAAGAAGTATCGCATTAGGAAGAGCTTAAGCTTGTCCATGCCTTGAGTCGTGGTAAGCTGATGTAGATAAGATATTTTCAAAATTGAAAAAGACAACCATTGTAATGTAATTTTATTATATAATCCTATTTCCAACGCCAAATAACAATTTATCAATGAATAATCAAGAACAAATAAAAGTTTCACAAAATAATTATCAGGATGTCTCAAACGTCCCTAGATTGATATTTCTTTCTAGATGAGTAAAAAATAATCATACTTAATGATAGATCAAATACATATCATAAGTTGTCCATGAGTACAACATAATCATACTTAATGATAGAACAAACACGTAAAATGTCGTTTGTATAATTATACATTGGAGTTTATTTACGTGGAACTATGACCCCGATTTGACGGACAAAACGTGATCAAGTATTCTTTGGCGGAGCAAGTGACTAAAGGAGGAGGTGTGTCGTACGCATAACTGTAATAAGTGGGACAAGCTTCTTTAAACAACATAGAGTAAGTATTCCTTTTGCACTTTTCCGGCGTTCCGTACGCATTCCGACAACAAAACCTGTCGTTATCAAACGCTAAGCATGCACTCTTGCATGCCACGACTCGTCCATCTTCGTTCAAAACCTATATGCATAGTGAAAAATATGAACCTTCACGTTTAATCCACGATCGCAAGAAAAATTGCCTCCTTTACATAATATGCTCATTATTTTGATGTAATGAGTCGAATTCGAAGTATCTACCCATCTACTTTGAAAATGCTATAATTTTCTGATTTGAGCATTTTTAATCCGGGTTTGAAACAAAGGTAAGTACAAAATTACCTGTAATTCGTCGGGACATGTGGTTTCGAGGTCTTTATGACAACCTAAGATGGTGCATTTGGATGATATGGGCTTGGAGTTCACTGCGACAGGGAGGTTATAACCATCGACTAGGCTTACATCATAGAAATTAGGTTTCGATTTGTCAGCTTGTACCGCAATTTGTATAAGTGTTGCCGGAGGCTTTCCGATCAACCCGTTACACTCCAAACGTCCATCACAATCACCTAAAATTCAATGTAATCCAACAACAATTACAATTTTAACCGTGCTTTTAATACAATATCGTATCCAAATCGTCAAATCATATACCGTATTAGGATAATGTCACCACGAAAATAAATATTCTCTGACCAAGCAAAATTTTGAATTTGATGACTAATAAAATACTCTTATCTCTAGAGTTGTTATCATTACTAAACCTAAAACCCTATAATGGTAATGGATAAACTCAAGATAATTTAACAAAACTGTTTTTCCAAGTGGCAATGCCAATTTAGAGAATACTTAACAAAAAGGTTCCAAAGGTGATCAAGTAGCAAGAAAATATAATGCAAGTTAGAAATGCACTATAATTAATGTCTTTGTACCATAACCATTCGAAATCAAAGTTTTGTTTTGGAATATGTCTCTATAATGTTCTCATATATTATGAAAATAATATATTATATTTGAAATTATAATTACCTGTTTCACAAGCTTGCTTCCAATTTGAAGTGAAATCACAGCCTGTTCTAGCCCATATACGACCATTCCAACCCCAAGGAACATCAATGCGTCTGGTATCCCCGCAAGACAGGTAAAATCCACCTGAGGCTAGCACCGGGTGGCCAGAGTTGGCGGCAACAGCCGGCCAAATAGGAAATGAGCATTTATTTTGCACATAAAATGTTACTCCGTGACATGTTACCTTACCTATATATTTATAGCATTGATCATAGTCATAATAAGACCAAATATACCAACAATTTGTTTAACTAAGGGAAAAAATTTACCACATACTAAACAACTCCATACAATGAAAAGTTGTAATACGGAGCTAGAGTTGAACCTCATTGGAACTTTGGTTGGAACTTGACAGTTTCACATCAAATTATATAATTTGGAGAATTTATAAGGTACACGAGATATGATATTTCCAAAAAAAATTTGTGGTGTTGTCGATCTTTAATTATGCTTTAAGATTGGATTATGGGTAGAGTTAAGGTTTGATCTTTTAAGACAAGGGAGTTGATGTCGCTTCCGATAGTATTAAAGAACTTTTGACTAGTATATGTTCCTTATAAGAAACTCAATGAAAAACGATGACAATGCAAGAGTAATTGGATTATTATAAAAGGAAGTAATTAATTTTTTTTTTGTCAACAAAGTTTTTCATTCACTTAAACGATCGGAGTATAAAAAGAGGGAATGAAACATCCAAATGAAGTAATTAATATATTATTAAATCTACAACCATACATACAAGACCCCTATCAGAAATAGGTTTATAGTTGTATTAAATTTTAATTAAATTTTTAATTTCATATTTTAACCTTCTTCTTTTTAATTGGTATAACCAGTCGTTTAAATTTTTTTCTGTGAAGAATGTCTCACATCTGAAGTGGGAAAGGATTTGTACTAATGTGACGACCTAACCCGTCAAAATAAAAAAAAATTTCGACCCGGATCACTATTATCACAATTAGTGATCCTCAACGGTCCAATCTAATAATAATGCGGAACAACGATTAAACAATCAAACAACAAAAATTATTTAATAATAATAATATCATTTAATAATCCCATAATTATTAAATATAACACAATAAATATCGGTTAAAAATTCAGTTCAATAATTATTAAATATAATTTAATAATAATATCATTTAATAATCCCATAATTATTAAATATAACACAATAATATTCGGTTAGATATTCAGTTCGATAATTATTAAATATAATCCTAGAATTGCTAACACCCTAGCAATTCTAACTTATCATCACGAAAACGAGCACTAGATCATCTCCTCTTCCCGGCCATGATTCCACGATCACATTTTCCCTTTACCTGCAACACATGGCAAAAAGAGTTGCGTGAGTATTATCACAAATACTCAGTGAGACGGTCATCCCGTCTACAGGTTATACACACAGGCATAAAAGACAAACCACGACACCAAACAACACATAACATTCATAACACGTGAATCAACCACCAAATCATCAAACAATGCATTGGGATCAATCCCTTTACCAAGATAAACCTACGGTCACGCACTCACCTCGAAGAATCGAAAAGAGAATGGGACCAACGGTTACAAAAAGACTTGTACACGACGAACCACTGGTCCAAAACCAAAACGGACGCCTGTTCTGGAAACTAGACAGACACAGCTACGCGTTGGTATAAGGATAGCCTCCAGATTCCTTCTGGTTCGTTCGCAAATCAACCCCAAAGCCAACTGATCGTAGATAACTAATCTGCACAAACCCATCGAGTTCAAACAGCCATAACTCGACGAATAATCAACGAAATGATGAACCGTTTTCGCCCACATCAAGAAAAAGGCTTGAAGAACTTACCCACAAATTTCCACCCTGTTCCGATTTGATTTGCCTAGACGTTCGTCTCCTCTACAAATCACCTAAAGCGAATTGGGATTTCATAAGACAGGAACGATACACTGACTTTGAAAGCACACCGAGAACGGATAATACCTCAGAATCAGGATCAGAAACCTGATATAGAAACTAGCCACAGATAGCTTTCCTACCGTATAAAGATCGTCCCTTGGTTCCCAACGGTTCGACGAGAAAACAACTCGCAAGTTCGATGATCCGAACTGGAACAGAAATAACCCGTTTAACAAGAAAGCACACTGGGAACGGAAAACACAAAGGAATCAAGATCGGAAACCCGAACTGAAAAGTAGACAGAGAGGGCTTTCTAACCGTATATAGATCGCTCTCTGGGTCCTTCTGGTTCGACGGCAATTAAGCCCGCAAACTCGATGATCGGTAATGATCGGAACTGGAAACAGCACAACGAACCCAACTTTAAATGACCATAAATAACAATCTAACCGTCCGATTGACAAACGGATTTTTCCTACGACAAGAAAAACGACAGGAGTACTTACCCTCCAAATTTCACTCCGATCTGCCGTGATCTTGACCTCCGTTTGTCTCCTCCAAAACACGAACATAAGTTGTTCTTACCCTCCAAAAACCCAACTCGAAATCACTTGATTTCCTCACTCAAATCCCCACAAAACTGATATTTTCTCTCTGAAACAACTGAGCTCACAATCCCTGCCGACACTCTGCCTTTTAAAGAAAAAATTTTTTTTTTTTTTTTTTTCGTGTCGATCGATACACACTCCTTGTGTCGATCGACACACGACCAAATATTCCGTAATTTGGTTCGCGGTCGTTACAATTCTCCCCCACTAACACAGATTCGTCCTCGAATCACGCGAAACCGTCACCTTACGGTCAAACACAACTGTAAGCAGCCCTCTGGCCCAACTGTGCCAGCATCCTAACCCCGTCTCACTAACGTTGACACTCATGTCTGAATCTCGACCAGATTTTCCCGGAAAACATCTACAATGCAGCACTCGCTGGTCTGAATCAGGGCTGTCCGACTGATTACGCAACAATCAAATAAGAACATGCCCGACCAATCGTAAACCCAGAATTTAGACCAATTGATCGCACAACAATCAAACAAGAACATGCCCGACCAAGGAGGCTACGTATGTTTACCAAGATCGTCTGAACCGAGGTTCCAGACTCGAGTAAAAACCGTATATTAGACAACCTTCCTGACCAAAACCCGGTCAACTCCACCTGAGATCATTCCCGATCTCTGAAGTTCATACAGTCTCGTACCTATAATCACACTTACATGCACTGATGTTCAAAATCATATCTCTATACACCACTCGCACTCGCAGGATCGTCACCCTACGAGCTCTCGATGTATAACATACCGGCTCTCGGTACGCTCCAGCCCCTCCCACTCTCAGGACACACAGTCCGTCGAGCTATCGGCTGCAGAGGAATCACACATCCTCTGGAGAGATCTCCGTCTCTCAAAGTATATGTAGAGGAATCAGTACATGTACTGGAGCAGTCACACTGTAATGCGTATTATAAGTTCCCGACATCTGAATTACTTTCCGTGGTTCCCTCATAATATTCCTTATTCCAGAATATTATCCCATGACCCATCCCCCGGTCATCTGAAATAACTCAACCACTAGTCATCAAGGAATAACACCCATCTTATAACACAATAATAAGAAAAACACATCTTATTATATCACATCAATGTATATCGTTACAACACAACGAAAAATACATACAAAATGTAGCACATGCTATTACAAACTTTGAAAAACCAGAAAATACTCAAGCTTCCGCTTGCTTCTCAAACGACTTTGAGAACTTTGTCTTGATCCTTGCTTCTGGTTCCCAAGTCTCCTCCTCGACACCGTCAAAGTCCCACACAACTCGAACCAATGGTATCCTCTTTCGGCGCAGCACCTTGACTCTCCGCTCGAGAATCCTCACAGGTCTCGCCTCCAACGTCATGTTGGGCTGAAGATCCTCCGGAATCCTAGCCAACACCTCCTCAGACTCATGTAGACACTTCCGTAGCATCGATACATGGAATACCTTATGAAAGGCTCTCATACTCTGAGGTAACTCCAACCGATAAGCCACTGGTCCAACCCGCTCCACAACCTTGAACGGACCCATAAACCTCGGACTTAGCTTATTCTCTGAAATGGATCTGTTAGGACCCCTCAACATCGCTGCCTTAAGATACACCTGATCTCCCAGCTCAAACTCCAGCTCTTTCCGTCTCTTATCAGCATAACTCTTTTGCCGATCCTGAGCTTCTCTCATGTTCAGTCTCAAGACACGAATCTTCTCCGTCGTCTCCTGAACAAAATCCGCACCAAACATGCTCCTCTCCCCCACTTGAGTCCAGCATAATGGTGTCCGACATGGCCTCCCATACAGAGCCTCATATGGAGCCATCCCAATACTCGCCTGGTAACTATTGTTGTAAGCAAACTCAACCAGGTTCAGGTGATCCGCCCAATGACCACCATAATCCAGCACACACATCCTCAACAAGTCCTCCAATGTCTGAATCGTCCTCTCAGACTGACCATCCGTCTGAGGATGATACGCTGTGCTCATGTGCACCTTAGTGCCCATCTCAGCCTGGAATGCCCTCCAGAACTCAGAAGTAAATCTCGGATCTCTATCTGACACAATACTTGCTGGCACTCCATGCAACCTCACTATCTCCCGCACATACTTCTTAGCCAAAACTGCTACTCCATCGGTCTTCCTGATGGCAAGAAAATGTGCTGACTTAGTCAAACGATCCACAATCACCCAAATCGCATCAAAGGTCCGTGACACAGGTAACCCTGTCACAAAATCCATGGTAATCATATCCCACTTCCACTCCGGAATAGGCAAACTCTGCAATATACCACTTGGCACCTGATGCTCAGCCTTCACTAACTGACACACGTTGCACGCAGCAACCCAGTTAACTACATCTCTCTTCATCCCGACCCAGTGATAATACCTCTTCAGATCACGATACATCTTAGTCGCACTCGGATGAATCGACAACATGCTCGCATGAGCCTCCCTCAGGATCTCCTGCCTCAGATCCTCATCCTTGGGTACACAAACCCGCCCGTTCACTAATATCATCCCATTTGCCGAGACCACATACTCTGAACCTGCAACACTAGAAACATCCATCAAGATCGGATCCAACTCTTGAGCTGCTCGAATACGACTCAGCAAATCTGCCTGGTTAGCTGCCTCTAACCCCAACGGCTCCTGTGAGATCACACACAACCTCAATGTACTAATCTCGCTCACCAGAGCCTCCATATCACGCTCCTGAGCCGAAGCAACCCTCATCCGACTCAACGCATCTGCAACCAGATTAGCCTTACCCGGATGGTACCTGATCTCCAAATCGTAATCCGCTACCAACTCCATCCAGCGCCTCTGTCTCTGGTTCAGCTCTGGCTGAGTAAAAAAATACTTCAGACTCTTATGGTCTGTGAACACCTGAACCTTTCCGCCATAAAGATAAGATCTCCAAATCTTTAGAGCGAAAATCACTGCAACTAACTCCAAATCGTGGGTAGGGTAGTTGCACTCGTGCTTCCTCAACTGCCTCGAGGCATATGCAATAACCTTTCTCTGCTGCATTAGGACACAACCCAGACCAACTCCCGAAGCATCTGTATACACCACGTAAGGCTCTCCCGGCTTGGGTAACGCCAACCTCGGTGCACTCATCAACATCTTCTTCAGCTTGCCAAAACTCTCCTCGCAAGCTGAAGACCAAACAAAAGGGACATCTTTCCCCGTCAACTTAGTCATCGACTTTGCCATACTTGCAAAACCCTTGACAAACCTCAGATAATAACCTGCCAACCCAAGAAAACTCCTAATCTCGGTGGCGTTCCTCGGTCTAGGCCACCCTCTGATAGCCTCAATCTTAGCCGGATCCATAGAAACTCCCTCTGCAAACACTACATGGCCAAGGAAACTCATCTCACGCTGCCAGAAACTGCACTTACTCAGCTTCGCATACAGCTTCTGCTCCCGAAGCCTCTCCAGAACTATTCTCAGATGCACCTCGTGCTCCTCAGGATTCCTCGAATACACCAAAATATCATCAATGAAGATGATCACAAACACATCCATATACTCCTGGAATATCCCGTTCATCAACCGCATGAACACTGCTGGTGCATTTGTCAACCCGAAAGGCATCACCACGAACTCGAAGTGCCCATACCTCGTCCTGAAAGCAGTCTTCCTAATGTCTGCTTCATTGATAGGAATCTGATGGTAACCCGAAGCCAAATCGATCTTGGAGAACCAAGTAGCCCCTCGTAACTGATCCAACAACTCATCAACCCGCGGGAGAGGATACCTGTTCTTCACGGTGACTCGGTTAAGCCCCCGATAATCAATGCACAAACGGAAACTACCATCCTTCTTCTTAACAAACAACACTGGCGCTCCCCATGGTGAAACACTTGGTCGAATAAAACCCTTAACCAACAAATCGTCCAGCTGTTTCTTCAGCTCTGCCATCTCTGCTGGAGCCATACGATAAGGTGTCTTAGATACTGGAGTCATCCCAGGTTCGAACTCAATCACAAACGGATCCGACCGTGATGGCGGTAATCCCTGCAATGACTGAAAAACATCCTGGAAATCCCGAACAACTCGAATATCCCCAACTGTAACCTCTCCAACAGACTCAGGCATCACTATCGTCACTAGATACGCCTCGCAGCCCTTGACAAGCAACTGCTCGGCCTGTATCGCAAAAATCACGAGACTTCCAGAAGTCGGTCTCACGCCCTGATAAACCAACCTCCCCACCTCTCGTTCGAACACCACTCGACCACGATGGCAATCCAGATGGACCCTGTACCGATCCAACCAATCCATACCGAGGATAACATCGTACATCTCCACCGGACTGATGATCATATCTGCTGGCATCAACTCACCCGCCACCAGAACATCCACGCCACGAGCCCGCCCGAAAGTAGCTAATGACCTACCACCCACAACCTTAACTACCCCGAGTTGCTCCCCGGGATCACTATGGATTCCGCTGCCCTTCGCACACTCAGGCGTAATGAAGCTATTCGTAGCTCCAGAATCAAACAACACGTGGGACTCACACCCGCCCACAACTAAGGTCCCTGCACAAATCCATGTGCTTAAGAACCCTAACACTCTAGCACAGACTCACACATTTTTTTTTAACAGACTAAAATTCGAAAGTCTTAAGAATTTTTTAAAAAAAAATCAAGTCTGGAAATTACCTGTGATCGGCCTGGTGCTAGATCCGCCTGCCTCCGCTGACGTGAACACACGTGGTACTGCTGCAATCTGAGACAACGGCTGCACTGCCAATGGCTGCACAACTGCCGCCGCCAACTGCTGCAGCTTAGGACACTTCGGCTTAAGATGCCCTGTCTCTCTGCAGTGGTAACACACCCGCGTATCTGGAACCCCGACTCGCGCATCCTGAGTCCCAGTCTTCTTCGGACAGCTTGCCACACGATGGTCCATGCTCCCACACCCGTAGCAACCCGAACCACCCTGACTGGTCCCGGAAGTGCCATCCCACTTCCTCTTCTGTCCCTGAGCAGGCTTGCCGCCCCTACCTGAACTCGCCTGTTGCTGAGATCTCCTCGGCTGCTGCTGCTGCACCTGTGGACTACCCGCCACAACCTGTTCCCCGAGATCCTCCTCGATCGCAGCAGCCATCTCAACCAGCTCCGCCCTCGTGGCGAACCTACTCGCCCTGCAGCGAATCCTCAAATCTGGACAAAGTCCTTTCAAGAACCTCCTAACTTGGGCTTCCTCGCCCTCCATGCCTCTCCCTGCATGTACCAGAAGTCGACAGAACTCAGCATCGAACTCCCTCACTGACCGATCTCCCTGAGTCAGGTCCAGAAATCTAGACTCCAAACGGTCCACCGCCTCCTGCGGAAAATATTTGGCGTTAAACTCCGCCAAGAAATCCTCCCAGACCATCTCGGCCTGCACCCTCCTGGCCTCTACACCTCTCCACCAGAGATGCGCATCACCCTCTAGGTAATGTACCGCCAGATCCACTCTGTATCCCTCTGGACACCTGATGGAGCGAAAGTTACGCTCTAACCTCATCCGCCACCCATCAGCCTCCTCAGGCTTAGCACCGCCCGAGAAAAATGCAGTACCAATCCGCTGCATCTGCTCCATCATCCGCAGATAAGATGGAAGCTCCTCTACCCCAGCCATACCCGGCTGCACCCCAGCCAACCCCGGCTGCACCCCAGCCATACCCGGCTGCACCCCAGGAGCATGACCCGGAGCAGGCACCCTTCCCGGTAACCTCTCCAGAATCATATGTAGTAGACCCGCCAGACGATCATCTCGATCCGGGACAATGCCTACGGCAGCACCCCCACCAGGGCCCACCGTACCGCCAGCTACATCAGGACCCGCACCAGCCCCTCCAGCTCTCTCACTGGAACCCGTAACTGTCACACCCACGGACCCCTCCTGAAACGCCTGCGAGTCAGCTACTCGCTCCTGCGTAGTCTCCTGGGACACCCACGTGGCAGCAAACTCACTCGCAAATCTCCGCCCACGTCCACGACCACCACGACCTCTACGGCCCCCACGACCTCTGCCTCTAGTCCCTCTAGCCATCACTCTCGACTAACCAACAGAATACTAAGTACTAGAAAAAACAGAACTCACAAAAAAAAAATACATACCATGGAATCTCATTGAAGGCTCAGAAGAGATGATCTAGGATTCCATACCCACACAACAATCAATTGACTAACTCACATAATCAATTAAATATTCTAACCCTAGAACCGCTAGAACGCTCTGATACCAAACTGTGACGACCCAACCCGTCAAAATAAAAAAAAATTTCGACCCGGATCACTATTATCACAATTAGTGATTCTCAACGGTCCAATCTAATAATAATGCGGAACAACGATTAAACAATCAAACAACAAAAATTATTTAATAATAATAATATCATTTAATAATCCCATAATCTCATAATTATTAAATATAACACAATAAATATCGGTTAAAAATTCAGTTCGATAATTATTAAATATAATTTAATAATAATATCATTTAATAATCTCATAATTATTAAATATAACACAATAATATTCGGTTAGATATTCAGTTCGATAATTATTAAATATAATCCTAGAATTGCTAACACCCTAGCAATTCTAACTTATCATCACGAAAACGAGCACTAGATCATCTCCTTTTCCCGGCCATGATTCCACGATCACATTTTCCCTTTACCTGCAACACATGGCAAAAAGAGTTGCGTGAGTATTATCACAAATACTCAGTGAGACGGTCATCCCGTCTACAGGTTATACACACAGGCATAAAAGACAAACCACGACACCAAACAACACATAACATTCATAACACGTGAATCAACCACCAAATCATCAAACAATGCATTGGAATCAATCCCTTTACCCATATAAACCTACGGTCACGCACTCACCTCGAAGAATCGAAAAGAGAATGGGACCAACGGTTACAAAAAGACTTGTACACGACGAACCACTGGTCCAAAACCAAAACGGACGACTGTTCTGGAAACTAGACAGACACAGCTACGCGTTGGTATAAGGATAGCCTCCAGATTCCTTCTGGTTCGTTCGCAAATCAACCCCAAAGCCAATTGATCGCAGATAACTAATCTGCACAAACCCATCGAGTTCAAACAGCCATAACTCGATGAATAATCAACAAAATGATGAACTGTTTTCGCCCACATCAAGAAAAAGGCTTGAAGAACTTACCCACAAATTTTCACCCTATTCCGATCTGATTTGCCTAGCCGTTCGTCTCCTCTACAAATCACCTAAAGCGAATTGGGATTTCATAAGACAGGAACGATACACTGACTTTGAAAGTAAACACCGAGAATGGATAATACCTCAGAATCAGGATCAGAAACCTGATATAGAAACTAGACACAGATAGCTTTCCAACCGTATAAAGATCGTCCCTTGGTTCCCAACGGTTCGACGAGAAAACAACTCGCAAGTTCGATGATCCGAACTGGAATAGAAATAACCTGTTTAACAAGAAAGCACACTGGGAATGGAAAACACAACGGAATCAAGATCGGAAACCTGAACTGAAAAGTAGACAGAGAGGGATTTCTAACCGTATATAGATCGCTCTCTGGGTCCTTCTGGTTGGACGGCAATTAAGCCCGTAAACTCGATGATCGGTAATGATCGGAACTGGAAACAGCACAACGAACCCAACTTTAAACGACCATAAATAACAATCTAACCGTCCGATTGACAAACGGATTTTTCCTACGACAAGAACAACGACAGGAGTACTTACCTTCCAAATTTCACTCTGATCCGCCGTGATCTTGGCCTTCGTTTGTCTCCTCCAAAACACGAACAGAAGTTGTTCTTACCCTCCAAAAACCCAACTCGAAATCACTTGATTTTCTCACTCAAATCCCCACAAAATTGATATTTTCTCTCTGAAACAACTGAGCTCACAAGCCCTGCCGACACTCTGCCTTTTAAAGAGAAATTTTTTTTTTTTTTTTTTTTTTCCGTGTCGATCGACACACACTCCCTGTGTCGATCGACACACGACCAAATATTCCGTAATTTGGTTCGCGGTCGTTACAACTAATATATAAGGGACCTGGGCCAATCCACTCATTGCCAATTGGTTTTGAGTTGGAAGCCCATGAAACTTAACATGGTATCAGAGCCCGAACACACGCTGCCCCATCCGAACCGAAATCGATCTGGTCCGAAGATGGCCAGACCGATCGAATCCGAAATTAATCCTAGATTGGAATTCTGTCGAGATTAATGGCTAGACGGGCCATTATCTCGAGGGGGCGTGTGAAGAATGTCCCACATCTGAAGTGGGAAAGGATTTGTACTAATATATAAGGGACCTGGGCCAATCCACTCATTGCCAATTGGTTTTGAGTTGGAAGCCCATGAAACTTAACATTTTCATAGATTAATTTCGAAATAGCTTATTGCACCTAATTGCAAAAATAGCTAAAGAGAAATGCAAGAAGCCAATAAGAAACTAGCTAGAGGACAACAACTGCTAAAGCCAAAGTAGCGATATCTCCGGTCGACGAAACGGGCGAGCTCGGCATAGAGACGGTAATATATGACGATTCATATATGCTTAGGGCATGTTGATGCTGCTTCAAATCTGTCTCGAAAATCTACATTCAAAGAAAAGGTGGTCGAGGCCCGAGGGATCCACTTACCTCATTGCGCAATGCATAGATTGGATCAACGTTCAGTCCCCATGCATGAACGCAATATGTGATTAGCAACGGCCCTATTCTAGATCATTAACAACATGAGCAAACTACATCTAGTATCATACCAAAACTCTAAATCCTATAATTAAAGAAAAGTATTCTAGAAGATTTGTGAAATGGTCAATGTAGATTTCTGACTAATCCATATTTCGGAGATGACTCTGCCATATCAGAAATCTCAATATGAACATGTCATATCAAAATATGAACATGCCATATCAAAAATTTGAAAATAATCATAGCATATGGATATATGAGATATACAGAGCCGGCTTTGGAAGCAAGCAAGGCAAGCCTATGCTTGCGCCCCCAACCTTTATTAGTTATTTTGTGGCATTTATTTACAAATAAATGTTTTTGTCTGGTTGTTAAAGTTGCAATTGTACTTGGAAAGAGCATGAGTTTGAAACTAGCCAGGAGTGCTTCTCAATTTTTATTTGTTTTATATTAAAACCGGCCCATTTGCGGCCCTTTACAACTCAGGACCGGATTTGGGGATATAGCACTGACATATCGGAAATCTAAGTATGATCCTACTATATCAGAAATCTGGGCCGTATCATATTAGAAATATGTACATGACCATATCATATTGAAAACTTTGACACGACATTATCAACTCCGAAAATATTTGGTTATAACCATATTATCATTATGGTCCTCCAGTGGAACGAATCCTTTCAATCTTGTGTGCTTCCATAATTCTACCGTATTTCTTTCAATTGGTGTTTCAACCACCTTATTAGTGAAGATGTTAATGTTTGGTCTTTGGAGCTAAAAAATTTCATTTATATGCATACATTAAAGAAAACTTGTGTCAATTTAACCAACGACAAAACTACTATATTCCATTATGTATATTTGGGAAAACTTTTTGTAAGAAATATACAATAAGTAAAAGGTAAAAAACTTCTTAAGAAGAATCTTTTAAAGAAAACAAATGTTCTTAGAAAAAGGCTACAGGCCCATAACCACAATGTCTTTGATAACTTAGAAGCTAGTGTTAGGTTTTTTTTTTTTATGTAACATTATCATCCGTTAAGCCAATTAAAACAAAAGATTTGTGTAAGCCCCTTATCCCAGTACGTAGTCAAAGATTTAAAGTTTCTACACCAGGAAATCTAGGGTTCGAAGACTAGAAAATGCGATTAATTGATATGTATGCATGATTAATGGAGGGTAACTTACATGACATCTTCAGCGATTGTCTGGCGTGGATCAAGATGAAAAACTTATCCGTTGTAGAATCATTTAGGTAACAATTCTCATAATTTATAATAAAATAATAAAAAATTGATGCATTAAAAAGAAAACTAATGATCAATAATTTGGTTAGAACATACAGCATACCTTAGTGGTTTATATTAATGTCATTGTTGAGTCACTATTTGAATTTGAGCTTGTAAAATGCATACTATTGACATAAAAAAATGACTAAAGCTAGAAAAACCACGTCCGGGAAATGGTGTATCCAAGTACAAAGTCATGGATGATGTATGAAAGAATCAACTTTTAGAATTATGCATAAGCAACCAATGCTGGAATACGCGAAACCTTGACATCTTTGTAATTTTAATCAATATTTTTATTTATCCCAACAAATCAGTTTAAAATACTATATTAACTTTATCAACTTAGTTAGAAGGAATTTATAAGAGTTTGTTCAACAATAATTTAATATTAAAAGTAACAAAACTTTGAAAATTGTATGATATTCAAAAATCACTAATTTGAAAATTTTAAAATTATTGTTAGAAGCAAATATGCGTGTATACGCGGGTATTCATTTAATAAGCTTTAAAGAAGAGGTAAATTTACCTTCAATTATACATTCAAAATTTAACAGCGAATTTAAGGGTCATTGCTATTGCATAACTGATATAATTAGTTCTATTAATTTAATCTCTAAACTGGAATCGGTATAATTCACTTTTTATGATATACTTGAAAGAGTTGACTTCAATAATGACAAATTTGAAAAAATGACCATGCTTCTCACCAGATTAAACAAGCTGGCAATCTTATATGGATTTGTTCCAAATTTTAATTTTGTTCATAGTATGTATGGGAGACAAAAATATGAAAGTAGATTTATAGACAATTTTATTCCGTAATAGTTTACTGATGCATACAATGTATTTGTATAATTAATGTTAAAGTTTGTTCGTGACAACATAAAAATCAAAATATCAAAATATGGACCGTACTTGTCATAGGCGCGCATTTACCTTAAGCCACATTTTACATTTATAATGTTGTTAAAGTCTTATAGAGTTGGTTGGGTGACAATGCTAGATTGGTTTATGTTTCTTTATGCATGTCGATTTTAGTTTATCTATACTCGTTCATGATATGTTTGTAAATTAGTCTATTTTTACATATTTTATAGTTATACATTGGTTCTTTAGTCTTTTACTTTAATTTTATTGAATAATTTGTTATTAGGATAGTTAAGTGTTTTTAAACATTCGTTCGCCTAACTATATATTATCCCATTTTCAGAAAATGACAAACACAACTTCCCTAAAAAAATATGATTTGAATATTGATTTGACCAAGATAATGGTTTCCTTTGAGAAACCGAAATGCATCTATGATTCAGTAAACCGACGGAATTGATCCGTAACTCTTTTTTTTTTTTTTTTTTGTTAACTTGATCGTAACTTTACCAAATATATGTGCATAAGCCTACAAATAAAATATTTAAAACAATTTCCCAAATGAGATAAGCATCAGGTATTTGTGTTTATTTTTTAATTCGCCTATCTTGCATAGTTTTTCTTAGGGTTATAAGAAAAATAGAGAAGTCATAAACAGACGTTGAAACTCTACAAATAGAGGTCCAAAATTGTATTGGTAATTGTGTTTAAAATTGGGTTAATGTTATAGGAAATATAAAACTCTTTCTGTTCTCTCCTCGTGAACTTCATTCACCCTCTCTCTCTTCATTTCTTTTTAATTCCTTTTTAATTCCTTTTATGGTCCTCACTCCTCACCAATTAGACTGCATCACTTTGTATCTCATGTTTGAGCTGCTTTTTTGTATTGTACTTGAATAAAAGAGAGTTGTAGTAAAAGATTTTTTTTTTTTTTGGTACCACTAAAAATTAAGAGCTTAAGAAAACAAAAATTGAATTCTAAAAAAACGTTGAATCATTGTGAAAATGTTTACCCTTTTTCAGTTTAACATAACATATTGGAGATTCCATCAAATATTCTAAAGTTTTTATCAGTATTCAGAATCCAAATATTAACTTAGCTTCAAAAACATATACAAATCAGAAATATGACCATATCCGTTTCGAATCCAATATATGAACAAACGCATACACATGTAGTAGTAGTATATTTTATTTATATAATTATCTTCACCGTGACACACGATACGAGTATTAATCCACTAATGGCTTCATTGGGTTTAACAGCATAATTAATTTGATAATCACATTAGTTACTAAATTAAACAAAATCTCCGTTTTACCCTTAACACATAGTTTATCAAACCACTGTTTCAAATTTTGAAAATCACATCCATAAAATAAATAAATTTAAACATATTTCTTCAACAATCTCAATGTTTTCAAAAAAAAAAAAAATCCTCTCTCTCTCTTTGACCACCTCGAGTCACATCACAGAACCTTGACCATCAACAACACAACACAAAACCCATTTTAGATTCTTAAAAGAAAACATCTTTCTTCTTCTCCTCCTTCTTCTTCTCCTCCTTCTTCTTCACTTCCCTCTTCTCTCACTTCTTCTCTAGTCATGAGTAGACAAACTCCAAATCTCGTACCTTCACATGATTATTCCTCAAACAATGCTAATTCGAGTCCAGTTTCTGGATCCGAGAGCTTCAAAACAAGCAGTAATGGCTCTCAAGACATTATGCTTAACAACAGTGTGAGCTTAAGTTTCTGTAGCAGTAACAGTGTAAGCAGTGAAGCAAATCTTGAAAAGTCTCAATCTTTCGATGCAAACGAGGCTAATTTCAAAAGGGATTTTTCTCCATCGAAGCCACATAAAGGAAACGATCTTCGATGGGATGCGATTCAGAGTGTGAAATGTAGTAAAAACGAGGATCTTGGTTTAGGTCATTTTAGGCTTTTGAAGAAATTGGGATGTGGAGATATTGGGAGTGTGTACTTAGCTGAGCTTAGAGAGATGGGATGTTTTTTCGCCATGAAAGTGATGGATAAAGGAATGTTGATTGGAAGGAAGAAATTGGTTAGAGCTCAAACAGAGAGAGAGATTCTTGGTTTGCTAGATCATCCTTTCTTGCCTACGCTTTACTCTCATTTCGAGACTGAGAAGTTTTCTTGTCTTCTTATGGAGTTTTGTAGCGGTGGAGATCTTCATATTCTCCGGCAAAAACAGCCCGGAAAACATTTCTCTGAGCAAGCCGCCAGGTTAATCTTCTTCTTCTGTTCAGTTCCATGTTTTGGCTTTTGTCTGAAAAGTGAATCCAAACTGAATCACTGTCTTGATTCAGAAATGTTCTAGTGGATCCTCTGTTTTGTCTTTTAATGGAAATGTTTTCGGGTTTGTCTCTGAGTGAAATCAATTTGCTTTATGAATCCTGATCCTCTGTTTTGTCTTTTTCATGCCAATGTTTGTGTGAGAATGAGATTCAAATTGCTTAGATTGTTGTTTTCTTTGTTTCTCTTCTTTGAATTTGCAGGTTTTATGCTTCTGAAGTACTTCTTGCGCTAGAGTATCTTCATATGATGGGTGTAGTGTACAGAGATTTGAAGCCAGAGAATGTAATGGTGAGAGAAGATGGTCACATTATGCTTTCGGATTTCGATCTTTCGTTGCAGAGTTCCGTGAGTCCTACACTGATTCAATCCACTTCACAACCTTCTTGTCGTATTGCTTCGTACTGTATTCAACCGTCTTGCATAGTAGATCCATCCTGCAAATTACCTGTAGCTTGTATCCAACCATCCTGCTTCAAGCCTCGTTTCCTCAACAATAACCCAAGAAAGACGAAGACCGAGAAAGCTGGTTCGGATTTTCTCCCAATGCTAATAGCTGAGCCAACGGATGCTCGGTCTATGTCATTCGTGGGCACGCACGAGTATTTAGCTCCTGAGATCATAAGAGGAGATGGTCATGGAAGTTCTGTTGATTGGTGGACTTTTGGTATATTTCTATACGAGTTGTTGACCGGGAAAACGCCGTTTAAAGGAAACGGAAACCGCGAAACGCTATTCAACGTCGTTGGACAACCGCTAAAGTTTCCAGAAGGGTCTATAAGTTTTGCAGCTAAAGATTTGATTCGAGGTTTGCTCACTAAGGATCCTAAGAAGAGATTAGGTTTCAAGAAAGGTGCTACAGAGATTAAGCAACATCCTTTCTTTGATAATGTCAATTGGGCTCTAATCAGAAGCACAAATCCGCCAGAAATACCGAAACCAATCGATCTTTCGATAGTTAACGAAACCCTCAAGTCATCAGTTCAACAACAACAGCAACAAGATAAGCATTCAAAACAATCAGATTCTTCATCAGGTCCTTACTTAGAGTTTGAGTTCTTCTAAATAAACTGTTTGGTTAATGTATTCTTCCAACAATTTATCCTCTCTCTTTTTTTCCGCTTGTAGCGTTGTTTTGGTTTTTAGCCTCTGTATTAAGCAACAATTTTGCATTTGCGGTTTAGGTTATGGTTTTTGATAAATTGAAATGGATTATATCCATTGATGTTCATAAATGTTGAAAGCTATGGATGTTGAAGCTAGATAATTCGTTCCTTTTCAATCCGAGCTAATTTGAAATAATCAAAATTCTAAAACAAAACCATATTAAATGGATTCATTTTTTTAATCCAAAAAACAGAATTTGAATCCGAACCGAAAAAAAAAAACCAATCTAAAACCGAGATTTCAATAAAAAGTAAAGAGATATCTGACTAAAATCGAATTCGATCCGAACCAAAACCATATAGTATATATTCTTTTTTTGTGAAACTTAACCGAAACCATATTAAACCATCCATATTATACTACGATCATTTTAAACATATTATTCATATACCACAAATTCTTAACCTAGACCAACTGATATCAGTATCGAATACTCCTATTTCAAGCATTGGAGAAAACACAAAGATGTGGGAAAACCAATAACCTACCTTTTCAGTCTTTTGTTGCAAAAAAAAGGAAAAAAAAAAAAGAAAAAAAAGAGAGATTTTAGTTTCGTGGTGTAATCGAGAAAAGTGAAATTAAAAGATGCAAACTTTTATCTTACAGATGATATATATATTCGTCCCCATATCAATTTTTGGCTTTGAAGCTTTCTTACAAGGACAAAACAAAAACCTTTTTTGCATGAGGGAACAGTTATTCTCTGAATATGCTAAAACCTTTTTCCCAGAGAATGTAAACTTTCTGAAAAGAAAACTGAAATGAGACAACACAGAGAAAAGAAAATGACTTGAATCATCTTTAATGCAATGGTCGCTAATGGTGAAAGAAAAAAGCTTTTGCTTAGATACACACTTCATATACAAAAGAGGAAGCGCATAATAGCGTAAGAAAGCATGGATATTCAAGGCCTAAACTGGATTGACCGATTGGGAAACATCAAAAAAAAAAAAACGAGGTTTATTCGCACAAAATGAATGCCTTTAACACTTGCAAAAGCTTTCAGAAAATATCAATACAAATTCGATCACAGATTTTTGGAATGTCACTTATGGTTATGGATATAATCTCTAGTCAAAAGCATGCGTATTCGGAGGAAGAAATTAGAACGAGGAACATCAGAAAACAAAAGATGATTAAACCTTTTTTTCGACGAAATCACTAAATAATCAATGGAATATGTATTTTGATGTTCCATAGAAAATGTTATTATTCAATACAAAATTCAATCACATAGTTGTCGTAGAATGTCATTTCCGATTCAATTTTAAGCAAAAAATATGAATGTTGAAAGGAAGAGATTGGATTTAAGATCCTCTTTAACAAAATTACTTTATTTGCAGAAAGTTGTAATTCTTAATTAACACTAGCGAAATCCCTAAATAATCCGTACAAAATTCAATTCGTATTACGAAAAATATGTCATTAACTTCATATACGATAAGCTCCAATACGAATTGGATCCAAGATTTGTAAAATATGGCACATTCACTCTAAAAATCATTATGAATCTTCAAAGAATAAAATCGAACGAGGAACATCAGAAAACAAAAGATGATTAAACCTTTTTTTCGACGAAATCACTAAATAATCAATGGAATATGTATTTTGATGTTCCATAGAAAATGTTATTATTCAATACAAAATTCAATCACATAGTTGTCGTAGAATGTCATTTCCGATTCAATTTTAAGCAAAAAATATGAATGTTGAAAGGAAGAGATTGGATTTAAGATCCTCTTTAACAAAATTACTTTATTTGCAGAAAGTTGTAATTCTTAATTAACACTAGCGAAATCCCTAAATAATCCGTACAAAATTCAATTCGTATTACGAAAAATATGTCATTAACTTCATATACGATAAGCTCCAATACGAATTGGATCCAAGATTTGTAAAATATGGCACATTCACTCTAAAAATCATTATGAATCTTCAAAGAATAAAATCGATCGAGAAACATCAGAAACAAAAATCATTTATTCTTACCAAATTCAAGTCCTTAGAATTTAACCCATGGAAATCAACCAAATCCTTGTTTAGCAAAAAAAAAGGAAATCAATCAAATCCAGAAACCCTAATTAAGCAAAAGACAAAAAAAAAACGAGTTCGAACACATTATACCATCATCAAAAGTTTAAGATCAATCAAAGAGACTCATCATTCCACCATCATCTTCTGATTCCTCTTTCTCCTCTTCCTTCTTCTTAGTCTCAGCCGCCGCAGGCTGAGCCGCAGGAGCAGCAACACCTCCTCCTCCCGCAGCAACCGCAGGACCACCGGAAGATAAAGCCCCCATCTTCTCTCTCCCCACCGCAATAAGCTCAGTCACATCATGATCTTTGATCAGAGAGAAAAACAGATCTATCTTCTCTTGATCGATCTCTGCACCAACAGATTCCAAGATCTTTTTCACATCAGCGACCGATGGATTCTCATTTCCACCGAGTTTAGCAAGGAGGAAAGCCGCAACAACCTTCATCGTTCTCTCTCTCTTTTTTTCACTGAGAAAAAATGAAAGTAAGAAGACCGATTAGGGTTTTCGTGAAATTTAGCTATTTAAAGGGAGATTAGGGTTTTCGCACGTATCCAAATGTGTCGTCACGTGGGCTACACGAAACCTTTCTAAATTTGTTAATGGGCCCATGATATAAATGATCAATGTAATTGGGTACTTATTGACTGACCCCACGCATATCTCCATCATTTTAACTGTTGTTTCGATATATTAACTATTAAGATGAAAATCTTACGTGTCACTCGACGAGAGTTCCAAAGAACATGTTATTTAAATTAATTAATGAAAATATTTAAATTAATTTTACATATTTTTATTAATTTTTAGCATAAACCCATTAATACATGGTTTGCAAATCTAAATCCAACTAAATCTAATATTTAGATTTACCATATTATCTATTTTAAAAACTTTTTTTTATATTTTAAATTTTTTTATTATTATATTTGTGACAATATTATTTATTTTTTATGTATATATATATTTAGATTAATATGATATATAAATTTTTAACCCATTTCAAATTGAAAAATAAATATTGTTTTTCGTTTATTATGTCCGACAAATTCATATAAATCTAAAATTTAAATGATCTATCGCATGCTCTATAATTAAAATAAATAACATTTTCATATGTTCTGATCATTTGCACATAAAAATATTAAAATTGATGGCATCAAAATATGCTTGATCAAAATTTAACTTGATTATACTTATGCACAATGCATATCATTTTGTAAGTTTATAAATATTAGAAATCATATGATTTTTAGACACATTTACATATTAAAATAGATTAAAAATATATTTAATTATTTAATCGCACACTTGGCATGGGTCAAAATCTAGTAAAGTTTTAATTAATTACGGATCAGTTTGTTGCAGACTGGCCTAAATAGGCTATAATAGAATAAATTTTTTTTGCAAACAGGCAATATTAAATATGGCGGCTTAAGCATAAATGGTCATAAACAGGCTATATTTAATCTGTCGGACTTAAGTATTAACGGGTTTAAACGGGCCTAAACGGGCCGGGTCTAAACGGGCCGGGTCTAAACGGGCCGGACCAGCCCGTTTTAATATCACTAGGTGTAGTCAACTAGCTAAGTATAGAAAGAACTAGATTTTATTTAGGAAAATGTTAAAAGCAAGATGCTTTATTATGTAGAAGATGCGTTTGTTTTTTTTTGATAAAATGTGAATTCTGCTCTATGAAGATGCGTTTGTTAGGAACTTAGGAGTGGCCAAATTAGGTTTTGGGTTGAGTGTTTTAGACCAAAAAAAAAAATATTAGGTTTTGGGTTGAGTGTTTTAGACCAAAACCTGTCTTCTACAAGTTGGTGTATATAAGGAAACCTTGATGCATTTTGCGATCTTTCATAAATAGTGGAAGCAATAGGAGATCTAAGTGACTAAACAACCTTGAAGATGACAAAGCATGTGTAATCATCAAACCTTGTGGCTTCAAAATGTCGAAGAGAACCATCAAGAGATTATCAGAAGAAAACAATCCTAAACGTCCTTTGCTCTATTGCTCATTGGCTTTTAATTAAGCAAGACAGTTAGTTAACAAGGAAGAAAATTGTTGTATAGCTTCTCCATTTCCAATTGGTTCTTTTGACATATTTTGTTCACTAATTGATTTTCTTATATTTAAAGGAAACCTCCAAACAATCTAAGAGAGTGCTAAACAAAGCAATAGCCTTGTTAGCAAAATTATATACAGACACATAAAGGTCTGATGATCATATGCCTCTAAAGATGGCTTAAGATATATTTAGTTAAGGGAGCTTGTGAGATCCCCAATGGCTTGACTGCCAAAAAAAAAAAAAAAATCACAAATCAAAACAAAGTAAAAGTGACTTAATGGGTCCTATATGTCACATAAAGCTCTTACTCTCATTCTCTCTCCATTGTCTACGTGTACAAATTAACACAATACTTTTGCTTTGTGTGCTTCATCTTTAATAGAACCAATCACAGAT